>CM038216.1:146537478-147737478 GCA_021442155.1 Cymbidium sinense
CTACTCACCCCTAGTGCGTAACAATGACATACCTTGTTTGATTTCATTCTTATGGATTTTGATATTAAAATTGGGATAGAGCTTTGATTCATTTACACAAATAAATCAAATAAACCAACTTCTACTTTTGCATGATTTTCATTCTCATAGGTGTTTATACATCCATATGTATATAAAAGTAGAAGGTATATTAGTCTAGACATTCCGGGATGTTTGGTAGCCCCAAGGAGGTTCCTACCTCACCCTTGGTGTAGAATAATGGCGCCATACTTGCTTAAAACTTTTATACATTTGAATGGGTATTTATCTAATGAATGAAAACCCCATTTTTCTATTAAAAAGACATACATTCATATTTTTTGTTCAAGTGGTTGGGTTGATTAGCCATATGATTTAGAGTTCTTTTCTTATGCTTTGGTATAAGAATTTAGATATAGCTTTAAATTATTATGACAAAAAATTGTTCAACCAAATGAAGCATCAATTCCAAGTATATGTGCTTACATTCCTCATTTAAATTTGCTAAAATATAAATTACATGTATAGGTATGTTTAGAACTTAATCATATGCATGCTGCATATGATGGAAAGAAATGAATAAACTTGTATCATGTGATAGTAGTTCATTCTAATTAATCTTAAGATGCCTTTCTTATTGAATGAGTTTATGTAAAGTAAACCTAAACTATAGATTAATTAAATTATATAATAAGCCATTCACTAAAGAGAATTGATTAATTAATTTGTTTTAGATGTGACTTAAGGTAGGGATAAAAAAGAGTGATCCTCTCTTTCTTTCTCTTTATAACACTTAGTTATTTTGTGTAGGTAAAATGAAAAAAAATAAAACATCAAGTAAAATTTACAAATCAATTAAACCACTTAAAGTGAAACCACCATTTATAATTAAATGTCTTTCATATTTAAAAAATCTTAACTCTAAAGCCTAGTTAGGACATACCACACATGATTTAATACACACACATTTGATTAAGTCATCACTTCTAGCTTTATGTTAGGATGGTGTATAGTTTGATGTATGCTTCATTTTGTGATGTATTATTATAGACTGTATGTTAGGTGTATGCTTCGTAGGCTGGATGTTAGGCCCTGATTAGCCTAATCATGTTTTCTGCAAGAGATTGTGCTTAAGGGGCACTTAAAATAAATATAAATGCTCACTTTTGTAGGTTGCTTAACCCTTAAGCATGATTTACATTAGGACGGGTGGACTTGGTTACCCATGCACAAGGTCCTAAGTCTAAATTATACATATAACTTCTTGGATTGTATGGTGCATTTAGTTAACACTTATTTTGCAGGTGTAGTTAGATTTTCTTTTCCATTCTTTTAGTGTAATTGTGCATTAGGGATTTGATTAAGTGTTATGGGGGTTAAGGATGAACATTGGCCAGAAGTTTTAATCCTGGGGTGCCATGTGATGTCTAGAAGCCTACCAAATCAAATGAAGTAAATCAAATGAAGAAATGGAGGAAGCATGAAGACTTGAAGACTCTCCCATAACACTTATCATTTATAATTTGTAATTATTCTTTCATATATCAGGTTGTATAAGGGTAGACCTCAGCTACCCTTTTTTATTTTCAGGCTGTACGACGATACCCAACCACACTGGCCTGTTATTCTTTCACGTTGGGTTTATAAATTGTTTGATGATTTCTTTACATTGTGCAATAGAAATGACATGTATTTTCTTAGTTTCTTTATATATGATGACTTAATGTGTGGTATGGATCCGCTTAGGCTGTTAAGAAAAATTAATCTTTTTACCCTAATCATAACTCATAATCTAATTTTCTAAATAACTCATAACCTCATTTAAACCAGAGGTATTAAATCAAGATAATTGAAGGATTTAGGAACCCCTTAGCTAAATGTTGTATGCTTAATATCATGCATATCATATTATTTCATTCTTGCTAAGAGAGGGTTTCCATCCTTGCATGATAAGAGAAGACTTGACCTTTGAGGGTTTCCCTTGTGGTGGAAAACACCTCATTCTCTCTGATTTAGCCAATAACACTATTTCATCATGCAATTAGGCATATAAAATTCCATAGCCTTTGTCAAAATAAAGAGTCCAAAATTAAATAAAATTTGATAAAATTTGCATTAGACTAAGTCATTGTTCATACCACTCATGCTCTAGTCTCTTAGGGAGTAGGTTTAAGGACTTTAGTTTCTTTCTAAATAATAACAACCTAACCATTTTATAGAATATATGACTTGACTACATGGTTTTAAAACATAGGAAGCGTTAGCTGGCTGCTACTCTAGGTGGTTATAAGTCCAGTAGTCGGGTGGTTTACCTTCTCTTGTGGAGGTGAACAATATACCCATTTTCACCTTAGATTTAGGATGTCCTTTGGCCCTCGCTAAAGCTCCCTAGATTTAGGATATGAGGTTGCTATTTCCCCTCAGGCTACAAGCATAAATCCTCATCTCTTAGACATTTCCACAATCTTGTGTTGTGGAGTCATAAGTCTTAGTTTTCTAATAAAATTTTAACTGAAGCATATAATTCTCTTCTATTTCAAATATATAAAGCCCAACCATAGGATAGTTTGGAATGCTCATTAGATTTTCTAGTATCACAAGCATCCCCTACTCATCTCCTTTTGGCTTCAATAATAAGTCTCTCCTTTTGATCTATCCTACTTGATTTTCTAAATATAGCCAATTTATTGATAGTCCTATCTTTGAAATCTTTGGAGACAACAATTGCCTACTTTAATTAAGAGTATTCCTAAGGAACTCACCTTTCTTAGGATGTAATTAACTATGGGGGCTTGCCCCTATAGGAAACTTTAGAACCCGTTTAAATAAACCCTACTTTATTCATCAATATAAAGTAGGGGAAAAATCTCTAGTATATTCAAAGACCCATCATGCCTTAGGAGTCCTTATTAGGTGATTAGGTCCATCGTAGGGAAGTGATTTCTATCTTTTGAGATAGTGCACTATTAATTGATGTCATACCCGATCACCTCAATAAGTAAACCTCGATCTGGTGTGTTCCCCCTCCACAATATACATATAAACTAAAAAATAAACATCACAAATTCAAAGAAAAGTTAAATTAATAAGTCTATAACAAAAAAAAAATGGAAGGAATCTTATAAGCCAATCTTCCTTGCATGAACTCACCCAGTGTAGATATGAGATATACAAATATGTGACATATAACCCAGGACAGAACTTATTCTTCTCGGCCAGCAAATAAGCGAAGGAATCAACATGTGCATCAAATAAATGCTAATCTATCAATAATTCATCAATTTGTCCTCTAGCAATAATGATATTTTTACCAAGAAAATGTTATCACTCATTCATGTGAGCAGCATGGGCATGTTAACAATCTAAATTAAAGGGTGATTTTATGGATACTAGATTGAATATATTAAATAATGATGTACTTGTCCTTAAATCGAGCGCAAGATCTCCAATGAACTCCGATTGGCTTGGGCGTAACATCTCTTGATGAGAACTCAATGGTCTTCTTGCCTTTCGGTGCAAGGAATGCCATCTTTTAGGAGTTATATTCAATATGAAATAAAGGAGAAGCTTATAAAATGAAGATTATCGTATCCTTTAGTTCCTCAACCATTATTATAACTATTGTAGTTTGTTCCTCTATCATAGGAACTTCTTCTACACCCGCTTACATAAAAAAAAAATACTAAAATCAAATTTATTAGATTAAAGTGGTGTAATAGAGAAGAAATACCTCCTCTACCCTCTCTTCATCCTGTGTGGTAAAAATAGCAACCTTTGCTGTGCTCCGTGTCTTCCTATGCACCCTTGTGAATGGGGACGAGACCGTTTTCCTCTTTCTAAGTTATCTCCTTCACCACGCTATGCTTCCATTGAAGGTCGAAGTCTTTTTTTTTTGATGCGGGTCCTTCATATACAGTCAACTGCACATCCTTTACTAAGGTGGTTTCCAAAGGCTCCTCTAGATGGGTGGCCTCTGTGGTTGCCCCTGTACCAGCCTCCGTAGGAGCTTCTCCCATACTTGGACTCTCTTGTCCACCAGCCCTCTCCTCAAGGACAAGCTGCATAGCAATATCATATACTTTCCTAGTTATTGTAGCTTTAAAAAATGTTAGTCTATCCCCTTGGGCCTTGATTGATGAAAGTATATTCTCCTTCTTAACACTCTCTACAGGGTAGTAGCAGATGGCAAGCTAGAGGCACATGAAGGAGGAGAATATTGAGGAGAGATGTAAGGAGATCTACTAGGGGCATCACTCCTTGGACTTAGAATGGGACTCCTCTAGAGATCACTGTGAGATGGTTGCTGGACAGAGGGTAATGTTTCGAAGAGCCAGGTCTCCTCTTCTGATATGTCTTGAAATGATTAGAAGACCTGTGTTACACCAATAAAAAATATTGGTAATTTGGAATAGAAATAAATCATTTTTTAATGTCAATGAAATAAGTCTAATTAACACATTATGTTCTCAAGAAGATTCCTCTACAAAGTTTATTTTTGGCCACCATAATATACGAGGCTTTGTAGAGGAAACTGAAGGCCTTATGACTCTTGTGTGCTCGACAGCCCAAATCTCTAGCGAAGAGTTACATAAGTTAGATTTAATGTATATGATAATATAAATCAGAAAATGCAACACATATAATCAAAAGAGTGACAAAGCCACTCATATACCAGGATGCCTTTTGTGTCAAGATTTTTGATGTAATCACATCAAATTATGAAACCAGGAAGCTCCATATGGCTTTTGGCCAATTATAATCAACAAATTTCTCTATATTATCAGTGTGGGAGATTAGGTTTGATGCCACTTTATAATTAAGATATATAAAAATATATTTGATATCAAAACTATATGTACAACTTCACAAACTTTGAGCTCAAACAATCGAGTTTCTCTATTTTATTCTTAAAATCTATTGAATTAGACTTTAACTGTGGGGATTTTTGTAATGTGACATTTTCCCCTCTATTTGGCTTCCATATGATTAAAGCAACTTCATCTGGTGTGCAAGGAAAGCAATGACCACCAATATAGAATGCTTGCTTTTTTATATTCCAGCATGACATGAGGGAAGTGATAGCAGCTGAATCTTATTAAATGGCAGGAATTTTAATGAATTGATGTATGTGTAGCCTTCTTAGAGTCACAAGAACTTCCTCAGTAAAGTGTTCTGAAATGGAATCAAGGAATGCTCTGATGGTGGATGGCCTGCATCTGAAAGTTATTTATTTCCAAATCATTTTAAGCTTCAAATGAAAAAAGAACTAATGAGAACATTACAACCAGATTGGAAGTCCCCCAGTGCATTCAAATTTAAACAAAGGGTGTCCACTGAGTGTACAGAGTGTACACTCCATAGTGTACACAGTATACACTCTGGAAAATTGATAAAAAAAATACTCAAATCATGTTTTAAGGCATTTCATATAGCATATAACATCATTAAGATCCATAATAGGCAGTCCCTAGTGGTTTAAAATAAAAAAGGGTGTACACTTTGAAAAATTGATTAAAAATATTGAAATCATATTGAAAGGCATTCCATACAGCATTTAACACCATTAAGATCTATAATTCAAAGTCTCCCAGTGGTTTAAAATTAAAAAAAGGGTGTACACTCAAGAGTGTACAGAGTGTACACATAGAAAACTGCTCCAAAATCACCCAAATCCTTCTGGAAAGAACCTAAAGCAACTTATAGTAGCATTTAGAAGGGATATAGGAAGTCCCTCAGTGGTTTAAAAAAAAGGGTGTACACTTCAAAGTGGACATAGTGTACATTCTGGAAAACTAATAAAAAATACTCAGATCATGTTGAAAGACATTCCATACAGCATATTACACCATTGGGATCCAATAAGAAGTCCCCTAGTGGTTTAATTTTTTTTAAAAAGGTACAAGTGTACATAGGAGTGTACATGATCAGACTATTGACCTCACTTTTGGAGTGAGTTCTCAACTTCATCATAGATCTAGGACTCTTAACAGTAAGAGCTCCTTAGTCTTAAGAAACTTCTAGTGATTAGGTGAACGCTTAACCTAAGCCCACAGACTTAGAAGAATTAGCCATAGGAATAGGTTAAGCCTTAGGGACTTAGGAAGACTTGCCTACCCTATATCCCAAAAACCAATACATTCTTTTCTTCTCAAACCAAATCTAAACCAAATTTCCAATGCTCATAATCAATCTCATGATCAAATTCAAGCTCAAAATTCTCCATGAACCTTATGATTGAATTCAAAACACTTTCTAAGCCCTTTAATTTTATCTTATTGAGTTAGCCTTAATCAAATTCAAATCAATCCCAATTCAATCTCTCAATCATTTATCAAATTCCAATTCAAATCCAACTTCAGATAATTCAATCCCAAGATTAAATCCAAGTTCCAAAATTCCTTCCTATGCCATATGACCCATTCTCATAAACTTAGCCAAATCTCCACCTAAATTATCCCAAACTTAATTGATTTCATTATAAATAAATTATTACTTCATTTATATTTACAAATATAAATGAAATTCATACTCGAATTACCAAAACTAAATCAAACTAAATAAAACCAAGCCAAATCCCTTCTTAAGCCCTATGGACCTAGCTCCATAAGCTTAATCAAATCTTAACCCAAATCAACCTAAAATCAATTAATTTCTTTATAAATCAAATATTTTTTTCATTTATATTCACAAATATAAATGAAACCCACCTACTAATTACCAAAAATAAATCAAACTAAATTGATTTCGTAGCTTTTGACCAACATCCTTAAGCTTGGTCAAACTTGCTTCCAAATCACTCCAAACTCAAGTGATTTTCTCATGAATCATTTATATATTCATTTGTATCCCCAAATATAAATGAAATATAAATTCAAATAGCCAAAACCAAATCCAAAATCAACTTTTAAGCCAATTTCTTAGACTTGGCCAAATCCTATCCAAATCAAGCCAAAACCAATGAATTTTCTCTTAAATCAATCATTTCTTCAATCATCTATCCAAATATAAATGAAACCTACAATCATCAAACCAAAGTCAAGTCAACCCAAGTCAAGTCCAAGTTAGCCCTTTTAGCTTGGAAACTTTAAATGACCAAAATCCAATCGGACTCCAAATTGATTACGCTTGAATTTATATTTCAATCTTAGCTCATATATAAGTTCAACTAAACTTGAATCAAGCTAAAACTAATCCAATTAACCCATTTAGTTCCACTTGACCCAAAGTGGCCTAAAGGATCTTTTTGAGCCAAGTTCTAATCCAACCCAAATTGGATTGAACCAAACCCATCTAAGCATCATGATCAACAGTCACCCTAAAATGATCAATCACCATGAATTGGGTTAAACCAAGTTAACTTGGTCCTTTGACCAAGCCAACTTTTAGCCTAAATGAAACCTAAACTAGCCAAAATCTACCATACACTAAATTGATTGAAACCAACTCATGATCAGTGATTGAACATGACTTGGCCCTCAATTGAGCCAAACTAAGTCCAATTGATCATTTGACCCAAGTTGACCCAAATTGGCCTAAAAGGTTAAAATAGGTCAAATCATAATCTAACCCAAATCAATTACAAGCAATGGCTCAAGTTCATTCCAAATTGATTATTGAACTTGACTAAAGCCATAATTGAGCCAAATTTGACTAATTGGACAACTTGACCCAACCTAGCCCAAATTGACCTAAAGGGTTAAATTGGCCAAAATCCAAATTAAATTCAAAATGATTCAAACCAAAACCTATAATCATTTTCAATTGACCAATTGAACTTTAAGCAACACCTAACCCAACCCAATTTGGTCAATTGGTCAAATTGGTCAACTTAGCCCATTTGACCTATATGTATCCAAATGAGACAAAATCAAACCTAGGCCAAATTAATTGAAACCACTTGAACAAAAACTCTTCAAATCATCATTTGAACCTAACCCAAGCCTTGGTTTGACCCAATTTGACCAATTGGTCAACCCAACCCAACATGAACTCATATAAACCCATTTGACCAAATGCAGCCAAAACCCATAAAAGCAACCCATGGGACCTTGGTGGTTGACCAACCCAACCCAAATTCAACCTAGGTCAGCCCAAAATCAACCCAAACCCATTTGGAGCCAAGCCCAATGCAAATCCTCCATGGATCCTCTCCTCCATGCAAGATTTCTCCAAAAATGGCAAAGTCCACTCTCCCATCATATTGGCAGCCCTCACTCACCCAAATAAGGGTTCACCTAACCCACCTAGGCTACCTAACCCATGTTAGGTTGGTGTTGACCTCACTTTTAGAGTGAGCTCTCAACATCTTTTTTTTAGACTTAGGACTCTTCTAGACATTGAGAGCTCTTTAGTCATAAGACACTTCTACTGATTAGGTGAACTCTTAACCTAAGCCTAGAGACTTAGAAGGGTTAATTATTAGATTAGGCTATGCCTTAGGACTTAAGAAAATCACCTATCCTATAGCCTAAACCCAATCCATGTGCACCTTATTAAATCTAATCAAAATCCAAATCTTAAACCAAACCTCAAATTCAAAATCTAAATCCAAATTCTAATTCAAATGATTGAAATCTATAATCAAATCCAAATTCAAAATCCTTTCTAAGCTCTATGATTTTATCTTATGGCCTTAGCCTTAGCCAAATTCAAATCCACAAAAACTCAATTGATTTTCTCAAATATCAATTTAATCCTTCAATGAAATTCCAATTCAAATCCAGCTCCAAATGATTAAATCCCATTATCAAATCCAAACTTGAAATCTTTCCTAAGCCATGTGATTTGATTCCATGAACTTAGCCAAAGCTCCACCTAATTCAATCCAAGTTCAATTGATTTCATCATGAATCAATCATATCTTCAATCATCTTCATAAATATAAATAAAATCTATACTCAAATCATCAAAACTAAATCAAACTAAATCAAATCCCCTTCTAAGCCCTTTGAACCTTCCTTCATGAGCTTTGCTAAATTTGCCGTCAAATCACTTCAAACTCAATTGATTTTTTTATAAATCAGTTATTCCTTTGATTATCTTTCCCAATATAAATAAAATCTACATTCAAATGATCAAAACCAAAACCAAAATCAAATCAAAACTCAATCTAAGCCCTTTGAACCAATTCTTTGGACTTAGCCAAATCCTATCCATATCAAGTCAAAAACCAATAGATTTTCTCTTGATTCAATCACTCCTTCGATCACTTATCTAAATATAAATGAAACCTATAATCATCATACCAAATTCAATTCAAACCAAGCCAAGCTCAACTTAGCCCTTTTGGCTTGAAAATTTCAAATGAACCAAAATCCATTAGACTCCAAATTGATTGCAGTTGAATTTATATTTCAATCCTATCACTTCACCACTGGTTATAAAAAACTAGTTCTATCCTCTCTCTGGATCAGATAGAGAGGATGCCAGGAGGATCCATTTGTCACCTCCTCCAGTGCTGTAGTTCCAGCCCATAGTTTCTAGAAGCAGGAGGTCATATGCCAGCCTTCGACCCATGCCAGGGAGGAGCATCTGGATGCTCGAGACAGCTTGATCTTTGATCTATTATCCCCCACATCATAGGGAGGTAGATTTGTTAGGAGAAGGCCCATGAGGCCCATACAGCACATGTTACTAGCAGGGAGCGACGGAGGTTCAGCCGTCAATCGATGGCTTCTGCTTTGGTTTATTTTCTAGCTCGGTGCACTACCCGTGCTGACCATATTGATAGTTTTCTTCTCACTGAGACTAGCCACCATAGAAGGGCAGTTCTTGTGCACAGAGAGTCGATGGTGTCTCCACCCCACCGATCTACCCCTCGTCCGCCATCGCTAGTGCAGGTTACATCATATCCCATTCCATCTAAGGCCATGAAGGCCGCATTTGGGAAAAGCACTGGTGACCTATGGCCAAGGGATCCTACCCATCTTACACTACCCATTATGGTAGGGTTAAGCTCTCCCGCTCGACCTTCTGCCCTAGTGGTGGTGCGAAAGGAGTGGCAACCCCGAAGCATCATGGTTGATCCTTCACCAACTTTGCCCATACAGCCGAATGTGGAGATGGTGATGATTATTACAGATATTCCAGATGATAGTTTAGCTGCACCAGTGGTAGAGGAACATCCTAGGATTGTTACTCCCTCAAGAAGTGTCATTCATCTAGTGAGTACCCTCAGGATTGACTCTCAGGACAGTGAGGTCTGGGTGCATCTCGGCACGATAGTGATCACACCGTCATCCTAAACTATTTGTACCTGCTGAGTTGGATCATTCCTTAGATGAGATAGTTGCACATTATTTTATGGAGAAGAAGGAGATCTTGGGGCACGCCTAGTCCATTGAAGAGAGAGTCAGCTTTGATCCCAACGAAGATGACTTGTTGGAAGATTCAGCTGGAGTCTGCATGGTTGACACTAGAGGATCTCTTCTTAGGGAACAACAAGCCATGAAAGGTGATGAGGTTGATCAAGGAGACACCCAGAGTCACCAACACCTCCACAAATTGAGGTAGAAGGATGAGCATGTTGATAGATGACACGTTAGTTAGAGGACTTGTTAGTAGCAATTTCAATGCTTCAGAAACAAGCCCCTTTAGTTCACCCTACTACAAATCATTACTGGTGCATATCTTGCCCCAAGACTCTACCTATTGAGCAAGGTAGCACTAGCCTATATAGGAAGGTAATGGAAAGTACCTCCATACAAGAAAAAACATAAAATCCATGGTTGAGCAGCAGGTGAAGGAAGCTTTGGCTCAAGCCTAGGGAAGATCATCGGTTCCAAAGGGTAGGCCCTACCTAGAAGAATTCGATGTTATCCAATATCCCGCGGTGCCTTCCTTCAAAATCTTTGATGCCGGTGGAAACCCGAGGCAAGACATCGCATTTCGAGCCGTTGTTGCATCAGGTGGCGTGATGCTCTACTCTTTCTCCTTTCTTTAGTAGCCTATATTACTTTTGATTGGTAACGCCCCAACGTTCAAGAAAGTTATTTGCTGAATTAGAGAAACTCTTCATCAAGAGACTTACTGGAGCTCAGCAAAGGGTTACTATAGGAGATCTCGTTGTAACACAACAACACTCTGGTGAGTTACTTGTTGATTATATTCTTTGATGGTGCAACCTGAGTATGAAGTGTGAACCACAACTGTCTGAACAACATACCATTGAGATTCTTTTGAAGAATATCCATGGCCCGATCTCCTTCATGCTTAAGGGCATCACTATCAAGATATTTGAGAAGCTAATCAACAAGTCCGAGAGACCACGACCTCATTAGCCTCCACCTCCTTTGTCACCAGGGCAACCTTATCCTCCACCACGACCTCCACCGCCAAAACCACCGTCTCAGCCATACCACCAATAGCGGCATGCATACCCACCACTAGGTAGCTATGGTCTACCTACTCTTTTAGATAAGTTAAAAAAACCTTATTCTTTTAAGAGGGAGGTAATTAGGAAAATATTTAAGAATCTCTTAAAGAAACTTGATTTTTAGCTACCCGAGCCTAGGAGACAGGAGGTAGTAGGCAAAAGTCATGATCCAAACTTTTGTCCTTACCACCGTATGCTAGGCCACATTTTGGAGGATTGCTTCACATTTAAGAATTGGCTTAAACACAATATCAAGACTGGTGCTATAGTTATCCCAAAAGAATACCTTGTGGAATAACCATCCGCTTATATTAGGGTAATCCTTAGAGATACATGTGATCCTACCAAAACTAAAGAAGGTTGGGACATCTCCTTATCTAAAGCCTCTAAAAAATAATTTAAAAGATCAAAAGCTTTCTTTATAGCCTAAGTCACTCAAACCTCCAACACCAAGAAAGATTTGGAAGTTGCCAGTGCCAACTCTAAGAAAGGGGGAGCTCAGCAGCAGCAGCATGTGTCGGCCCATGATACCCATTTAGCATAGCCTGTCACCTCCGCCTTTAGCCTTCCACACTAGTGACTTCTTCCATTCTAACTAGCTCTTCTATTTCTTCTACTAGTTGAACTTGTGAAGGGCATCAAATCCCTTACTCCACTCACTTTACTTGACTTCTACTTTGTACCTCCAAATAATTCCAAGAAATTGAAGAAAAATGCTAGTTCAAATTACATCTGTTCTCTCGATGGGTTCTTCTTCTATTCCTAATGATAACTCCTCAAGTCTAAACAACTATAACAAGATCTTCCTCTTCTGATTTAGAGTTGGACTTTCCAACTCAATACTACGTTCACCTCTTGAGATAGACTTGGAATCATCCGATTTAGAGAGTCCCATAGAGAAGCTATAGGTGAGCTCAAGTGGTAGAACCTTCCATCACCCTGCCACAAGAGATCACCGAAGTCAACCTCTATAGTGGCAAGGTTCTACCTCCTAGGACAGCACCTCAAGATAGAGGGAAATAAGTCATTGGTACTGAAGATTGAGAAGCCCTTCCACATGATGCTCCACCCTTAGATATGCTTGTGGAAGATCAGTCAAAGGTGGACTACAACATCCTTTCTCATCTAAGAAAGTTGCCATCAAAGCTAAGCAAATATGATGCCCTTGTCTTATCCAAAGAGATGAGAGAATCACTAATCAAGGCCCTTCTTGACCCTGAAATATGCTTAGCTCAGTTGATCGCAATAGGTGAGGAAGCACATTATGCAAAAGAAGCCCAAGGGATCACCTTCACAGATGAAGACCTTCTTTTGGGGGACTTGGAGCATAACCGTCCCTTATACATCACAGTTGACATGGACAGTTTAGACTCGCCAGGGTTCTCATGGATTCAGGTGCATCGGTGAACATTATGAGTCTAAAGACCCTTGCCTATTTGAAGATCGACATCTCCACACTCCGAGGAGATAGGATGATGTTGAGAGGATTAAATGATCAAGGTGAGCGGGCTTTAGGTTCTATAGTACTACCTTTGGAGATAGGTGACTGGAAGACTGAAGCCAAGTTCTACATCATTGATTCGAATACTTCATCACTGCTTGCTTGGTAGGCCTTGGATACATCGAACAAGATCGCTCCATCCTCCTTCATCGCATCAAGTTCATAAATGATGGAATTAAATACCATGTTAATGGAGATGAAAAGCCATTTTAGTTAGAGAGGTTGAGATTTATGAGGATGTGACTACTATCTTCCTCAAAACACCCTTCCTCATGAACTAGGACAAAATTCAAATGCAAAATAAAAAGAAAAAGAAAATGAAAAAAAATAAAGGATAAAAGAAAATGAAGAAAAAGGAAAGTCCAAGTACATAAGAAAAGGGAATTGAAGAAGAAATAGATCAGCATATTACATTCCACCCACAGTTTATTCCATCATATGGACATGCAGGTAGAATGGCTCAACCTCCACCGTGCAGGTGAGACAAAAATAGAGGCGAGGTGGGAGACCTCCTAATTGGCCTTCAGCCAATAGAGGTCGTGTTCTAATTCATAGGAATACCCCTACTATTCATATAGACTTAGAATCTAGTTTGAAGGATGAGTCTAATGTGATTAGTATACCAGCCAACCCCTCTCAACGGGTATCATTGGAGGTGACTTTTGATCTAGCCAAAGATGAAGACCAAGCCACCAAGTAAAGCAAAGTATTTGAATCTAGTTTATGTGAAACTATTAAGCAGCAGTTGGGAACCTTAGCTCTTACATCATTTACATCTCAGAAAGTTGAAGGTTTAGTAGTTAAGGAAGTCCCTATGTCTTCCAGTGACATAAAGCAGAAGAAGTTCTTTTTGGGATCATCATCCTCAAGCCCTGAAGTTGATGTACAGCTTGAGAAAGATACTTTTAAAGAATTAATGGAATTACCTTTTGACTTTTACTCGTCATGTTCAAAATCTTATACAGAAAGGTTTAGTTCCTCACACATGGTCCAAGCACAGGTCATAATACTTTCTTAGTGGCAATCCTGTTTGCCATCCGTGACATCATTCCATCAAATTCCCCAACGTGTTTATGATAGGTGTAAGAGTCCCCTAGTGGCATCCTATCCCTTTTAACACATGCACAACAACAAACACAAATCTTTTATCTCGAGCTATTTTGATGTAGGTGCAAGCCCCCTATGGCATTAAGTCATTAGTTGCTCTAGGTTGGGTCTACATGCTACCTCATTAGTATATCACCCAGTGGTCATTTATTGGAAGATGTGAGTCCCTGTGCTTTCCTCCTAACTTGATCATTGAAACCAATGAGCATCTTGTTATATGATAGTATTCACGCCCGTAAGCTACCTCATGTTGACTTTGTTTAAGAAGATATGAGTCCCTGTGCTTTCTTCTTGAACTGGCCACCATGCTCTAACTAGGTTGAGTATATTTGAGTTTTAGGATAAGTCCCCCAGAGGCTCCTTTCCTCTTGACTACTTTTGAGTTGATATAAGTCCCCCAATGGCATTCACTTAGTAGTCGCCCTAGGTCGGATGACACCTATCGAGCCGAAGATAAACTATCCCAGCAATCAGTTTCGCTATAGGAGGATATGAGTCCTCAAGCTTTTTTCCTAGACTAATTGTTGTAAATTGATGGATACCTTAGGTTAGTTAATATTCACTATGCTGATAGCGACTCACCCGATGAGTACACCACTCTTGGCAGATGTGAGTCCCCATGCTTTCTCCTTAAGTTGGACACCGAATACCTATTGATGTATGACTAGCCATTTCATCTTCTCGTGGTGTTGGATTAAGCCCTTATCGCCCCATACTCTATTTGGATTAAGTTCTTTCACCATTTAGACACTACAGTTTTGAATTGGACAGCCCCCTTTAGCCACCCTGGTTGGAGAATTTGTTCTGGATGCAGATTCTCCCTTGGTTCTATAAATATGAGATAGGTCTAAATGATATAAGATCCTTCTCGCTTTGATCCCTCACAAAACTAACAGTTCACGATAAAATTAACTAAACAAAACAAATAAACAAAATTAATTCTCTTGTGAATTAGGAATTCAAGCCCCCAAAGGGTCCCTTCTCCCAAGTAGGCATTCTATCTTTAGGGCTGTGTCAGCAAAACTCCCTATAGGAATTGTCTGACTACTTGAGTTGAGGTAAATCACCAGTTCAGTACTCACTCCATAGTCACCCTTAGATCGGGTTTAATCTATTTGACCATAAGCAGGTTACCCAGTCATTCTGCTTTGAAAGATGTAAGACCATGACACATTCTTTCTAGTATGATTGTCACAAATTGACGGACAGCCCTAGGTCAGGTTTGATTTGTTGCCCAAAGCAACCGATCACCCGGTGAACTTTTCTAGTAGAAGATGTGAGTCCCCAAGCTTTTTTCCCTTGAATTGATCATTGCAAACTAAAAGGCACTCCTTTGGTTGGATAGTTCTCCCATTGGCTAGGAAGCTATTCCCTTTAGTTCAGTAAATCTGAGATAAGTGTAGGATGATATGAGCTCCTTCTCAGTTTGATCCATCACAAATGAATGGAATCCATCATAATCAAAACAAATCTAAAAATGAAATGAATTTAATATTTGACTACCTTTGAGCTGATTTAAGTCCCATAGTGGCATTCACTCAATAGTCAGCCCTAGGTCGGGTTTGATTTATTTCCCAAAGAAACTAGTCCCCCAATGGTTCCTTATTTCTAGAAGATGTGAGTCCCCATGCTTTCTTCTTAAAACTTGACCATTGTATACAAAAAGGCATTTCCCCCTTGGTTGGATAGTCTACCTTGTGGTTGGTAGATTACTCCCTTTGAATTGGTAAATTTGAGTTAGGTCTAGGCTTCATGGCCCCTACTCAGTGCTGTTCATCGCAAACCTATGGGATCCATCATAATCAAAACAAACAAAGTCTAAAAATTAAATCAATCTTGACTATCTTTGAGTTGATCTAAGTCCCCCAGCGACATTCACTCAATAGTCAGCCCTAGGTTGGGTTCAATCTGTTGCCTTGCTAGTAGATTACCCCAACAACTTATCTCTACTTTGGAGGATCTAAGTCTACTACGCTTTCTTCCTAATACAACTGTTGCATACCAAAAGGCATCCCTTTGGTTGGCTAGTCCTACTATGTGTTTAGTAGACTACCCCTTTGGATTGGTAAATCTGAGTTAGGTCTTAGCCTCCATTGATCTTACTTAGAGCAGTCTATTGCAAACCAACAGGGTTCATCTAAAAATTTAAAACCTAACAAAATTGAAAAAAATTCAACCCTCTTCGTGGAACAAATCAAATCTTTTTTTCCTCGGAGAATTAAATTAGACCTTTCATCTCTTGTGGATGACTAGAACCTGCTTCCCTAGCGGAAGGTTCACACTCTATCCCTTAGTGGATTCATCCCTCTCTCTATGTCTTGGACATAGTACATTGCACTAACCTCTGGATTCTCTCTATGCTTTGGGTTAAGGATAGATTGTTTGTGTTAGTGCTTGTGATCTCTCAGTGTTGTTGATCATTTTGGTCAACACCAATACGTGCGGTTTTCCTTGTCAGTCACACCACACCTATTGGGCACCCTTTGTTGACCTCATTTTTAGGATGAGCTCTCAACCCCTCCATCTTAGACATAGGATTCCTCTTAGACTTTAAGAGTTCCTTAGTCTTAAGATACATCTAGTGATTAGGTGGACACTTAAACCTATCCCTAGAGACTTAGAAGAGTTAGCCATAGGAATAGGTTATGCCTTGGGGTGATAGGAAAATTTCCTACCCTTTTGAACCATTCCCCACTTTCCTTCTTTCAAGTCAAACTCTAAATCAATCTCATTTTATTTTCTCCAAACTCAAATCAATTCCATGATTAACATCCATGATTGAAACCAATGATCAAAATCTATAAAAAAAAAATCCTAAGTCCAAATTTTGCCTAAGTCCTTAATCTTCCCTTAAGGACTTAACCAAAATCATGATTCAAACCTATTCAAATCCTTGGTATTTTCTCAAAATCTATTTATATTCTCATTTATATTCACATATATAAATGAATTATAAATTCAAATCAATCCAACTAAACTCAAAATTCCAACTCAATTCATGAAATTCTAAGTTCAAAATTTCCTAAGTCATTAATTCTCCATTAATGGGCTTAAAACCTTGATCAAATCAATTAAAAATCCTTAGATTTTCAAAACTCATTTATATTCTCATTTATATTCACATATATAAATGAAATATAAAAATAAATCAATCAAATCAAATCCAAGAATTACATTAATCCAAAATTTCAAGTCCCTTAATTTTCCATTAAAGGACTTATCCAAAATCTCGATCAAACCTATTCAAACTCATAGAATTTTCTCAAAATTCATTTATATTCTCATTTATATTCACAAATTTAAATGAAACATAAATATAAACCAATCAATTCAAAGGCAAAAATTAATTTCCCGATTTAAAATTCCCTTAAATTTATTAAATTCCCTTTAATGGATTTAACCTAAATCTTGATCAAACCTATTCAAGCTCATGGGATTTTCTCAAAACTTATTTATATTCTCATTTATATTCACATATATAAAAGAAATATAAATATAAACCAATAAATCAAGTCCCAAAATTAAATTCTAATTTAAAATTCCCTTAAATCCTTTAAATTCCTTTAATGAATTTAATCTAAATCATGATTAAACCACTTCAAATCATTGAAAGTTTCTCATGATCCATTTATATTCTCATTTATATTATATATATATATGAAATATAAATTCAAGCAATCAAAACAAATTCCAAAATCAAACTCAAATCAACTCAAAATCCAATCTAAGCCTTTCAAGTCAAAATCTTGAACTTAGCCAAATCAATTTCAAATCAAGCAAACTCTTGAATTTCTCTCATGATTCAATCAACCCTACAATCATGAGCTCATATATAAATCCAAACTTCAATCACTCAATCAAAACCTAGTTCAAAAATCAAAGCCAAAACCCTATCATATTCTTCTTCATTTGAATATGAAATTATCAAATGGATCAAAACTCATTTGACTCCAAGCCACTTGTGAATGGATTCATATTTCAATCATGAGTCCATATATAAGATCAACTAACTTCAAATCAAGCTTTGACCATATTTGACCTACTTAGGCTCACTTGACCCAAAGTGACCTAAAGCATCCTTATGAGCCAAATTTTGATCCTAACCAAATTGGATTGAACCAAACTCATATATCCCTCTCATCATGGAATGATCAATCAATCAAATTGGATCAAGCCAAGTCAAACCTAAGGTTGACCAAGTCAACACTTAACCAAAAATGAAACCTAACATAGCCAAAATCCACCATAGGCCAAATTGATTGAAACTATTGATCTAAGTTCACTCATGACCTATGTTTGAACTTGACCAAGCCAATATTTGAGCCAACCTAGCCCAATTGGCTCACTTGATTGACCCATTTTGACCTAAAGGGTCAAAATATGTCAAAACGATCTAAGCCAAATTGAAAACTAATGGGTCCATTCCAAATCACTTGTGGAACTTGACCAAAGCCTCAATTGGTCAACTAGACCTAACCCAGCCCAATTGACCTTAGACCCAATATGACCGGGGTCATGTTGAGTCAAAATTGAACTTAACCAAAATTGATTGGAAACAAAGATACTAATCCACTCCATATGACTAACCAAACCAAACCTACCCTTGACCTACCTCAAATAGGTCAAATGGGTCAAATAGGTCAACTTGACCCATTTGACCTAAATGAAGTCATATTAGCCAAATTGAAAACCATACCAAATTGAACCAAACCAAAGCTACCAAAATATTTCAAATGGTCATAACTTGACATAATTGACCAATATCAACTTGACCCAATCAACATGAGCCAAACCATATCAAATGAATTCCAAATCTCATGAAACTTGGCCAAACCTAGTTTCTCTACATACTCAACATATCCAAAATGGAAAAATAGCAAAATAACCATCCTACCCCTAGGCCATAATACAAATTTTGGCTTAACCCATGGGTAATTTGGTCATACCCTCTTCACATTCACTTGAGGCTTTCCTAAAAGCTCAAGGGGGCCTAGGGGAGAGTGGTGCACCCAACCCAATGGGTTTGGGTCAGCCCATTTGTTCCCTAGACCAAACCCACCATATGGGTCAAAATTAAAATTCAAATTCCCTCTCAAGCTCAAATTCAAGCACATGGGAGGTTGGCAATCCACCTTGGCTCAAACCGACCATGTACTCCCCTAACTGATCAAATAGCCCTCCCAATATGATCAATTGGATCAAAATAGCAAGAGCATTGCCGACCATCCAATCTTTCAATGGGGAGATATACTCCCCCTAAACAAACTCAAATGTGTCATTCCTAAATTTGATTGAGGGCTAGGGAGACTGAGGAGCCATCAGAGAGTGATAGCAAGCATCCTAGAGATCTTGCCAATTCCCCATTCTCAATTTTCAAATAGTGAAAACAGGGGAGCTCAATCCATTAGCCAACTTCTTCCACACTACAATCTATTGCAATTCATTTTGCAAGCACACTTAGGTGACCAAGTCGAGCTCACCTAAGTTCATTCTCAAAAAGGGGGTGAAATTGGATCAAAGAGCTAACAAAGGAGGAGGTGACCCATAGGAAGATCCACTCAATCTTAAGTGCTCAAAACTTCAACGAGGCTTCGTCTCAACCAGACGAAGCTTCTCTAAATTGCTATCCTCATTATCAACTTTTTGCTTATGAATAAGCATATATTGATTGCATTAGTAGATTCAGATTAAAGATCTTTTATTCCAAATTTTCAATATTCATAAGAACTCATTATTCGTCTTTATGAAGCCAATTTGGAATAAGCATTTCACATTTAACTCTGTGATAAAAAGATCAATAATGAGCTCCATCTCAACAACTGCCCATATTCAAGGACAAGCCTTCTTGAATTGAATCAAACTCAATTTAGTTCTCGTTCCCATTTCATAGACATGCATTGATGCTCTTGCTTATTATAGATTTTAATGTTTCCAAAGTTTGATAGTTAATAGAAATTCCTCATTTTTTTAACTTTAACTTTTAATAGAATCTCTTACTTCATAGCTTTATATTAATAAATTCTCTTCTTTTTATGATTTGTAATTGAATGTGGTTGAGCCATACAAGGAATGGTTTAATTCCATGAATAGGAAAAGTTTTTCTCCTTCAAATTTGTTTTCTCCTTCCCTTGAATTCTCTCATATGACTTCTTGCAAGTTCAAAGCTTTAGGGAAAATTTTACTTGCATGAATTCAATTCTCTTTATATTTTGAATGCATGGTATAATATTGTTAAATGTACATTTGGAAAAGCCCTCACTTATATTTATCATTTTTATAATTATTCTAAATTTGATTCAAATCTATCTTTGACTTTTCAACTCATTTGATGGGACATCATGTAATTCAAATGATTACTAAGAAATTTTATTTATGTTTATTGGAAAATTATATGCTCATATTCTTACTAATAATTAAGCCAATCACCCTCGATTGTTTATTTTGGTGTTCCAACTTCATGCATTTTTAATTAATTTGACATAGAATGAATGTCATTTAAGTCACTCATTAGTATTCAATTTTCATAAATTTATGTGTATTTGATATCATTTTATCATGTAATTGAGCATTTAAATAATAAATTTTAAGTTATTTAATCAATTTGTTCACTTAAATTTTGGCGACCTCCTAACGTCATCCCAGATCTACCTCGAGACTAGCCTCACCATTGCTACAGCTCAAGAGTGGTGGTATAAACCACGACCTAAGTATCTTCTTCCTACCATGCTACAAAGAGCGTGTATAGGTTACCACAAAAGAAATCGATAATTTTCCTATCGAGAGAATCGCCACAGTTTTTTCCTGTACTAAAAGCATGTACGGGTTCCTGTGGGCTCCAAAAATTCATCACCAACTTCTCGACAAATTGATTGAAGAGAGTGTGACTTGAGATGTCGGTAAAATTTTTGAATGGAATAGTAGATAAGACAACCTAGAGATTTCACTCATTTTGTGAGGACTTTAGATCTAGTTCTAGGTTTCCTATAGGCGTAAGCCCTATAGTTAATTACCTCTCTCAGAGAGAACTTTCGATTAAGGTTAGTCGTTAGATCGCTAAATAGCAGTAGCGATGTAGAGTTTTAGAATTTAAGATTATGAAATTCATTATTATTTAAAGCATGATTGGGGAATGATGATGTCCGATCTAGATCTCATGGTTCGTCATCCCGGTGTGGTCCTTTCTACTTAGTCATGGGGAGGTAGTAACAACCGACCGAATGATCCTTTTAGCAACACATGGGTTATTGTCCAAAAAATCAGACTAGAGTGGTGTTTATCTAAGAAGATAATTTTAAGTCTACCTCGGATGGTTGTTATCATGTGTACCCTATGATTCACAACCCAAGGGTAGAGCCATTGGGGAGCATTAGACTACTTAGCTGATCATAAGATAATGGAGTCTTACTGGCCAAACCACTCAATCAGAGGACTCTGATCATAACTGCTTCATCTGTGGAGCCTACCGGCCAAGCCACACAGTCATAGGACATGGGCCACGTCCTTACTGGCTTGAGATTGGTTGAGAGTGAATATAGCAGAACACGGGCCACATCCTTACAATCTAATTTATGGGCTATAGTCATGACCGTGATATAGTGGGCTCATTTGGCGACAACCACTCGGCCAGAGGACTCTAGTCGTAACTGTATCATGTGGAGCCTACTAGCCAAGCCACACAGTTAGAGGACACGGCCACATCCTTCTTGACATGAGATTGTTTGAGAGTAAACATATTTGTGTACTGATTTGACTTTGGCTCCTTTGTGAGCTAGGGTTTTCTTAATTCACCGCCAAACAATTGCAAAGGTGAATTAAATTTTTAGCTTTAAGTCTTTAATATTGAATTTCATATGACATTGCTCAAAGATATTTCAAATTTTGCATTTAGATTAAGATTCAATCTAAGTTAATTTATTTTTAAATTATAATCATATTTTGATTGAAATATCCCCTCCGATTAAAATTTTCATTTAACAAAACCATCATCAGGGTGGTTTATTATTTCGCTACTCCAGATCCTATCGACTCTATTAATTTAGTAATAGAGAATCATATCTACTGTCGTATGATAAAATTAACTTCTCAGATGTTTTATCTGGTTAAAAATATTATAATAACATCATCAAATTTTTTTAGGTTTTGTCAGGACGATCCTAAAACCCAACCAGAATTAACTATCCACTTGAATTTAAGCATTCAACATAGTGTCGGGGCCCATGTGGGTTCTATATAGATTTTGGGATATTTGTAAGTATCCGTTCATTCATTTTACATCCAACTTGCACATTTATTTCATTTAAACAACTATACATGCTTCAAGATATTTGAAATTTAATTTAAGAAATTCCATAAAATGCTTGTAAATATTTTCATTTTAAACTTTGCATGAATTTTAAAATATCATGTTAAATGAGTTGCATTCTAACTAATGTAATATTCCACCATTTAAGTGGTTTACACACATCTCAATGCGATAGGATAGAATATAGAGTTATCTTGTAATATGTGTAAGTATTTCAATTATTTGAAAGCTCTCGTAAGCTTTGAAGCACTTAGATAAGGCATATGATTACTTCAAAATATATGTAAGCACTCATTCTTTTATTAGCCTTCGATCGGGAGAGGGCATGGGAGATAGAGTCTGCAGTCACCGATCGGATCCACCAAAGTGAGTAAGAGAGGCTTTTGGAGAGGGGAGTTCATTGACCATGAGGGAAGAGTCGAATGAATTGTGGCTGCCAATAGAATGAATAGGAGTCACCCCCTTAGGGTTAGGTCTTATAGGCATTTATAGGTTTTTTAAATCTTATTTAACTAATTAATTAACCCTAATTTGAAATCTTATGAAGATGTTATTAGATAATTAATATATATTGATTAAAAGTTATTTTGATGCTCTGGACAAAATGATGTGGTCCGTTTCACGATCGGAGGCCATTTGGTTCACTTTGGTGTCGAATCGGGGTCAGTTTCAGTTCAGATTTGCACATCGTCATTTCCGATCGCTTTACATTCATGTAGACTTGTCTGAATTGAGTGCGGACAATCTTATTTGATAAGTTTCAACATTTTGACACTAACAACATGATCAATTTTGTGAACGGAGGTCATTTGGGCAACATCACGGCTTTTCGACCTTGATATACATGTCAGGGAATCGATGAACTTATTTCTTGATCGATCGATCGTCGAATTATCTAAGATGCATATTCTGATCAATTTTGATGTCCTGAACATGATGGCAGAGTTCGTTCATCGATGGGAGGTCTGACTAATTTTAGACCGGAGGGCATTTCAACTGATTTGTGCCAAGCTCATCAAATTCACCTTGTGAGCTCGACTTAACTTATGGTGCATGCATGGAGGTCAATAAATGCCCCCAAAAAATATGATTCAGCATAGAGTGAGTCATGTTTGTTAAAACTATTGACCCGCATTGGGTCTTGGATTACTTCAGCTTTCAACTTCCATGGGTTCACTGAAGAGCTTCTTCCACCATCTACTCTCTGCTTCGATGGGTTTGCTGAAAGTCTCTTTCTTTTGTGTCTTCACAGAAGCTTTCCTCCAACCCTAGCTTCATGTTTGATTTGGTTTGATGAAGGAATTAGTTTGTTTGCTTTGAGTTTTGAAATTCCTTCTACCCTAGCTTTAAGCTTGACGAACTTGATGAAGGATTGACCTAATTTATCCATATTGACTTGTCAGGAAGTGTATGTATGCCCTAAGTCCTATGCTTGCTACTTTTAATGGACTCATTGAATGGTGCATATAGTTGACTCTTCCTGCTCATATTAGGCCAATGTTGAGTTATCCTAGTCTAGCTTTTAAATGAACTCAACCATGAAATTCCTTTAATTCAGCCATTGCCTTTGCGTGAACTATGAAATCGCTTCCTCTGTTGTGTGCTTTCTACTTTTGCAGACTTGATGAAGGAATTGGCTTTGATTTGTGCTTTATGCTTGATCAGATCATTTGAAAAGAGTTTGGAATATCACCTTGTAGCAAGATACAGATTGATTTGAGGCTTTAAGAGTTTCCTCATTGTCCGTCGATCAAGCGAAAAGTTCTCTTGGATTTTGGTTACTTGCAGTCACTAAGTTGGATCTAGTTTAAGATTGAACAACTATCATCATTGGATTGATGAGTAGGGGCTCTTTCACTGCAGCCTTTTCTTGTGGCTTATTGAGTGAGGAGAGCGTCAGCAACTCAGCCATTTATGGGCTTATTGAGTCTGACCTTTAGAACTACTCAAGTTTTTGACTTAAGCTATGATGGATCTTGTCTTAGATTGAAGAATGGAGGCTCTTTTACTATGGCCTTTTCTTGCGGCTGAGTGAGGAGAGTCGAACTCGATCACTTATGGGCTTGTTGAGTTTGACCTTTAGAACCCATCCGTGTTCTAGACTTGAAAATGTAGAGGTTGATATTTTTCCAACTTCATTGATTGAAGCTTCCAAAATTAGGATTTCATCTGACTTGATCTTTGACATTTGATGAATCTTTGAGGGGAACTTTTGACATTTAAGATTATCTTTTCGTGTATTAAAGTAGATTCTTTTTATTTTTGTAAGACCTACAACTTTAGTAATAATAATTATAGATATATTCAGGGTCTCGGCATAAAGCTTGATGTCAACCTGAATACATATGCAAGAAGCTCTCCTATTTCAGGATATGATTGAACAGCTTTGATTTATAAAAACTAAAAAAATGCTCCCTGTCTAATAGGGGGATTCCAAACTAGTTTAGAAATGTATTACAAAAGTTTAAACTTCTTTATATCAATAAATGGAGCTCTAATTATTGTACATATATTTATCTAAGGATTTTAGCATGAAGCACGATGTTAACTTAGTGAAATATATAAAAATGCCCCCTGTCTAACAGGGGGAGGCTTTCGCAGTAACTTGAAAATGCGTTCTCATTTTACGAGAAAATCTTCAAATGATATTACATATGTATTTGATATGAAAGCTTTACTAGTGGAAGATTCATTTAAGTATTTCTATACTTATCCATAGTTAGTTGTGATATTTCTTGAGATATTGATTGTTGATTAGTGGCATCGGTCGTTGACCATTCTTATCAATAAGCTGGTAGGCTCCTCTTTCGTACACCTTTTCTATGACGTAAGGACCTTCCCAATTAGTTTCAAATTTACCACTAATCTTGTAATGAGGGATGATTGCCCTTCTCAGCACCAGAACTAATTCACCTTTCTAGAATATCCAAGGATCTATTGAACTATTGAATGTTTTAGACATCCTCGCTCTATAAATTTCTAAACTTTGTTGAGCTTGGAGTCTAACTCCATCAAGCGCATCCAACTCTTCCATTCGTAGGTGAGCATTCTCATCTTGAGTAAGATTGAATTGGATAGCTACTCGAAGTGATGACAACTCAACTTCTAGTGGCAGAACAGCTTCAACTCCAAATGTTAGAGCATAAGGAGTGGCTTTGGTTGGCATTTTATAAGTTGTTATGTATGCCCAGAGTGCTTCCATCATTTTAGTGTGCCACTCTCTTTTATTCTTCATGAGAATCTTTTTGAGCAGCTTTATCAATGTTGAGAGCCTCTGCTAAACCATTGGCCCTTGGATTATAGATTGATGAATACCGCCAATCAATTTTATGCCTATCAATAAATCTGTATATCTTTGCACTCTTGAAAGCTAGACCGTTGTTTGAAATGATTGGTTGTGGCACTCTGAATCTATAGACAACATTATTGGTGAAGAAGTCAATGACTCGATCAGCATTGATTTCCTTAAATGGAGCTGCCTTGGCCCACTTAGAGAAGTAGTCAGTAGCTGGTAGAATGAATCGATGTCCCACTAATGATGGAAGATCAATCGGTCCATGTATATCTGTGCCCCAACTTTCAAACAATCAGGACACTATTGGTGTAGAGGATTCGAGGTTGATGAATGAGATCCCCATGGACTTGGCATTCGTGACATTTTTTTCGGCATGATTTATGCCTTTCACCATTGAAGGCCAATAGTATCCCATCCTCTTAATTTTGTTGGCCATTTTAGGACTGAGTGCGCATATAGAGTCCTTCATAAATTTCATACATTACTCTGTTGGCTTCATCTGTCCCTATGCATCGCACAGCCACATTTGCTCAAAAAATCTATAGTACAATGTGCCATTGACATAAGAATATCATAAGATTCTTTTGTAATTTGCATGGCTAGTGATTTGCTTTCGACAATTTGCTTTCCTTGAAATAATTGATGAAGAGTTATCTCTAATCATCTGGCTCTTCCACTATGAGAGCTTCACATGATTTGTTTGGAGTGCTTTTGAGTTTTTCTATCTCTTGTACTTGTCATTATTTTAGAAAGTGAGGAGCAATTTGAATTACTTCCTGCTGGCTTGAGTTTGATGTCCCCTCTACGGGAATATGGATTCTTGGTCGAACTAGTGGACACTTCAATCAACACATCATCATTGTCCGTGTTTGCCATCTCTTTTGCTAGCTTGGTCAGGTAATCTGCTTTACTATTCTTCAATCGAGAAATTTGAGCTAGTTTAATGTTTGAAATTTGCTTCATGAGCTCAAGCACTCACTTATAATATAATTCAAGCTTGTTAATCTTATAGAGACCCAACACTTGGTTGATTACCAATTGAGAGTCTCCAAAGATTCTTAAATTTGGAATGCCAATAATAATAGCTTCTTCAAGACCTACCTCCAATGCCTCGTATTTAGCTTCATTATTGGTTCTTATGAAATGCCTATATGAACTTATACCTTATGAAGACGATGAGGCCAACGCCAGCTCTTACTTTTGGTAGATTTGGGGCTTAGACTTAATAAATGATGCACCATCAAAATACATTTCCCATATCTACAATTCCTCCCTTTCATGAATTAGCAAGATCTGTTCATTGGGTAAATCATCATTGACTACTGAATTTGTTGGAATAGCATGTGCAATGAGAAAATTTGCTAGTATTTGCCTCCTAATAGCTTTCTGAGATACATATGTAATATCAAGCTATAATAGGAGCACTGCTCATGCCAAATGACCTGTCAATGCTGGTCTTGTCATCAGGAACTTCATGAATTAATCTTTGATATGAGTGTTATCTTATGTGACAACATGTAATGTCGAAGCTTAGGTGAAAGATCGACAAGATAGTGTTTCTCGATCTACTTTGCCTCAACTCCAATCAATCTTTGACTGATATAGTACAGTGCATTTTCCTTGCCTTCTTCATTGTGCCGTGCCAGCAATGCTCCAAGGGATTATTATAATGCAGTTGTATACAAAATAAGAGGCTTTCCTGGGATTGATGCCGTCAAGATTGGTGGATTCAACAGGTATCTTTGATGCTGTCGAATGCTTCTTGACACTCATTGTCCCATTTAAATAGTACATTCTTCTTCATCAATTTAGTAAATGGTTGACATCTGCCCCACAAATTTAATATAAAGCATCGATGAAAATGTCCCTACTGAACTCGATGAAGATTCTTCAGCGATGGCATATTCACTATCACTTTGATTTTATTAGAGTCGATCTCAATTCCTCTATGTCGCATCACGTAGCAAAGGAACTTTCTAGATGAAACCCCGAATGCACATTTGAGAGGGTTCATCTTGAGATCGTACTGCCTAATTCTTTTGAAGACCATCCTCAGGTCACCCAAATGATCTCTTCGATCTATGCTCTTGATGATGAGGTCATCCTTGTAGCATTCTACTTTCTGATGAATCAACTCATCGAAGATGCATGTCATGGCCCTCTGATATGTTGCTTCAGCATTCTTCAATCCAAAGGGCATGACTATGTAGCAGTATATACCAATTGGCATCCTAAATGATGTGTGCTTCTTATCTTCAAGAGCCATCTTGATTTGATTGTATCCCGATGATCCATCCATAAATGAGAACATGTCATAGTTGGAAGTATTGCCTACTAGTAGTTCTGATATTGGAAGTGGAAGATAATCTTCTGGGCATGCTTTGTTCAGATCTCAAAAATCATTGCAGATATGGATTTGACCATTTTTCTTTCTCACTGGAACCACATTGGCTATCCAATTTGCATACTTTTCTTCTCGAATAAAGCCTGCTTCGATCAGCTTTTTAGTTTCTATAATTACCCGTTCTTCAATGTCCTGTCTCATTCACCTAGGAGTTTGCTTAATAGGCATTGCATTTGATTTAATGGCAAGTTTATGAACTACCACCTCAGGGGATAAGCCTAGCATTTCAAAGTATGTCCAAGCAAAGCAGTCTTTGAATTCACATAGCAAAGCTTTCATTTCTTTGACCTTTTATCGTGAAGCATGAATGTTGGGTGAGGGTCATCCTCTGTTCTCAAGTTAATTTCCTTCAACTCATCCATGGTAGTTGATTGTCCACCATCTTCATGCTCTTCAGGTTCTGGCTTAGGTTCTACTTCCTCATCCTTGGTCAGATAAACCTCATAAAGATTATCTTCATTTTCAATTTCAGCATCAATCTCTTCTTCTATTACCGTATAATAGGTTTTTCTTTGACGGTGTTTATGTCGGATGTATCCAAGACCTTTAGATGTATGATTATCACACTTTCATGAGGTCTATGGACTTTTTATACCCCATAGGGCATCAAAGAAGTGGGCTCGCCATTTATCTATTCGAATATCAACTCAAATTTGAGCATCATCTTTTGAATCCTTGGAGGATAATATTTTGGCATTCTTATGAGAACCATATCATCAGATTCATCAAATTGCATGAGCCAATCAAAATCCTTGTGATAGCACTCCTCAAACTTGTAAAATGAAATTCCACGTTCATTACTTCTAGGCAAAGGAGGCAATATAGAAAGTCTTTAACTCTTCAATAATGTGGACTTTACATGGAGTGATTTCTTTGAAGTGTTGAAAAGAAACCCACATGATCACTAATGATTCCTCTAATATCAATAGGTCTACCGTCCTTCTCGAAAAGATACACTGAACTTCACTTTCATAAGTAGGTTCAAAATCATATTCAAAATTTGAGTATTCCATAATTTTATTTTCTTTCACCAGAGACTTGTTTACTCCCTTGGGTCTGACAGAAGGATCATCCTCTTCTTCTTCTATGTCACGCCTGATGGAACTAGCCTTTTCAACTTATGTGATGCATTAGCTACTTTAGGAAGAGTCAACATCGCTTTCTTTCTTCCTTTTTCCTTCTTCACTTCTTTGTGCTATTTTGTAGCCTTTGAGGTAGAAGCTTTGGATGGTTGAGGCTTGGGCTCCCTCAATAAATAGTATTTCCCATCTTCATAGATTTTAGCTTCATGGAATTCAGAAATTCTATGTTCTTCCTTGCCTCTTTTGTATTTTATGCATTGGTGCAAAGTAGATGGGACCATTCCGTACTCATGTAACCAAGGGTGCCCCAACAAGGCCCTGAACGAGGTGTCAGCATCAATGACATGGAATTTGGCTTCTGTGTGAAGTTCTCCGAATCTTAGTGGCAAGGTAAAAGATCCGAACATCTTTTGCCCTTTTTCATTGAAGCCGTGGATCATCAATTTGTCCCATCCTAGATGCTGAACATCAAGGGACAATCCTCTCAATGTCTTCAGACTCATGAGATTAACGGATGAACCTGGATCAATTAGAATTTGATTGATTATGACACCATCGACTCTGAGATATATGGAAATTGCATTATGATGTCCAGCATAAGATCTTCCTTAGAGAAGGTGATCGTCGGAAGGTCTTGAGAGTGTAATACTTCAATAATACACTGCTCGGTGAAGAACGCTTCATATTTCTCCAGATTCTTAAGAGCCTAAATTAAGGTTTCATGGAGATCCTGTGACATTAGGAGGGCTTCATACACACTCAATTATGTAGGGATCTTCCTCAAGTGTGACAAGATGTTGTAATCAATTCCTTTATCCATGTTAGACTTCTTCTTTGGATCTTTGGGAATGATATTTTCATTAACTTCTATGTTCTTGTCATTGCCTTTATTTGGCATTCATTTCTTCTGTGATGACAGCAACACCTTGCCACTTCTTAATTGTACTGAGGCTGCTCTATCTTGCTCAGATTCTTTTAAAGATGTCACCTCTTCAAAACCACTATTTATGCGTGAGGATCGGATGGAGGCTTTAGAATCACTTCCCAATTTTATGCCCTACATCAATGGTGATATTGAAGACTCTGACTCATCTTTCTCCGGAAAGCACAAGTCTTCTTTCGAGCTATCTTTCATTTACTTCATCATCAGGCAAGGATTGAATGCCACATTATTGGTGGTTCTTCTTCTTGTATTATCTCAAAGAAGTAGATTCTGTCGGGGAGTATCCAAGGATGTTGAGATAACCCAACAGACTTCTCCAGAAAAAGATTCTTCATCATCATCTTCTTCATCATTTGTTTCAATGATTTGGAGTCCTGACATGAAATCAACAAGCTTAATTGGTTATCTTGTTGGTTGTTGATATTATTCAAGATTATTAATAATCTTTTGGGTGGTAGATTTCTTCTTTATCTTCTTTTGTTTGGCTTGCCTTTTGGGAGTTTTTGGCAAACTCTGAATAGGTTATTTCTCAGGGCGGGGAACACCAATCACCTTGGACTGCCTTTGAAGAGCAGAACCTTTTGATGTAGATCCTACTTTTAGTTATAATACTGGTTCAAGCGGTGATTTTCACTTGACACCAGGAACACCTTCTAATTGCTTCAGCATCTTCATAATTTTCTTTGAGACCGTAATCTCCCATTTTTCATTCTCAACTGTCTTTTCTTTTGCTTTATCTTTCTGTGGGAGCATGGAAGATGACGTAACCACCCTCGTAGATTTTTTCTTTGGGTGAATAAGAACATTGTTGGATAGCATGAATTCACTTCTCTTTATATTTTCTTTTATCCTTCCTTGAATACATAGCAATCTTCTATAGGGTGGCTAAGTACCCGATGATATGAATAGTAATTTGGGTTGTCAGTTCATCCTAACTCTTCAGGTCTTTTACATTCTAGTAACTCTAACCCTGCCTTGAGTGCTTGCCAAATAGTTTGGCCATGCTTTCCCTTTTGAATGAATATTCCTTGTTCATCTTCTCCTTAAGAGATGGACGTATTTGATCATCATCTCCTAATGATTGCCTTGGGCAATCACCACTACCCGAGAAAGTTTTGGGCTTGTCATTGCCTCCAAGAACTAACCTCAATTGAGAATTGAAGGTTTATTTAACTTTCTCTTCAAAATAGATAGGTTTTTTCCTTATCTATATTATAAGTTGCCCTCCTTCCTCTATTTGAATCATATGAAGCAATGTGAGATTCACTCCTCCTTGATTTTGGGAACTTCCCTTTCTTTGTTTTGTCTGGATGACCTTCAATTTTAGAAAGATTCAACTTTCAAATTTCCACCCGATCAAGTAGTTCTTGAAAGGTGGTGATGGAAGCCATGCATAAATAGGGTACCATTTTATCATCAATGTTGCCCATTAGTAGCTGAATTGCATGTTCCTCTTCCAGCTGTTATTCACACTTCATGCTCATGTTGCACTAGCGAGTTATGTATTTAGTGACTGAGTCATCCTTATTTCTCTTCTCCAAGGCAAGGTCAGCTATTATGGTCTTTCTAACTACACTAGTAAATCTTTTGATAAACATTGCCTCCAAATATGAATGTCTTAAGTTATTTGGCAACTCTTACCACTCAAAAGTAATTGAAGTTCTGCTAATGAACTGGAACAACGGGCGTCATTACCGATACCACAAGTTGCTTTGGATTGTGCTAAGTGCTGCCTGGGGTTACCGTTACCATCAAATGAATGGAATTTTGGCACTGTGTAACATTTAAGATACGATACCTGGTCATATTCTGCAGGATATGGGCAACCTCTTCACCAATTTTTTTTCACTTTCTATGACATCTTTAATCTTTTCACTTATAATAGTTTCAAGTTGTACAACAATCAGCTCGGATGTGTGCTCAGTATTTGCTGGAGAATGGGTGGAGCAGTCAATTGATTGACTTCGTTTCTATCATTATGAGCACTTTGTGCTCCAAAGGTTTGTGGTGCTTGCTCAACTGGTGGATTGATGGGTGCAGTGTTGGTTGTTTGATGATTGACAAGAAGAACTAGTGTCGGCACTGTGGCAATGTTCCTCTACATTTTTTGCATCATGAGATTCATCTACATCATCATCCAATTCATCTTTAAATTCAGTTGAGAGATCTCCTTATCTTTAGCCTTCATCTGCCACTGCATTTGCCTCTGCACCTGAGCAAGTGTAGCAGAATCGGTGAATGGCGTGTTATCTTCTTCTTCTGGTTCCTCTTCTTGCTCATCACTTGAGGAGGAACTAAAAGGTTCTACTTCCATTTGAGCTGATAATGGTCCTTCATTGTGGATAGGCGGTGTGCCTCCATGACGCCTGGATCGATACTATCGTACATCAGATGGTTCTCCGATGTGTTGTACCATATACACCACATCTACCCCCATGATATCTTCTTCATCTTCCTCTTCTTCTTCTTGTAGTCTTATCTCTGATTGACATCTCCATCTGATTTCAGGCTCAGAGTGTGGGTCGAACGTCTCCTCAATTGGAGGGCTATGATCAAAATCGAGGGAAGATCATTTAGGTTGGTGATGGGATTCCCTGCTAGATTCTCCAGGGTGTCGACCACCATGAGCCTCATTGAATATAACATTCTTTTTAAGAACCCATTACTATTGGGTCCTGTCATCAGTAGATCTCCGGATATGCAAACTGGATGTTCTTGGGGCTTTGGCCTCCATACTTATTTTTCCTTCTACCGGGACCTTTTGATAGCGGATTACCGAACACGTGGTTCAGGTGTGTCATCACCATCGTAGGGCTGTTTGTAATGCTCTTGAGTTCTTACTACCTTTGATGGAGCTTTTGGTGGAGCATTGTTGGCTTCTAATAATTGGTATTTGATATCTCTTCTACATAAGGCATTATTTTCTTACAACTTTCAACACCATGTGCACTCTAGAGGATAGAGTCTCAGCATGCCTCCTTTGTGGGGTTGGAGTTTGGTACCGCTCCCATAATGATTATTTAATATCACAAGTAGAGTTATTCCTTTTCACCCACGTGAGATTTTCAAATTTCTTGTGGGTGGGAACACTCGCTTTTGGTTCCACATCTAATTGTTTAATAGAGGGTCCAGGTGAGAGCACTTGGGCCTGCAACTCGGCATTTCTTCTTCTCCTTTGTCTTCTAGTTAGCTTTCCTCCAGATGAGGAAGCTTCAACATCATGTTGGCCTTATGCAAAGGGCAACATCGGTAGAAAGTAGACACTACCATAAATTGTTTGCCCATCATCATTCTCTTTAGGCTTGGTGTCCCAACCTTTTCAAATATAGAGGCTCTCTTTCGAGGGACCTCAACAGTAGTAGTGACTTAAGTTTTAATGAATTTGGCATGCTGCATGAGCTGATATGCAAGTTATGCATGATTTTCTGCATATTAGCGTAGTTTGAGCAGTGATCATTGGGAAATCTATGCTACCAAATTGTATAGTAGCTCCAGTGTCCTCGGTGTTGATGACAGAATTAGCCAGATGAATGTTGGCTCTGCGGCCTAGCTGCACAATGAAGGGTGTTCTGAAGATCCATCTGTGAAATGAAAGATGAGAATTAGTAATCAGTAATTGATATATCATCCAACACTTTCATGATGCAGAGATATAACAGAACAAACATGATAAAATATGAAAATAAGTTATGAATAAGAAAAGATTTTCAAAACTTTAGAATTATGTTCATTATAAAAATAATTTTAAGTTTCGACCAATTTAACTTTATAAATAACTTTAAGTTTTCATTTTACTATACTCCATTACTATCATAGCTTTGATTTGACTAGCCAAAGATGGAAAGAGAAACCTATCCCCAATGGAGTCGCCATAAATCTGTGGGCTCCAAAAATTTACCGCCGACCTCACGATGAAGAGAGTGATTTAAAGTGTCGGTGTAATTTTCAGAAGGCAGATGAAATAGTATATAAGACACTACCTAGAGATTTCACCCTCATTTTGTGAGGACTTTAGATCTGGTTCCAGGTTTCCTATAGGCACAAGCACCTATATTTAATTACCCCTCTCAGTGCTAAGAGAGAACTTTTGATTAGGCTAGTCATTAGGTCGCTTAGTGCGTAGCGAATAATAACAGCATGTGGAGTTTTAAAATTTAGATTTATGAAATTCATTATATTTAACTTAAAGAGAATGGTTGGGGGAACGATGATGTGCCCAATCTAGATCCCATGGTTTCATCATCCCGGGTTATCGCGGTCCCTAGTCTACTAAGTAAGAAGAGATAGTCGACCCAACCTGACCGAAAGATCATTATCAGCAACACATGGGTTACATTGTCTAAGAAATCCTTGTAGATCTGGGGTAGTGTTTGTCTCAGGAGACAAGCTTAAGTCTACCTTAGCTGACAGAGAGCTTTTTGCCCAATCAAGTATACCCTATGATTCACAACTCAAAGGGTAGAGCCATTGGGGAGCACATGGGATATATTCGTGACCGTGATATAGTGGGGTCACGACAACCACCGCCGAGGACTCGGTAACTATCATGTGGAGCTCGGGCGACTACCGAGAACAGGTCCACATCATGACATGAGATTGTTTGAGAGTAAACATAGTTGTATACTTGATTTGACTTTCTGAGCTAGGTTTTCATAATTTGTCACATAAATAATTGTGGAAGGTGAATTGAATTTTTAGCTTTAAGTCTTTAATATTGAATTTCACTTAGACATTTATAGCTCAATGATATTTCAAATTGCATTTAGATTAAGATTCAATCTAAGTTAATTTGTTTTGAAATTATGATCATATTTTGATTGAAATATCCCTCATTAAAATTTTTATTTAACAAAGCCATTATCGGTGGTTTATTGTTTTGCTACTGATCCTATCTTTAATTTAGTAATAGAGGATAGATCTAGTCATCGATAAAATTAATTTCTCAGTTGTTTTATCTAGTTGAAAATATTATAAAAACATCATTGGATTTTTAGGTTTTGTTAACCCAGACCGGTCCTAAGACCAAACCAGAATCAACGCACATCCATTAACTTGAATTTAAGCGTTCAGCATAATGTCGGGGCCCATGCGGGTTCTATATAGATTTTGGGATATTTGTAGGTATCCGTTCATTCATTTTACATCCAACTTGCACATTTATTTCATTTAAACAACCATACATGCTTCAAGATATTTGAAATTGAATTTAAGAAATTCCTCAAAATGCATGTAAATATTTTCATTTTAAACTTTACATGAGTTTTAAAACATCATGTTCAATACTAAGTTGCATTCTAATGAAATGCAATATTCCACCATTTAAGTGGTTTACACATGTCTCAATAGGATCAAATATAGAGTTATCTTGTAATACATGTAAGTATTTCAATTATTTGAAAGCTCTCATAAGCTTTGAAGCACTTGGATAAGGCATATGATTACTTCAAAACATATGTAAGCACTCATTCTTTTGTTCAAGCTTTCATATGTATTTCAAGACATCTAAATTGAGAGGATGATTGCCTTAGCATATGCACAAATATTTTCCTCTTCTAAAACACTTTGAGTCACTTGAATTAAAGTGATGATGTTCACCAAGTGCATGTCAAAGTATTTTTTTTAAAGTCTTTCGCATATGCATCAATGTGGTGTAATTGAATTTGAGTATATCTCATAGTATAGGAAAACATCATATTGCTATATTCAGAAGCTTGCGCAAATTTAATTAAGTGAAATATCACCTGATCAGACATGCATAAAGTTTGCCTCATTTGAATGTTTGCATGAGTATCAGAGGCATTTAGACTGGATGGAATGAAAATAATACTGTGAATATGCACAATGAATCATTTCATTTGGGTACTTAGCATGAATCTCAAAGCTATAGCTTTAGAGGAGACTATTTCATGATATAGGTTCTCTTCCCTCTTTTTTTTTTGATATTTCCATGAAATAATGAAATGATTGATATTTGAATGTTTGCATGTGCATCAAAAGCATTTGGATTAGATGAGAGATGTATCTTTGTAATAGATGTAAAGATCATCCAAAATCCTTCATTTTCACAGCTCACCAATCATGAGTTTCTTCAATTGGGTTATCTTATAATTCAATGAATCATATTGATTCCATGTCCAGCATTTACCATATCTTTCCTACTTCTCATTACATAAAATTTAATTGAGTGGCTTTATTATAATTCAAGATCAATTATCAACTGTGGAATACTACCACCATTCAATCATTCTCTCTTTCTCTTTGAATTTCCTTATGAGAGTTATTATGAATTTAATGTGTCCAAGACAATTATGTTCAATTCAAGCTTAATTTTGACTTTTCAATCATTCCTTATAAGTTCATAATGCTCATAGATTTAATTTTAATTTTATTTTGAATTTTCATATCTTAAATTTTAATTTATAGTGATTCATTCATTCAAGTACTTCATTTTTCTTAGTTTAAATTGCAACCTTCCGGTGCCATCCTCGTGATGGGGCATCTGGGGGTGGGCTTGCTCACCGTGCTACAAAGAGCGCATATGAGTGGTATAAACCATGGCCTAAGTCTTCATTTTTCCTACCACGCTATAAAGAGAGTGTATAGGTTACCTGCACAAAAGAAATCATATAAATTTCCCCATCGTGTCGCAAGTGTCACCTATGAGTTTTTCCCATCGTACAAAGAGCGACGGGTTCGCTCACACGCCGGATCGCAATTGGGATTTAGGTGCATTTAAGATTGAGCATTTTATACTTTACATAAGAGTTGATGATAGCGGCTTAAGTCTTCATTTTTCCCACCACAACAAAGAGTGTATAGGTTACCCAAAAGCAATCATGTAATTTCAGTCGTGAGTGTCGCTACAAGTTTTCCCCATGGTTATAAGGAGCATATGGGTTCGTCATCAAATGCCTCATACAAGATTTTAGAAGATCTAAAATCTCATAATCTCTATTCCATTTAGCAATGGTATAATGGCCAAAAGAGCATTTGGTGGCAAAACTTAATGTCATCTAACTTAAAATACATTGTAAATAGCAAGAGAAACCACCTTAGATCACTAGGTAATGTAATAAGGTTAAAAATTTCAGATTCTGCACAATATAAACACTCTTTCCCTTCTATTTTGCTTTAGCCCAGTAATCAATTAACCATTTGGAGGATGAAACATCACAAATAAAGTGCAGCTAGATTTAGTGAGTGATGGAAGGGGATGAAAGGGAAATATAAAAACAGAAAAGAGAGCAGATTTTGTGAGGAGGTTGGCCTGAATTTTGACAAGTGGAGGATGAAATTTGGTTTCTACAGCACAAAGAGAAGTGAACCTATAAAGAAATGGACTTCTCTTAGCTAGAAACAAAGTATTGAAAGGAAAGCTTTATGTGGCTGAAGAATGAGGTGAAGTTGATGATGGAAAAGGAAAAAGGAGGGGGGGGTAGGATGTGGAGATCCACTAGGTGAGTAAGGAAATGGGATGAGGGAGGAAGAGAGAGAGAGCGAGGAGGGCAACATGTTGTGATGACTTACTTGAGTCGGTAGGGTAGATGAACTGTGAGAGAGGCTTGTTGTCGTCGACTGGATTGAAAGGAGAAAGGATGAGAGGGGAAGCTCTCCTTTGTTTGGCTCACACGATTCCAGATGGATAGGCTTTGGCCTTTAGTGGAATGACGGGAGAGCTACAACGAAGATGGATGAACAGAGGGATTTCAGTCTTGTGCTACTGGCCTTCGATTGGGAGAGAGAGCATGGGAGAGATGACGAGTCTTGGTCGGCGCTTGGATCCACCAAAGTGAGTGAGAGAGGAAGGATTACGGGAGAGGGGGAGTTCATTCAACCGTGAGGAAGAGTCGAATGAATTGCGACTACCAATAGAATGAATAGGAGGCGTCACCTTAGGGTTAGGTATTATAGGCATTTATAGGTTTTTTTTTATTTCATTTAACTAATTAATTAACCCTAATTTGAAATATTGAGATGAAGTTATTATATAATTAATATATATATTGATTTAAAGTTATTTTGATGTTTTGGACACAACATAGTCCGTTCATCGAGGCCATTTGGTTCACATCGTTGTCGAATCAGGGTCAATTTCAGTTCAAATTTATGCATCATCGCTTCTGATCGCTCGACATTCACGTAGACTCTTCCGAATTGAGCATGGATAGTCTCATTTGATAAGTTTCAACATTTTGACACTAATGGCATGATCAATTTCATGAACGGAGATCATTTGGGCAATGTCGTGGCTTTCCAACCTTGATATGCATGTCAATGTATTGACGAACTTCTTTCTTGATCGATCAACCTTCGAATTATGCAAGATGCATATTCTGATCAATTTTGATATCTTGAACGATGATGATGAGTCATCATCATCGAAGGTCTTTTGACTGATTTTAGCACCGCCAAGGGCATTTCAACTCGAGCATGCTCGTCAAATTCATCTTATGAGCTTGACTTAACTTATGGTGCATGCATGGAGGTCAACAAAGGTCATGGAAAATGCCTAAGAGGTGAGGATTTATGCTTATGACCCACAAAGGGGAAAAGCAACATCAGAACCTAAATCTAGGGAGCTTTGGCGAGGGCCAAAAGCATGACCTAAATCTAAGGTGAAAATGGATATTTGGTTCACCTCCACAAGAGAGGGTAAACCACCCAACTGTTGGACTTACAACTGCCTGGGGGTGGCCGCCAACTAACTCTTGTTGACCTCAATTTTAGAATGAGTTCTCAACCCCTCCATCTTAGACACAGGACTTCTCTTAGACATTAAGAGATCCTTAGTCCTAAGACACATCTAGTGATTAGGTGGACACTCAACTTAGCCTAGACTTAGAAGGGTTAGCCATAGGAATAGTCATGCCTTGGGGTGTTAGTAAACATTGACTACCCTTATCTTGAACCATTCCTCACCTTCCTTCTTTCAAGTCAAGCTCCAAATCAATCTGTTTGATTTTCTCAAACTCTAAATCAATCTTATTTGATTTTCTAAACTCAAATCAATATCACATGATTGAAATCCATGATTGAAACCCATGATTGAAGCCCATGATTGAAATTCCAAGCTCAAAATCCTTCTAAGTCCTTTAATCCCTTCTTAAGGACTTGGCCAAAATCTTCTTCAAATCAATTCAAATTCATGAAATTTTCTCATAACTCATTTATATTCTCATTTATATTCACATATATAAATGAAATATAAATTCAAATCAACCAAATCAAATCCAAAATTGAAACTCCTAATTCAAAATCTTTTCTAAGTCCTTAATCCTCTTGAGGACTTAGCCAAAATCATCTCTAAATCAATTCAAACTCATGAGATTTTCTCATAAATCATTTATATTCTCATTTATATACAAATATATAAATGAAATATAAATTCAAATCAATCAAACTAAATTCAAAAATCAAATCCAAATTCTAAATATTTCCTAAGTCCTTTAAATTTCCTCTTCATGACTTAGCCTAGATCATGATCAAATCACTTCAAATCTTTGAAATTTTCTCATAACTCATTTATATTCTCATTTATATTCACATATATAATGAAATATAAATTCAAATCAATCAAACCAAATCCAAAATCAAACTCAAATTCAATCAAAATCTAACCTAAGCCTTTCAAGTCAAATGCTTGAACTTAGCCAAACCAACTTCAAATCAAGTCAAACTCTTGATTTTCCTTCATGATTCAATCAATCATTCAATCATGAATCCAAATATAAATATGAACTACAATCCAAGCCAAAATCAAACTAACCCAAGTCAAATTCATATTCATGCTTTTGACTTGAAATTGTCAAATGAATCAAAACACATTTGACTTCAAACCACTTGCAAATGGATTTATATTTCAATCATGAGTCCATAAACAAGTTCAATTAAACTCAAATCAAGCTTTGATCAAGCCATTTGACCCACTTAGCTCACTTGACCTAAAGTGATAAAGTACCCTTATGAGCCAAATTCTAATCCTAACCAAATTGGATTGAACCAAGCCCATCTAAACCTCTCATCATTATCAACAATCATCATGAGATGATCAATAACTCAAATTGGGTCAAACCAAGTCAAACCTAAGGGTTGACCAAGTCAACACTTAGCCAAAATTAAACCCAACATAGCCAAAATCCACCATAGGCCAAATTGATTGAAACCATTGATCATGATCAATGTTTGAACTTGACCAAGTTAACATTTGAGCCTAACCTAGCCCAATTGGCCACTTGACCCAAGTTGACCCAACTTGACCTAAAAGTCAAAATGTGTCAAAACCTGATCTAAGCCAAATTGATTGAAACCAATGGGTCAAGTTCATACCAAATCACTTGTTAAACTTTACCAAAGCCTCAATTGGCCAAGTAGACCTAACCTAGCCCAATTGACCTTGAACCCAACTTGACCTAAAGGGTCATATTGAGCCAAATTTAGACTTAACCAAAATTGATTAGAAATAAAGATACCAATCCATTTCATATAACTAACCAAACCTAAACCTATCCATGACCTAGCTCAAATAGATCAAATGGCTCAAATTGGTCAACTTGACCCATTTGACCTAAATGAAGTCATATGAACCAAATTCAAACCTAAACTAAATTGAATCAAACCAAAGCCAACAAAAAATTTCAAATGGTCATATGAACTTAACCCAACCCTTGGTTTGACCCAATCTGACCAATTAGTCAACTTGACCCAAGTTGACCCATTTTGACCTAAATGGGTCAACATGAGCCAAATCATATCAAATGAACTCCAAATCCAATGAAACTTGGCCAAACCTATTTTCTCAACATGCCAAACATACCTAAATTCAAAAATCTACCAAATGACCATTTTACCCCTAGGCCATAGTGTAAATTTTGATCAAATTCATTGGGAATTTGGTCAAATGCTCTTGATACCTACTTGATACTCATCTAATAGATCAAGTGAGCACTAGAGGGTGGCACAACCCAATGGGTTTGGGTCAGCCCAACTTGACCCAATGGCTAAACTGACCACTCCCCTTGAAATGGCCACATGGGAATCATGCCTCCACTTGTTTTGAGCACATGAGAAGTTTATATTCCCACTCCTTTGGCCAAATTGAACTCAATGAACAACTCCAATAGCTCAAACAACCCTTTGAATCAAAGCAATTGGATCAAAATGACAAGCTTATGCTCGGCCATCTGATTGCCAAATGGGGAGATATACTCCCCCTATTTCACTTCAATTCCAATAGAGCCATTGTCGATTGAGTAAGAGAGAGTCATAGGAGCCATTTGCAAGTGACCCTAAGCTTCCTAGAGGGAGATTCAATTTGCATCTTCTTAGTTTTTCCTATGTAAAAATAGGGGCGGTCCATTGAATTGCCAACTTTCTCCACACTCAAACTCCACTCAATTCCTTCATCAAGCTTCATCAGAGGACCAAGTCGAGTGCACTCAAGCTCTCTTCCAAGTTCTTGAAGCAAGGGGAGATCCAAATCAATCAAAGTCGAGCTCAAGCTAAGTAGGAGGTGACCCATAGGAAGATCCACTCAACCTCAGCACCTCAAACTTTCACCAAAGATTCATCTCAACCATACGAAGCTTCTCCAAGAGAATCGAGCACCGGTGATCACCTCCGATGAGGTTAGCTATTTTTAAACCATTAAACTCAATGTGGTGTGGAGCTTTGTGAAAGAAATGTTAATGGCATAAGATCTTGACAATTAGATGTGATCTAGGATGCATGTTGATGGTGTGGGTTGAATTTCATCCTAATTCGAACACAATTGAGCTCGGATCAAGGCCTAGAAAATGGACAGTCTCCATGCCTCAGATGCGTTTGTAGGGAAGGATCTTTGGCCATCCATCTGTGCATTTTGGATGGATGGCTGAGATTAAAACACGCTTTGTATCCTATTTTATCTCCTCTAATCCACGATTTTAATCTCATGAAAGCATGTAGCACAGCTGCCACGCGGCGCTATGATGGGATGTTTTCAATAACTAATGGGAAGGCACCACATGTAAAGTGCATGCCGCATCAACCAATGCGTGGCACCCATAGGGATTAAGGACTTAATTAGGATTTAAATAATTCTAATTAATTACTTAAACTTCTAAAATTCAAATCTCAACATAGAAAAATAAGAAAAATATGAAATAAATTACATTGGATAGATAATTTGATCTGAAATTTTATAAAATTAATTTCATATGATTTTGAATAGTGTCTTTCTCTAATTTTGGGTTTTATTGGGAATGATAATTTTCTAATTACCCTTTAATTAATCCAATTATTCCCAAACTTCTTGAGTGTATTTTGGGGATGACTTATGCCTCCCCTAATTTTCTTGGGATTTATTGGTGGCTTAATTGGGAAATTGCTAATTCATTTCTTAATTACTGCCTTAATGTAATTAAGGTTAATTAAGGGTTTGATTAGTGGTTAATTCACTAATTACCCCTTAATTATGGTATGTTTAAATGAATAGGAGATTAAGGGAATAATTTTGGGGCATTTTTGCTAAGCTATTCCTTAAACCCCCTTTTCTTCCTTAATCCTCTCTTAATTAAGGGTTAATTCACTAATTACCCCTTAATTAATTTCAAAAAATTATAAAATTTTCTAGAACTCAATTAATCTACCTGAGGTAGATGCTTAGGTGTTCAAGAGCCTAAGTGTAATTAAGGAAATAAAAATTCAACTCATATGTGTGAGGGGTGTTGTGAAATTACTTAAGTTAAACCCCTTAACTTAATTAATCATTAATCATGAGCCAAATTACATTAGGCCCTTTTCTTCCTAGGTGCATTACAAATTTAAATTCCTTGTGATATTTTATCTCATCTCATTGGCTCATAATTATTTGATTAACTATGCTAAGGTGGTGTAGGTAAGGGGTAATTAACATGCTTAAATCATACCTTAACCTAATCAAAATATAAAATGAATCTAATCATCTAAAAATTAAACAAAAATATCCAACACATGTGGGAATGGGTTAGGAAAAGAAAACTCAATTCACTTTTTCAAATTAAATCAAATTCAAAATCAAACAAAAATCACATTAAAATAATTTGATTTGTTATAAGTTTTCCTATTTCATAAGATTGTCTTTAGGAATTAATTAAGGTGAATGTGTTTACATGCTTTCATTACTTTAGTTCTTTCCCAACATGCTAAATGTGTGTGTCATATGATTTCATACATTCCATGCTTTTCAAAAATCAAACTAAAAATAAAATGTTTCTTTTATGTCAAACTTGCATGTTTTGGCTTAAGTTAGAAATATGAATGGCTATTATCACTACTAAATTCAAATTATTTTCAAAATATATGAGTCAATTACCTAAAACTAAAAGTGTGCTACTTATACTTTATTTATAAGCTTGTATGTGAATATAAAAATGTGTCTTATGTTTGCTTCCTTTCTTACCTCTTAACATGGATTTGGATAAGATATGCAAAGTGTATAATTCTTTTAAAAGAATATAACACTTGCTTAAAATCTACTCTTATCCTCTCCCATGTCATAATATAAGAAGGATCCTCACATTTACACATGTAGATTGCATAAGTAAATCCAAAAATATAAAATACAAACTTTGCATTCTTTCTTTTCCATTTATTTCTTTTGTACATATGTTTGTATTTAAGGAAAGTGGTATATTAGTCTAGACAACCCTGGGGAGAGGCTTTAAGTAGCCCCTAAGTAGGTCTTGTACCTTACTCCCTAGTGCTTACTCACTTATGCCTTTCATACATTCATGTGTGCATGTAAAAATTGGATAAGAAACCCCTTTTCTACTTAATGAAAAACATGCATCATAAGCATTCAAATTTTCTTAAGTAACTCACTTAGCACTCATCATAAAGTATGCTAAACATTTCCATTGGTATGTATAGATATGCTTAGGATTCATTCATATGCATGTTATACATGTTGGGAAAGAAATGAAGTGATGTGTTTTGTGAATTTAGTTCATTTTATTTAATCTTAAAATGCCTTTCTCTTTGAATAGTTATAAGAGTTGATACTTAAGATTAATTAAAACACATAATAAAACATTCACCAAACAAAACTAAAATATGAATCCACTTTAGAAATTACTTAGGTTAAAGAGAAGTTCTCTTCTTTCCCTCTCTTTACAACTTAGTAATTAATTGTAGGATTCACTTCAACCTAATCAAAATACAAATAAAATCAACCCAAACAACTAAACAACTTAAATGAAACCCTCCTCTAAATTGAACACCCTTCACACTTAGAAAACTTTAACTTAAAACCATAACTAAGCATACCACCTAAACCTCTAAAGCAAACACATTAGGCTAAGTCACCACTTAGCTTTAGGATTAGATGGTGCATGGTTTGATTTTGTTTTGATGTATATTTTAGAGGATGTTAGGGTGTATGATCAGAATGAATGGTAAGATGGTTTAGTCTAATCATTATTTTAGATGGGATTGTGCTATCATATAAATAAAATATAAATGCTTTATGCGGTGTGCTTATACCCTAAGCATAATCCCAAGTGGACTTAGTCACCAATGTGTGGGGGTGTTAAGTCCAATATACATGCTTTGGATTTGTATGATTTGTTTAGCTAACCTCTATTTTGTAGATGTTAGTTAGCTTTACTTTTCCTTTTCATGTATTTTGCAATTAGGATTTTGGAATGATTGTTATGGGGGTTTGGATGAGCATTGGCCATAAGATTTTATCTTATGTACCATGTGAAGCCTTTAGAGCATCCACCTTCCAACCATCCAAAAGAAGGAACCAAAGAAGAAAGAACCAAAGGAGACAGAAAGAAAAGAAGAAATAAGAAATAAAGCTTGAAGACCCCCATAATAATGAATTCCTTGCTTAATTGTATTTAATTCATTTGTAATCCAGGTTGTATAAGGGTTGAGCTCGGCTATCCAATTTATTTTTTTTGGGTTTGTGTGGGGGTACCCGACCACAATGGTCTCTTATTCTTTTGCGATTAGCTTTATAAATTGATTGATGATTTATTTAGCTTGTGCATTAAGTGGCATCCTTTTTCTTAGTTTCTTCCTTGCTTTATGTATGGATGTGGATTAGGCTCTTAGGAAAAATAAATTTTCTACCAAATTAATCAACTCAAAATTAAATAAGCAATTCATAACCTCACCTAAAGCTTAAGATCAAGATAAAAGAATTAGCCCCTTATGGATGAGTACTTCTTTTATAACATCATGCATAAATGCATATTATTTTCACTCTTGATTGGAGGGCTTCCACCTTTGCAGAAACTTAGCTTGACCTTTGAGATGGTGGAAACACACCTCCTCCCTTCTCCAATAATTCTCATGCATTAGGCATATGGATCTAAGTCAAAATAATTATCCAAAAATGAAAATAAAATGTAATATGATTTTCATTAGATTTAGGTCATTTGAAGCATGCCCTTTACATGATCTAGTCTTTTTAGAGAGTGAGTTTAAGGACTTAGTCTCTTTCTAAATAAATAATAGCCTAGCTATCTTGAATAAAGCATAAGACTTTCCTACATGAATTTAAAACCGTAGGAGGAGTTAGTTGATGGCCACCCCAGGCAGTTGTAAGTCCAAGCAGTCGGGTGATTTGTCCTCTCTTGTGGAGGCAAACCAAATACTCATTATCACCTTAGATTTAGGCGCTTTTGGCCCTCACCAAAACTCCTTAAATATAGGTTCTAAGGTTGCTTAAGCCTTCTATGGGCCATAAGTATAAATCATCACCTCTTAGGCATTTCCATAATCTTGTGTTGTGGAATCATAAGCCCTAAATTTCTAATGAAAAATTCAACTCAAACAAACTAAATTAATTTCAAAAATGTAAAGCCCAATCGTAGGATAGTTTGAGATGCTCGCTAGGTTTCCTAGCATCGAACATCTCGACTTATCTTCCTTTGGTTAATAACTCTTTCTTTGATCAATCCCATTTGATCTTCTAAAATAAACTAATCGATTGATAGTCCTAACCTATTAAAATCTTTGGTGATAGCGGCCATCTACCTTAATCGAGAGTTTTCCTAAGGAATCCCCATTCTTTAGGATGTAATTAACTATGGGGCTTAACCCTGTAGTGAACTTAATGAACTTGGTTTAAAATAAATCCAGCTTTACTTTTCCATGTAAAGTAGGTGAAGAATCTCTGGTACACTTTGAATACCCAACATCCTTAGGAGTCCTTATTTTGGTGATTAGGTACATTAAAGGGTAGTGACTTTTATCTCCCGAGATAGTACATAATTCCTTGATGATGTATCACCCGAATTTGTGGATCTACGTGGCATCCCAAAAAGATGAATTTTTATATTCTTGCCTTCCACCCACAAGTGAAGGATATAGAAATTTTTCACCACACTCCTCCTATGATTTTAAATTCATGACGGTGAGTCATATGTATGCATCCAAGATAGTTATTTATTTAGAAAGAGACTAAGTCCTTAAACACACTCCCTAAGAGACTAGATCATGTAGGGCATGATTCAATGACTTAAATCTAATGAAAATTTTTCATATTTTTATTTTTCATTTTGGACAATCATTTGAGTCAGGCTATAGGATTCATATGCCTAATGCATGAGAAATAAGATTATGGGCCAAAATTAGTAAGATGGGAGGTGTGTTTCCACCATGGCTCTCAAAGGTCAAGCCAAGTTCTCAGGTGGAAGCCTCCAAATCAAGAATGGAATAATATGCATGCATGATGTGAGAAAAGTAATACTCATCCAAAGGGGTTGCTAATTCTTTTATCTTGATTTTTAGCCTTTAAGCTTATGAGGTTATGAGTTATTTACTTTTAATTTTGAGTTGATTAATTTGGTAGAAGATTTATTTTTCCTAAGAGCCTAATCATCATCGAGGCCATACATCAAGCAAGGAAGAAACTAGGAAAAGGATGCCATTTCTAATGCACAAGCTAAACAAAATATCAAATATTTTATAAAGCTAACACAAAAGAATAAAAGGTCATTTATGGTCAGGCACCATTGACAAACCCGAAAACATATTGGGTAGCCAAGCTCTACCCTTATTTCTTTCTTTTTTAGTTCCTTCTTTTGGATGGTTGGAAGGTGGATGCTCCAAAGGCTTCACATGGTACATAAGACATAGTCTTATAACCAACATCATCCTAATCCCCCATAACAATCATTCAAAATCTAATTATAAAAGTACATGAAAAGAAAAAATCTAACTAACACCTACAAAATAGAGATTAGCTAAACAAACCATACAAATCCCAAGCATGTATATTGGACTTAGCACACACATGGGTGACCAAGTCCACTATTAGATTATGCTTGAGGGTATAAAAGCACAAAAGCATTTATATTTTTATTATTATGCCTTAAGCACAATCTCTGAAGATAATGATTAGACAAAATCATCCTACCATTCATTCTATGCACATTCACCTAACATCCAAACTAAACATAACATCATAAAATAAAAGCAAATATCAAACCATGCACCACCCTAACTTAAAGCTAGAAATGGTGACTTAGTGTAATGTGCATGCTTTAAAAAGATTTGTGTGGTATGCTTAGCTATGGCTTTAAAGTTTAAATCTTCTAAGTGTGAAAATGTTCAACTTAGAGGGCAGTTTCATTTAAGTTATTTAATTAATTTGGGTTGATTTTATTCAATGATATGTTTAGGTTTGAATGAACCTACATTTAATTACTAAGTTGTAAAGAGAGGAAAAGAGAGAACTTCTCTTTTCCTCCCTTAAGTAATTTCTAAAGTAGATTCATGTTTGATTTTGTTTAGTAAATATTTTATTATGTGTTTTAATTAATCCTAAGTTTAGATTAACTCTAAACAAACCTATTCAAAAAGAAAGATATTTTAAGATTAAGTAAAGTGAAATAATATCACAAAACACACACCACTTTATTTCTTTCCCAACATATGTAACATGCATATGGATGAATCCTAAGCATATCTATACATGCAAATGGGAATGTTTAGCACACCTTAATGATGGATGCTAAGTAGTGTTACTTAAGAAAACTTAGATGCTTTATGATGCATGATTTTCATTAAGTAAAAAAGGGTTATTCTTTTATACTTTATTCATATGCACATGTGTATGTATGAAAGGCATAAGTCAGTACGACGCCATTGTTAGCACCAGGGGTGTAAGGTACAAGACCTACTTAGGGCTACTTAAAGCCTTGCAACCACGGGGTTATCCAGACTAATATACCACTTTCCTTAAATACATATGCATGTACAAAAGAAATAAATGGAAAAACAAAGATGCAAAAGTTTATATTTATTTGATTTTTGGTTTGGTTGTTCAATTTATATGTGTGATGGAATTCCCTCTTAAGTTATGGCATAGGAGTGTATAGGAATGGATTTGAGCAGGTGTTATGTCCTTTTCAAATGGACTATACACTTTGCAAATTCTTATAATTCTATGTTAAGAAAGAGAGGGAGAATCAAAGCAATATAACACATATCTTTATATTTCTCACATGCAAGCTTATAAATAATTATAAGTAGCAACCTTTTAGTTTTGATGTTTAATTTATAGGTTTTGAAAATAATTTTAGATTTAATAGTGATAATAGCCATTCATATTCTTACTTTAGCTAAAATATGCAATTTGACATAAAGAAAATATTTCATTTTAATTTTGATTTTTAAAAGGAATGAATACATGATTTTCATATGACATACACATTTAGCATGCTAGGAAAGAAGTAAAGTGGTGAAAGCAATGTAAATTCATTCACCCTAATTAATTCCTAAAGATAATCCTATGGAATAAAATTATTTAAAGCAAATCAAATTTATTTTAAAGAGAGTTTGATTTCAATTTGACAAATGTGAGATGAGTTTGCTGGTCCTAACCCATTCCCACATGTGTATGTTATTTTTGTTTAATTTTTAGGTGATTAGGTCAATTTTATGTTTTAGTTAGGTTAAGGTGTACATTAAGTGTATTGATTACCTATACCACGCATAGTTAACCAAATAATTAGCCAATGATATGACATAAAACCACACAAGAAATTTAAATCAAGAATGCACCTAGGAAGAAAAGGGGCCTAATGCATTTGGCTCAATTAATGATTAATTAAGCTAAAGGGTTTAAGTTAAGTACTTTCATAACCCTTCCCACATATGTGGATTAGGTTTTGATTTCCTTAAGCCACTTAGGTTATTAAACAAATCTACCCAAAATGGATTGATTAAGTTCTAGAATGTTTTAAAAATTTTATCAAGTTAATTAAGTAAGTAATTAGTGGATTAACCCTTAATTGAATTTGGATTAAGGAAGAGAAAGGGGGTTTAAAGAATAGCTTAGGGAAAATCCTGATCACTCAACAAAGCTTAATTAATTCAATCAAGGAATTAAACCACTATTCACACATTTAATTAAGCTTAATTACATTAAGATGGTAATGAAGAATGAATCAAGAAATTCTCCTAATTAAACTATTGATAAATCCCAAGAAAATTAGGGGAGGCAGAAGTCATCCCACTAAATGCACATGAGAAATTTGGAATTAATCAGTGGGATAATTAGAGAATAATTAGCATAATCACATTCCCAATAAAACCCAAATTCAAAAATTTCACTTTTTAAAATCTATTAAAAATAATTTTATATTATTCTAGATTGAAATATCTTTCATATGCATTTTACCTCATATTTTTATGATTTTTTGTTATTTAGTTATGAATATTTAAAGTTTTTATGATTTTCCATTAATTAAATAATCTAATTAAGTGGTTAATCTCATCGGCGCCATGTGGAGGCTGACACGGTGTGCGCTTTCCACGTGGCATGACGGGAGAGGCCCCTTAAGTTTTCACATCATAGCGCTATGTGTGGCGCTTTCTTCTCCCCTATCTCCGATCAAAGATGGACATTTGAGATTAACTTTTAAAGGATTAAATCAAATATCCTATGCGTCTTAATCATTACCGTCCATCCAAAACACGTGGATGGATGGCCCATGATCCATCACTGATCTTCCTTGTGGGAGATGGCCACCGTTCATCTTCTAGTGGAAGATCCGAGCTTGATTGAGCTCAAATTGAAACCAAATTCAACCCACACCATCTAAAGAGTAAATGGGAACACATCCAATGGCTAACTTTGCTTGGGGTGAAACTTTCCTTCATAAAGGACCAAGAAAAATGAAACTATGCTCGGTTTAATGGCATACCTCATTGGAGGCTATCACCGGCACTTGAATCCCTTGAAGTAGCTTCATATAGTGGAGACGAAGCCTTGTTGAAGGTTTAAGGTATTGAGATTTAATGGATCTTCCTATGGACCAAGTTCACCTTCAAATGCTCACGGCCTTGATCAAAGTCCCACCTCCCTTGCCTTTGGGATGAGCTTTAGGCCTCTAGGGTGCTCAAGGAGGAATTGGATTGGTTGAGTATTTAGTGATGGAAATTGGCTTGAGCTCCCCTATTTTTGGTTTATAGAAATTGAGAAATAGAGAATTCTAACTCACTCTAGGAAGCTTGGGAGACTTGCAATGGCTTGAGTTCCCTAAGCTTAATCAAATGTGTCACTGATGAATTCAAGTGGAATTAAGGAGTATATCTCCCCAGGTGAATGGATGGTGAGCAAGGCTTTGCCATTTTGATCCAATTCACCACCTTGTTTGAGTTTGTTGGGGCATTTAGGGTGGCATTGCATTCAGTTTTGGCTAGAGAAGGAGTGGAGGACCTTGCCATGTGCAAAACAAGGTGGAGGAAGGAATCCCATGTGCTCATTTCCATGGGGGTGGTCAATTTTGACCTTGGTTTGGTGACCCAAACCCATTGGGTCATGTGCACCATGTCCATTAGTGACCATTTGGTCCACTAAGAGGATGCAGTAATCCATGAAAAGAATTGACCAAATTCCAAGTGGTTTTGATTTTAGGTTACCACCTGGCCTAAGGTAAAATGGTCATTTGGCTTTGATTTCAGTTTGAATGTGTTTGGTATGATTGAAAAAAAGTTAAGCCAAGTTTCATTGAATTTGGAGTTGATTTGATGTGATTTGGCTCATGTTATTGACCCATTTAGGTCAAAATGGGTCAACTTGGGTCAAGTTGACCAATTGGTCAAATTGGGTCAAACCAAGGGTTGGGTCAAGTTCATATGACCATTTGAAATGTTTTGGCAACTTTGGTTTGGTTCAATTTGGTTTATATTTGGATTTGGTTCATTTGATTTCATTTAGGTCAAGTGGGTCAAGTTGACCAATTTGACCCATTTGACCTATTTGGATTAGGTCATGGGTTGGTTAAGGTCCAGTTGGTCATTTGAAATGTATTGGTATCTTTATTTCCAATCAATTTTGGTTTAATTTAATTTTGGCTCAATTTAACCTTTTAGGTCAAGTTGGGTTCATGGTCAATTGGGCTAGGTTGGTAGTTGGAGGCTTTGGCCAAGTTCAACAATTATTTTAGAATGAATTTGACCTATTGGTTTCAATTGATTTGGCTTAGATCAAGTTTTGACACATTTTGACTTTTTAGGTTAAGTTGGGTCAACTTGGGTCAAATGGCCAATTGGGCTAGGTTAGGCTCAAATGATGACTTGGTCAAGTTCAAACATTGATCATGAATGAGTTTTGATCAATGGTTTCAATCAATTTAGCCTATGGTGAATTTTGGCTAGTTTAGGTTTCATTTTGGCTAAGTGTTGACTTGGTCAACCCTTAGGTTTGACTTGGTTTGACCCAATTTGAGTGATTGATCATCTCATGATGATTGTTGATCATGATGAGAGGCTTAGATTGGCTTAGTTCAATCCAATTTGGTTAGGATTGGAATTTGGCTCATAAGAGATACTTTAGGTCACTTTGGGTCAAGTGAGCCTAAGTGGGTCAAATGGCTTGGTCAAAGCTTGATTTGAGTTTGATTGAACTCACATATGGACTTATGATTGAAATATAAATCCATTTGCAAGTGATTTGAAGTCAAATGGGTTTTGATTCATTTGATAATTTCAAGTTCAAAGGGTGAACATGGGTTTGACTTGGGTTTGATTTTTTGAATTTAGTTTTGGTTTGGTGAGGTTTATGTTTATCTTTGGATCCATGATTGTAGGATTGGTTGAATCATGAAGAAAAATCAAGAGTTTGGCTTGATTTGAATTGGATTTGGCTAAGTTCAAGTTTGACTTGAAAGACATAGGTTCAATTTTGATTGAATTTGGATTTGATTTTGGATTTGGTTTTGGATATTTGAATTTATAATTCATTTATATATTTGAATATAAATGATAATATAAATGAGTTGTGAGAAACTTTTATGAATTTGAAGTGATTTGAACTTGATTTGAGCTAAGTCCATAAGAGAATCAAAGGACTTAGAAAGGATTTTGGAATTTGGATTTGATTTTCGGTTTAGTTTGATTGATTTGAATTTATATTTCATTTTATATGTGAATATAAATGAGAATATAAATGGGTTGTGAGAAAATCTCTTAAGTTTGAATTGATTTAGATTAGATTTGAGCTAAGGTAGAATCAAAGGGACTTAGAAAATATTTTGGGTTTTGGAATTCAATCATGGGTTTCAATCATTTGGAATTGATTCATGATTTGAGAAAATCCATTGAATTGATTTGACATTTAATTTGGAATTGGTTTGATATGAGTTTGGAGTTTGACTTGAAAGAAGGAAGTGAGGATTTGGTTCAAGCTATAGGGTAGGCAAATTTTCCTAACACCCCTAAGGCATGACCTATTCCTATGGCTAACTCTTCTAAATCTCTAGGGTTAGGTTGGGTCTCCTCCTAATCACTAGAAGTGTCTTAAGACTAAGGAGTTCTTAGTATCTAAGAGAAATCCTATGCCTAAGATGGAGAGGTTGAGAGCTCATTCTAAAATGAGGTCCAGTGCAGCTCTCATTTTTTGATAGCTCTGAGCCACATAGGGGTCAACTATACCTATCTCACCTGGGTACAACTACCTTTTGGTCCTTTTCTGGAGCATGGTGCTAGGAGATATGAGCATCAGGTGAGGACTTTGGGAGTTCCTCGAGATCAAAGGGCCCATCGTTAGCAGCGTTAGAGGTATAATCACTATCTTCCTCACTTTCAATACCTCTGTTATCTCTCTCTTTTTTGTATCATCAAAATATATTCAGTGTATCTGATACTCTAATTTGATTCATGATAGATGCACCAGTTGATGAGCAGGTTAGAGCTGAGGATACCACTCCCCATAGCAGAGTTAGGGCTAGGGATTCTGCTCCTAGCTACACTGAGATTTCTTCAAGATGTAGGTGTGGACCTACAAAGCATGTTGCTTGGTGTGCCATGAGTCCACTTCCACGATGACTTCTGACTCCCAGTGAGGTACCACAGGTGTCAGCTAGTACTGGATATGCCACTAAGGACCTTGGGGTTGAGCTATCTAGTGTGCCTTTCTTTGATATTACTGCCTCAGATTTTGCTACTCCTTCAGTGGAGCCACTCTTCCCTACTGAGCCTTACTCTGTCCCTTGTCCTAGGGAGACTTCTGAGGTGAGAGATCCTGTACCTAGTGGCTTCTCGAGCCAATATAGTTAGCTTATCGATAGTGAAGGTCAGTGAGGACTATGCCACTTATGACACAGTTCATCGATTCATCATGTTCAGGTACTTTCTTCTTCTCTTTATTCTTTAGTTACACTTCTTTACATTTACTGATATACTTTATGCCGATTGATTTTATCTATTCCTTGCAGTGCCTAATGTAGATTATGAGTTTGAAATCCACCATTGATATCCTTGTACACATCCACGTGATGCATGCGGGATTCTTTGGTGTTTTGAGGGATGTGGTTTCCGCTTACTTTGGATTCATGAGAGTCACTTAACTTCACGTCATATGCACCATTCGGATCTTCTAGCTTGGCTTGGAGGAGCATGTTCTGAACTTGGAGACTCTCATAGAGAATGTAGAGTTTTAGATCCACCAGAGGTCACTTAGCATTGTCGCTCGCTTCATTGGCGAGCTTGAGGAGCGGTGAGGGCTTGTAGGAGAGCGACCTAGACATGGTTTGAGAAGAGTCTTGAGGCTCTACAACACGGTATCGAGTTCAATAGATGCTTCTTAAAGGGATTTCAGGCCGGCTGGGGATCGAGCTACGGATCTATGGTAGATCGAGACTACTTTGACGAGCTCTTGCTTTATAGTTGGTGAGAGTGAGCATCGGTCTTTAGCACTTTATTCTCACTTGCTCTTAGGCTCCCATGATGTACTTTTTCTTCTTTTTATTTCTCTTTCCATCAGTCATGTATCATCTTGTTGTATTAGTGGACATCAACATTTCCTTTGTTACCTTTGTGTTTTTTTTTTTGCTTGATTGGATCATTTAAAAATATATTGAAATATCACCATGTTGGAGATATATAGATTGATTTGAGATATAATTGAGAATTTTCTCATATTGTCTTGGTATATCGATCAAGTAGAAAGATCTCTTGGATTCTGGTTGCTTATAATCACTAAGCTAGATCTTGTTTAAGGTTGAATAGCTAGCATCATTAGATGAGGCTTTTCACTGGCCTTTTCTTTTACTTGTTAGTGAGGAGAGAACTCACATTTGGGCTTATTGAGTTCGACCTACTCAAGTCTTCAACTTAAGCAATGGATTGGTGATTTGGTCATCAAACTAACGAATAGGCTCTTTCAACCTTCTTGTGGCTTGTTGAGTGAGGAGAGCGTCGAAACAGCCATTTGTTGGGTTGTTGAGTTCGACCTTTAGAACCCATCCATGACTAGACTTGGGATGGGTTGGTGTTTTTCCAACTCGATTAAAACACCCAAAATTGAGAGTTCTTCTAACTTGATCTTCAAAATTTAGCAAATCTGGAAGATAATTTTTTTTGACATTCATGGCTATCTTTTCATGCATATAAATAGATTCCTTTTATTCTTGTAAGAACCTGCAACTTTAATAATTACAATTATAGATATATTTAAGGATTTCAGCATAAAGCTCAATGCCAAATTGAATCAGAATATATTTGAGGATCTCATCTTATAGCACGATGACAACTCAAATAAACTTAACATAAATAAAATAAAAATGCCCCGTGTCTTGCAAGGGGAATTCTAAAGCTCATTTAGAAGACCTTTCAAGATGAAATTATGTAAATACATTAATATTTGAGTTGATATGCTCTTAAGAGGGTTTTGGCATGTAACATTGATTTCATCATCTATAGAAATCTAAAATGCCCCTATGTACAGGAATTTTCATGAAAAGTTTTTATAGAGTGAGTACATTTATTTAGGGATCTCGGCATGAAGCACAATGTCGACCTAAATAGATATACTAAAAAATGCCCCCTATCTTGCAAGGGGATTTCTATTGTACCTCAATATATTCATCATGTATAATACTTTTTTAGGTATCGACCATTAATTGGCAGCATTTTTCTTTCACCCTTTAGGTCAATGAGTTGGTGTGCCCCTTCTTGGTATACTTTTCTAATGACGAAAGGGTCTTCCCAATTAGGCTAAAATTTGCCACCAAATTTTTTATTAGGAATAATTGGTCTTCTCAGAACCATGACCAATTCCCCTTTTTAGAATGTTCGAGGCTGCACTGTATGGTCAAAAGCCCTGGACATCTTTGCTTGATAAACCTCCAGATTTTGATGAGCTTGCAATCTAACTTCATCAAGCGTCGAGTTCCTCCATTCTCAAACAAGCATTTTGATCTTTAGTTAGATTATATTTGATGGCTGAAGGTAACTCAACTTTGAGCGAAAGAACTACTTCAGTTCCAAATACCAATGAATAAGGAGTAGCTTTAGTCAGCATCTTGTAGGTAGTTCGATATGCCCATAGTGCCTCTATTAGTTTAGTATGTCATTCCCTCTTATTTTTAGTAAGGATCTTCTTGAACAGCTTGACTAATGTCTTGTTGAAGGCCTCTGCCAAACCATTTGCTCTTGGATTGTATATTGAAGAGTATTGCCAATCAATTTTGTGTTGATCGATAAATCTATAAATCTTTGTATTTTTGAAAGCTGTGCCATTATTAGAAATTATTCGGCACGGCACTCCAAATCTATAGACCTCATATACGAGAAGAAGTTGATCACTCGGTCAACAGTAACTTCTTTAAATGGGGTAGCTTTAGAGAAATAGTCATAGTTGTTAGGATGAAGCGGTGTCCAGCTGATGATGGTGGATCAATTGGTCCAATTACATCTGTACCCCAACATTCGAATGGTCGGGATGCTATTATTGGGTGTAGTGGATTTTGGGGTTGGTGGATTATATTCCCATGTACTTGACATTCATGACACTTAGCATGATTGATGCAGTCTCTCACCATAGATGGCCAATAATAGCCCATCCTTTTGATCTTTACTGTCATCTTGGGACTTGACTGATGTGCACCACAAAGTCCTTCATGAACTTCAACCATGACTTTGCTAGCTTCATCTGCATTTAGGCATCGTGTATATTTGTTCAAAGGATCTATGATATACAATGTTATTGGCATAGCGCAACATTCCTTCTTAATTTAAGCTGCCAGTGATTTATTATTTGGTAGTTTGCTTTCTTTAAAGTAGTCAATCAAGGGTTTCCTCCAATCATGTGGCTCTTCTACTATAAATGCTTCCGATTGCTTTTTAAGCAATGCCGCTTAACTCTTCTTGGTATAACTCTTGTTGATTTTGGGAGTATGAGCAACCTAAGTTAGCATCCCCTGGATCAAATTTGATAACCCCTCTACTTGCGGGGATTGGTACTTTGCTGGCTCTAGAATTCATCTAGTAAATATCCTGATCATGACATAATCACCATTCATACTTGTCATTTCCTTAGCTAATTTTGCAATCGACTTTACTGTTCTCGGATCGAGAGACTCGAGTTAGTGTGATATTTGGTATTTGCTTCATAAGCTCGAGAACTCGCTTGTGATAGAAAGCTAACTCAAGCTTGTTGATTTTATAGATGCCAAGTACTTGATTTATAATAAGCTGAGAATCACAAAATATGTAAGTTTTGAATGCCTATGAAAATAGCTTCTTCAAGACTAATGCTTCATACTCGGCTTCATTATTAGTTCTTGGCTCAGTCAACCCATATGATCATCTTATTATCCCTCCTTCTGGTGTTATGAAGATGATGCCGATTCCTGCTCTTGCCCTTGAGAAATTTAGAGGTTGGACTTGTTTGATCGATGAGGCTCCATCAAAGTATATTTCTCAAATTTGTGCTTTTTTCTCTTTCATGAATGAGCATAATTTGCTCATCAGGTAAATTATCATTGAGAGAAGAGTCCGTAGGGATGGAATGTGCAGCAAGAAAATCTGTTAAGACTTGTCCCTTCACTATTTTCTGTAGAACGTATGCGATATCAAATTGCAAAAGCAATACTACTCATCTTGCCAAGTGACCTATCAAAGCTGGTCTTATCATCAAGTACTTTAGCTGGATCAATCCTTGAGATGAGGGTAATCTTGTGAGATAACATATAATGATGGAGCTTTTGGACCAAAGATCAATGCCAAATAGTGCTTCTATCGAGAGTATCTCATTTTGCTCCTATTAATCTTACATATAATAAAGAGCATTCTCTTTGCTTTCTTCATTTGTTGTGTATGTCCAAGGGACTCTTCTAATGCAGCCATGTATAGAATGAGGGGCTTCCCAAGAGTAGGCGTTGCAAGGATTAGTGGATTTAATAGGAGGTTTTTAATGCTATTGAAGGCTTCTTGGCACTCCTTGTCCCATTTAAATGGAGTATCCTTTTTCATCAACCTTGCAAATAGTTGATAGCGTCCTGATAGGTTTGATATAAATCGACGGATGAAGCTATCCTTGTAAAGAATGAAGCTGACACAAACTTTTTTCAGATCAATTTTAATTCCTCTGTGATGTACAATATACCCAAGGAATTTTTCAGAGGATATCCCAAATGCACATTTTAAAAGATTCATCTTGAGATCATATTTTTTGATTCTCTCCAATACAATTCTCAAGTCTTCAAAGTGATTTTCATGATTTAAGCTCTTCACCAACAAATCGTCAACATAACACTCCACCTTCTGGAGAATCAACTCATCAAAAATATGTGTCATGGCTATTTGGTATGTAGCTCCAGCATTTTTCAATCCAAAAGGCATGACTGTGTAGCAGTATATACCAATTGATGCCCTAAATGATGTGTGCTTCTCATCTTCAGAAGCCATCTTGATTTGATTGTATCTTAATGATCCATCCATGAATGAGAACATGTCGTAGTTGAAAGTATTGTCCACTAGTAATTCTGATATTGGAAGTGGGAAGTCATCTTTTGGGCATGCCTTATTTAGGTCCTGGAAGTCAATGTAGAGATGGATTTGGATGTTCTTCTTTCTAACTGGGATAATGTTGGCTATCCAATTTGCATACTTCTCCTCCCGGATGAAAAACTTGATCAACTTCTTAGTTTCTGTGATTACCTGTTCTTCAATCTCCAATCTCATTTGCCTCGAAGCTTGCTTAATAGATATTGCATCTAGTTTAATTGCAAGTTTATGAATTGCTACATCAGGGGATAGGCTTGGCATTTCAAAATATGTCCAGGAAAACAATCCTAATTCACTAGCATTTTTAGCTTTTTTACTTTTCTCATCAAGTAGAAGGGCACGATGAAAGTTGGATGGGGATCATCCTCCTAGGTTGATTTCTTTGAGTTCATCCATAGTAGTTGTTTGTCCACCATCTTTGAGTTTTTTTTTAGGCATAGCTTGGCCTCTACTTCTTCATCATTTGTAAGAAGGATTTCATGGAGATCCTCTTCTTCATCACTATTAGCCGATCTCGCCTTATATTATGACAAACCTTATCTTGATGAGGTTTGTGGATGAACCTAAGACATTTAGTTATAAACTTATCACTTCTTCATGATGCTTGAGGACTTCTTTGGCTCCACATCCTGTTAAAGATTTGAGTTCTATATTTAGTAGTCTCAATATGAATCCCAAGCTTATGCATCATTTTTTGCAACTTCAGTGGATAATATATTGGTATTCTTGTTGACACTATCTCATCATAATTTTTTATGTTAAGTAGATCAAAATTGTGGTGAGACTCTTCAGATTTGTATAATAAAGTCCTGTTTAACCACTTTCACTCAACGTCGACACATAGAATATTATCAATTATTCAATATTATGAACCTCTAGTGGAGTGGTTTCTTTGAAGTACTCTTGTTGAGGGATGGGTATACTTTTGAAGGAGTCTCGACTCTACCAAATGAGTTATCCTTCTTGATGCAACCCTCAACTCTATTTCCATAAGTAGATTCAAAGTAGTCAATCGATCACTTATTTCATACTGTCTTTTTTGAAAGTTTATAAGTTCTCTTGGGTTTGATAGGAATATCTTCTTCTTCTTATGTGTCACTTCTAAATGAGGAACTGATTTTCTTGATTTAGATGTAGAATCAAGTGTTTTAGGGAGAGTCAGCATTGCCTTCTTCCTTCCTCATTGCTTTTGCTCTTTCACCTTATGAAATTGCTTTTTAGTTCCTGAAGTGGATGCTACTACTTCAAGAGGCTCTGTCAGCTTAGGCTCTTTAGGGATGAAATATTTTGCATCTTCATAAATCTTTGCTTCGTGGAATGGTTATAGGTTACCAGGAATTCTGAACTCTTCCCCCTCTTTTAGGTACTTCATACACTGCTGCATAGTTGATGGGACCATTCCATACTTATGCTCATGGTCATGAGAGCTCGATGTATAGGCATTGATTACATGAAACTTGGCTTTTGTATATAAATCCACGAAACTTGAGCGGAGAATAAAAGAACATCGGGTTTCGCCCTTTCTCATTGAAACCATGAACCATCAATTTATCCTCCCAAGGTGTTGGATATCAAGTGATAATCCTCTTAATACCTTAGACTCATAAGATTGATAGAAGAAAGATCAATCAATATTTGGTGATCAAGATGTCATCACTCTAGTAACATATAGAGGGCAGTTATGATCATTTTTCCCATAAGATCTTCTTCAAAATGTGATTGGGAGATCTTGAGTTTGCAATGATTGATCATGCATTTGGCAAAGTAAGCTTCATAACTCTTGATCTAGAGCATGTATCAAAGTTTCGAAGGTCTTTTGACATCAAGAGAGCCTCATACACACTAAATTGTGCAAGGATCTTGTTGACCTCATTTTTAGGATGAGTTCTTAACCCCTCCATCTTAGACATAGGACTTCTCTTAGACTTTAAGAGTTCCTTAATTTTAAGACACATCTAGTGATTAGGTGGACACTCAACCTAGCTCAGAGACTTAGAAGAATTAGCCATAGAAATAGATCATGCCTTAGGGGTGTTAGGAAAATTTGTCTATAGCTTGAATCAAATTCTCTTCCTTCCTCCAAGTCAAACTTAAATCAATTCCAACTTAATTGATTTCCTCCAAATCCAAATCAAACCATATGATTGAAACTCGTGATTGAAACTAATGATTGATGCTTATGATTGAAATTCCAAGTTCAAAATCTTCCCAGTCCTTTGATCCCTCCTGGACTTAGCATAAATCAAATCTAAATCAATTCAAATTCATGAAATTTTCTCACAACCCATTTATATTCTCATTTATATTCACATATATAAATGAAATATAAATTCAAATTAACCAAAATAAATCCAAATCAGGAAATCTTTCCTAAGTCCTTTATTTCCCTCTTAAGGACTTAGCCTAAATCAAATTCAAATCACTTCAAATTCATGAAATTTTCTCATGACCCATTTATATTTTCATTTATATTTATATATATAAATGAAATATAAATCAAACAACCAAAATCCAACCTAAGCCTTTGAAGTCAAAATCTTGAACTTAGCCAAATCTATTTCAAATCAAGCCAAACTCTTGATTTTTCTTCATGATTCAATCAATCCTTCAATCATGAATCCAAATATAAACACAAACTTCAATCAAACCAAAACTCAATTCAAAAAATTTAAGTCAAACTCATGTTCACCCTTGAACTTGAAATTGTCAAATGAATCAAAACCCATTTGACTTCAAACCACTTGCAAATGGATTTATATTTCAATCATAAGTCCATATGTGAGTTCAATCAAACTCAAATTAAGCTTTGACCAAGCCATTTGACCTACTTAGGCTCACTTGACCCAAAGTGACCTAAAGTACCTTATGAGCCAAATTCTAATCCTAACCAAATTGGATTGAACTAAGCCCACCTAAGCCTCTCATGATCAACAATCATCATGAGATGATAAATAACTCAAATTAGGTCAAACCAAGTCAAACCTAAAGATTCACCAAGTCAACACTTAGCCAAAATGAAACCCAACATAGCCAAAATCCACCATAGGCCAAATTGATTGAAACCATTGATCAAAACACATTCATGATCAATGTTTGAACCAAGTCAAGTCAACATTTAAGCCTAACTAGCCCAATTGGCCACTTGATCCAAGTTGACCCAACATGACCTAAAAGTCAAAATGTTTGAAAACTTGATCTAAGCCAAATTGATTGAAACCATTGGGTCAAGTTCATTCCAAAATGATTGTTGAACTTGACCAAAGCCTCAATTGGCCAACTAGACCTAAGCCCAATTGACCATGAACCCAACTTGACTAAAAGGTCAAATTGAGCCAAACTCAAATATAAACCAAATTGATAGGAAACAAAGATACCAATTCATTTCAAATGACCAACCAAACATGAACCAACCCATGACCTAACCCAAATAGGTCAAATGGGTCAATTTGGTCAACTTGACCCATTTGACCTAAATGAACTCAATTGAACCAAAACCAAATATAAACCAAATTGAATCAAACCAAAATAACCAAAACATTTCAAATGGTCATATGAACTTGACCCAACCCTTGGTTTGACCCAATTTGACCAATTGGTCAACTTGACCCAAGTTGACCCATTTTGACCTAAATGGGTCAACATGAGCCAAATCATATCAAACCAACTCCAAATCCATTCAAACTTGGCCCAACCTATTTTTCAAACATATTCAAATTGAAACCCAAGCCAAATGACCATTTTACCCCTAGGCCATAGGGTAAATTTTGGCCAAATCCACTTGGAATTTGGTCAAATCCTCTTCATGACCACTTGGCACCCTCTTAGTGGACCAAGTGGACACTAATGATGTGGTGCACCTAACCCAATGGGTTTGGGTCAGTCCAACCTAGCCTAAGGTCAAAACTGACCACTTGCATGAAATTGGCCACATGGAATCCCTCCTCCACTTGATTTAATCACATGGGAGCTCCACTACTCCACTCTTTAGGCCAAACCAAATGCAAGGACACCTCAAACCTAACAAACCCATTCAAGAGCTCAATTGGCTCAAAATAGTAAGAGAAGGCTTCGTCATGATTGCTCTGGGGAGATATACTCCCCTAATTTCCAATTCATTGACCATTCGATTGAAGCATAGGAACTCAGAGCAAGCCATAGCTAGTGTTCCCAAGCTTCCTAGAGTGAGTTAGAATTCCCATCTTCTTGATTTTCCTAGACTAAAAATAGGGGAGCTCCATTGAAATTCAATCTCACCCCACACTCAATACCACTCCAATTCCCTTTGCAAGCTTCATCAAGGAGCTCAATCGAATTCACCCAAGCTTTTTCCCAAGCTCCGAAGGCAAGGGAGGTGCTACTTCAACCAAAACTGAGCTCAAGTGAAGGTGGAGTTGGCCTCTAGAAGGATCTACCCAATCTCAACACCTCCAAACTTGACAAAGCTTCATCTCCACTCAGCTTCTCCAAGGGAATCGGCGGTGATAGCCTCCAGGTAAGCCACCATCGAGCTCAATCTAGCTATGGTCCTTTGTGAAGTCAAGTCTCATCTCATGAAATTCTAGTTAGATGTGATCTTCATTGCATGATGATGGTGTGGGTTGAATTTTATTTCAATCAAGAATCTTACCTTAGAAGATGGATGGTCCATCCCCAGAGAAGAGTCAAGGACCCATCCATGCATTTTTTGATGGATGACCATGATTAAAATACGTAGATCCCACATTTAATCCCTTTAGAACCGCAGATCTAATCTTAGTCATCCGATCCTTGATCGAACGGACAAAGAGAAAGCGTGTAGCACCGTCGATGATGTGGCGCTATGATGTGACAACTTAAATATCAAATCCTCATGCCACATGGAAAGCGCATCATTCGACCTCCACGTGGCGTAGATGGGATTAACGATATAATTAGGATTTAAATGACTTAATTAATCAAGGAAACTTCAAAATTCATATATCTAAGTGTAGAAAAATTGAAAAAAATGTGAAAGATAATTGAATGTAGAATATTGTAAAATTAATTTTAATGAATTTTGAATAGTGATATCTTTTAAATTTAAGTTTTATTGGAAATTTAATTAGGCTAATTACCCTCTGATTATTTCTTTAATTAATCTCAAACTTCTCATGTGTATTTAGTGGGATGACTTCTGCCTCCCCTAATTTTCTTGGGATTTATTAATGGTTTAATTAGGGTAATTGCTAGATTTATTCTAATTGCTCTCTTAATGTAATTAAGTTTAATTAAGTGTGTAATTAGTGGTTTCATTCCTTGATTGAGTTGATTAAGGTTTGTTTAAATGAATAGGAGGTTTAGGAATAATTTTGGGATATTTTCCTTAAACTATTCCTTAAACCCCTCTTTCTTCCTTAATCCAAGTTTAATTAAGGATTAACCCACTAATTACCTACCTAATTAATAAAATTCTAAAACCTTCCAAAACTTAACTAATCCATCTTGGGTAGATGCTTGGGTGTTTAATAACCTAAGTACATTAAGGAAATCAAAATCCAATTCACATGTGTGAAAGGGTTATGAAAGTACTTAACTTAAACCCAGCTTAATTAATCTCTTTGTCAATAGCTTAGCGCATTGCTTTGATTGGTATGTAACTTCAATTCGGTGAAGACATTTCCAGTTGGGTAACTCTTTATTAAGAGATTTGCTGGAGCTCAAGGGTCATTGTGGGTGATCTCGTTGTAGCACAACAACACCCAGGTGAGTCCCTTATTGACTACATTCTCAAATGGCATAACCTGAGTATGAAATATGAGCCGCAGCTGTCTGAATAACATGCCATTAAAATTCTTCTAAAGAATATTCATGGCCCCGTCTCAAGGGCTTCACCATCAAAACTTTTGAGAAATTAATCAAGGCAGCTAGTCTACAAGGAGAGGCCAAATAGTTGCCTTTTCAAGACCAGTTGCCCAAGTCAAAGCCTCAGAAGGTATATGAGAAGAAGCGAGAATAGTGATAGCAATAGACAAGGGGAAGCAACCAGCTAGAGATCAGTCTGAGAGACCACAACCTCAGCACCTTCTTCCACCACCTCCCTCAGAGGCACCCTATGGCAGCCACACCTCTAAGGCCTACACCACCTCCTCTTAGCCATATCATCGTGATACATACCACACCGGTAGCTATGCTCCACTACTCTTTTGGATAAACTTAACAAGCCTTATTCATTTAAGAGGGAGTGTCAAAAATCTTTAAGAATCTCTTAAAGAAGCCTGATTTTCAGCTACTCGAACTTAAGAGACTGGAGGAAGTAGGCAAAAGTCATGATCCTAACTTTTGCCCTTACCACCGTATGGTAGGTCATGTTTTGGAAGATTGCTTTACCTTGGTGGCTTGAACATAGCTTCAAGATAGACGGTGTTATAGTCATCCCAAAGGAATGTGGAACAACCATCCAGTTCTATAGGTAATCCTTGGGGAGACTTACATCTGCCAAAACCAAAGAAGGTTGGGATATCTACTTATCCAAAACCTCTAAAAAGATAGTCTTTAAAATCAAGAAACTTCCTTGCAGGTGCTTGAGTCAGCTCACACCTCTAACATCAAGGAAGGTTTGCAAGTTGCCAGTGCCAACTCAAGAAAAGCTGATAGCGGCAGAGTAACAACAACGACTGCGGCCAGATAGCCCAGTGGGTAAGCTGCGGTTGAGTTCATCCTCCTCAGTCCAGTAGCTACATGACCTCTTCTATTTCAGCTAGCTCTTCTACTAGTAGAACTCTTGTATCAACGGATGAGGACATCAAAACCCTCTTACTTTACTTGATTTCTGTACCTCCTATCAAATCCAAGAAATTAAAGAATAAAGATAGCTTGAATTATATCTGTGCCACTTTTGATGGGTTGTCTGGATCTATCTTAATAACTCTTCAATTCTAAAAAATAACTATAATAATTTTGATATTCCTATTTATGATTCAGAGTTAGATTTTTCTAACCTAATACTATGGGTTCGCTTCTTGAGATAGACTTAGAATCATCCAATTCTGAGGGTCCCATAGGAGAAGCTATAGGTGAGCCTGATGAGCAGGTAGAATCTTCCAGTAGCTTGCCACAAGAAATCACTAAAGTCGACCTCCACAGTTGCAAGGTTCTTCCTCCTAGGGCAGCACCTCATGATAGAGGGAAACAAGTCATTGGTGTAGATAATCGAGAAGACCCTCGATAAGATGATCCTCTCATAAATATGATTATGGAGGACCAGCCCAAGGTGAGTTATAATATCCTTTCTCACCTAAGAAAGTTGCCATCTAAGCTAAGCATATATGATGCCCTTGTCTTATCCAAAGAGATGAGGGAGTCACTAATCAAGGCTCTTCTTGATCCTGAAATATACTTAGCTCAGCTGACTGCTGTTGGAGAGGAGGCATATTATGCAAAAGAAGCCCAGGGGATCACTTTCACAGATGAAGACCTTCTTCTGGGAGACATGGAGCATAACTGTCCCCTCTACATTATAGTTGACATAGGCAGATTCAGGCTTGCCAGAGTTCTCATTGATCTAGGTGCATCGATGAACATTATGAGTCTAAAGATTCTTGCCTACCTGAGGATCGACATCTCCACACTCTAAGGAGATCGGATGATGTTGAGAGGATTCAATGAGCAAGGCAAGAGGGCTTTAGGTTCCATAGTGTTACCTTTGGAGATAGGTGACTGGAAGACTAAAGCTAAGTTTTGCATAATTGATTCGAATACTTCATTTACACTTTGCTCAGTAAGCCTTGGATATAATAAAATAAGATGATTCCATCTTCCCTCCATTAGTGTATCAAGTTCAGGAAGGATGGGATTGAGTACTATGTTAAAGGAGATGAAAAGCCATTTTCAGTCAGAGAAGTTGAGATTTATAAGGTTGCAACTTACTATCTTTCTCAAAACACCCTTTCTTGTGAAGTTAGACAAAATTCAAATGCAAATGCAACAAAAAATGAAGAAAAAGCAAAAGCAAAAGAAAATTGAAAATCTAAGTGAACTAGAAATGAAAATTGAGGAAGAAATAGAGTCACATATCACATTCCACCCATAGTTCATTCCATCATATGGACATGTGATTAGGATGACTCGACCTCCACTAGGTAGAGGTAGAGGCATAAGTAGAGGCAGCTCTAGAGGTGGAGACCCCTGGTTGGCCATCAGCCAATAGGGGTTATGTTCCAGTTCATAGGAGTACCCATACTATTCACATAGACTTGGAATCCAGCCTGGAGGATGAGTCTAATGTTATTAGCATACCAGCCAACCCCTCTCAGTGGGTTTCCTTGGAGGTGACACTTTAGCCAGACAGCGATGAAGACCGAGCCTCTAGTCAAAGTAAGAAAGTATTCAAATCAAATTTATGTAAAACTATCCGACAACAGCTGAGAACCTTAGCTCTAACCTCACTTTCATCTCAAAAAGCTGAAGGTTTAGTAGTTAAGGAAGCCCTTCGATCTTCCAAAGATGTGAAGCCAAAGAGATTCTTTTTGGGTTCATCATCCTCAAGTCTTGAAGTTGATGTAGAACTTGAGGAAGATTTATTTAAAGAGTTAATGGAATTACTGTTTGACTTTTACTCACCTTGTGTTCATAATCTTATATAGAAAGGTTTGGTTCCTCATACATGGTCCAGGCATAGGTCAGAGTATTTTGAGAAGCTATGGAACAATACAAGCAGGCAAGCGCAATCAAGATCAGGACTAGGATTCGGTATAGTGGGTCCAATTGACGATGGAGATTACTGCTTAGTTGTTACCAACCATCTAAAATCTGATAAGTTCTTTTCACACTACACCAACTCTTATGAGAATGTGTGTTTAGAAACCTCAGATGATCCAGATGATCTCCAAATAAAAGATGCACTGTTAGAATTTAAAGAGTAGATCCATTCAACAATTGACAAGCTTAAAGAAATCAACCTCGGGATAGAAGAAAATCCACGCCCAACACACATCAGTTCATTGTTGAATGAAGAAGAAACTAATGACTTAGTTAGGCTATTGATTGAGTTTAAGGATTGCTTTGCATGGAGTTATGAAGAGATGCCTGGATTATCTTCTGATATAACAGTCCACACGCTAGCAATAAACCCTAATGCAAACCCTATCAAGCAAGCTCATAGGCGCGTAGAAATCGAACAACATGTCATTTCTAGAAAACGATCGATCGGTTTCATCATAGAAGAAAAATACCTATCGTTGCGATGTCATCCCAATTAAGAAGAAGAATGGCCAAATTTGCATTTGCATCGATCTCAGGGACTTAAATAAGGCATGTCCTAAGGATGAGTTTTCTCTTCATTGATGGGTCATCTGTCTACAACCAAATTAAGATGTCCCTCGAGAATGAAAAAAACACTACTTTTCAAACCCAATTGGAATATATTATTATAGGGGCATGCCTTTCAGTCTTAAAAATGCTAGTGCTACATACCAACGGGCCATGACTCAGATCTTTAATTAACTCATCCATCACCAGGTTGAGTGCTATGTTGATAATCTAGTAGTGAAGAGCAGAGAAAAGGAAGACTATCTCTTTGACTTGAGAGTAGTTTTTGAACGGTTAAGATAATATAACCTCAAAATGAATCCACTGAAGTGTGCATTTGTAGTAGCTTCAAAGAAATTCCTTGGGTTTATTGTTTGACATCGGGGAATAGAAATAGATTCAAAAAAGATTAAAGCTATCTTAGAAATTCCACCTGTTAAAAGTTTAACTCAACCCAGATCTTTCCAAGGATGATTGGTGTATCTAAGACGCTTTATTTCCAACCAATCGAAGAGATGCAAGCCATTCTCAGCACTTATCAAAAAGGATGCCAAGTTCAAGTGGGATGACAAGTGCCAGCATGCCTTTGAAGATATCAAGCACTATTTGGTGAAGCCGTCAGTTCTAGCAGCCCCTATCCTGGCAGGCCACTCATTCTCTGTACCGCTGCATTGGATGACTCTCTGAGTGCTCTGTTGACCTAAGCCAACGATGAAGGGAAGGAGAGTGCTCTTATTACCTCAGCCATCATCTGATTCCTGCTAAAGTGAACTACCCACCTATTGAGAAATATTGCCTAGCTTTAATCTTTGCATCTCAAAAGCTATGACACTATATGCTTTCTCATAAGGTGAAATTAATTTCTAAAACCAATCCACTGTAGTATATCATGACACAGCCAATGCTATCTGGACGTTTGGCATGATGGTCCATGATTTTCTCATAGTTTGATATCACATTCGTACCCCTCTGTGCGGTAAAAGGACAAGCACTAGTGAATTTCTTAACAGCACACCCACTTCCTGCTGATTCTCTACTTAGTGATGACCTCCCTAATGAACAAATCATGAACTTAGGGGAGGTTGACAACTACCGATGGGAGATGTATTTTGATGGTGTAGCTTCTTTTCATTAAGAGGAAGCACCACGATCTACTCTTCTAGGAAAGGCAAGGGTAGGAATAGTTCTCCTGACTCCAGACCACGATGTGATGAGATTTTCATACTATCTTTCGACCCTCACCAACAATAAAGGCGTATGAAGCTTTGATTGTCAGTCTGGATTTAGCCATTACCATTTGTGTCAAAGGCATCAACATCTATGGGGATTCTCAACTGCTCATCAACCAAATTGCCAAGTCCTATAAAGTTCTCAAGCCTAAGCTTCGTCAATACCACGAGTACAACATGAAGCTGTTGGCCCAGATTTTTGAGGTCATCATCTACAAGGTTCCCTGTGGAGAAAATGTAGTAGCAGATGCTTTGGCCAAACTTGTGAAGGAATTGTCATGTCCGAAAGACGAGTCCATTTCAATAAAGGTCCAAACTAGACAAGTCATGTCCCTTATTGATGCTGACCTCATCGAGAGACTTTCTCTTGAATGGGAGGTTATCATTGCCAATAAGGATGACGAGATAGATTAGAGGCAATCATTCTTAGATTTCTTAGCTAAAGATTCAAACCCCTCAAATACTCTCTCAAATGGATGGCACCTTTGATCCTTTAAATGTGGTTACGTTATTTAGATAAATACTATGGCAACCATATGGAGCACATCAATCTAGTCCAAAGATGAAAGCCAAGATCAATAGATTAGGATATTACTAGCCTTCGATGATTACAGACTGCATGAATGTGGTGAAGAGATGCCATCAGTGTCAGGTACATGGTGTGATCCTACATCAACCACCCAACATTCTACATCCTACATTGGCCTCATGGTCATTTGAGTGTTGGGGTATCAACATTGTAGGTCCGATTGATCCTCCTTCTTCCAAGGGTCACCAGTTCATCTTAGCTGCTACTTACTACTTTTCAAAGTGGGCAGAACCAATCTCACTTAGAGAGATCACAGCTCAACATGTGCTCTAGTTCTTCAGGAACCATATCATAAATAGGTTCGAGGTGCATCGATAAATTATATCTGATAATGGTATTGCATTCAAGAGCACCAAGATCAACAGATTTGCCAAAAGACATAGTATAGATTGGAGATACTCCACCATGTACTACCCCAGAGCAAATGGCTTTGTAGGAGCATTCAATAAAACACTCATCTAGATATTGAAGAAGACATTAGATGATAATAAGCAACAGTGGAATGAGCTGTTGGTTGAAGCCTTGTGGGCCTACCGCACCACATACAGGAGTCCTACCCGGTCTACCCCACTTTCCTTAGTGTATGGATTCGAAGCCATACTACCTTTAAAGTTCAACTCCCATCACTAAGGATAGCAATGGGTAGCCAAATCACTACATAACAGAATGCCAAGTTGCAGTTAGAAAAGCTCGAAGGTTTGGAAGAGAGACGCCTATGGGTATGCCAAAATCTTGAGTTGAACAAAGCTAAAATGATTCAAGCTCACAACAAGCTGGTCCGCCATAGGTTTTTCCAAGTAGGAGAACTTGTGTTAGTCCTAAAGAGATCAATTGTTTCTCATCGAAATAACTTTGAATCCATATAATGCTTAATTGTAGCAAGAGCTTGCAAATCATGTTTATAATCAGATACGCTTTTCAAAGTAATAAAGGTTGTCACAAAACGAGTAACTCCTAGACGTACTATTTCAGTCCACCCTTGTCTTTTCATCAACCAAGACAATAGAAAATTATGATTGTAAATTAATATTGTTACCTTTGATGCCTTCTTAGCAAGCTCTATTACATGAGGCAAGCTACAAATATCTTTTAGATACAAATTCAAGCAATGTGCTGCACAAGGAGATCAATAAATTTTCTCATACTTTTCATGCAATAACTCTCCTGCCTTCTTATAATTTGTTGCATTATAAGTCACAAGTTGCACAATATTTTTTGGACCTATCAACTCAACTACTTCAGTAAATAAGAAACAAAGAGTTATAGCATATTTCTTAATGTCAAAAGCATCAACAGATTTTAAAAAAGATATCACTCGTGGACAATAAACTAAAAAGTTAATCAGTGTTCTATTTCTAACATTTGTCCACCCATTAGCCATTAAAGTGTACCATGTTTCCTTCCAACAACGCCTATAAGATTCAACTAGAAGTTTACATTCTTCTTTGCAATTCCTCAATAGATTAACTCTCATCCTATGATATGATGGAAGCTCATAACCCGGTCCAATAGCAACTATTGCATCTATAATTTTTTGAGTAAATGATGAATTTAAAGCATCGAATGGAATGCAACTGTCAAAAAACCATCCAACAATGACCATGTTAGCTCTCCGTATTGCTTCTTTAGATGCCAAAATACTTTTTAAAAATGGTTGTGACCCAGATTTTGTTCTTAGAGCAAAGTAAGCATCAATTTCATCTACTTTTCTTTTTCCCTTTATGTAATCATTTATCATGTGCAATTGATGACTGTGATTTGGATAGAGAAAAGTCTATCTCTTCTTCAACAATATATTCACTATAAAGATGCACACACGCTCTATCCTCTTGTGTATCTTGATTTTTTTTGACAAATTGCTTTTAAATTTTTTTGCATTTGAAAGCGAATATCACGTGAAACTTTTTTTGCATTGAGCAATGTTCCCCTTAACCCCTGCTAAATATTGCTTCATTCTATTTATGCCTCCACCTTTGTATATTAGTCCACGATACAAACACTTATACTATTTTTTTTCCATTAAAACTTCTAGATTCACTAAAATGATTCCAAGCCGGATCCATTTTCTCACGAAAACTATAGGAAAAAAAAATAAAATTTTGACTTCCAGGAGGCTCCATTCTAAAGATAAAAAAGAAAATAAATATTGAATAAATAAAAAAATTATAAACTTAGTCATGAGATGGAAATATATCTAAGATAATATTATATACAACTATACAAGAGAGTGAAAGTTCCATGTTCATTCACACCATTTACAAGAAAAATAAGTTAATCATTCTCTTACAAGTTCATCCACCATGAATTTGTAAATGATATATTAGTTAATACTTGATACTTAATACAAATTTATATTAATAAATTACATCATTGTGCATAAGAAAATACATCCTAAAAGAAAAGTTTTTAAATAAATATATGGACATACAATAAATCTAAGAAAATTTAAAGAGATTTGAGTTTGTCCACATCATAATTATAGAAGATGAATTGATTCATCAAACTCAACATCAACTTATCATGAATCCATTCATTTAAATCTAAAAAAAATGTTATACACAATAAAATCACTCCATTTAAAATTCCTTGAAGTTGTGTAAGAGACCAACATACATATAATATATATTACTTTGAGTTTTTCCTTTTTGCCATTCAAGGAACCATGAGACATGAGAAATATAAAAAAAAAAAAATAATAATAAATAAATTTCAAATATTACTAATGGGCTGTTTGGGATCAATTTTATTTTTTGTTTTTTATATTTATATTATTTAAAAAAATATATTTTTAGCACATTTTTTATATTGTTTCATTTTTTTATTTATAAAAATAAATAATATTATTTTTAAAAATACTCAAAATATCTAAAAAAATATTTTGAATATTTTTAAAAACAACAAATACAATCAAACAAGTTTTCTTTTTAAGCAAAACATCCAGAAAACAAAATAAAAACACAAAATAAAAATAAAAAACAAAAGTGATCCCTAACAGCCCCTAAGAGTATCACCTTAAATCCCCTATAAATGTTATCTCTTGATTCTCTCCAAGTATCATCTTCTAATAAAGAAATAATCCGTGGTTGCGACCACCAAACCGGCAAGCTGCGAATCTACGACCACCGAGCAACCGAATAGGAGGAGAAGAAACACAATGAATAGAGAAGATGGAGAAAATTGAGGAAGCGAGAAGGCAAAGTGGCGAACCGAAGTCCGGAAAGGAGAAGCTATCAACATTAGGCGTACTGGGGACTCGGGCGACGGGGAGGAAAGGAGAAGCTATCGGCGAGGGGGGGGGGGGGGGTTCACTATTGGCATTCGACATAGTGAGGACTCAAGCGACGGGCGGGAGGAACGTCCCCAGTCGGGAGTTGGGCAACGAGGAATTTTTTGGCTAGGGCTTTTAGATTTAGGGTTAATACCGATTAACTTAATAGTAAATATTTATTACATAATATTATTTTTAATTAATTTAAACATGCGAAGAATATTAATCATTAGATTACAAATCAATGACAAAATAAAACTTTTGTATTAAACCGGCCAGTTTTTTAAACCGGGACCGGTTCTCCGATTCAGTTCGCCAATTTTATCCAGTTTCATCTAATTCTTTATTGGGCCGATTTTTTTACCGACACAGTGATCGATTCATGATTAAACCGATCATTCCAGTCCGATTATAACAGCCATACTAAATTCAATCATATTCTCATAATTTTAATTAAAAAATTTATAAAATTATCTCATCAATATTGAATTCTTAAAAAAATACTTTATAATTTTAATCTTTAATACATTTCATTTGAACTAAATCTTAGATCCTCCAATCTCTTTATTTGACTAACTTATATATACATATTTCACCCTCTATAATACACAATTTATTAACTAAATTATTAAATACTAAATACTTTCCATTATATATTACTTTTTTAAAATTAATATATTATATATTTCTCAATTCTTTAATTTTATACTTCAACGCTAATTTCTATAACAAATTTTTTATAGTTTAATCATTTCATGCACATTTTAACTCCACTATTATTTTTATTAATAAGAGTTTTTTATTTTAAATTTTTAAATATATTTTTTATAATTGAATATCATATATTATTTTTTTCACATAATATTAACTTTCTCACAAACAAATACATCTAATCAAATAATATTCAAATCCCTTTATAGATAAATGAAACCTGCTCCAAATATCAAGAAATAAAATAAGAAAATTACATAAACAACATATAAAGACAAATTTTAACAGCTACATAACATTTCCGTTATTACAAATCTTATTATTATAATTTGACGGCAGAGAATCACATCTCTAATTTTACATACATCAAAATAACATCTTTCTTTATATAAAAAAAATTTAAGATTACAAAAATAATAAAAATTTTCAATACACTTTAATAAAATAATCCGCAAGGAATGAATTGAACACATAGCCTTACTCTCAATTAATTGTCCCCATAAAACTCCAATTATATGATCTCTATCAATTAGCACCAAGGAATCGTTAAATGCAGGAAAAGGAAGAAAGGGTGTCATCAGAAGCATCTAAACCTCTGTGCGCGTGTGTGTGCGCACGCACGCACGTGTATGTGTGCGTGCGTGTAACAAACTTAATGATGTAATAAGGATTATAGAATAGAACTAAAACAAAATGTTTCTAAAGATTAAATTAGATGATGTAATAAATATAAAAATTATTTTAATATAATTTAAATGATACAATAATGAATATTTTATCAAGTAAAAATATAACATTCTAATTTAAAACTCACCATTCTTAAATATTTTTAATATACCTGTAAATTAAAATTTTAAGATTTTATTTTAATTATTTTTAATATACCTCAAAAGAATAACTAAATTTAAAATTAGCCTGTTCAATGAAAATCCATTTGATTCACCAATTCAACCTAATTCTGACCGATTATATACATAAGTGATTTTGAACTTAATCTCCAACGAACCCAGCAAAGGATTGGTTGATGATTGAACTAAGTCGAACCAGCCGATTTTCAAAACAACGCTAAAAATAAAACCAAGTTATGATCTCAGCCGAGCATGAACCATAAATTGGAAGTGCTAGAATAAGCCACAACTGATAAAAGAAGTTGATTGAAAATGATTGAAACAATAATAATTTAATTCCTTGCATTACTAAAGTGATAAAGTAGGATATAACCTGAAATGTCCTCTTTAGTAGTAACAATACTTTTCCAGTCCGGAGAAATAAACAACAATAGCAGCAACATGAATTCTGTGGAATCAGACACTCTTTAAGATATCTACTCTTCTGGTCTCAAGAGACTATGGACAAGATCCTGACGCAGTTCTGTAGTAGATTACTGCACATCTAAAACAATCTGATTTTTGAAAAATATCATCACCTGCAAGCAAATTGGGTTTCTTCTCCAAGTTTTTGCAAACCATAAATGTCCTATCCCTTGCTCTCGGTCTCCTGTTTGTCCTGGAAATCCAATATTTAATCAAAAAATGTTCATTTGGCACATATCAACGGGAAGATAATGGATGAAAGTATTGTCATATTCATCCTATATAATGAAAGTTAACCTTTCTTGCATTAAAAAAAAAAAATCAGTAAAATGAAGAATATAAATGCCAAATACATCTCAGCAGAGAAACAGAAAAACAAAGAATCTACTTCAGTTAACATGGAAATCAAAGAATTGTTGAAATCTTTCAGAGGTTGCATTGATTGTAGGAGGAAAAAACTGAAAGGATTGATTGAGAGGAAGAGGAAAACGGGAAAGCCGGACTATGGATAGGAGAATAAAAAAGAGAACTAGAGACTGCGGGCTGGAATTAAGGGGACGAGACGCGCAGTAGGTGGAGATTGTGTGAGCGGAAAAGACGTCGGTGATGATGGTTAAGGAAATATGGTAAGAGACAATTTATGTAACTGATTCTTCAGTAATTAAATTTGGTATGACTTGTATATTTGTTTTGTGTCCACTGATTTTATTTTGAATTTTTGAGTTTAATTTTATGTTTAATTTATTCGTAGATTTTTCGTACTTTCGTTTGGACAAAATTTTAACACGTAGAAAATTATCTTACTGTATTTAATTAATTTTTCGAGATGCGTTTTATACCCGATTCACAAATCGTCTCTGCTACATTATAGAGCACTCTTGATTTTATTTAAAGCATATTTTTATGAGTATCGTAAGTACGAAAATAAAAAGATTTATTATTAAAATTATCTTCCTTAAGAAATTTATACCTCATTGAAAAAATGTGTATTTTGGAGCCATCTGGTGTCTGTTTCGCAAACCGTCACCTGAGTATTATAGACATGATGTTTAATTTATTGATATTTTTTTATAATTTTTTGAGTTGTAAATTTCAATGTATAAAAGAAATTATATCAAATTATAATTAAAATATAATAATTTTTATAATTACCATCATACTTTTTTCATTTAATTATTTTAAAAAATAACATTTCCTTTATAATTATCCTAACCCACCCTCTTCTCATTCCCCAACCCGTGAGCCATCTTAGAGAGAAAAAGGGAAAGGAAAGAGAGAGGAATGAGAGAGAAAGTGCAGTCTGGGGTCGTAGAGCAGATTTCGTTCATCGGGTTAGTTGGAAAAATTGTTTGGCTCTAGGTAGGCTACTATTTACCTACTTCAGATTTCAATTTTGTCGCTTATGCGTGTATTTTTGATATTTTATTTTGTTAGATTTCATATAAACTCATATCTACAGAGAATTATAAACTTTTTACCGTGTAGCTTTTGATATGTTGTAGAATGAACTGTGCTAAACATATTGATATAAGAAAAATTTTCAGCTCTAGATAGGCTACTATTTACCTACTTCAAATTTCAATTTCGTCATTTGTGTGTTTTTGGCATTTTATTTGGTTGTATTTCGTACAAACTAAGATCTACGGAGACTCATAAATTTTTTACCATGTAACTTTTGATATGTTGTCAAAAAAATGTAATAGACATATTGACATAAGAAAATAAAATCTTCACCGAATGAACTGTTGTATGGCATTTTATGTATTTTTTGAATTTATTGAGCCTGCCAAAAATTATTGTAATGCAAGAAAAGCTTCAAAATATTATTCTAGATATTACATATTAATGATTTTGTAAATTGTAATTGTTCATATATGCTCACAAATTTACCTGAAATTCCTACGGCTAGTTGTACTCACCGATATTTATATATTTCTACAACATGTTTAATAATGTTCATATATGCTAAAAATAATAATATTAAATACTTAAGTATCAAAATATATGCACAAAAAAAGGGGAAAAGGTGGGGAAGTGCAGATAACTAGATGACTGTATATTATGCATTCAAGTGGAGTTATAAGGCTTGTGCATCTATAAAATTATCCATCAGTGCGTTTTATATTCTTGAACAGATGTGAATAAATGGAGATATAAGAGACAAAGAGGAAATATGAAGAAGTGGATGTATAAGAAGAAAAGGGAAAACTATAAAATAGTCTAAATAAAAAAATTTATTATTTCATATTGTCTTATTTTATTTTTGATACCGAGTTGTTTACACTATTACTTGATGTATGCTTACGATAGATATTAATTTTTATACTGATACTGCACTTGATAGACATAATATGTGACTTGTTGAAATATTATTTTAATTCATTTAAATTTATAAAATGGTATTTTTAACAAGCATCATAGTTAGAAACATGGAAGAAAATATCCCTAAATATAAACAAGAAAATCTCCCTAAATAAATTAAAAAAGCATCACCCCTAAACAAAAACTTTAACTAAAATTAAATATAATAAAATTTCCTTAAATATTAACTAAAAAGTAGAAAAAATAGTGAGTAATCTCATCATTAGCGTAAACTATGTCATTATTTATAAAACACCAATATGAATACGATACAATACAAACCAAGTGACATAGAAGAACTATAAAAAGTAGAGCAAGACATCATTCACACATCCATGAGAAAAATAACATTCTTAAATGAGATATTCTTCCATTGCTCAACGTTTGCATTTAATTTTTGCAATGGTTCAAATTATATGGATTGTTAATTTGAGGCATACTTGAATACCTCCTATTTTTTGTCCAAACAAGTGAGTTCTTTCTCTTGAATATGCTCCCTAAGACTTTTCCAAACAAAACTGACATGAACTTTATATTAATATTTCATCCGGACTCTATTGCTCCTACTTTGTTTAATTTGATATAATACTTCCACAAAAGCAAGCATCATCCTTCATTGGACTGACATGAATTTCATATTTCCTCCAGACTCTATTGCTCATACTTTGTCAAATTTGATATAATACTTCCACAAAAGCAAATATCATCCTTCACAGGATTATTTCTAAGTGCATCAATAATTATTTTAGAAGTCATTCACTTACTAATATAAAAAACTAAAGATTAGTAGCTCACCAATGTGTAAAATTTTAAAACCTTATTATTAATATTCAAAAAACAGTATCACTTTTTTTTTTATGATGACTAAAATATTAGAATAAAATTTCAAAGGTAAAATTTTTTCTACTATGAAAAGAAAAGAACAAAAAAAATTTTAATTGGGGTTGTAGTAAAACTAATGGCATAGAATCATTAGCATTTAGCCATAATACTCAAATAAGGAGAGCTAGGATGAGTTGGATCCATGACTATGAGTAGGAACCAAACAGCAATTGAAGGTTGCAATGACAATAGAATAAAGATTTAAAGGGTTCGGAACACTAGGGTTGACAATTGAATTGTGAATTTCCATAGTTGGTGGTATAAAGACAAGAGCCAAAGAGAGACACCGACTAGAAAGGTATGAAGGAATGGCACTAAATAGAAGTGAGCTAAAATTGAGATGTTAAAGAGTACTAAAGATGTAAAGCTACTTAGAAAAAAATGGCAAGGACAAGGACCAGAGTCAAAACAACATATTAGGCCAAAGAAGTTGTTTGTAAGAAATGGGATTGGATTGATTTTCATCCATTATTGAATTACTACCAATTGCATTAGTGACTATTTCAAAAGTCATTCTCCTATTATATAATAACAGAACGTAGGACTAGCTAATGAATAGAATTCTAATCACTATTATCAAGATTAAAACCAACACCGATATTCTTTTTGAGAAAGCTTGAAATATTATGATAAAATCTAAATATAAAATAATTTCTACTGATAAGAAAAGGACAAAAAATCAAGAAAAATTAAATAATATTGAAAATCAAGTTGAAGGAGTCAGGCTAAACAATTTGATGCCTTCAGTTTGTAATACCTTAGTAGAGAAATAATAAGAAGAGCTAAATTCTAGGACTGGGAATAGAGGGTTATGCCAAATGTTGTATCAACATTAAAGGAAAAGGCGACTAAGTTTGCTAGTAGAATTATAGATTGAGATGATCAGATCGCAGGATGGGAGCTTGAGTAAGATGTTAAAGAGAGAGGTATGAAGGTAAGTTTTATACATGTAAATATTAAACTTTAGGTATTAAATATATAAGAATTGTGCGGTATCTATGTAAATTTTTCAAATCAATAATAGATATGCATTTATTCTAAGATTTCTACAAATTTATACAAGCTTAAGGCTATGACATGGAGCTCTTGAATGTATTAAGCCAAAAGCATTTGAGGAATATAAGATAGCACATTACCTCCATTATATTCTCAAAATTTCTCATTAACATATATGATAGTTATATAATCTTCATTTTAAATAACTATCTTTATTTTGATATCACAATGTAATTTAAACACACACTCAACAAACAATGAAACAAAATAAGAATATGTTGCACGAGTAAATGTACGAGAACTATAAGCTTTCTAGGTTGTGACTCATGCACTACTTAAAAAAAAGAACTGTCTAATAGATAGACAAACAAAGCTATTATATGTAAATTCAAATATAAGTAAAAAGTAAATCTTAGCTTTGAAATATATCACCGATAAACATATTTTCTAAATTTCTATTAATACCTTCAGTTGACACATTTGTTCAAGCATAAAAGAATAATAAAAATAATAACAATATCCTAAAAAAGTTTCTTAATGCTTTTCAAAGACAACTAACAAATCTTGCATTCCTATTAGACATAATTGAGGTGGTAAGCCTACGTAAGCACAACAATCTCTTTAAAGAACAATACTAGATAAGAGGTACAACAATATCTGAAAAAGAATAAAATATGTCAACCTTATTGATTACCATAAACATAGAATCACGATCTAAGGAAAAACAAAGTAATCCAAACACAAAATGCAAGTTAATGCTTTGCCATGATGCATTCAATTAGGCAATGGAATGTATAGGCCAATATCCTGAACAACAAGTGATAACCTAAGCAACTAACAAGTTCAACATTAACTTATCCTAACTACATATTTTTTAAACAGAGGCTAGTAGAACCTTTTAACTACTGAGCATATAGTCTTGTCACGTCCTACATGAGTTGCTATGCCTCTAACATACAACTTCAAAACAAGAAAATCCTTTGAGAAAAGTATATCTTGAATCCTGATATAAAAAATCCACAATAAATACTATAATTAGAAGACATGTCTTTTAAGCCAAGTCAAATGAAATCTACGGCATAATAAATATTCATATTCTATTCCCACAAAACCAAGTATTTTAACAATATATGGACCTTATTTAGAGCATCAACTTTATTCCCAATATCAAAATAATGCTTGAGAACAACAGAGTACTATTGAATATATGAAACCGATTTTTCACAAAGGGCATTCAATTTCTCCTGGGATTACAAATATTTTAGAGCTCGGAGATTAAAATACAATAAAATTTCCTAATAAAATAGTTTGCAACCAGAATAAATCAAAAAAAGGAAAAAAGAAATTCAAAAACCTAACCACACTATAACCGACATTCACATCAGCAAAACCACTCGGACAAGGAGTGGGAATAGTTAGATCGATCCTATAAGAAGAGGGGGAGAGCATCGGCCGAAGGCTCGCTCCTTACACACTAACACACACACACCCGTGAGAATGTGTGTGTGTGTGAGAGAGAGAGAGAGCAAGGAATAAACCGAGAAAGGGAAAGATCAAGAAAGCACTCACCTTAGCCATAATCGCACTCCACCTTGCTTGCATGAAGCCCTAACCGCCGCCTCTTGTCTCTGTCATCAAGTGGAGTAGCCAAGCCAAAACCTCAAGCTACTCGGCCTCCCTCTTTCATGCGTGAAAACAGAACTCCCCAACCAACCGATTCACCACTCTTGCCCAACTGAACCCCTAAGCTATTTCAAATAAATAAAAGGCATAATTCCCATACTATCCTCCCCCTCTTAAGCCTTACATAGAAGCAAATAAAGGATATTTTCATCCAACAATGAGAAAATTGGTTTTTGAAGAACCAATTTCAGGTAAATTTTAGAAATAAAATTTTTATAATTAATTTCTTCCTTCCACCGGCCAAATTGAAGGCCTCCACCATCAAACTTGGTTCCAGCACGAAATAAAATTACCTCCCTCCATCGATCTTGGATCAACAACAAGAGAATGAGCACAATTTCACAGTATGACCTTTACCTTGTTTAAATTGATCTTGATTCATTTAGGGGTGAGGAGGTACCCCCAAGAATTTGTTAGACCCTACACCGAATATGCACTTTAGGTGATTATGGTGCATGTTGTGCTTTCTTAGGATTGCAAAAGTCTCCTTGAGATCTAATATGTGCCACTCAGGTAGACTTGCACTTCATCAAGTCATTAGCATCGAACTCCACATTCTTCACCTTCAAGTCTCGAAACACATGGTCGATCATCCTTTAATATGTTGCTCATGCATTTTTTAAACCAAATGACATACCTTACAGTAATAGAGTCCTCCCGTGATAAAGGCAATCTTGATTTGGTGGCAACTGAAAAATATGCCAGCAAGCTCATGATTGGGTATGCATCTACCAAGTCAAAAAGAGTATCAATACGTGGCAATGGGTATCCATCCTTGGAACATGTCAAGTTTAAATTAGTAAAGTCGACGAACATACTCATTCATCATTTGCCTTTTGTACAATCATCACATTAGAAATCCACTATAGATACTAGACCTTCCTGATAAAGTCTACCTATGATAACTTATTCACCTCTTCCTAAATCGGTTCGGCCAGCAAGTAAAGCAATCATCTTCCTCATCTTCTACTTAATTGGACACACATCTTTCCTCATATTGAGTTAATGGCAAGCCACATTAATATATATTCCATGTATCTCCTATGTTGTACATGTGAAAAGGTACAAACCATCTCGCAAAGCATGGACAAGTGTTGCCCTATCCTACAAAATGTGAAACGAGATGATTCACAGGACTCACTTGGAGGTGCCTTCAGTTGTGTGTACTTCATTGATTGCTTCTACGGTCTCTAGCCCTATTCTTGTTATCTCTAATTGTAGTATTTTTTCAGTCATCCCCCCTTGAATCTCCAACCACTCTAAGGTAGCATGCTCTCGATTCCATTAGATTGCCCCTTAGTATAATTTCCCTTTCACCAGTAGGAAACTTCATTGCAACGTGGGGCAATGTGGGGTAACGTGGTAAGTGAAAACCACCGCCCTAAACGTATTCAACAAGGACCCCCCAAAGATGGCATTATAAATCGCTAGGAAATCCACTATAATAAAGTTGGACATGGTTGTATGTTGCTTGCCTATGTTTCCCAAGTCACATAGTAATCAATCCTTAGGTTTCGTCCCCTGAAAATCCATAAAGCAGCCCAACTGTGGGTGTAATATTGAATTAGTCAGGTTCATTTTCTTAAATATCAACTTGAAAATTATATTGACAAGTTATTGGTGTTTTATCAATATGTTGTCAATCTGATAGTTGGCAATCAAGGATATGATGACGGCAACGTGTCATTAAATAGATTGTTGGTTGTAAGTCTATCCCTCTCCAAAAAGCTGGCTAGCACTACCTCAATGAAAAGCGCTCAAGCCATTATTGTCAAGTTTGGCTCTCTCAATCTTAATCACTTGAGGCTTGCTAATTACAAAGACTTGGCACTATCTACCCCCAAAATTGCAAGTAGCAATCCTACAATATGAATCAACTTGAAGGGCAAGGGCACATTCCGTTAATACTCCACTAGCTCCTTCCCTTGTCACTACACAAATTCCTTCAACTAGCCAAGCTTGATAAGCTATTCCACCAAACTCTTAAGATGTTGGTAGTTCTCTGTGTCATAATCATAGTCTCAATGATACACAACGCTATACAAGTCCTGTGTCAATCCATTAGTAAAATATTCCTTATTCTAAATAGCCTCAACTAACTCGATCAAAAAGACTAGGTGAATTCATTGTACTACTCTGCATTTACAAGTTTGTTGATGAGTTCTAGCAATTCTGCCAATTTCATTTGTTGTTGAAGGGTGAGGGCAAATCTAAATAGCCCATTTAGAGCTTAAGTCAATGCAACTTGCACAACTGCGGGCTCAAGATCTTTCACTTCAAGCATCTCCCTCTAGAAACGAACAATGAACTTCTTCAAAGATTCTCAAGGCTTCTAGTACATCTGCATCATAGCTTGCAAGTAGGGGTGTCAAAAATTGACTTGACACCTAACCCGAAAAATCGGGTTGGGTTGACCCGGTAATTTCGGGGTTGTTGAATAAATTGTCCGGTTTGATATTTCAGGTCGGGTTCGGGTTGACCCGTCAACTTGAATTTGACTCGCAATTGACCCGCGAACCCGAATTTGACTCAATTTTGACTTAAAATACATATATAAATAGATCATTTGGGTTGTGTCAGGTCAATCGGGTTGAAGTTTTTGACCTATTTACTAAACGGGTTTGGGTCAAACCTATTCAGGTCGGATCAGACTCGAACCCGACCCGTCGACCCGAATTGACACCCCTACTTGCAAGCATTTAAGAGGTCACTCCGCACTTGCAAACTAGATTATAAACATCATTTTATATTCGACAAATGACATGATATTGCCTATTTGAAGAGTGTGAAGAGATGGCACTTTAATGCATTATCGAGATCAATTAACAAAGCGGTTGAGTCAAAGTAGCAACATTGTCCGTTGAATGTCCATCCTCTATAAGATTTTAAGTGAGGGATTTTGAGCTTTGTTGGTAGTCGAGCATGGATGATTTTCCTAAAAAAAACATTCGCTAAAGCTTTATTCATATCGTCACTAGTGTGGAATGAAGTTTCATCGAAGCTCCACGTTTAAATCAATGCCCATCCTCAATGTCTGATTCATAAGGTTGTTGAGTCAACAAATCTTTCAACTTGAGCCCTCGAGGGCTCTCCCTTCGTGTTCACACCATTGATCTTTGGATGAGACAAATTATGCATTCCTTAATCTCCTTCGAGTCCTGATGAGTGGCAAAGGGTTGGGCGGCCTTGTCCATATTGATTGAATTGTCTCTTGCAGTTTTCCCTACTTCATGAAGAGCTTGGCTTCTATTACGTGGCATCTATTTAACTCATCGTACCTAAAAAAATATTGGATCTTGATACATCTGTGGGTCGACATCAAACCTTACTCGCAAACACTACTTGGAGTAGGGGGTATAGAGAGAGAACATATATCCATTATGTATCACCAATAATGGAAAGAGTACAACTATAATCTGAATACAAGAAATCATAATCTCTCAGAAAAGGTCTAAGTTTTAAGTGTCTCAAAAGTCTACAACAACAACAACAACAATAACAACAACAAGCTTTAATCCCACTAGATGGGGCATGAATCCTTCGTCTCCATTGTGTCCTATTATGTGTCAAATTCTCATTTAATTCAAGTATACTAAGATCATTTTTTATACATCTTAACCAAGTCTTTTAGGTCTACCTACCTTTCTTAACATAAGGCAAATCTAATGCATCTACTCTCTAATCGGGTCATCGGACGATGACGCTTTATGTGGCCAAACCATCTAGGACTCTCCCAATCTTATCTACCCTGAGCTACACCAACTTTTTCCATACTCATTTTGCATTCTATCTCTAAGAGTAAAGCCACTCATCCGAGCATCTCTGTAACTTAACTTAGTCTTATGCTTCTCTTATTGGCCAACATTACCATAAGTCATTGCAAGTCTTACCAACATCTTATAAAATTTTTTCCTTAAGTTTAAGTGGAACTTTTCTATCACATAATAGACGGATGCATTCCTCCACTTCAACCATCCAACTTGAATTCTACTAATAACATCTCCATCTATTTCACCATCATTTTGAACAATAGAGCCTAAATATCAATAAGCTCACTCTTATTAATGACTTGATCACTAAAGTCACACTACTAAAACTTACAATTAAAATTACACTACATATATTCAGTTTTAGATCTACTTAAAAGAAAACCTTTAGACTCTAAAGTTGACCTCCATAATTCAAGTTTACGTTGGACTCCCTCTCTAGTCTTATCAACAAGAAGAATGTCATCGACAAAAGCATACACCAAGGTGCATCTTCTTGTAAATGCCTCGTAAGAACATCCATAACTAAAGTAAAAGATAAGGGTTTAATGTTGATCCTTGATGTAATCCAAGAAATAAGAAAATATTTTGTCAATCCTCTCCTTGTGTTTGGACACAAGTAACAACTCTAGTATACATATCCTTAATGACTTGAATATAACCAATATTAACTCCTTTCGTTCTAGAACTCTCAACATCTCTTGAGACTTTATCATAAGCTTTCTCTAAATCAATAAATATCATATGTAGATCCTTCTTACTTTCTCTATGCTTCTCCATCAAACCTCTTAACAAATGTATAACATCCATAGTAGATCTACACGGCATGAAACCAAGATTGTGAAAACTTACGTATCACATCGTCTATGCTCGATTACTCTCATAATTTTAATGTATGACACATTAACTTAATATAATTTGCACACTCTTGTGCATCACCTTTATTCTTAAATATAGGAACCAACAAACTCTTTCTCCACTCATCGGCATCGTTTTAGTCTTTAAAATAATATTAAAAGATTTATAAGTAGAAATTCCTTGATCTCCTAAACATTTCCACACTTCTATTGGAATATTATCGGTCTACTACTTTTCCACATTTCATTTTCTTTAAAGCTTCACTAACCAGTTACTAATGACGATAAAATGAAATTCTCTATTTTTTTGTTTAGGGTATTAAGGTTGCTAAAATCAATCGTCTTTCGGATCCTTCATTGAAAAGTTTATCAAAATACCTCATCCACCTATTTTCATTATCTTTTCTAAAAGACTTTGTTATTTTCATTAATCTCTACTTATGTCTTACCGATCTCTTTGGTTGGTAACTTATCTACATCTTTCACCTTCTTTGGTATCTAATTGTATAAATCACTAAAAAATTTTTTGTATCGTATATTACTTTCTTAGAATCTCTACGGGTCACTTTATATCTTTCCCATTCTCAGGGTTTTACATCTAAAAAGTTTTATAACAATGTTCTTATTCTTATCTTCTTTGCAACTCATTCCACTATTCTTATTAAAAGAACTTTTGATTCTCCGGCACATCTTTAACTTAATTTCACGATATTTTTTCCCATATAACGTTAACTTCCTTATGAACATCTCAAATTTAATTCTTATACTCTTAAAATATTTTTATTTGTGTTCTTTAAATGTCCCCATGTAATCTGGGACAATAATTTAGTTTAATTTTTCTTCTTTCATCTTAAAATCTAAAACTAATAATTCGATGTTGGGTCTTAAAATTTCACTTGGAATGGCCTTCAATCTTTCTGATCTAAGCGATCTATTTTCTTATCAAAATAATCAATCGTGTTTTCTTAGATCCATTTTATAAGTAATAATATGTTTCATCTCTTTTCTTAAATAAAGTATTAAGTGTACAAAATCGTAAAATTTAAGGCAAAATCTAATATAGTCCTACCTTTTCATCAATCCATGCTTGTGAATCTTTTAAAATCTTTTCTACAACATGTTTAAATCTCCCGATAAATACTTTTCTTCAGGATATCTTTTGTATTAATCCTCTAATTCATTCCAAAATTTTTTTCTTGAGCTTTCCAAACCTACTTGAGGAGCATAGACTTATAACATTGATAATCTTAGTATCAACAATAATCTTTAAAGTATAATTATCTCCACATCTATTAATACTTATAGCATTATCCTTCAAACTTTTATCTATAATCACACATTTCTGGTTTAGTTTGACTTTTACGAATACCAAAGTTTAAAACTTATCAATCTCCAGCCTTCTCACCAACCCATTTAGTTTCTTGAACACATAAAATATTTATCTTTATATGAAACATATTATCTATTAATTCCATTAATTTACGTAAAATTCAAGATCCTAACCTAATTCTAGTTTCATGGACTAACTTCTTTGCACGCATCCGTCCATAATGTGGGAACTTGCTTATTTAACACGCAGAGGCGCCGCTGTGTTTAGCACATTTTCAGCGTATTCAAGTCGCTTCAGGGGCTAGCATTACAATGATTTAAAGGATTCATGTCATGATTATTTACAAATTTTTTTTGTCACCTAATGACCCTCCACTTTTTGCATCCGGACTTGGGACCGGCAATGGTAGTGTTAAGTGTCTCAAAAGTCTAAAAGTTCAGAAATCCCGTAAGTTCAAAAAGATTCCTTAAATATGCATCTAAACCATTTATTTATAAAGTTGGAGGGATATGCAAAAGGATACAAGAAACTCAAAAAAAATAAAAGAAAATACAAACTCCAAGAAATACCCAAGTACAAATATATGTACAATAATCTAGCACAGCCAAGGTGTAGCCTTTAGATGGCATGTCTTCTCGTATGAATCTGCTCGTTGGCCCTAAATATAGGGCTCATTCATTGTTTTAGCCCCCACCAAGTCATGATGCAAGCGAGAAGCTAATGAGTTCTACTATATAAGTCATGTTGATTCGTTCGACAGATCCAACAAGGGTGTCAGATATGCAATCCAAGTAAACAATAACTCCTTCGTCAAAAGTTGACTAGCGAGGTGATCCATGGTTGCCAAGTTGCTAGCAACCAATCACCCAATTGTATAATTTTAAATTTTGATTTTGTTTAAAATATTAATAAATTTATTTTCAATTTATTGTTAATTTCAACATAATGTTTAAAGACAAAAATGTAGTCATGTAAAAAGTTAACCCAACAGGCATGTCTATGTCATAATTTCTTTTGAGAACTCCAATATATTAAAGTATAAGAAAATATATAATATATCCAATAACAATCCATCGTTTTAGTTAATCATTAATTGCTTTAGACATCTTAGAGTCATAAACAATCCATCGTTAGACAATGAAGCCTAAAAAGCCAATGATGGTGAAACAAAACAATATATCTTTATATTCAAATATAATTTCTCAACTTATAAAATCTCAAATATTTTACTAAGATGTCATGAATGATCAACTTGTTTTAGTTATAAATTAAAATATCATCAATTTAAAAAACAAAAAACTAATCAATAGAAGATCACAAGTTATGATTCATTATACTCATAAAATTACTCGGTAAATTAATTAATACAAAAAGTATCACTAATCATTCATATAACTTTGCCTTAAATACAGGTTTAGACTCACTCTTTCATCAGCCTCACTTAATGACAAAGACAGCTCAAATCAATCTTAAAAAAGATTGCAATTCACAAAACCATTCATTGTATCTAGTACATCATCCAAATAAGTTATAAGAAATATTCATTAAAGCGTGATTTTATTGACGATACTACTATCTGAACATATACAGCAGTCCCCTTTTTAGGTAGAAGTAAAATTGTGATAACTCAAACTTGTGCTTCCCAAAAAAATCCCTTCTTTACCAAATAATCAACTTTTCTTGTGTGCTGCATGTTTAATTTGATTCATCTTATAATTAGGTGAATTAGAAAATGAAAATCTAAGAATTAAATCAATAGCATGTTGTATGCCTCTAGGTGATTGTCATTCATTCGGGAACTAGTCAAAATAAATATCCTGAAAATCGAGCAATACTTATTTAATATCAATTAAAAATCACAATCTTAAGTGCAAGAATATGCAAAATCCTTTTCACTACTTGGGGAAATTTAATCTTATGTTTTTAAGTCTAAGAACTACCCTTCTCCAACTGTATTAGGTCTCTCAAAAAGAATATAAATATTAAACCTTTCAAATGAGTAACAACTAAATCATATAATCATTGTCTAACCACATAACAAGAGAAACATTCATAGACAGCATGAGACAGCAAACTCTATCAATATAGGTAGAAACATTCATAACTATGTGAGGTGTACGCCTCACACATGATGATGCAACTTGCCTTATTGTAAGGCATGCACAATTTTAGGATTTTTTATAACTATTAAAAAAAATATTTATACCGCTACACTAATGCACCTCTTAGCACTCAATAATTCTTCTCACCTCAGAGAAGAAACTAGCCAGTAATCTCGTCAACCACTATCGTTGCATCATCGGCCTTTGTAGTTGCCACCGATCTTCCCTGAAGCAACCGCCGCATGTGTTCTTTACATTTGCAGCCACCACTGCCAGCCTTCTTTACAATAGCTGTCACTAGTTTTTTTAGCAATCGCATCATTCTCTGCCCTTGGTAGCAACTGATGTTGTCTCCTAATTTTTTTCTTTCTTTTTGATGACAATCCCTAAACCTTTTTTTCTTTAAATTTAATTTATATATTTCTTGATTTTGTTATTTGAACATTAATGTGTTTCAATTTTTTAAATAAAAAGTTTCATTATAAGGTTTTAAGGAAGATGGTTAGATGAAGAAAACCCCTATTAATAAAAAGGCCAAATATGGAGATATAGTGTGCAAAATGACATTAGAGATAATGACAAAACTTATATTTATCTGAAGTACAATTATTGTAATAATGTTGTCAAGGGAAGAGTTACACAAATGAAAGAGCACCTTTCAAACTTTCACAAGAATGTTGCAATATGTGCAAAGGTACTCAATGTAGTGAAAGAAGAGATTCATGCATATGTAAATAAATCCATCATGCCAAAGCATTTAGTACAACAACAATTTGAAAATAGAGTGGGTGTTAGTTCTTATCATGAAAACAGATCAAATAGCAAAGAGTCATCATCTACTTTGTGAGAGATGTCATGCAAAGATACTAGAAGACCTATGAATCAATATATGATAAATGTGGAGAATAGCAAAGATAATTCAAGAATTGTCAATAAAATGCCTCTTGAAAGTGATAGAGAGGTGAGCAAGCATGTTTGGTTGGATATTGGGAGATTCTTCTATAAAAATATCATTCCATTCAATGTGGAAAACTCCCTTTTGTATTCAACATGGTCTATGCCATAGAATCCTATGGTCGAGGTTTAAGACCACGATCTATGTAGGATTTCAAAACTTGGGTATAAAAGAAGTTAAATAATATTGAAAAGAGTATTCAAGAGATTAAAAAAATTTAAAATCAAACTGTAGTGGCAACCATGTCTAATGATTGGTATGATGCTAGAAATATAAGTTTAATCAATATTTTGATTAACAATCCTAATTTTCTTAAAAAAAGTTAAAAGCATCGAATAAGGTTAACGATGTAAAGTACATTTTGGACTTTCTGATAGTCTTGGCATAGATTGGAAAGCATTAAGTTCAAGTTGTTAAAGATAATGTCAGTACTTATAAAGCAACTAAAATAATGTTAATGAAGAAGAGACTGCAAATGTACTGGACACTGTACACGAAAACTAATTTTGATTTGATTTTATAAAAACTTAGTGACTTGCCTCAGCACAAGAATACATTAAGTAAACCAAAGAAGATAGAAAAATTCATCTACAATCACTTGTGGGTTTTGGCATTAATGAGAAATTTTTCAAAAAATGATCTTCTACAACCTGCTACAACTAAGTTTGTTATAATCTACTTGACTCTACAAAGCATGCTAGAAACACAACAATCTTTGGAATCTATGTTCACTTCCACGCAGCAATTTAGCTATGTTTGTGCAAAGAAAGTTGAAGGGGAAGAAATAAGAAAAATTTTCTTGAATGAGATATTTTGTTTAAGTGTTAACTATGCAACAATAACAACAAATCCACTAGTTCAAGAGAATGGTGAATTTAGAAAAACAATTGGCTATGGGTAGTTTTAATGCAATAGATGAGGCTAAGGAGTTGATTGTTCAAGACTTAGAAGGTGATGAGTCCAACTACAAAGAGATATGACAAACCATTGATGAAAGGTGGGAGGAGCTTTAACTCAACATCATTTGCATGCAACGGCATATCACCTTCATCCATAATTTCCATATGCTAAGAATAAGTCAATTAAACCTAAAATTAAATCAGGCTTGTATCATTGCATAAATAAGATGGCAGTTGACTCAACTAAGCAAGAAAAAGCTAATATGCAACTTGCCCCTCTTAGAAATAGGTCAAAATTCTTTGGACCAAAGCAAGCTAAAGATATAGTCACAAAATACTCTCTAAATAATTTTTTGATATTAACTGATTAAAATAAATAAGAATTATCCCAAAATTATTTATTTTTTTCAAATTTAGTTGAATAGTGAATTCAATTTAATAATGACACTCCGAAACTATAACAATTTGTCATTAAAGTATTGAGACTTACACGTTTATCATCATTTTGTGAGCAAGTACATACAATTAAATTCATACAAAAAGTAATATTTATTTGAGTACCTTAATAATGAAATCATCGGTTTATATTATATATAACAAAAAAATAAAAAAATTAAGAAAAAGGCTTTAGAAAAATGAAGAAAAATCTATGACTTTGCAATGACATTCTATCAATGATGACCTATGAATGATGACAAAGATGCAACTCCATTTGATTTATAGAAAAAGGATCACAATGTTGACATTTTTGATGGGAAGAAAAGCAAGGCCAATATATCGACCATAAGCGAGCAAGAAACAAACAAAGAGGGTATTTATAAAAATATATGCAATGATTCAAAAGAGAAATATATTTGAGATTAAAAATGAAAAAGAATGGGAGAACATGGATACAATTGAAGATGAGGCAAGAAAAAAATAATTCATTATGTAGATGATTTAAAAAATGACCCATTAAGTGATGAGAGTGATAAAGACTATTAAAATTAGAAATTCTAATGTTGATGGATTATTATTTTCCAGCTTAAGTCAAGGACCATATGAGTGGTAGAGAAAAACTTCTGATGCATACTTGAACTCATTTAGTTCTTATGTTATCCGTTTTAGTATTTTACTTTGATATCTTAGCTTATTTTGATAGTTTGATATTTATATAACCATTCTTACTTCATGAATTGTTGTTAAGATATTAGCATATTACTTAATCATTTACACAATTTGTTATTTCATACTTTATTAGAATGTTGATATGTTACTACTTAATATGTTAATACGTTATTTTTTTACTTCACACTTTGAAAGTTATATAATATTTTTATGCAATTTTTGAGTGTGAGGTTTATGCCTCACCTTAGATAAAAAAATGCCACAATACCACATTGCATAAAGTTAAACCTTGAGTACAAAAAACCGAACTTAATTACTTTGATGAAATGATGGGACCACATAATATGTAGTAATTTTTTTAAACATAAAAAACTTTAGCACTCGCTCAAAATCCAATATAAATAGAAAAACACACTTAAGTGATGGAATGTCATGACATGCAATCTCTTTTATTATCAAGTCTCAAATAAAATGATTTAAATCAAAACCTAAATAGTGAAATTTTAAGTTTTTTTTAGTAATATTATAATACTCCAAAAATTTCTAAAATTTATTCATAAATTCAATAAACATTTTATTCCCTCATTTCAAGGAGCATCAAGTAGCCAATAATCACGACAAAATGAGTTCTTTCTAAAACCTTTATCATTTTAGTCCATGTGGTAGTAGGTTCCTTTTCCAACATGTCCTTCGTTTCTCCATGCCTTGTCCAATTAGATTTTGCAAATATCACTTTTCTCTCATCAAACATAATTTGTCATTCAAAAAGTTATCCAAGTTCATTACCTAATGAGAAATTACTTTAAGATAAATTTTATCATCAAAAATAAACACTTCAATGTTAGCCTTTTTAGTCATGTTAATATCCATGACAAAATTTTATGGCCTATAATTGACATAAATCTTATTATTAAGCACCTTATAATATATATCATAATAATTTATTTAATTCTCGTCAATATTAACATATAGTTGAATTAGTTTAGGAGTTCATCATTATAATTGGAATCTATTAATTTCCAAATATTAAATTTGTCTTTGATCAAATTAATGTCATCACATATTTAATTTTTATTTATTTAATAATTTGATGAATCGATTTTGCAAAAAGGTCAAAATCCCATCTTCTTCACAAAATATTAGGTTACCTGATCGGATCCTTCTTTTCAGTGACATTTATAAAACCTAAAGCTCCAACACTAGACTGATGCACGATGTTCAAAGCTCTAAGGTTCTTGATGCAACTAGGATTTGATTGATTGTATGAGGATATAGTCAGACTTTGGACTGCCAATTATGATAATTACAAGTCATTTGCATGATTTTATGTTTTGCTTAGACTTCAATAGCATGAGGAGATTCACAAAATATGAGATGTCAATTATGACAATCATAAATTTTTATTTATTTAAATAGAAGGCATGGAATATAAACAAAGTGATATAGTAATGGTGCATTTAAATTCAAAAAAAGAAAGTTTATAAACTTAAAAAATTAAATGTGAAAAAGGTATGGCCATTTAAAATCTTGTAGCACATTGGAACATCTGCAAATTAAAAAATTCAAAAAAACATTAATTCAATTTTTAATATATTTAATTTAATCTTATTTCATGATTCTGTTGAAAATTCCTTAGATTTTTCCCCTTTTTTCCATCTCCTCCTTATGAATAAGCTTCAAAACTCTACAAGACAAGTTTGTATAATATATTCTTAAATAATTTAGAAGATAAGCCTGGATCCAATATTGATGGTGGATTCAAGATATCAACATTGGCATAACAGACTTGTTCGTGTTGACTTGTGGATTCCTTCGAAGGAAGTGCAAATTTTATATTTTGATTTCTTTTATAAATATCAAATGCTAAATTCATCAATACAACAACAACAACAACAACAACAACAAGCCTTAATCCCACTAGGTGGGGTCGGCTACATGAATCCTTCGTCTCCATTGTGTCCTATTATGTGTCAAATTCTCATATAATTCAAGTATACTAAGATCATTTTTATACATCTTAACCAAGTCTTTTTTGGGTCTACCTCACCTTTCTTAACATAAGGCAAATCTAATGCATCTACTCTCCTAATCGTCATCGGACGACGCTTTATGTGGCCAAACCAAGACTCTAATCTTATCTACCTGAGCTACTCCAACTTTTTCCCGAACATACTCATTTTGCATTCTATCTCTCGAGTAAAGCCACTCATCCACCTAAGCATCCTCATCTCGTAACAAAACTTAGTCTTTATGCTTCTTTTATAACATTCGCATAAGAAATTGCGGTCTTACCACCATCTTATAAAATTTTCCTCAAGTTTAAGAGGAACTTTTCTATCACATAATAGGCGGATGCTCCACTTCAACCATCCAACTTGAATTCTACTAATAACATCTCCATCTATTTCACCATCATTTTGAACAATATGCTAAATATAATCGTTCTTATTAATGACTTGATCACCTAAAATCACACACTATCACTAAAACTTTAAAATTACACTCCATATATTCGTTTTAGATCTACTTAGAAAACCTTTAGACTCTAAAGTTGACCTCCATAATTCAAGTTTTTGGACTCCTCTCTAGTCTTATCAACAAGAAGAATGTCATCAACAAAAAGCATACACCAAGGTACATCTTCTTGTAAATGCCTCGTAAGAACATCCATAACTAAAGTAAAAAGATAAGGGCTTAATGTTGATCCTTGATGTAATCCAACTGAAATAGGAAAATATTTTATCAATCCTCCTTGTGTTTGGACACAAGTACTAGTATACATATCCTTAATGACTTGAATATAACCAATATTAACTCCCTCGTTCTCAGAACTCTCCAAAGAACATCTCTTGAGACTTTATCATAAGCTTTCTCTAAATCAATAAATATCATATGTAGATCCTTCTTACTTTCTCTTCTCTATTAAACCTCTTAACAAATGTATAGCATCCATAGTAGATCTACCGGCATGAAACCGGTGTGAGAAACTTACATCATCGTAACCTATGCTCAATTACTCTCTCCCATAATTTTAATGTATGACATTAACTTAATTCCTCATAATTTGCACACTCTTGTGCATCACCTTTATTCTTAAATATAGGAACTAATGACTCTTTCTCCACTCATCGGCATCTTTTAGTCTTTAAAATAACATTAAAAGATTTGTAAGCAAATTCCTTGATCTCCTAAACATTTTCACACATCTATTGGAATATTATCCGGTCTCTTGCTTTTCCACATTTCATTTTCTTTAAAGCTTCACTAACTTCCATTACTAATCTGACGATAAATGAAATTCTCTATTTTGTTTAGGGTATTAAGGTTGCTAAAATCAATCGTCTTTCGATCCTTTTGAAAAGTTTATCAAAATATCTCATCCACCTATTTTCAATATTTTTTCTAAGAAAAGCACTTTATTATTTTCATCCTTATCCTCTCATATGTCTTTCTTCTCATCTTTGCTTTTAACTTATACATCATCTTTCACCTTCTGGTCTAATCTATTATCATAAATCACTAAAATTTTTTTCGTCATATATTCTTTCTTAGAATCTCTGGTCACTTTATATCTTTCCCAATTCTCAAATTTTTTTACATCTAAACCAAGTTTTATAACAATCTTCTTATTCTTATCTTTTCAGACTCATTCATTATATTCTTATTAAAGCTTTTCCTTTTGATTCTCCAAGCATCTTTGAACTTAATTTCACTTGATATTTTTCCACATAAGCGTTACTTCTTTATGAACACCAAATTCTAATATCTTGTAATTGCTCTTAAAATATTTTTTTTATTTGTGTTCAGTGTCATAATCTGGACAATAATTTAATTTATTTTTTTCAAATAGTGCAGATTTGCGTACTCTCATTTTTTTGGAACTATAGCAATGGCTCCTATCATTATGCATTCAAGCGAATGTAGAAATTACAAAATTTCTATTTAAGGATTTGTGGGTTTTGTTGCTAGTGATGCTTATCTAACTCCCATTTTCATGCATTCAAGTCTGTACTTTTGCAGCTTCTTCAGTAGTAGGCTCTATTGACAGTGCTTATCCAATTCTTCTTATATATCTTGTGAGTTCTATCATTGCAACTTCCTTGGGTGGTTTTGGACATATATTCAGTAACAATAATTTGTATTTTTGTCAATCACGTTGTATATTTATACCACGTTTGCTTATTATCAATACTTGTACATTGTTTCAGAATTTAATTAAGCTAATGAGAGACAACCAACTAAAAAATTAGATGATTATAGAGATCAATATCATAGGCATATAATAACTAGTTTTTGATTCAACAAAGTTTATAGTTTGACATTTCAATTTTATGTGCATATTAAATGTAAAATTACTATGATAAGTGTGACTACTTAATTATAAAAGAAGCCATCTCCTTCTACCAATGCAAGGTCAAGATCTTCCTCGATGTAGCAATATCTTTCTTTAATCTACTTCTTCAAAATATTTGAAATTAATTATACAAAAGGTCTTCATTTTAATTAAATTTGCTACAACTGAGATTTCAATTGCAGTATAGAACTTCAATTGCCTGCTAATTCTATGTGGTTCAAGTTCCACAATGAGTTGTTGAACTTGAATCAATTGTTGTGTTATCATCTGAGTTCAAATTATCATATCTTATGATTTGCATCAAAGAAAAATGAGTTTATTGTGTACTTTGTGGCCATTGAATTGTGATTCCTGATTTTCTCTGTGATCTACATTTATTGCATCATCTTAATTGCACTAGGAAAAGTAGACCCTTGCTCATCATGTTTCAAGCATCTTGGTTTGAATAAAAAAATAAAGATCTTAGAGTTCTTTTAACCATACCTCATTGCTTGGAGTGAGCCGGTTCCATAAATCTCCTAGTTGCTTGCTTATTTTCTTTTCTTCTGTAGACAATGAGGGATTGACTTTGACACCATGATCAATGTTTGATCTAAAGAGAAGGGTCTTGATAGCTTGGGAAGACCTTTTCCTGCCTCGATGACCAGAAGATGAAGAAGATAAAGTTTGACTCTGAGAAGCATCAAAATGAGTATGATACAGAACGCCAGTCAGTTTCTCGGAACCATAGATGGCAGTCACTAGATATCCATTTTCAAACTTTCCTGTAATTTCTCCTCGCAACCAAGAACCTATTTCTAGTGGTGGATATCCTGCATATCAGCAACCAAAAATTTCCTCTAATAAAAGATAATATTATTTCCCTCATAAAAAAATTGTGCAAATCTGGCATCATTATTAAAAGAAATACTACAACATTCATATATAAATTGATGGCAGATTGGTCTACTTTGTTGTGAAGATAAACTATTTTGGTATATAATAAAAATAGAGGTAAAATAAAAAAATGAGAAGACATAGAACCTGGTAACTGAAGTCCTGTTGAATTCTTCATCTGTGAGATCTTTGTAGGAACTTGTTGCTTTAATGCTTCTTGGTCAATAAGAACCTCACCAGATGAACAATCTGAAAAGTGTATAAAAGTTAGGCGCCTAATGATAATCAGATGCAGAAATATATTAAGTACAAATCAACTATAACCCTCTCTGGCAAACCTGTTAAATGTTTTCCACCACTGGCGTCATGAGTACCAGTAGTTTCCACCTGATTTGTTTTTGATACTGAAGGACTCCCATGATTTGCACCTGGGAAAAAGTTTTCAATGAAACCTTTGAAAAGTCAAACTTAACAAAAGCTACCAATAAAAGAATTGAAGTGCCAAAAGTAGTACCAGTTATTGGATCTATCAGGTTTTTATTACGGAAGAAGTAGACTTCTTCATAATGTTGAAGCAGGGAGATGTAGTACTTTCTCAAAACAAATGATGCATTTGTAATTGTTGATGGAAAATTGAAGGCAGAAATTACATCTTTCCATATTCTATCTTTAATAACCTGCAATTAGTTAATCAGATAATAAAGCCATTTAAAACATATAAAAATATTAACTCCAAGAAGAAAAATTAACAAGATAAATTGTTAATGGAGTTAGAGTTATTGCAATTATTTATCATCATATAAAGTGTTTCAAACATGGCTTAAAGGGAGTACACTTCTAATAAATTTCATGAATTACCTACTTTTGATGGAACAATACATCAAAGATTTAATTCTCTTGTAGAGATACTCCTAAATAAAATAGTATTTTGAAAGAAAATATAGATATATTATTGAAATGGCTGTCCCTTCATATTGTTTGCTCATGCTCCAAGAAAATCACAGGGGGAAGCAGTTCTTGTCACTGTTCATTCCATTAAAAGGATCCCAATGTCCCACATCTCAGGAATGTAACTTTTCAAAAAGATATATGATTATGCTCCTAATTACTCTTCCTTGCAAGTTTTTGGGTATACATGCTTTATCCTTCCTCCCTTAATGGAATGTACCAAGTTGTCCTCTTGCTTTGTTATTTGTATTTTCTTGAGTTATAATGAGGATAAAAAAGATATAATTTCTTTTATTTTATTACTTGAAATTATAATGTGCTTCTCATATTTCCTTTTTTGACCATGTTCCTTCCTTATTCATTCCATACAATCCATGTAAAATGTCTAAATCTGATCTTGTTCATATTCAGCCTTTCTCTGATGATAGTATTCCAGTAGATAATCGTACCCTGGTTTCACAAGCCACTATAACTGCATCCACTCCTGCAACTGCCCCAACACCTCCCAAAACTATGGATCATATGCCTCACAATTCTAAACACACTCATAAGTCAGCAGAAGTGCCAAATTGATTCTTATTATCATTATTTTACTTCCTTTTTAGGCTCCATTCATAATGTTTTTGAGCCTAAATCCCCTTTAGCAGCAGGCTATAATAAAGGAACTTTGGCACTATACGAAATAAATACTTTGGAATTAAGACCCCTAGCACCAAGTAAAATGCAATTGATTCTTGAGTGTACAAGATCAAAACTAATGTTAAATGGGTTTATTGTGCAATATAAAGCATGATTCGTTGCTAAAGAATTATCAGTAGTATTGTTTGAATTATGAAGAGACTTTTACTCCCATTGCAAAAATAACAATTGTTCATTATCTTATTGCTTTTACATCAATTAGTGGATGGCGTATATCTCAGATTAATGTAAAGAATGCCTTTCTTGATGTTGATATTCAAGAGGAGGTCAACATGATTCCCCTCTTAGATTTCTCACAACCTTAGTGAAGTTTGCAAACTTTCATAAATAGGCACTGTGAGCTTCGTTTGAAAAGTTCTTTCTTAAGCTTTCCTCATTTGTTTTCATCATAGTGACTATGACTCTACACTTTCCCTTACGTGCACTCTAGTAAGATGTAGGGGTGTAAGTGAGTTACGCTGACTCTTAAGCCGGCTCAAGGCCTACTCATGAGCTGAGCTCAATGAGCTAACAAGCCAAGCTCAAATCAGCTCCGACTCGATTCGTTAGCTTGCGACATAACTCAATCAATAAACATTAATATAAAATATACTTAACATATATTATAAATTAATAGTTTAAGTATAGAATGGTTAAAATCATTTAAAAATTATCTCTCTTTTCTATATCAAATAATTTCTTATTATTTTTCTTCTAATTTCTTAATTTTTATCATTTTAATCATAATAATTGCTTAAATCAAAATTATTGCATCTCTTTAATACTAAATGAGCCGACTAATGAGTTGACTCGAACTCATAAAATAAAGCTCGAACTCGGTTAATTAATCAAGCTCAAGCTGAGGGTGACTCAAGCTAAACTTAACTCATTTACACCCCTTGTTGTATGTATTATACTTTCATTATATGTTGCTGATATGACAATATTGAAGTCCAAATTAGCTTCTTTCTTTGAACTAAAAGATTTGGGTCTTCTATATTATTTTACGGATATTGAGATGACCACACTCCTAAAGTTTATATTCTTTCACATCATAAATATGTAGTTAATACTCTCGAACATGCTCATCTTGATGATTCTAGGATTCTTGATATCTGCTTAAACTCAATCTTTACTATTCTCCTTCAAAAGGCACATCTTAGACTACACCACTTTATATTGTATAATTGATGGCAGCTTAGTTTATCTCAACATTATATGGCAAAATATTGCTTATGTTATTCACATTGTTGATCGCCTTAATTTTTCTTCTACAAAACTTCACTGGGATATTATTCTTCATATTTTGATTGTTTTTCGAGCACCTTTTTTTAAACTATTTTGTTTCCATCAATATCTCATAATGTAGATTAGTATAGTTGTCTAGTACACCATATATCCTTTATTGATTTTTATGTATAAGAAAAAATGTTGCTTCTCAATAATTCTCAAAAGTTGAGTATCATATTTAGTTATTACTATCACTAATAGAATTTAGTTGCAAGGATCATTTGCTGATATAGGTGTTATTTTCTCTCATCATATTACTATGTACTGTGATAATAAAAGTATCATTCAAATTGCTCACAACTCAATTTCTCATGAGAGAATTAAGCAAATCAAGGTCTAGGTTTAAGAAATCCTAGATCTTGCTCAAAGGATCAAAACATGAGATTGGATAACCTTCAAGATTAAACATTATTATGTTGTTGAACTTCATAAAATCTTGGGCGAGATAAGATGACAACAACAACAAGCCTTTAACCCACTACATGGGATAGGCTACATCAATTATTTTTCTCCATTGTCCAATTAAGTGACATATTCTCATTTAACTCTGATAAAATAAAGTCATTTTAATACTTCTTAACCAAGTCATTTTAGGTCTACCTCTACCTTTCTTAATTTTGGCCGAATCAAATACATCTACTCTCAAAACTGGGTCATCGAACAACCAATATTTTATATGACGAAATCATCTCAAGTGACTATCACTAATCTTATCTGCCACTGGAGCTACTCCAATCGTTCTAGATATATATTTGCTCCATTTATCTCTAAGTGTAAAGCCACTCATCCACCAAGGCACCTCATCTATGCAACACTTAACATTATCCTTCTCTTATACTGGCCAACATTCTGCATCATAGAGCATTGTGGATCTCACCACCCTCTTAAGAAAATCAAGCTCTAGGTCTAAGAAATCCTACAATCTCGCTCAAAGGATCAAAAAACAAGATCCAATAACCTTCAAGATTAAACATTATTATGTTGTTGAACTTCATAAAAACTCGGGTGAGGTAAGACAACAACAACAACAAGAAGCCTTTATCCCACTACATGGGATAGGTTACATGAATCATTTATCTCCATTGTGGCATATTCTCATTTAACTCTAATAAAATAAAGTCATTTTAATACTTCCTAACCTAGTCATTTTAGGTCCACCTCTACCTTTCTTAATATTGGCCGAATCCAATACATCTACTCTCCAAACTGGGTCATCGAACAACCAATATTTTATGTGACCAAATCATCTCAGGCAACTCTATCTAATCTAATCTGCCACTGGAGCTACTCCAATCTTTCCACATATATATTTGTTTCTATTTATCTCTAAGTGTAAAAGCCACTCATCCACCAAAGCACCTCATATATGCAACACTTAACATTATCCTTCTCTTATCGGCCAACATTTTCATAAAGTATTGTGGGTCTCACCACCATCTTAAGCAAATCGAGCTCTAGGTTAAAAAATCCTACAATCTTGAACAAAGGATCAAAATATAAGATCCGATAACCTTCAAGATTAAACATTATTATGTTGTTGAACTTTATAAAAACTCAGGTGGGGTAAAACAACAACAACAACAACAACAACAAGCCTTTATCCCACTACATGGGATAGGCTACATGAATCATTTCTCTCCATTGTGTCATATTAAGTGTCATATTCTCATTTAACTCTAATAAAATAAAGTCAATTTTTATACTTCCTAACAAAGTCTTTTTAAGTAGAATCTAATACATCTACTCTCCAAATTGAGCCATCAAGTAATACGCTTTTAAGTGACCAAACCATCTCGAGTGATTCTCTCTAATCATACTATCACTGGAGCAACACCAATCTTTTCATGTACATATTTGTTTCGCATTTTATCTACAAGCATAAAGCCGAGTCTCATCCACCAAAGTGCCACATTTCTGCAATACTTAACTTTATGTTTCTCTTTTATTGGCAAACATTTTATGTCATAAGGCATTGCAGGTCTCACCACCATCTTATAAAATTTTACCTTAAGTCTAAGTGATACTTTTCTATCATACAATAGGCCTGATGCATTCCTCCACTTCAACCATCCAACTTGAATTATATTAATAAGTAATAACATCCCCATCTATTTCACCATCACTTTGAATAATAAACCTGAGATGTCTAAAACATTCACTTTTTTTAATTACTTGATCACTCATTGTCACAACAACACCACTAGATCTACTACAACCAAAATAACACTCCATGTATTCAGTTTTAGATCTACTCAAACAAAAGCCTTTAGAATCTAAGATTGACCTTCATAATTTAAGTTTTTCTCGAACTCCCTCTAGTCTTATGAACAAGAAAAATATCATCAACAAAAGACATACACAAAGATACATCCTCTTATAAATGCCTAGAAAGAACATTCATAACTAAATTAATAACATAAGGGCTTAAAGCCAATCCTTGATATAGTCTAAAATAAGAAAAAACTTGGTCAATTCTCTTTGTGTTTGAACACAAGTAACAACTCCAATATACATATCCTTAATCACTTGAATAAAAGCAATATTAACTCATTGCTATTCTAGAACTCTCTAAAGCACTTCTCTTGGAATTTTATCATATACTTTCTCTCGAAATATCATATATAGATCCTTCATACTATCTTTATATTACTCCATCAAACCTCTCAACAAATATATAACATTCATAGTAGACCTACCCAATATGAATCTAAACTGATTTTAAGAAACTTTTACATCACATCGTAATATATGCTCAATTACTCTCTCGTAATTTTAATGTATGCATACATTAACTTAATTCTTCTATAAATTGCACACACTTGTGCATCACTTTTAATTTTAAAAATATAAACCAACAAACTCTTTCTCCACTCTTCTGCCTCTTTTATGTCTTTAAAATAATATTAAAAAAGTTGATAACCCAAGAAATTCCTTGATCTCCAAAACATTTTCACTTTTATTGGAATATCATCAATTGCTATTGCTTTTTTACACTTCATTCGTTTAAACCTCTCCTACTTCGATCTTACTAATACGATGATAAAAACAAAAAATCTTTATTTTTCATCTAGGGTACTAAGATTGTTAAAGTCACTCATATTCTCACAACATTCATTGAAAAATTTATTAAATATCTCATCCTCCTATATTGAATATCTTCTTAAAAAAAATACTTTATGATCTTCATCCTTAAGGCACTTCACTTCAACTATTTCTTTGTTGCTCCTATCTTTTTTCTTAGCTAACCTATACATACACCTTTCTCCCTTTTCATTGTCCAAACTATTATATAAATTATTTTAAATTCTTTGCATTATATATTACTTTTTAGAATCCTTATGGGTCACTCTATATTTTCCTAATTCTCTAAGCTTTTACATTTAAACAAATAATAATAATAAAACTTCTTATTTTTGAACTTTTCTTATACATTTTGACTCTACTGCCAACTATGTTTACCAATGAGAGCTTTTTTAAAAATTTTTAAGCACATTTTTTGCAACTTTTTAATATCACTTGCTACTTTTTTTCACATAACTTTACATTTCTAATGGACATATTGAATCCTAAGATCTTTAGCTCACTCTAAACAATATTTTTATTAGCACTCTTTAAATACCCTCATCTAATCCTAAGATAATATTTCATTTATTTTTATCTTCCAACCATTCATCTTGAAATCCAAAATTAGTATTCCTTATAAAATAATAATCAATCTGTGTTTTACTAGGTCTATTTTTATAGGTGATAATATGCCCCTCTCTTTTCTTAAATAAAGTATTAGCAATTATAAAATTATAAGCTAAAGTAAAATCCAATATAATCTTACCTTCTTTATTAATAATTCCAAAATCATTGTCACAACGAATGCTTCTAAAATATTCTACAACTCTGTCAACATGTCTATTTAAATATCTTCAATAATATATATATATATATATATATATATATATATATATATATATATATATATATATATATATAATCTTTTAAGAGGTATCATTTGCATTAATTCTTCTAGGTCATTCAATTTTAAATATATCCAAACCTACTTGAGGAGCATAAACACTTATAATATTAAAAATCTTAGCATCAACAACAATCTTTAAAGCTACAATTTTATGACCAATTATATCAATTTCAACAACATTATCCTTCAAACTCATTTATAATCACACGTACACTATTTCTATTATAACTTATACTTGAATACCAAATTTTTTAAAATCTAAGCTATCAATCTCATTGGTCTTCTCATTAGCCCATTTAGTTTCTTAAAAATATAAGATATTTATCTTCCTATGAACCATGATATCTATTAATTTTGTCAATTCACATGTCAAAGTATCTATATTTCAAGTTTCTATCATAATTCTAATTTTATGGACTAGTTTGTTTGCCCGCATCCATCAATAAAGTTGGAACCCTTGCTTATTTAACACTACATCAAGGCCTCAGTGCAACAGCCCTTGTACACTTTTCACTATATTCAAGTGATATGATGCGTCGCTTCTAGAGAATGTCCTAGAATTGACTAATGTATTAAAAAAATCATGTTATGATTTTTTGACAAATTTTATGTTAATTATTAACTACCTACCCTCGACTTTCTCACTAGGGGCTTGGGACCCGACAATGGCAGTGTTCTTGTGCGGGGTAAGAGGGAAAGATAAATTATTCATGCAGTATAATATACGTTGTTTGATTCTTTAATCAAATTAACCCATAAAATTCAACAAATCTAAATTTCAATGGAGTTGAAGGCCGTTTAAATTTCATATTTAATTTTAGTTTAATTCTATTCTTAAATTTTATTAAGATGAATTTTCATTTTTAAATAATCTTATATTTGAATTGAATGCTTTAAAAAAGCTAATTAAATTTTGGATAAAACTAAGATTTATTCTGAAATTTTTTGGCTCAATATTTGTAAAAATTAATGGTTTATATTTAGATCAATAATTATTGAATATCATTCAATGAAACTATACTTGAGGCCAACTGTGAAGTAATGCAATGGGGTCATTCTATGTTGTGTATATAGAGCTCCATTTATTCTCTTCTTCTTTCTTTCAACTAGACTCAACCTGCCTCCAGCAATTTGGTATCACAACAAGCTTCATTACATTTCTCTTACCTCTTAGGATTTTTTGGCAAAGTTTTCATTACCGCTACAATAATTCCATGAAATCCTAATTCCCAAAACACAATTTATTAAAGCCTATAATAAGTTGATGGAGATGAGAAGAGAAAATTGGTAATTTTTCGCACATGACCTGAAAATTTGCATGCACAACTTGGATCAAGAAAACACACGAATAAACCTCAAGAATAATTGTATTCATCTAACAGGCAATAATAAATGGTATAAACAGAAGACTTAATCCCTATTTATGTAAATAAGTTTACAATATAAGGCTATGCCTTTTAAAATCAAATTTAATCATATCTAAAATTAAAGATATCCTATCATAACATTCAAATTCAAATCTACTATTCACCACACCCTAATAAAGTAAATCTTAATAATTATAAAAAAATTAGGCCAATATTAAATATAGGCCTAAAATGACTTGAAAAATAGTCAATTTTAGTTTTGTTGAAGCCTAATTTGGCTTTTTATAATTGGCCTATGAAAAACTAAACTTTTGTGTGCTGATTTGTTTGAATAATCATCCAACTTAGTCAGCACTATATTAATTCCCCTATGTTGAGAAGAACTCTCCAAAAGGGAGCTAGCCATAATCCAAGAGATCATATGCTCGCTTTTGCAAGTCATTTTTGGTCCTCCATGCATGTCATTCCATGCACGATTTGAGGAAGGTATGCCACTTCATCTGAATATAACTTAAAAAGCATTGGGATCTCATGTTTCCAAGGTCTAAAGGCCAATTTGCTTCACTGAAATTGACGAATCTCACATCCAGAAGTGAGTTCAAGTGCTCGCTTGGTGTAAACTATATGGAACTAAATTCTCATTCTGAAAACTCACTTTAAGAAAGTACACAGCTAGTATTAAACTTGAGGGATAGGAAGTCACTTGCACATTTATTTTCTCTACTTTTTATAACAAAAGAATAATATTAAATTAATAAGACGATAGGTTAGAATATATTTTTACTTGAATAATAAAAAAATAAGAGATGGTTTACGCAAAATAAAAATATATCAATGGAAATCAGTTAAAATCAACTCACTTCTAGAACTGAGATCCAAACACTACAATAAACAAACTGGTCTAAATGTTTAGTATCAATAACGTCATGGAAATTCCGAAAGGGTACCTTTTGCACCAACAACAACAACAACAACAACAACAAGCCTTAATCCCACTAAGTGGGGTCGGCTACATGAATCATTCGTCTCCATTGTGTCCTATTATGTGCCAAATTCTCATTTAATTCAAGTATACTAAGGTCATTTTTTATACATCTTAATCAAGTCTTTTAAGTGTCTATCTCTATCTTTTCTTTAAAATCTAATGCATCTACTCTCCAACCGGTCATCGATGGTGATATTTTATGTGGCCAAACCATCTAGGCACTATTTAATCTTATCGCCCGGAGCTACTCCAACTTTTCAACATACTCATTTCACATTTTATCTCCAAGAGTAAAGCCACTCATCCACCTGAGCAACCTCATCTCTGTAATACTTAACTTTGTCTTATGCTTCTCTTTTATTAGCCAACATTCTGCACCATAAGTCATTGCAAGTCTTACCACCATCTTATAAAATTTTCCCTTAAGTTTAAGTGGAACTTTTTATCACACAATAGGCCAAATGCATTCTTCCACTTCAACCATACAACTTGAATTATACTAATAACATCTCCATCTATTTCACCATCATTTTGAACAATAGAGCCTAAATATCAATCTCACTCTTATTAATGACTTATTCACCTAATGTCACAACACTACTTCTACAACTAAAATTACACTCCATATATTCAGTTTTAGATCTACTTAAATGAAAACCTTTAGGCTCTAATGTTGACCTCCATAACTCAAATTTCTCTTGGACTCCCTCTCTAGTCTTATCAACAAGAAGAATGTCATCAGCAAAAGACAAACACCAAGGTACATCTTCCTGTAAATGCCTCGTAAGAACTCCATAACTAAAGCAAATAGATAAGGGCTTAAAACTGATCCTTGATGTAATCCAACTGAACTAGGAAAATATTATGTTAATCCTCCTTGTGTTTGGACACAAGTAACAACTCTAGTATACATATCCTTAATTACTTGAATATAACCAATATTAACTCCTTTATGTTCTAGAACTCTCCAAAGAACATCTCTTGAAACTTTATCATAAGCTTTCTCTAAATCAATAAATATCATATGTAGATCCTCCTTACTTTCTCTATACTTCTCCATCAAATCTCTTAATAAATGTATAGCATCCATAGTAGATCTGCCTAGCATGAAACCAAACTGATTGTGAGAAACTTTTGTATCACATCATAACCTATGCTCAATTACTCTCTCCCATAATTTTAATGTATGACACATTAACTTAATTCCTCTATAATTTTAACACTCTTGTGCATCATCTTTATTCTTAAATATAGGAACCAACAAACTCTTTCTCCACTCATCTGACAATCTTTTTAGTCTTTAAAATAACATTAAAAGATTTGTAAGCCAAGAAATTCGATCTCTAAACATTTCCACACTTCTATTGGAATATCATTAAGTCCTATTGTTTTCCACATTTCATTTTCTTTAAATCTTCACTAACTTGATTACTATCTGACGATAAATCGAACTGAATGTTCTTAGAATGCCTTATGCCCTAATCGAGAGTCGAGACTCTCCATTCTCGAAGAAGTGTATGGCATCGCATCGGCCATCGAGGAGTCGAGGAATGAAAGGCCACACTCCGAACTCCGAACTCCGAAGCGTCTAAATCGACTCAAGCAGTCAAGCGGTCCGCGCCTCCGCGGACTCGAGACTCGAGGCTCGAAAACCTATGTAGCAATAATCGGTTTTATCAGATAAACCAATTTTATTAAAATAAAACCAACCAAAACCATAAAACCACTAACCCATAATTTCAACCAAAATCAAATAATAAACATAAAATCGAACCAAACTAACCAATTAACATCGGTTGGTTTTTTTGGTTTTAACCGTCCCAGTGCACACCCTACTAAATATTTTTTTTCTTGAGGTATCTTTTGTATAATCCTCTAATTGGTCAAAAATTTTCTTTTGAGCTTACCTCCAAACCTACTTGAGGCGTAGGCACTTATAACATTGATAATCTTAGTATCAACAATAATCTTTAAAGCTATAATTCTATCTCCACATCTATTAATACTTATAACATTATCCTTCAAACTTTTATCTATAATCACACATACACCATTTCTAGTTCGACTTTTACCTGAATACCAAAGTTTAAAACCTAAACAATCAATCTCCTTGGCCTTCTCACCAACCCATTTAGTTTCTTGGATACATAAAATATTTATCTTTCTATGAACCATAATATCTATTGATTCCATTAATTTACTTGTAAGAGTACCTATATTCCAAGATCCTAACCTTTTGCACCAATCAACAAAAAAAATCCAAACTAGAAAATTTCTCTGCCGGTGAGACTGCTAATGAAAGGGCAGTACTAGAAAGTGCAAATCAAAGGACCGTACTAGAAAGTGCAAATCAAAGGGCCGTAGCATTTCAATGTCAATTTGATGGAATGATTAAAATGGGTAATTGACAACACCATATGTGTAGATAAACCTATTAATGAGTGTGAGAAATGTATTTAAACATACAATCAAAAAAATGCATTAAATTGAAAATACAATTGAAGTTAAGAAACTTCAAAGAAAATGAAGATGATAAACAAATAAAAAAAGAATGAAATCAAACGCAAAAATTTTTGATGATCTATAATTATAGGGCAATTACAAAAAAGGTAGCTAATATATTATTTATTTTGAATGAACTACTAACTGTTCGCTTGGAATTATTCCATTGTTTTACATGTAGGCGTTGAGCTAGACACCTCATCACAACCAATCAAACCAAAAAAGTTGATCGCTCAAGAAAAACACCTTTGAAATCTCCACCATCTTATAGGATATTAGAGAGTTCATTCTTCATGAGGCAGATTGATTTATATTCAATCAAATTTCCTCTAATATTATTTTAGGATTTATTTAAATCTAAATTCTAATTCTTATGAATGCAAGCGTCCATAATTAATTACCCCCTCTTACCGTAGTGGGAGAAAACTCTCGATTAAAGATGAAAATAAATATAAATCTCTTATATAAATTGGTGTCTAGTGGTGTGGTGTTGATGATTGTTAAATATAAAAAAAAGGGTAATCCCGATCAAGATCTCATGGTTCTATCATCCTGGGATTGTCGTTATTCTAATCTACCAACATCAAAGGTCTTTTAACCGTAATGTCCAGAAAATCTGATTAGCAACCATGAGTTGCCTCGTCTCAGAGATCCCGAGTAGACTAGAGTGGTTGTGTAGGCTTTATTGTGCAAGTTTATTGAATTATTTAAACTAAACTAAATTTATAATCCCATCGAATAATTCAATTTTATGAAGTCTGCATTGCAAACATATATTACATCCATAAGAATGCAAGAATTTTGAGGAAGTTCACATGAAGAACATGTGACTGACTGGACTTGCATCCATTAGAATCCAAGAGTTTTTGGATTGGCTTTTGCATTACAAACAAGTGGTTGGGCATACATCCATTGGAATGCCAGGTAGGATTGATGTTTGCATTGTGAATAAGTTACTGGGCTTACAAGAATTGGAATGCCATGATTTTAGATATAGAGTTCGCATTGCGAATAATGACTGGACTTATATCCATTGAAATGTCAGTTTGAATTGGACTTACATCCATTTGAAATGCCATATTTTGGATTAATGTTTGCATTGCAAACATAGACTGGGCTTATATCCATTAGAATGCCAATAGATTGGCCTTACATCCTTTTAGAATATCATTTGAATATGATTAAGTTTGCGTTGCAGACATGCATGGGACTTACATCAATAGGAATGTTATTACTTTAGCGAAGTTCGCATGGCGAACAAATGACTAACTGAGCTTAGATCCATGGAAAAGCCAGTTTGAATGATGTGATGTTTGCATGGAAAATATAAATTGAACTTATATCTATTAGAATGTCATGTATTTAATATGTGGAGTTCACCTTGTGAACAAACAAATGGCCTTACATCCATTGGAATACGATATTTTTATATGTGGTTTAATATGATCGATTTTGTAAACATATGTTGGACTTACATCCTTTTGAAATGTCATTTATTTAGATTAGATTTAATTTATGAATCTATGTTGGACTTACATCCCTTGAGAATACAAAAATTTTATAGAAGTTCGCATGATGAACAAGTTAACTAGGCTTACATCCATTGGGATGCCAAGTTTAGATGTTATTTTTAATTATTGGTACTTGGTTTGCAAACATGAATTGGACTTATATTCATTGAAATGTCATTCACGTGTAACTGAAGTCTATCTTGCAAATAAGCATAAGACTTACATTTATTGGAATAGGGGTGTAAACGAGCTAAGCTTGAGAGAATCGAATCCTTGTTCGTGTTCGACTCGTTTGGAAATTACTCTTAAATTGTTTCGTTTTCGAAATGGCTCAAAATTTCAGTGTTCGTGTTTGGCTCAAATTGTTCGAAATGGCTCGTATAAGCTCAAAATGGCTCGAAAAGCAATAATTTGAATAATCTGTAAGAGAGAGGATTTAAATCTGGGCCAATCTTTTGCATAACAAAAGCTCTAACCACTAAGACAAACTTGCAACTGTGATATATATATAACTAACCACTAAGTCATGCTTGCAACTGTAATATATACATAACTAACCACTAAGTCATGCTTTATACTTTTTTATTTATTTGTCAGTAGAAACGCGATTGAATGAAAGATTATTCATATTATTCGTTTATAAATCGAGCTTGAAATATTTGTTCTTGTTACTTGCTTAACAAACGACAGCTATTTACTTAACGAGTTAAGCATTAGTTATTTGTGAACAACCAGCTTTTTTGACAGTCCTACATTGGAATGGCATTGCTTACCTAATGTAACCTCAATTTCATGTTTGAGATTAATCTTTGATTCGATCTTCATTTATGTTTGAGGTGAATCTTTTGATTCAATATTGAGATAAGTCAACTTAATCTCCATTATGCATGAGATGAACTTATGCCTCAAAGTTTGAGATGTAGTACTGATTTGATGTTTAAGGTGAATCTTTAATTTCATCTTTAAGGAATGCCTTCGATTTAAATTTAAGATAAATACTTGATTTAAATCTCCTTTGATCGATTTTATTGAGATTAATTGAAATATACATAAATTGTGCAATTTGTTTTTATGTTTGAGACAAATCAATAGTTCAACCTATCTTAGAAATGAATGTTTAATTCGATTTCTTTTGAATTTTGATTGAAATTTAAGTTCGATAATTTTGATGAAATTTCGACAAGATAACGACTTAACAGTGTTGTAATCATAAAATTTAGTGTTATACAAACTCTTCTCTCTTACTTCGGATCCAAGATTATAGAAAGGAGGAATTTTCATCTCTTACCAAGAACGATAGTGAAGGTCTTCGTAAATTTTCCGGTCGGATCCAAGATCAATGGACGTGGGTCTTCTAATTTTAAGACCTGTAATTTATTTTAATTCCAAATACTTTAATTTAAAGTTAATCATTTTGGTTTTTTGGCAAAATGATGGCTTAATAGTGTTTTGTTTTGCAAAGTAGCACGCTCACGACTTCTCCCTTACTCCGAATCTGAGATCAGTGGATAGAGAATTTTCATCGCACATCAGACCCAAGATCGATGTTGGAGGCCTTCAAACTTTACCTATGGAGCAAAAAACTTAATTATAAAATATTTTATTTTGAAAATTACCTAAAAGTAGCACTTTAAAAAAACCTTTTTTCTTCAATCTAGATGATTTTACCCTTGTCTTAAGAAGAGGAGTAATTTTAGAATTGTCAAAAGAGCTCTATTGGGCCAAGATGAGAGGGGGGTTGACAAGGAGAAGTTCAGTCAAGCACGCGCAAAGGGGATCGACTAGGGCTTTGGTCAAACGAGCAAGGAGGATCGATTGGCTAGGATTCACGACTTTGGCTTCTTCACGCAAGAAGACGGAGGCCTCCGCAGCAACTTCAGCTTCTCACACGACAAGAGGAGTCGGCGGTTAGCGCTTCGATGAGTAGTTTTCGATCTCCTCTCTCTCTTGGCTCTCTATCCTTCTTTCGCGTGTGTGTGTATGCCATCACCGGCCCATGCTCCTTTCTCCTCTTTTTATAGCCGAACAAGGTTTCAACCATTCCCACTCCCTTCCCTGTGCGGTTGAGCCAACGTGGACAGCAAGAGCGGTTAGGGTTTCGAATTTTTTTCCCCCTTTTTTTGTTGATTTTTGGTTGTGAACAAAAGTTGATTCAATTTCTTAGAAAGGAGATAAGAGAAATTATTGTCTAGCTGTCCGAACTTATTTAAACAAATTTAATAATTATGTTTGTGATATCAATCCAATTATTTTTGCTTCTTGGCGCAATCATTGATTAAAAAATCACAATAAAGAATGTAATATGCATTCTACATCCCTAAGTAATCCATTGGTGATTTTATGTCCCTAGAGTAGGAAGTTTGTGTTTATTTCATCAATGTACTAAATTTGATCTAATTGAACCTCAAATCATATTAAATATTTTGGATGTTCAAGTGCATTATTTTGCTGGAACTAAATAGTAATAATGCAGGCTCAACATTCATTTGGGAAATATGACAACATTTCCTGCAGTTGATTTGAGTGTAATGATACCCGATTCAAAATTATGTCCAGTGCTTAGAACCTACACTTTGTGAATAAATGATATTTTCTTTTAAAAACTTTGAAAAGCTGATATTATTTCAGTAATTTTGTGTTAAACTTCTCAAAACAATTATAGTGGCTGATTTGATGATTTTCTCCTGATACGTTTGAAGGAAATGATTGTCAAAAGCAAAAAAAAATCTCATAAATTCTTTCGAAAATAAATTATCTATGATTAATTTGAAAAGAATAATGAACCATCTCAACAAAAGCATGCAATATATATATATATATATATATATATATATATATATATATATATATATATATATATATATATATATATATATATATATATATATATATATATATATATCTCTGTATGTGTGTGCATTTGGGTATTATTTTTTCCATGCACCCTGATTCAAGTACCAAAAAACCTCCCAAATAATCTCAAAGGAACTACCAAGTCAGCTAATTTGGTCAAGGAGTGCCATGATGGTGATGATGCATGGTCCACTCTCTCTTTCCAAGTTTTTCCCTTCCATAATTTGAGCTTCGGGAAGACATTTGGAAGGTTGATTGGCATTTAAGTTGTTTTCATTAGTTTAATGTTTAACTCTGAGAATGGTGTTTTCAGTGGATGATAAGAACATCGATCTTCAATTGTGAAACATTGCCAACTTCAATCTTCGAGACTGTTCAATCATGTTGTAACTAATTATTTCTTCTTTTTTTTATTTCCAAAATGGATGGTTTAGATTGTATATATTTGATTTTCTTAATGTAGAACCATCCAGAACAACTGAAGGTTAGTATTTGGAGTATCATAAATTGTTTGGTTTGATAGCCAAGGAAAAAAGTGGCTCTGATTTGAGCCTCATTCTTTGTGGCATGTTTAATGAGCCATCAATTTATCATGAAAGCATTCAGATACAGCCCTAAATGGTTTTCATGCATAAACAAAAGTGAATGTGTCATAAAAGAAAAAAATATATAAAAGGAAAACAAAGTGTTTGTCATTCTCTTGAAGGTCGTAATTGCAACCAAAGCGTTTGTCGTTATCCCTCCCTCCTTCCCTCTTTTCCTAGGCAAATATAGAAGGCCTGGAGAATGTAAATAAGCACAACAGCACAAGCAGCAAATTAATCTTTTTTTTCAAGGAAACATTATATCATATTTCTATTTATTTCACCACAATTTCAAAGAAAAATGTAAGACATACTCTTTGAAGTCCACCACGAGTAACTTCAACAAATAGGCGGTGTAGACTAAGAGGCCTTCCTCCAACCCTTGGCACCCTACATCAGGAAAGAAAACTGGCAGTCAAGTAGTACCGCGGCTCAATAGTAACAGCAAGAGCTTTAGATGGTCCAAAGATAAATATTAGTAATTCTTAATCAAATAGTTCAAACAATAATGTTGTGACCGTTAGTGAACTTCCAATATTGTTAGAGAATTTTATCAACAATGAAACAAGTTCTCAGATTTTCAGAACTAACAAAAAAAATTGTAATGATGCTTAACAATAGTAAAACTTGATAGACCAAGACTTCCAAGGGCTTCCAAACAGGAGCAGCAGTTGGATGCTTTGTTGGCCGCAATCCACCTAAACCTAACAAATGCCAGAATAAAGCTAAATAAATATACTACAATACAACAATAACAACAACAACAAGTCTTTATTCCACTAACTAGGGTCGACTACATGAATCCTTCGTCTCCATTGTGTCCTATTATGTGTCAAATTCTCATTTAATTCAAGTATACTAAGATCATTTTTAATACATCTTAACAAAGTCTTTTTAAGTCTACCTCTATCTTTCTTAACATAAGACAAATCTAATCTACTCTCCTAACCCGGTCATCGAACGGTCGACCCTTTATGTGGCCAAACCATCTAATAAGGCGACTCTCTCTAATCTTATCTACTACTGGAGCTATTCCAACTTTTTCCCGAACATACTCATTTCGCATTTTATCTCTAAGAGTAAAGCCACTCATCCACCTGAGCATCCTCATCTCTACAACACTTAAATTTAGGCTTATGCTTCTCTTTGATTGGCCAACATTCTACACCATAAATCATTGCAGGTCTTACAACCATCTTATAAAATTTTTCCTTAAGTTTAAGCTACTAAAATCACAAGCGATGCATTCCTCCACTTCAACCATCCAACTTGAATTCTACTAATAACATCTCCATCTATTTCACCATCATTTTGAACAATAGAGCCTAAATATCTAAATCTCACTCTTTTTAATGACTTGTTAACATAATATCACAACACTACCACTAGAACTTCTACAACTAAAATTACACTCCATATATTCAATTTTAGATCTACTTAAACTTTTAGACTCTAAGGTTGATCTCCATAATTCAAGTTTCGTGGACTCCCTCTCTAGTCTTATCAAAAGAAGAATGTCATCGACAAAAGCATACACCAAGGTACATCTTTTCGTAAATGCCTAGTAAGAACATCCATAACTAAAGCAAAAAAGAAAAGGGCTTAAAGCTAATCCTTGATGTAGTCCAACTAAAATAGGAAAATATTTTATCAATCCTCCTTGTGTTTGGACACAAGTAAAAGCTCTAGTATACATATGTATGCTTGAATAACCAATATTAACTCCTTTCTTTTCTAGAACTCTCCAAAGAACATCTCTTGAAACTTTATCATAAGCTTTCTCAAAATCAATAAATATCATATGTAGATCCTCCTTACTTTCTCTATACTTCTCCATCATACCTCTTAACAAATGTATAACATCCATAGTAGATCTACTTGGCATGAAACTAAACTGATTATGAGAAACTTTTGTATGTGGCATCATAACCTATACTCAATTACTCTCTCCCAAAATTTTAATGTATGACACATTAACTTAATTCCTCTATAATTTGCACTCTTGTGCATCTTATTCTTAAATATAGAACCAACAAACTCTTTCTCCACTCATCCGACATCTTTTTAGTTTAAAATAATATTAAAAGATTTGTAAAGCCAAAAATTTCTTGATCTCCTAAACATTTCCACACATTGGAATATCATCGTCCTGTTTTTTTCCACATTTCATTTTCTTTAAAGCTTCTCTAATTTTAGATTTTAATATCTGACGATAAAAATAAAATGCCTATTTTTTAGGTATTAAAGTTCTAAAATCAATCATATTTTTTGATCATTGAAAAGTTTATCAAAATACCCCATCCACCTATTTTCAATATCCTTTTCTAAGAAAAGCACTTTATGATTTTCATCCATCTTTCACTTGTAGATCTTTCTTCTCCTATCTCTTTGGTTGACTAATTTATACATACATCTTTCACCTTCTTTTAATTATAATCTGTGTATAATTCACTAAAATTAATTTTTTTCATCATATATTCTTTCTTAGAATCTCTACATTATATATTTTCTCGAGTGTTTCATCTAAATCAAATTTTATAAATACTTTTATTCTTATCTTTTCTGCAAATCCGACTCCACCAACTTTTTTTTAAAGAAACTTTTCCTTTTGATTCTTCAAATATATTTTAACTTGCTTAAACTTACTTTTTTTTTAACATTAGCTTCTTATAAACATCCCAAATTTCTTTGTAACTTTTTAAAATATTTTATTAGTGTTCTTTGAGTGTATCTAATCCTATGATAATAATTTGATTTATTTTTTCAATCTTCTTCATCTTAAAATCTAAAACTAACTATCGATGTTGAGTACTTAAACTTTCGCTTGAATGACCTTTACAATCTTTTACAATCTAGCGATATTTTTCTTATCGAAAATAAGCAATCGTATTTACTAAATCCATTTTATAAGTAATAATATCTAATTTTTTTATACAAAATCGTACTAAAGCAAAATCTAATATAGTCATACATTTTTTATTAATCACTGATAATTCATAATCACTATGAATACTTTAAAATCTTCTACCAATCTACCAACGTCCATTTAAATCTCTCCCAATAAATATTTTTTCTTTGAGATATCTTTGTGTAATTTAATTCACTCCAAAATTTTTCTTTTCTTTACATCTAAACCTACTGAGGATAAACACTTATAACATTGATAATCTTGGTATTAACAATAATCTTTAAAACTATAATTCTATCTCCATATCTATTAATATTTATAACGTTATCAAACTTTATCTTTTCACATCTAATCCGCCTTTCACGTCGTTTCTATTAAATCCAAATCTTTAAAACCTAAACTATCAATCTCCTTGGTCTTCATCCCATCCCATTTAATTTTGTGAACACATAAAATATTTATCTTCATATGAACCATAATATGTATTAATTCCATTAATTTACCTATAAGAGTACCTATATTCCAAGTTCTAACTTATTTCTAGTTTCAACTAACTTTGCATTCGTTTAATGTGGGAACCTTATTTAACTCTCGGTCTTGATCTTTTTGCACATACACGCTGTATTCGACACGTCACTTCGGGGACCTAACATTAACACAATGTTTTAAAGGATTCATGTCATGATTATTTGGACAAGTTTTACGCTGATTGTCGATTGTCTATCGCAATCCTTCACTTTTCACATCCGACTTGGGGCCGCAAGGTAGTGTTAAATAAATATACTACAATAACATCATAGAAATTTGAGCAACAATGTCTCTTAGATTTTTCCTTTCTAATCTTTCCATGTTGAATTTATAAACCGATCACATTGATGTATATTATACCCTTCATTATACACATAAAAGCCACTTAAGCTTATCTTCTACTTTTATTAAATATTTAGTTATTTACTACTCTTATCATCCCTCCAATAAAATTATTTCTCAATTTATTCCTCCTAACTTTTGCCACACATCCATCTTAAGATTCAATTATCCATCACAATAAACTTAGATACCAATGACTTCTATATCTAACATTTATATCCTTAAACAGCCAATTATAATTTAATAAAATTTATCTTTAAGATGTAGTTTCACCACATAGCATTCTCAACGCATCTCTTCAACCTTACATCCTTAATTGAAAAAATTATATCATAATCTATACTCTCATTCTTTTACAAAACAGATCCAAAATACTAAAACATTCCATCGCTGAGTATCATTTGATCTTTCAAAAAAAATTGATTAATATTATCAACTTAATCAAAATCTCCAACATCCTTAGCTTTATCACAATTATTTAAGGTAGGCCTCTTTTGAATGATCCTACTTTATGCATTCAGATTAAGTGTTGCATGAAGAGTTTAGTCAATTTTGTGCAAAGTTTTTGCATAATTTTTAGCAATGTAACATTTTAACTTGATGTTGTATAAATTGAGAGGACAATCACCAAATCCATGACCAAAGAGCTTGACAATTAGAGTTTTATTTTATTCTTTTATTTTACTTTCATGTTAGGAAGTAAAGAGGACCACCGTACTTAATTTAGAGGGAATTCTTTAAATATAAAAATCTATTTTATAACCATATATGTCAGCCCAAATTAAGAACTCAATAGAAGTAATTAAATCTTTTAAATTAGAATGGTATTATAAATTTTCAAACATGGAGAGATCTAAGGGAGCCTACCATTATAGCATATAAACAAAATTTCAATATGAGCTTTTGGTGCATTTTCTTATGAGCTTCCCTCCTTTTCTATAACACAACATGTGCTATATACCTCCAATTCAATGAAAAATATCTTTCTTTTTTTTTGTTTTGTTTTTTTTTTTTTTTTTTTGCAAAAATTTGCACCTACAAAGAGTTGGTGCAGCAACAACTTTTTTGACTTATCTGTGAATCAATCACATTTAAGGTTTACAAATCATAACATATCATTTTCTCTCTTGTATATTGTTTTACTGCATCCTCACAACCTTCCAAATGCCTTAAACTACTTCATACGTCACAAAAATTGAGTCAAACCCCCTTCCACAAAATCCTAACTCATGTTGTTCACTTGTTGTGACAAGCCAATATAAAAATTCTTAACTTCTTAGCCACATCCAATTGACCTAAAATCATCACCATTACTTAACTAGCCTCCAATTCCTTTCATCCAGAGGATTTCACCCTTTAAATCAAAGAAAATCTAGACTTCCACAACAGCAAAATTTCAACAAAAAATTAACCTATAAATACCAACCTATTCAGCATTTTTTATTGGCCATTCACCAACACAAAGCTCACTTCCACTCCAACAATAATAGAAACCTCCTAAAAACATTCCCAATACTTGGTATCAAAGATAAAAATAATAATACATAAGTGCTTTATGTATTTGTACAAATAAAAAGATTTTATCAAAAAGACCTAACAGTCAAATAAAAGCTTAGACTTACGTGATCTATCATGACCCCCTCCACACCTACAAGTTAATTTAGTAAAGTATTATTCAAATCATTAAGTATTTTTTTTCTATATTTCATCTTATCAATCTCATATTTTTAAAAACATTTCATTGTATGCTACGTGTTTGCAACCATGAATCCCCTTCAGTAAAATACCTCTACATTGAGATAAACTTAGAAACTTCTGCATTTCAGAATGTGCATAATATTTACAAATTTTTAGTTCGACTAAAACAATTGAAAATTTTATTTGATTGGTAAAATATAGATGGCCATCAAAGATCTAACTTCGCAAAATTAAAATTGATAAGAAAAGTAAAAAAAAAATAATGGATTGATTACTTAAAAAGAGAGCCAAAACATATAAGAAAAACACTAATAAAAATAAAGATGAAAAAATTAAAATATAAATATAGCTCAAGAAATCCCAAAACACATAACTATAAGATAGTTCTCAACATATTAGAAAACATCTTTCTGCTTTTGATGCAAAGAGATTAAGAGAGTTCAATCTTAGCATGAATGACAGAATTTATAAACTTGTTATTAGATTCAATTATATAAATGAAAGATTCAACAATCTTAAGAAATTAATAAGACAATTTTCTTAAGCTAAATAACCTTTTCCCAAACATAAAAAATATAAGCCTTCAATTAAATATGAATAACTTAACTTTGACCATCTACCTTAGATATATATCCCAAAGAGGTTAAACCCTCATCTACAATAGTATCCATGTTAATAATCATTTTTATTGCACCCTTTTCTATTGTGTCACATACATAATATGCTCTTAGAATTGCAATTGAACCAATACGCTCAAATAAACCACTAGTAGCTTAGCTCAATTATAACTCATTCATGATCGTTAAATTAGCTAGTTAAACAAGCTTGAACATGCTTATAAATATTTAATTGATAAACAAATATGCTTAAATAGTTTGAGGTCATTTCATTTATGATCATGAATAATATCACTTAAAGCTTGTCAATAAGCTTGTTAGAACTTGAGTCAAACTCAACAATGCGCTCATTCAAGACTTAATTATAAAATTATTTAATATATAATTATGTGAGTCTTTTTCTTTCATATTAAATTATTTTTATTCATAAACACAAGCGACATTTTAATTGTCATTAAAATGCTTGTTTATTTTCAGTTCATTCAATTAAAATCTTATTTTAAACTCAATAAGTTGCTCATTAATGAGCTCAATAAAGCATGTTCAATTAACAAACAAGTTATTCGATAGTGTTGCTCATTAATAGATTTGATAAGGCTCAATTGATTAGCTAACGACCTAAGTTCTAGCAACAATTTTAAACAAAATGAACTTGAACACTACTACAAATACTTGAATCTAGCTAGAGCTCAAACTTGAATAAGAATTTGGAAATGAGCGAAGCTACAACTCAACTCAATTCATTTGAAATCTTATTTGAGGATTACCTACATAATTTTCTAGAGAGCTCACTAATGAGCTCCTATTCCACATGAGGCCCAAAACTATGATGATCTCAAATCATCAAATTTAAACTTTTTTGTCATTTTTTAATATCACACTTTGATAAAACTTTAACTTTTAAAAAGATTGATGTAATACTATCTTATGAGGTGAAGATATCTATTATAGTCTCAAATCCCCATCCTAATATTTTTGACCTTAGTGGCATGATATATAAGAGTTCTCCCTTTAAGGCATTTAAAATATAACTGCCCCTTGAGATAAACATACATGTTGTAATCTCTAATCCCCAACCTATTTTATTTGGCACGCATATTAGAAAGCCCAATTATGACCTACCACCTCTATATGACATAGCCTTAATTAAATTTTACTCTTAGAGGTTCATTATAATATTTGACTCACCTGAATGAGCATTTCAAGCTACATTATGACATTGATTATTTGTTCATAATGCCTTTAAATTTGATTGGCGTGATTAATTGTTCATTGCATGATACTGCATTTAAATTAGTACTTCATGTATATAGATAGCATTTACTCATATTCTAAGAGTTGACATAAGTAGCATTAACATTGCTACGACTACTTTTAAAAAGCATTTACTTGAAGAATATAATAATTATAATGATTTTTAATTTATGATCAATTCCTTAGTTATGAATCTGCCATAAACTACATGATAAGTAAGACTTTAGACTTACTATTAATCTTTTTGCTTTTCCCACATAATATATTTTCTACTCATATTTTCATGTATGATATCATTCAATCTAAATGATTTTATCAAGTATTGGGGTTGGCAAACTAAGCCACTTGCAAGAGAAAATAATCAGCTATCTCAACAACTACAAATATTATATAACTAGATGCAACTACAACTTTTAGGGTTTAAGGAGTGCTGGAGCAGCTGGAATCTGTTCTTGTGAAAAAGGAAAATGAATTCAAGATTCCAAATTAATCAACATACAGACTCACCACTTCATTAAATTGAAGAAGACGACTCTAGAATGAAAAAAATAGAGAAAATAATCTCCCCAGTCAAAACAATAAAAAGGTCAACCATAAAACACATAAGAAACTTTTATGCCCACAAGTAAAATCCTAACTAAATACTAATTAAACCAAGTTTTCAGTAATCAACCAGAACCAGTCCTAGTTCAGATGAACAAGTTCAAGTAGGATGGGGAAGTATCCCCCATCATACAAGTGAGTCCCGATCCCTCCGCCCTGAAAATGTTCATATCAAAGATTTTGGATATTAGCTAACTAATGATGATGATTTTATGTCAATTGGTTATGGCATTGCAAAATTATGATTTTTTTATGTGGATCAATCACAATATGTGGAAAAGGTATTACTTGATTTTTATAATGACTGAGTGGCTTTAGGCTTTTAGAATGTTGTGGGATGTAGTTGGTTAAAAATAAAAGGAAGAGAGTTTTATTTTATGGCTCACAAATCTTTACTATAGTTGATTTGTAAATCAATTTAAAAGTTGGCAACACCAACTCTTTGTAGATATAATTTTTTGCAATAGATTAAAGCTATTTATCATTGAATTTGGGTATATATAATACACGAAATGCTATAAAAAAAGAGAAAAACTCTCAAAGATAGACACTAAAATCCTTTCTTGAAAATTCATTTGTAGCTATGATGGCAGCCTCCCTTATGATCTTCATATTTTAAAGTAGATAATATCACTCTAATTTTTAAAGTATTCAAACTGAATATTAGATTTTTTTTATATACTTTGATTTTGTATGATTTTATGCCTCTAAAATATTTTTAATATTTAAAACATTTCCTCAAAATAATATAGTGTCTCTATTATATTCTTACATGAAAAAAAAAAAAGAATGAAACACAATTGATGGGCCACTTAGCTTGTCTTAGATCAACTCTCCATAACTCCATGAACTGTACTCTTTAGAGTTAAAAGTGTTATGATGAAGTGAAAGGAATAATACTCCATATGCATCTGTATAGATAGTGAGCATCTGTAGCTTTAGTGGTATCCTTGAAAATATGCATTTACCTTGATAAAAAAAAAAGCAAAAAAGGTTACAAAACTATCCCTAAGGGTGTTCAATATTTGTTAAATTCTTATTAAGGATCTAAAAAAATAAATCCTGTGATTCCTATCAAAATATGCATCACCCTCAAAACAAACAAAAGAAAAAACAATATTTACAAGATGTATATTTCTCTACAAAAAAAGTGTGTTGTGATGCTATTTGGGCACAGAAGTTAGTCGTTCTGTCACGCTCCTTGTGCACAAAGTGAAAGAGAATCTATTGGAATTGTTGGAAGAATCCCATATCAGGTCCTCTTTGAGGTGTACTCTGCCAAACCTTTCTTTGTCAGCTCTCATGCAAGTATTGTACTACTACAATTTCTTCTACAAGTCATACCTCTTCTACCTATTGTGATTAATCCACATAAAAAAAATTATAACTTCCTAATCACACAACCAATTGAGATAAAATCACCACCATTAATTAGTTAAAATTCAAAATATTTGATATTGAAGTTTTCTCCCTTTCGCATTTAAGCAAAGAGTGAAGGGACAAAGCACACAGGACTCACCCAGATGCGTGATGAGAGCAGGCTTCTCCAGTCCAAACTGACCCAGTTTATCTGAACCACGATTGGATCAAATTGATTATTGAAAACATGATTTAAATAATATTTAATTAGTGTTTTACTTGAGGATATAAATAGTGTCTTCTGTGTTTTAGGGTTTAGTTTTTCATGTTTTGACAGGGAAGATTATTTCCTCTGTTTTTCACCATTCCAAAGGTCTCATCTTCAATTTAAGTAAGTGATGAACCTGTGTATTGATTAATTTTAAATCTTGAATCCATTTTGCCTTCCACAAGACTAATTCCAGCCACCCAAGTACTCCCAACAGCTGTCCAGAACCTAAATTCCTGCCCTCAGGAACACAACCAGTTGTCGTGTAGTTGTCCCTGTTCTGCTGCCCTGCATCACATAGCCGCCGGATCTAGTCAACAGCATCCTGTTAGCAGTTGTTCGCTCCTCTAAACAGTACCACACCGACATCCACAACCTCTACAGTCACCGACAGAACCTTTTATCACAACTCCTTATCTCGTTTCAGGTTTTAACACACAATTCTTCTTTTTTTTCATTCAAACATCTTCCTACTAGGCAAGAATAGTGTCATTTGGTATCAAAGCTATATCCACCTTAGATCTTTCTTGGGTACCTATTCTCTCTTCCAAAACCATCCCACAAATCACATAACCCTCCAAAACCTACTTACAAATTGCTGGACAGCAACTCATTCTTTACAATCAATCCAAACCTTACATCCAATATCTTATTTGTAGAAAAATTAGCATTCCACCTAGGAGAAATCATCCCAAAGGAGTTCAAGAGCTTACTATGGAGAACATGTAACGAGAAATCCTACAACTACAGCATAAGCTCACTAAATTTGAGAGGAGGCAGCCTGAAGACCCACCAGAAAGGAATAGAGGAGAATCCTTTTTGCCAAGAGATCTCCAGCGATGAAGAACCAATGTCATGCCGACTTGGCATTGAATATAGGAGGAGAGACCACGATATTAGAATTAAGACTGATCTATCAAAATTTGAAGCACACATGAATGAATGAGTTCCTTGAATGGCTCCAAACAGTGGAGTGAATATTTGACTACAACCTCATGATAAAAGAATTAAGCTGGTGGTTATCAAGCTCAAGAAGAGTGCTTCCTTATGTGGAAAAATCTAAAGGGCATGCGCCAATGTGAGGGGAAGAACAAAATCCTGACAAAGACCAAAATGAAGAGAGAGAGTTATTGCGCAAATATTTACTGGCATACTACAGAAAGAATGTCTTTTTGAAGCTCCATAATCTGCAATAGTGGGACATGTTAGTGGAGAACTAAATAATAGAACTTAAGTAACTCATGTTGAAGTGTGAGTTGATGGAGCCAATAAAGAACACCATCGTTCGTTACTTAGGAGGATTAAAACCATCCATCAATAATGTGGTGTAGTTGCAAACTTATTGGACATTATTGAATATACAAACATTAGCCCTGAAGGTAGAAAAGTAGCATAGAAACATTAAGACTATTCCTAGTTTCAAGCAAGGATCCACCATGGGATCAAGTAGTAGGAACTCACATTCTGAGAATATTAAATCAACCACGAGAAAAGACAACATTACAAAGAAAGAAAGGTGGCAAGGCCAACTCTCCGAACATCCATCCATCTAGGTATAGACACATTGCATTCAACTGACCAAACAAGTGAGTGATTTCTTTAATAGAGCACAATCCAAATGACGAGATAGGAACTTAAGGATTTTGGAGAGGATAGACCTAAGGATGAGTACTACCTTCCAGCAAATGAGGGAGATATCCTTGTGGTTCAACGGGTCCTACAGACTGAGCCCAAAATAAAGCAGCAGTGGCTCAAACACTATATCGTTTGCATCAAATGCACTGTGAATGAAAAGGTATGTACTCTTACCATTGATGGATGTAAAATGTTAGTTGAGCCTCTCTAGACAAAGACACTCCCAATCTTATTTCATGAGATTTGTGTGGACAAAAGATGCCTGGAGGAATTCTCCACTGGAGACAAGCTGCAGAAACAGGTGTGGGGTGACGTCATGCCTATGAATGGTTTCCATATCCTCTAAGCAAACATTAGAAGTATGACAAAAAGACAAGTCATGATGAATTTAAAGACACATACACTTTCAAGAAGGACGGGACCTAAATTGTACTCTACCAAAAGTAGGTAGATCAACTAAAATCAAAGGTGTCTCAATCTATCTTCCTGCTGACTATGAAAGAGGCACCTATAGCACTAGCACTTGTAGAACTAGAGGAGATTAAGGGAGAAAAATCCATGCTAAGGGCAATGCAACCCCTACTAAAGGAGTTTTAGGATGTTATGTCAAATAATTTACCAATTGGATTACCACCCCTAAGGAATACACAGCATCCCAATGCCATAAATCTTATTCCAAGATCAATCCTTACCTACAGGATGCGCTTGGTAGAGCACAAGAAGATATAGAGGCAGATTGAGGATCTAATGTCCATGAATAGTGCGTGAAGTACTTGCCCATGTGCTATGCCTACCTTGATTGTGTCTAAGAAAGACGGCTCTTTGCGTATATGCATTGACAGTAGAACTGCAAACAACATCACCATCAACGACAGGTATATCATTTCCCAACTATGATATCTGTTAGATCAACTACATAAGGCAACCACCTTCTCCAAGATAGATCTTCGTAGTGATTATCACTAGAACTAGATGACATCAAAAAATAAGTGAAAAGTTTCCTTTAAAACTAGAGACAGTTATATGAGTGGGATATGCATTTTAGCTTGTCCAATGCTCCAACACCTTTATGAGGCTAATGATTCAAGTCTTGAGCCTTTATTGAAAAATTTGTGATGGTATACTTCGATGGCATCATGATCTACAGTCACCCAGTGGAGATCATCTAGCGCATTTGAGATAGGTCTTTAAAGTCCTCAGAAGAAACAAGTACATAGACATCCCAAGAAATGTCACTTTCTGACCTCCTAGATATGTTTGTTGGGATACTGAAAAAATTGAAATGGATCTAGCAAAAGTAGAAGCTATTATGAAATGGCCCAGAATACAGCCTTTCACATAGATTCATCAATTTCATGGATAACCTCATTATACAGAAGATTCATCAAATATTTCAGCTTTATAACAACCCCACTATTAAAATACTCAAGGCAAACAAATTCTCGTTGATAGAGTAAGCATAAGCTAATTTTGATACTTTGAAGCAGCGTGTGACACAGGCACCTCTTCTAACACTTCTTGATTTTACTCAAGTATTTGAAGTGGAGTGTGATGCATCAAACATGGGGATTGGAGCTATTATAAATTAAGGTGAACATCCTATTGCTTTCTTCAGCGAGAAACTCAGTGATTCAATCCAAAAGTACTCCAATATGACAAAGGGTTTTATGTTATTATAAGAGCCCTTAATTATGGGAGTCATTATCTACTTGCTAGTGAATTCATCTAGTTTACTAACAACAACGCATTAAGGTTCCTGAGCTAAAATAAATTGAAAGGAAGGCATGCATCATGGGTGGAGAGTGGATTTGAAGTATTAAAAGATCTTTATGCAACAGATGAAAACTTTCAGAAGATCTAGAGTAAATGCCAAGAGAGACTTATGAGCAGTATCACCAAGAAGATAGATATCTCTTTTTTTTAGAATTGATTGTGCATTCCTAAGTGTTCAACTCAATAAGGCTCTTCTACAAGAATGTCACAATGAAGGATTAGCAAGACACTTTCACATAGACAAAACTCATTCCTTGGTAAAAGAAAATTTTTTTGGCCCAAGTTGATCAGAGATTTTGATAGACATATCAAAGCGGTGTATGGTGATGTGTGGCCAAGACTAGGGACATAACACAAGCTTGTACACTCTTCTTTCAATGTCAAAGTCACCTTGCTTAAATGTGAGTGTATAGGTTATTTGTGGTGTGTCACAGACCCAACGAAACAAGGATTCAATTATAGTTATCGTGGATCAATTTTTTAAGATGACATATTTCATTCATTGCTGCAAAATAATGTATGTCACATACATAGCTGATCTTTATTTCAAGTAGGTGGTTTGTCATCACAGAATGTCTAGAACCATTACCTTAGATTGAAATGTAAATTTCTGAGTCATTTTTGTAGAACCCTTTGGGGAAAGATCAGCACGAAATTATAATTCAATTCAGAAGCTCATCCACAAACTAATGAACAGACAAAGATAGTGAATCGTAGTTTGGACACTCTCCTTATTTGTAGTCAAAAACATCCAGCAATGAGATTTAATCCTCCCTCGAGTAGAATTTGTCAACAACGGATCAACCAGTCAATCTACAAGATATACTCTTTTTGAGATTGTCCAGTATAGAAATCCACTCACGTCATTAGAGTCAGTTCTTGTCTACTAGTGAGCCTCACATTGGTGCAGACGTTAGGGCCAAAAAGATATAGAATTACATGCATAGATGAAAAAACAAATTGCTAGATAAAACTCTAAATATCAAAGGCAGACCAATAAGTTCAAAAGGGTCATGACATTCAAAAAAAGAGGCTTGATGTGAATTAGATTAAAGAAGGAAAGATTTCCTGTGGGAGCATTTGAAGAGATTAGACCACAAGCTAATGGTCCATTTAGAATTGTCAAATAGATCAATGACAATGCCTACAAAATTGATTTGCCTAGTAATTATAATATCTCAACCACCTTCAACGTAGTAAATTTGTCACCGTGTTATGAAAGATTCAAGGACTCTAATAGATGAAAAACACCTCGACAACCTGAGAAGAATGATGCAAAACATGGAGTGAAAAGGGATGAAGCATGTGAGACTCACCCGCGTGTGTGATGTAGATGGACTTCCTCATCCTACCTAAATTTAAAACAGTTGTTTAATTAATCTTAAATTAGGGTTTTGCTTGTGGGTATAAATAGTTTTTATGTGTTTTAGGTTAAGCTTTTTGTTGTTTTAATTGGGAAGATTATTTCCTCTATTTTTCTCCATTCTAGAGCAGTCATCTTCAATTTAATCAAGTGGTGAGTTTGTATCTTGATCAATTTGAAATCTTGAATTGTTTTCCCTTCCATAAGAACCAATTCCAACCGCCCCAATACTCCTAGTTGCCATGCAGAACTAGAATTCCTGTCTAGGCTGCCGATCCAACCCTCAAACACTCTCAGCTGCTGCATATTCATCCCTGGTTGCTGCCCTGCACCCCAAAGTCGTCAGATCGAGTAAATAACATCCCATTAGCAGCTGTTGGCTCCTCCAGACAGTAGTATACCAACATCTACAGTTGTCGGCCCAACTTTTTATCACAACTCCTTATCTCATTGCAGGTTTTAACACTTCCCTAATTATTCTTTTTCCATTCAAACACCACCTTGCTAGGTAAGAACGGTGTCATGCATCTAAGAAAATCTAAGCTTCAACTGCAATAAAATTTCAACCAAAAATCTATCCATAAATTCTAAGCTAGACAACAACTTAGCTTCCACCAATCTTAAACCTTCCACCTCCACAGCAACCATAGAAACCTCCTAAAGATATCCCCATTAAATCCACCCATTTTTGCTTCCTAACTTTCGAAACAATTTAGCTACACATCTTGGAGGTGCTCTTCTACTCTCCTTTGCAAATGCCCATACCACCTAAATATATTCTCACTCTATTGTTATTACTACCTGAATTGCATAATATACTCGATTATTTCATTGACAAAGGTCTCTCATATGAAAGTGACTGACTGCTTATCTTTTATTCGTTACTCTTAGAACAAGCTCTATTCAATCAATTTCTAAAATCTTATGAAACTCTTGTTCTCTTCATTTGCATTAGAGACCATACCATCAATTTATTGGTAGTCCAGCTACACCTGCAACTAAACTACTTTCACATGAGATTAACAAAAACTCATGATTTCTTTATCTGCATTGGAGATCAAACATCGATCCATTGGCATTGAATTTGGTATATTTAACTACTTTTAAATTCTTCTAACGTAATAATTTAAAATTATCCATCCTAGAATTTCTAGCACTCAATGGTATCAACTATAGCATTATTTCTGTATCAAACGCATTGGTCTTACTTGTGAAACTGATGAAACTTAAAAAAAAAAATTAGGGAAATATATTCATATTCTTATGATCATCTTCTTCAAAAGCGGGCAATCTACTTTACCACCTCCATCATGCTTTTACCACATCTAAAGGGGTATTAAAGAGTGAAAACTGGAACCAACAGCCAATTATGCCAATAGCTCAAACGCCACTGGTCATTTTGTATTTGAAAATGTCAATTGCAAGACCAGTAATGAATTTATTGTAACTGATATGTTATTAGAATGAGTTAACTATGTTTAAGAATTTCTTTATCACCTAATTGTGGTTGGGCCATGAAAATTGTGACATGCATAAGAACTTCCTTTTTCCTACAGAAATTATAGTTTTGTGCAGAATTGGGCTATCTTTTCTTAGTTGTGAATTATGTTAACTGGTGGTACCTAATTTTTGCCACAGGCTATACAGACTTAGTTGTTGGACACTGCAGAGGATGGAAGGTTTAGAGGGAAGCAGTATCCAATATTTGCAGTTAGTTCAAAAGGGCATTTGGGAGTTTTATTAAATTTTTCAACTACCCTGGGTTTTCTCTCTATAAAAGGAGAGCTGTTTTATGAATCTCTGAGAAATTAGGATTATAACTCTACACAATCAGCCATAGTGAAATATGCAATGATATCAACGAGATGTAGCTACCAATTGGGTAAAGCTATATATAATTCTTGTGGTTTTTTTATTTTTTTTTTTTTTGTTTTTTGTTTGCACAAGTTTCACCTATTTCTAAATTATAATTTGAACCTATTAGAGTATCTAGTCACCAAGTAGTTGAACCTAAAACAATACTAGCCACCTCCCTCTTTGACTATAAATCTTAACCATTAAGATGAAATCTAATCAGTGCTACATCAATACTCAATCATTTGTTATGTAGCTAATGTGGAATTAAACCCAATACTCTGTCTTACTAAGGGTGTGTTTGGGAGAAGTTTTGTCTAGGGTGTGGAGCGAAGCGCACTGCCATTGTCATTTGGGGAGTGCATTCAACCTTTGTTTTCATAAAATTTGTGGTTCCAAACCGTGTTTCGTGAACTCAAAATTCCACATGAGTTTCATAATTTCAATTGCTTTAATCCAAATTTGCTTCACGAAACACAGCCTGCATTTCACCTTCGACCTTGGAATCATTTCGTGGTTTCATTTCACAACCTCTCCCTCTTCCTCTCCCTCTCCCTCATGTCTGATCCCTTTCTCTTCTCCGGTTAAAGATGCTATCACTTCTCTATCTTCTCAATTACATTCACATTATTCCAGTCCCGTCATCTACAACCTCCCATCAATGGCACCATTCTTGATCTCTACCAGTCGCCAAGTCTCAGTTCTCTATCTCAATTTATCAAAAAAATTGTTTAATTTTTTGACTTGTTGTTCTAAACCCTACTTATAATCGATTTTAAAGAAAACTTGTCAAAAGTTTGTCTAGAGATGATGCTTGGATGAGTGCCTTAAAGATAGAATGCATTGTATGTTAAGTTGGAGTAGCTCCTTTAAGATTATAGCATATAGATGGTTTCATAAAGCGTTATCATGAGATTGAGTAGATATTAGATTTGTATGTTAAGAAAGGTAGAGGTACCAAAATTTTATTTAAGATGTATAAAATGATCTTTATCTTTGAATTAAATGAGAATTTGATAATAACACAATACAGGATTCATGTAACAAAATTAAAGTTGTTGTTGTTGTTGTTGTCTGATTTTTTTCTTTGTATTAGTTATTCAATGGCTCCATTGGGCAATTATAGCATATCATTTTCTTTTATCTTGAGAACGAGGGATCTTTCTTCACATTTTATGCTTTATACATGTTTTATTGACTATAACTACAACATAAAAGGGCATTTTCATCATTTATTTAACATTGTAGATTACCTTTATAGCTATCTTACATCACAACTTCAACAACTTTCAAATAGCAATTGCTTGATAACAATTTTATAATTGTATTTTCATATTACAATACCCAAAATGGACCTTTATATTTGAGAATAGATAATGAGATGACAATGTATGTTTTAAGGCCAAGTTGTTCTAAGCTTTGCATGTATTCTCACTTAACAAGTACCATAGCCCAAACTCAAAAGACAAGGCATAAAAGCATCATAAAAGTGATTTGCTGGAAAACAAATACAAACAAAAAAAAAAAACAAAGGGAATGCAACTTAGCACTTTTATGGAAAAAAAAACTTTTCAAAAAAAATTAATCTAAATGTAAAAAAGGCAGTTTTCATAGTTCAGACTCTTATTTCATTCACAACAGTTGCTCTAGTTCTCGTTATACACTTTTGAGAAGAATCTAACTTAGCAATACAAACTACAATGTCAACTGACATGATCGACTTAGTACTGTAGCAATAAATTCCTTATCGGAAACAATCGGGATGAAATAGGTTTTATTTATTTATTTATTTTTCCATCGACGATTACTCCCCATCAAACATTCTCCAGGGAGCTGTGGACAAAAAAAAATACTGAAGATAACAACAAACAAAAAAAATAGAGAAACTGATAGTAATAGCAGATAGCGGTCTAAACAATAAAATAGACAAAACTCATTACTGTAAATTTGAGGTTAATCAACCAGAGCTAAATCAGCACTTCACACAACCACAAAAAGATGGTCAAAAAGAAAAAGAAAAAAAGGCATTTTCTTTCATACATGAGCAGAAATGGAAACCCATCCAAAAGTGCTGAATCAATAGTGTCAAATATTCAAATAACACGTACATTTTGAGAATAAATTAAATAAACAGCATTAACACAAACATAAATACAACCACCTGACTATACCACAGTTTTGATTCTATCACAAACAAACTAGAGGCCAGAGAGAAGAGTCAATATCTTCATCCACGATATAGCAGATAGATGGAAAGATCACAAAGTCAAGAGTTTATAAACAGAGACAAAAAAAGGATAAATGTAATAAAACAAAAAAGAATAACAACGCATTATTGTGCACTGACAAAAGAAAAACTATCAATCAAGTCATCGGATATGTAACCCACAAATAAAAGTCTGATGATTAACGATGTTTCCATTACTTGATAGTAGATATGCCTTATAAGGAAAGATTATCCTTACTGAAAGTGCCAGGAATCAGAGAAAATGAGTCAGAATTTAACACGCCCAAACGGATCACGATAAAAGATGAGCTAACCACAAAGAATTTGAGAATAAATTACGGCAACTGAATCAGTATATTTACCACTCCACCTCAGAATAACCAGGGGAAGCCTTAGAGAAGATAGAATAGTTACAAACATAAATGAGAATAGGTCAAAAAGTTCAAAAAATATTAGCCATGGAGAGAAAAAATAAATTTAGTAAATGGCCTGTTAATTACTGGAGATGATTGTATCTGCAAAATCACAAATTTAAGCCACATATTTTGTGATTTCTCACTCACCATTTCAAAAAAAACATTTTAAATTCCAAAATCCAAAATAAAATAATGACGCATAATCAAGCAATCAACATTAAGTACCTAACAAACATAATGAAGAAGATTAAAACCTTCCATCACTGAACAATGGCTAATTTGGAAAGATTGAAGGTGACCGAAATCAAAGTAAGCGGACCAAACTTCCACTACTGAAAACAGATGAGTACAATCCTAGAAATTTAAAACTCAGACCCAACCTCCTAAGATCAAGCCATCAAAAAATATTTTTTTAAAAAACCCTAGAAGAGCTACCAACTTGTATACAATTGGTGCCAAAATATCTGTGAGCATAAATGATGCATTGCCAAAAACTCACTAAACAGAAACTAACAAGACATTTATTACCTAACTCACGAACAGAAGTCGAACCACATACAAAAAGATCAAATATTTTCTTCAATGCATAATGGCGAATTTGGAAAGATAACCCAAACATTAAAGATGACTGGATACAGAGCAAACAGGTCCAAAGTCTACGCATCCAAACAGATCAAAGATTATAAAATGAATAAAATACCAAGAACCTAACCTCTTTCCCGCAATCATCCGTCCAACCTCCTAAAATTTACCAATTTAAAAAGAAAATAAAATAAAATAACTATAAGAAGAACCCATCTTCTAATCAAGTTAAGAAAAATCCACTTACATAAACTTGGTACCAAAAAGAGATCTGTGTGTAGGGCCTCAGAGTTGCCAGAAAGAGATTCTCATCCGAGACCACATCCTCATAACTTGCAGTAGGTTCTGTGACTAGCTGAGCCGAAGGAGGAGGAGGTTGTGATTGATTGGGACCGCTAATGGCGGAGAAGTTGCTATCGGGGATGAGTGGCCTTTGTCAACAGACATCTTTCCCTTTGATTATATTTTAACGACAGAGGTAAAGAGCTAAAAAAATAACAGATTGATGGACGGCTTGCCCTAAGAAATCAAGATGGTATGAGGTCGTGATATGGATATATATATTGTATTTTTTTGATTTTATATTAATGTGACATTAAATAAGGTTAAGAGGAAAAATATATAAATTTAAGGAGAAAGAATATCTAAATTTATATATTTTATGATTAATCTAATTATTTATTTTGTTTGACTTCATATCAAATGTTAGGTTTTGAAATGCTATGATTTAAAATAAAAAATAAAAAATAAAACTTTTTCAGCCATGAAATTTTACTTAATCAATTTAGCATATTTTTTAAATTATTTTGTGGTGTGGGAATTTACTTTGTCATAAATTATAAGTGGTGCATATATTCTAATTAAATTTCTAATATAACTCGTAGAATAAAAAATGTAATCTTGACGTCTTAGAATAATTCGCCAAAGGAGGATCGCTCAACCCGTTGAAATTGCCAGAATCAATCTTTCTTTTTTTGATAAGCAATGTGAGATCCAATATGATTGTATTATCATAAGAATGGCGAAAGTTCCTCGATAAATAAATGAATTCCAAAAATCTTAAACAAATCCAAAGAAGATTTTCAAAAATAGAAAAAAATGAAAGTCAAATGATTGAAAAATGAAATTTAATTGAACTTATTAATTATAAAATTATTTTTTATTCAATAACATATCATTGTTTTTATTGCTTTAGTACAATTTCAACTGGTTTATTTATTCAAATTGATTCAATTTTATTTGTTCGATGCAACCGATAATATTAGTGATTGCATAAATTAAATATAAGATCATCATTGAGGATAATAATTAAGAGTAAAGATTAACCAAAAGTCTTTAATGCCATATAACTAAGCTATTGGACAATAGATATAAACTATTGGATGTAAATGATAAAACAAATATTGAAATACAACATGAATACACGACTTCTCCAAATAAATAAATAAGAGAATTTTTTATTGTGAAATATTTAAGAAAATAGAAAATATCTAAAGTGTTTAAATCATAGGAAATTGTTTGAATGCAAGAGAGAAAATAGCATTAGAAGTGGAGAAATTTTAAAATTGTGTGCTTTCTCATGTAAAAACTAAAAAGAGATGATCACATTAGAGATAAAATTTTTATAAATATTAGATAATAAGAATATTAAAAAATATAATGAAGTAGATTTTTTAAAATGTATTGAAAAAAAAAGTATTTTTTAGGTTCTTAAATCTTAAGTTTCTAAGAAAGATAGAAGAAAGAATTTAACTTCATTTTTTAATGTTAGAGCCATATGTCAAAATAAGCAGATATGGTTTAAATTAAATGAAAATTTACATACATATCATGCAATTCTTATGCATTTATATATTTCATATTCAAATTTTAATATTTATAAACCAAGATTTTTTCTACAAAAAAGACGATTTCACTCAAAAAAGAATGTGATATTTTTGATGTAATAATAAAAATTTAGATGGTATTTAAGTAAAAATTAAAATTTAGATGTGAATTATGTAAATAAATAAGAATTGAGTGTATCTAAATCCCCTAAATTAAATTGATTTGAAGGTAATTGTGTCGAGATAAAAGATAGAGGTCCGTCTAGCTGGCTTCAGTGGCTCACTCGTTTTCTCTCACCGCTACTTCTCGCCGGGAAGGAGGTGCTTCTGAGCGCCTACGACCCTTTTTTCCCTACGATATAGTTGTCAACTTGTCTCGGTCATTCAGTTTTCTTCTTTTTGTTGGTGTTCTATCATATTTTGTGGCCACGGGGCTGAGATTCTTGTCACTTTCGCTAACTTTAGGGCTTCAGCGTGCCTTTGCCATCTTTTATCATGGTAGCATTTTGAACTTCGGATCTGTGAGAGTGCTGGAATTTTAAGCTTGTACAGGTCAGGCACGAGCAATTCGCTTGTTGATTTGAAATTGGTGATCAGTTGCTGTAATTTTGGCAGTTTTGTTGTTTCATCATTTTGGGTGGAGGTCAGGGTGGATTGGTCTCATTAAGCTGCCTGAAGTCCCGTGGATTCGTGTTAATTTGTCCAATGTGGAATGCGGAGAAGGGTGGCTCGAAAAATTGGGGTCCATTGCCTTTATAAGGGATTAGGGTGAGAATGCAGAATTTCTTGATAATTAGCAGTTTATTTTCCCAGAAGTTGGAATGAAGCTTTGTGTTGGCATTTTAAAGTTTAAAGCCCTACGGCCTCTAAGGTGCCGGCTTTTATTGTCCATCTTTTCTTATCAATGCTTACTTTGTGATATTTGAATGCTTTCTGGACGAGCCTGGGTTGTTTACCAGTTGCAGGAGTTTCTTGGGGTTGGGCCTGCATAGTTGGAGAGTTAAATTAAAGTTTTCGTTTCCTAGTTTGGCGGGCGATGGAGGTGTAATGAGTACACATGTTTCGGGACTTTGATTTCTTGTAGTTAAGAGGTTTTTGTTTCTCGTTGTTTGATTTCAATGCTGTTAGAATCGACGGTGATTTGTGATATTGATGCTTTAAGAGGTTCCATCAGCCGGCAACACCTCCAGGTGGGCTGGCTGTGAGGAATGAAGATGATCGATCAATTTATCAACTTTGTTATCCGGCCTCCGAGGTAAGTACCTTAGTGTGCATTTAATTATCTGTCAGTGCCATTTTGAGTCATATTCCATAATTTCTTTGTTTATAACAGTTCGATGTGAACTGACTTCTGTTCTCATTTTGAGTGCTAATTAACTATTTTTTTTGCCTTGTTAGAGATTGAAACTTCAGGCCACAAGTTGAGATTAATGTACTGTTAGATGGATATCTGTCAATTAAATAGCTAAATTTAATAAGGACTCTTACTATCATATTACAACTCAACTCCTTTAAAATTTTTATGTGGAACTATATTTTGCTCTCATGTATATCTGAAAAATCACTCTTTGTATGAGAATCCTCCATATCCACCATCACTCTTTGTCAAATGGAAGATTTTTAGTATCTTCATTAATCCTGACTAAGGCTGTGTGGGAGTTAGTTCGAACTCCTTTGAACCTTCTTTGAACATGATAGTAGCCAACCAAGACTTGAAGTGTAATGATCTAGCCCTTACTAAAAGAGTTTTTTTTTTTTTTTGCTTTGACTAGGTTGCATTCGAGACAATTTTTTTTGTTGTTTTGCTTTTAAAGCCCAAAAATCAACCATGCTTATATATCAATTTTTTTGGTTGCTTTTAGAAAATCTTGATGAAAAGTTTGTTTTGAGAATCAAAGTTAACGCTAAGTGAAAACTATTTTGAATTTTCAAAGAAAAAATATTCAGAATATACACAATAAATTTTCAAAGCGCTTTCCTCGTAGTTTTACAACCGCTTTTCAAAATCTACGTAATGCACCTTTAATCTGTCCTATATTAGGCTAACTCTCATGATTTTATTCTCATTTGAGTAAATTTGTGAACTCTGCCTACCACACCAAAAAATGCTCTAGATATTGTGATGAACTTCTCTTATTATGATTTAGGATTTCATTCATTCATGTCTGCCTTTTCTCTTTGAAGTTTGTTAGGAGGCATTTTTTGTTTGAGCCTTCTTCTTGGATGATCACTCCTCATCTTTTTAAGTTTTATTACTTTGGATTTGGGATATGACGTGAAAGAGCCACAAATTGTATTGCAGAATCATTATCTATTATGATGTTACTTGTTAGTAGAATGAAATACGAGGGTATCAAGTTTAGCCAATGCATTAGTAAAGGGACACTATTATTTCATAAGTTTAGGCTACGGGATAAGAGATGCTACGATTACTACTACTATTACTATTTTTTTATTTTAATTGTGGACTATTTTCTACTCTTTAAGACTACTATTTGAAAATGGGTGATATCTATTTTAGAAATGATGCTTTGTAAATAATAGAGGGACTCTTTACTTTTTTTTGTGTGTTTAGTTTTTCATTTCATTTTATAATGTTGATCACTTTATTATTTGACCATCAATTATCTACATAATTTAGACCATTTTTACTATTATAAAAGCCCTGAATGGATAGTAGAAAATCAGGCTGCACCTAAATTTTTGTTGTCCTGTAAATTTTTGTTGTCCTATAAATGGCCTAACTCAGTTCATTTATGTTCACTAATTTTCTATTAGATCAACATAGTTTTTTCTACGAGAAAAATAAAAGAATGGATTTATCAAAATACAAATGATTGAAATTTATTTGATCCTTTGAATAAATCTAACATCCTTGGGGATGTATCTTATCACATGTATACGTGCATAGTTTATTTGTGGTGTTATTACATAATTCCATACCCTTTCGTAGTTCTTTTTTTTTCTCTATTTTATAACCAAAATTGAAAGGGCAAATATATATGGAACCTCCCAAGTTTACAATTTGTTAAATTTTGATGTAAGATCTTCTTGAAGTATTTTGATATACTTTTAACTAAAATTAGGCTAATAGTATACATGAATAAGCAATACCTTCTAAAATAAGGCTAAATTTTGATCATATTACGTTAATGTAGTTGTCTTGTATAAAAAAGTCACTATTTCTTTTATAAAGATGGACAAACTATTCTGTAAATGTGTTTCTTATGGTTTTGAACTTATAGAGGTCTCAACCAAATGTTAGAATTTTTTGTCACAAACATTCAAAAAAAATCAAAATTGTAGCATTTCATGCTTTTATTAAACAAAGAGGATAAGCAAGTGAAGCCTAATTCTAAGAAGTTTCTTAGGTTTGAAATCACTTAAAGCTAACACAATTTGGCCAAGCAATACTTTCAAGATATTCAAAATGTATCAATTGTCACAATCTGACCTAAAAGTAATACAAGGTGAAACATGGGATCAACAAGATCTTAACTAAGAAATTACATAATAATATAAAGCACAAAAGTTTTCAAATTCATAAAGAGTCAACTAAATCTATAATTTGTCTAAAACTTCATACTTACAAAATTTGAAATTACATAAAAATAATAAATTTATCAAAATACCTATCTTCAGGAGTTCCCTTACATTTTTGTAAATAAAGTTTATTCTATTATCTATTTAATTTATTGAGTGTTACTTGAAAATTTTACAAAAACTAATATATAAGTTAACAACTCAATGATTAAATATATTCTTTAATTACAGTACTTCGAGAAAATACAATTAGCATGCATGAGTAGTTGATGTAATAATTTAGCATGAAAAGTAAAATACAATAATAATTACTTAAATTGTATAATAAACTTTATATTTTTGATATTACAACCATCACAGGAGTCACCATCTAAAATATATTAGAGATACATCGCTTTTAAAAAAACTTTTTCATACCCACCCAAAAGGAATATATAATTTTTTTTTCATTTTCATTCTCATTTTACATGCCAAGTATGTTGCATTCCTATTCAATATCATAAGGAGGAGAACTGTCTTAAAATATGCATATACAATCATTTAATCTTATGTATACCATATTTACTTCCTTACATCAAATATTTATATTAACGTTTTTTGTGAAAATCATGAAGTTTTAAAAAAAATATAAGACATTAAATAATTGCATGCATTTTTAGAAGAGATATATGAGATTATATGCATAGATGATATTTTTTTATTTATTCAGCATGAAGACTTTGTAAATAGAACATAAATGATTATAATAAACTAAAAAGTTTTCTGAACATATGATTAAAGATTTAATTATAATTTATTGCATTTGATTTAAAAAAGAAAGTGATTAGTTATTATAATAAAAAATTATAATTATCCACTTGTGAAGCATTTTACCCTCCTTTTCTTTAACAGTTACTTGCTTTCTTATGTGAGATACCTATAATAATTATTATACATATGATTAGTATTTAATAATTAATTAATTTATTAACTTTATGACTTTGTTAATATTTTGAATTTATCTTAATATTTTAAGTTCTTTTAATATCTTACATTTCCAATTCATCTTATTAGGCTAAATTTTTAGTTTCCATTTTTAAGATCCATGAAAAACTAACAAAATTTGAAATTACATAAAAATAATAAATTTATCAAAATACCTATCTTCGTGAGTTCCCTTACATTTTGTAAATAAAGTTTATTCTATTATCTATTTAATTTATTGGAGTGTTACTTGAAAATTTTACAACAACTAATATATAATTAACAACTCAATGATTAAATATATTCTTTAATCACAAGATTGAGAAAATACATTTAGCATGCATGAGTAGTTGATGTAATTAATTTAGCATGAAAAGTAAAATACAATAATAATTACTTAAATTGTATAATAAACTTTATATTTTGATATTACAACCATCACAGAGTCACCATCTAAAATGTACTTTAGATATACATCGCTTTAAAAAAAAACTTTTTCATACCCACCCAAAAGGAAGATAATTTTTTTCATTTTCATTCTCATTTTACGTGCACAAATACGTTGCATTCCTATCCAATATCATAAGGAGGAGAACTCCATCCTTAAAATATGCATATACAATCATTTAATCTTATGTATACCATATTTACTTCCTTTACATCAAATATTTATATTAACGTGCTTTTGTGAAAATCATGTGAGCTTTAAAAAAAATATAAAGACATTAAATAATTGCATGCTTTTTTAGAAGAGATATATGAGATTATATGCATAGATGATATTTTTTTTATTTATTCAGCATGAATACTTTATAAATAGAACATAAATGATTATAATAGACTAAAAGTTTTCTCAACATATGATTAAAGATTTAATTATAATTTATTTCATTTGATTTAAAAAAGAAAGTGATTAGTTACTATAATAAAAAATTATAATTATCCACTTTATTGTGAAGCATTTTACCCTCCTTTTCTTTAATAGTTACTGCTTTCTTATGTGAGATACATAATAATTATTATGCATATGATTAGTATTTAATAATTAATTAATTTATTAACTTTATGACTTTGTTAATATTTTGAATTTATCTTAATATTTTAAGTTCTTTTAATATCTTACATTTCCAATTCATCTTATTAGGCTAAATTTTTAGTTTCCATTTTTAAGATCCATGAAAAACTAACAAAATTTGAAATTACATAAAAATAATAAATTTATCAAAATACCTATCTTCAGGAGTTCCCTTACATTTTTGTAAATAAAGTTTATTCTATTATCTATTTAATTTATTGGAGTGTTACTTGAAAATTTTACAACAACTAATATATAAGTTAACAACTCAATGATTAAATATATTCTTTAATTACAGTACTTCGAGAAAATACAATTAGCATGCATGAGTAGTTGATGTAATAATTTAGCATGAAAAGTAAAATACAATAATAATTACTTAAATTGTGTAATAAACTTTATATTTTTGATATTACAACCATCACAGGAGTCACCATCTAAAATGTACATTAGAGATACATCGTTTTAAAAAAACTTTTTTCATACCCACCCAAAAGGAATATAATTTTTTTTTTCATTTTCATTCTCATTTTACGTGCACAAGTATGTTGCATTCCTATCTAATATCATAAGGAGGAGAACTTCGTCCTTAAAATATGCATATACAATCATTTAATCTTATGTATACCATATTTACATCCTTTACATCAAATATTTATATTAACGTGCTTTTGTGAAAATCATGCGAGCTTTAAAAAAAATATAAAGACATTAAATAATTGCATGCATTTTTAGAAGAGATATATGAGATTATATGCATAGATGATATTTTTTTTATTTATTCAGCATGAAGACTTTGTAAATAGAACATAAATGATTATAATAGACTAAAAAGTTTTCTCAACATATGATTAAAGATTTAATTATAATTTATTGCATTTGATTTAAAAAAAGAAAGTGATTAGTTACTATAATAAAAAATTATAATTATCCACTTTATTGTGAAGCATTTTTACCCTCCTTTTCTTTAACAGTTACTTGCTTTCTTATGTGAGATACCTATAATAATTATTATACATATGATTAGTATTTAATAATTAATTAATTTATTAACTTTATGACTTTGTTAATATTTTGAATTTATCTTAATATTTTAAGTTCTTTTAATATCTTACATTTCCAATTCATCTTATTAGGCTAAATTTTTAGTTTCCATTTTTAAGATCCATGAAAAACTAACTTTCATATTATGGAGATTTACATACATAACATTTTAAACTTCAATATTTACCTATCTAACACCTAAACTCCCTATTTTCAAAACTATCACCTAAAACTTATTACAAGATCAAATTTGACACTCTATATCTTCTCGCCGTCTTTCTTGTCAACACCTTCTTCTAGTTGGTACATAGCAAAAAAATTTGTGATGTGTCGAGTGTACAAGGGGAGGAATCGAGCCTGCAACTATTGTTGTGAGGAGATGAGTGGAAGGGTTCGGCGTTTGAGGCGGGGAAAGAGGGAGTTTTGTAGAGTTGGGAAGACTGGGTTTGATTTTGATATGCAGTAGAGAAATTCAAGAAATAATATCTGTTCAAATGCAATCTACTGCTTACATTTAGAGGTAACTAATCCATATAATAACTCAAAATCATTGAAAATCTCAGGCAAAAACTACAAGACCAAGTACTAATTTCCATGAAACTTGAATGAACTCCTTGGATTTTCATAGGAAAGTATCCTTTCACTTGCTTTGCAACTTCTCTTTTCATCGAGAAGCTTCAACATAGCTGGCCAGTACATGCAAGCCTTGCCTAAAGTGTCCACTATAATGCAGATATAATCAATATATTCTTGACCTGAGACTCTTGTTTGAAAGGTAAACAGCCAAAAGCATACCCACAGAGGGACGAGCATCGTTTATTTCCTGGGAAAATAGCGAGGCCTTTTGATTGTGATAAGATATTATACGAGGAAACAGGTGCACACATGAAACTTAACTCAATTTTTTACATGAATTACAACAAGGACCACTTTCAAAATATAAATTTGTGGTGAAAACAAAAAACTAATTGAGAGAATTTACTTCAACTTAAAAATGCTAAACAATTCTAAGAAATAGAAACACATAAGAGAAATCCTCTTGATCTAGACATCTAAAAATGGAGAAGCTTTTCTCCATTGTTTTGTCCAGGTAAACAGACATAAGAATTCTCACAAAGAGCTTGATGCTACTGCAATCAACTCCTTATACTTATCGATGCACATTAAGTTAACCTAGGCTGGCACAAAGCAAGAATCAATTGCCTCTTCTTTGCAATATAAGGCCATCACCATACTCCTAGTGAAACTTCCCATGACCACCGAAGCAAAGTCGGATCCTTCATTTGAGAAAAGTTAGTCGAGAAACCTGTCATAGAAGCTTGAGCAGGTACGTGCTTTCGTTAATGGCAAATCAGAAGCAAAACAAGGCCCTTGAATGATTTTGATTGTCGGGGCTTAAGAAAGTCTGAAAATTGAAGTTGAAAACTCATCAGATCATGCGATTTTAATGAGTGGACTGAGGCTTTGGGGATTTTAATCGGTTAGGATGAAGTGTTAGATGTTCATGCTCAAATTTCTTCATTGAGGATTAGAAGTCAGTGCGAGGAGGATGACAACGACAATAACAGAGTGATAGTATTGAGCTTTTAATAGAGTTTTAGATGTTAGCTTTGTAAATAAGGGAGTTTAGGTGTTAGATATATAAATATTGAATTTTGAAGTGTTATGTATGTAAATCCCCTTTATATTATTATGTCAGATTTAATGTAATATAGTTTTACCACCACAAGGATGAGGTGAAACTATATTATATATTAATGACAATCAAACCCATTCTTGTTACCTCCATTCAATAGATAGATTTAGGTTAAATGATCTTAGTGATTTCCCACTAAATTTTGTGCTAGACATTGCAATTTAAGGTTGGGGTTTTAAGACTTTGTATGGAAAATCATACTAGCCATAGTCTTCATAAATTTTGAGAAAAAGGAGCATTGTAGATCTTACCTATAAGTGTGCAAAGATCAATTTATCATTTATTTAACCGTCTTTGTAATATTCCTTTTTTTTTTTAAAGAATAGGATTAGGGTTTCGTATTTTACATAGGACACAAATAAAACACAATTTTATTTCAATTTTTCTTACCTCCTATTGTTCTTCTCGTGACACTAAGCCTATGCCCATTGTCCGCTCAAGCTCACGTGATGCATAACCAATTTTCCTTCTTCTTCCTTGCTTGATTGCATGCACAAAGCGCATGTGTTCGACATCACTCGTCAAGGTTTGTTGGTGCGACTTCTTTTCTTGAGACGCACACATGCTTCTATTTGCTCCTGTTCTTGTAACAGGTTTGACAACTTGGTTTGGACCAACACACTCATCCTCTCATGATCTCTCTCTCTTGTTTTCGGTATAGACCGATCCCGTGCCTCTTCAAAAATAGAACCATAGTGTCTGGTTTAAACCAACATAGTAATTTAGTAATAAATATTTCTTATACACATTTATTATATGAATATCATTCTAAATTAAGAAATAATGTTGCTTTTACTCTCAATAAACTTGAATTGAGGAGATGAAATTAGTGAACCACCTTTTGACTTAAGATGAAGGGGGTTATTGGTTACCATAACTTCAAGACTTAAGATGAAGTGCATAAGGTTTTATGTAGATAATAATTCCTTGCGACTTGGTAGGCTAATATGTTCCTACCTATGAATTAGTGCGTGAACATATAAGGAACTAACAACATGATGCCTACTTTCAATCTTAATACAATAAAAATGCGCATGTGATTTTGTATGATTATATTCAAAGATTAATATCAAATGACACATTGTTAAAAGCACCAAGATTATAAATGTACATTACCATAACCAAGACCATAAATAGTTTGTCATAATACCAACCACCAACTATCTTCCTTCAATAAACTCATTTGATTGGCTAAGAGTTCATATTTGAGGCTATAAAAGGCTTGGATAGAATTTATAAGGGAGCTTAAGTTTAGAATGAGAGTTCTCTTATTTAGGTGGGTGAGTTCTCTTTTACTGAGTAAATCCTTGTTAGTTAGGGAGAGAAAATTCCCATTTGTTTGGATGACTGATTCTCACTTATCTCATTCAATTCTTTTCAAAGTATAAAATCCTCTTCCCACCACTTTTAATTCTATTTTATTTTTTGGTAGGTGTTGGTATTAGAGATAATTTCATGTCTTGGCTCAGTATTTTCATTGTTAAATGGGGGAAAGATGTGTTCTTAAATATCAAACTCGAGGTCAAGTTTCCTTCATAAAGGGTTAATGAAGTATCCATCAAATAGTTGTTGTGCTTGCCACTCACCACCCATCTCATTTAACTAATCATCAACTACCGCTCTCCAATAATGACATTTAAATGGCTAATAGTTTATATTTGAGGCAATAAAAGACATAAATATGGAAGGATTTTAAGGATGAGAGAGTGTGAAGTTCCTCTTATTTGCCTAAGTATGTTCACTTTGTGTGAGTGAATCCTTGCTTCCTATAGGCCAGTGAATCACCATAATTTTTGAGTGAGTGAATCCCATTTATACATCATTTCTTTTATAGTAATGAAATATCTTTTTTCATCCCCTTTGGATTCTATTTTTTGGGGTTCATCAAATTGTAATGAATGTTAAATATGAATGAAATCAAGAATAAATCATTAAAAGATGATAATTTTTTTAGCAAACTAACCCTTAAGAAATAGTTTCCATTTTGTCTTTTGTCTTTTGTCTTGTCCATCTTACCACCTCTAAAATACCATTGATTTAGAATTCCATGGGTTCTATAAGTAGGTCTTTTATAGATTACTATCTCAATAATTTAGTTAAATAATTATCTCTAACAAATTAAAACTCATAAGTTTTTTGATAACCCAAAAAAAAGCAACGTAATTTCCCTTTTTTTTTTTTTCTTAATATTTTGGAATGATGTCTCTAAGCTTTGTTTTATGTGTTTTTCCTTCCCTTTAGAATTGTTGTTAGTAAGCTGATCCATGCCATGCATGGGAGAGAATTGCAACTTAAATAAGAAGATTATATATTATTTATTAAGTAAAATAGCTCACTAAAAAATAAAAAAAATGAGCTAATGACTTGAAACCTTTAACATTAACAATGTTGTTATTCCGGGCATGATACATGGATATTGACATATTTATTTTACTCCTCTTATATTGACCAAGTATTTTTCTATTTTTAGATTACATCAAGGATTGACTTTAAGCTCATATCTTTTGCTTTAGTTATGGATGTTCTTATTAGACATTTATAAGAGGATGTACCTTGCTTTTTTTGCTAATGATATTCTTGTTGATAAGATTAGAGATGGTGTTTAAGAAAAACTTTAATTATAGAGGCCAACCTTAGAGTCTAAAGGCTTTCATTTGAGTAGATCTAAAACCAATTACATGGATTATAATTTTAAAAGAGCAATGTTTTAGATATCTGATCTATTGTTCAAAATGACTTATATAGATGGGGATGTTGTTACTTGAATTCAAGTTGTATGGTTGAAGTGAAGGAATGCATTAGGCTTATTGTGTGATAGGAAAGTACCACTTAGACTCAAGGGAACATTTCATAAGGTGATGGTGAGACTTGCAATGGTTTATGATACAAAATGTTGGCTAGTAAAAGAGAAGCATAAATTAAGTTAAGCGTTGCAAAAATGAGGCTGTTTAGGTAGGCGAATGACTTTACACATAGAGACAAAATGAGAAACAAATATATACGTGATAAGATTGGAATAGCTATAGTGGCAAATAAGACTAGAGAGAGTCGCTTTCGATGCTTTGGTCACATAAAACACTAGCTGTCGAATTACCTAGTTAGGAGAGTAGATGTATTAGATTCAGCCTATGTTAAGAAATGTAGAGGTAGGCAAATGACTTTAATTTACTAGGATTAAATGAGAATATGACACTTAGTAAGACACATTGGAGAAAAAAATGATTCATGTGGCAAACTTCATGTAGTGGGATAAAGTCTTCTTGTTGTTGTTATACAATACCTAATGATAGCAAATAACGAGATTTCTTTTGTATTAAAAGAACATACCTCATGAATTATTCATAACAATTTGAGGGAAGAAAATCAAATTAAAATTATAGTTTCTCTATCTAATCATCATTACATATACAAAAAACTTGAATCAATTTGTTATGATATTACCATTGCTTTATATGATCATCATCACAAGGAAAAGACAAATGAAACTCGATTGAACTCTGTTGCAATTAAAATTTATTGTGGGTGACACTGGAATTTTATTTATCAAAACATATTGAGATAGAAAGAAAAAATAGAAGAGAGAGAAGTTTTGAGATTTAACTATATTGTTAATAATACAAAACATGATCCAATGATTGAATTTGCTATCTCCCTCCCAGCCCCTTTTATAGGCTAGGGTTGTGGCAGCTATGGGAAAAGACTATATTTGAGTAATACAAGTAAAATTTCTTGATAAGGTTTAACAAGTGTTGGTTGTAAAATAGACTTAGCTAACTTGTAGCTATTTAATTACATAAAGTATAACTATTGATTTCTTAGTAAAGGTTGATTTCATGTGAGGTCACCTGCCAATTTCACTAAGACCAGTAAAGTACTAGCAAATAGCAAAATGCTTTGGCAAGTAGCCTTAGTGACTTTGGGAACTTTGGCTGGGTTACTTTGTTTGACTTGAACTAGACAACAAGTTTGGTATATTCTTAGCAACTTAAATGAATTGATCTTTCTATCTTTAGTTGACCAATGTTCCCTACTCACAGAGGGCCGACTTGTTTAAACTTAATCTAGGTGATATTTGGTATACAAAATCCTTATGGAGTCATCATCACTCCACTCCATCCCTTTTTAATAAAAAGATTGTAGAAACTATAATCAAATTGCTATGGATTTATTGCTTCCTAAGTATCATAAAGAAAATCATATGAGAAGCAAAATCAAATTTTATAGTCACCTTTGTTTCATCAAGTGTAAAATGAAAGAATCAATTGTGATAGGTCTAGAGGATGAAAGCCTAACTCTTAATCATAAATGAGTTTACTCACATTTAGTAAATTAGAGTCCTAGCTAAAACCTTGACATCAGCTTGGAACTTTAACCGACTTGATCCTGACTGAAACATCTCAATGTATTGTTGTTTCATGTCTTTTTTTTAATAATACTGAAAGAGGAATGGATTAATCAGCACATTCGATATCAACTTCTAGTGAAGAATAAGTTGATTTTGTTTTTGGGACAGCACAATTAATTACATAATTAAATATATTTCTTTCAACCTCACCCTAAATAATATATGAAAAAGATAATGCATGTAAATCAATTTAATTAAGTGCTAATTAGAACGTTCTTACTTAAATAACGTCTTTTTTATAAGTTGAAGTTTTTTCTATGAATTTTTTCATTAGAAGAAACCTTCAATGGAATTATAAATTCAAATGCATTGCTCCAGCAGCCTGCCTTTAAGCATTTAAGAATTTGATCCATGCTAACGTGAAGTCTTTAATTATGCTTACTTCTTACAAGAGTTGCAGGAATTATGAAGGTTGTATTTTACTGTAGAAAATTAACGTTGGATCTGTTTTAATGATACATCTTATTTTGAAGAGATCACATGAAATGATATATAAAAGAAATTTGATAACATATTTTAACATGTGTTGCAGAAAATACACTCAATTATGAACTGAAGTTTGTACTTATGAGAGCTATAAAAGTAGCAATCAAAGAATTGAGTATATTAAATTTAACTATGCAAGTATAACTACCAAAACCGCATATTGATAGGCATTATCATATTCGCATCTTTATGAATAATCTTTCATCAAACAACTTCTAGAATATCTAACGGAATAGAGGCACCAAAAAATTGTGCTCTAAGCAAGAAGCTAATAGTTTCTCTAAATGAAGAAGCAACGGAAACAATTATAGAAAACTTGTTTGCAAGAATATCAAAGAATTATATCAATAAATAAAACTACTTGGAATGCACATAAAATAAGATTAATCAACAACAAATGAATTTTATGCATAAATTTTTGTGGAATGCAACATTTGATATTCATATTCAAAGTCCCGTTATTTACACAACACTGCATTGGAATAATAGTTTCTATCACTATGATAGATTCTTAAGCAAATATAATTGCCAAAACCATGTACTAAGAAAATATCATCACAATAACATCTTCATAAACAAATAAAAAAAAGAAAGGTTATCCTTAATCGTATCACATGTGATCTAAGAATAAGAAATACATTGATAATAAGGAAGAATCAAATTTAGGATTATGTATAGTTAATTTATTTGGAATCATTTTATTTTATTGTAACATGAAGCAGCTACTGAAATGAACCTTCATTTTATATTACATTTGGCCCCTCTAGAAGTCATAATTCATTAAAGTGCAACATAGCTTTTAAAGGGTGGTTACAACTGTTGTATGTGGACCACCACACCATAGGCCATCCAGACTGATCCATTTAAGAGCTTTTGTACAAATTCATATGCCCAAGAATTTCTCCTCTATAATTTACATTTAAGAGTTTCACATAAAAGAAAAGAGTAGAAGATGAAGTTAGCACAAAGTGATACTTAGAATAGATATTGATAATATATAAATTCTTTTCACTTGAATTAATGAAAATATTTTAAAACTTCCATTCAATTTAAGAGTCTTCATGTAGCTAATCCCAATGAGTGATAGAGGCTTGCTATTGTTGTATTCAATTTAAGAGTACTCTATTCTTAATGCTAGTAGAAGTGATAAAATAAGAATCCCAGCCAAATAAATTTTGATGAAGTAATAGATGCTTAATGCATAAACAGCAATTGCTTGTTGAGGTATGCCAACTATTTTAGAAAAAAATTTATTTTTTTACATAATAGAACAACTTTAGAAAAAAATTGTGTTATATTCAAATTTTCTTGTGACAAAAGAACAACGACATGCCATTTGACTATATTTGAGAACTATAGCACTTTCAATCTTGCTCAAATAATTCTGAGGTTAAGCACATGTTATCGGGCATAGACCTTGCTGTTATGGACCTACATTTTAATTTTGACCAATACAAAGTTTCTCTTCCCCTCGTAATATTCATAACTTTCTTCCAGAGTCTTCTTTAAAAGTGGAACATATATTTATAACAATCCAACATATTACAACGTAATGTAGGCAACATCAATATTCTCACAACCATCACCACCAAAAATAAAATGTAAAACATGGATTTAAATCAACAACGAGCAATCTTTTTTCAATGACCTTAAGAATAAGGATAAACCTAGGATATGACAACACAAATTATTAGAACACAAGTTAAATGAGAATGGTATGCTCTTTCCACCATTAGCACTATAAATAAAGTATAAAGCATCATTGTAGGATGTAGAGAGTTTGTTACAATCCAAACTCTATGGTATAAGACCATAAGATAGATGAGAATGCTTTCCTCATAATAATTGACAACATAAACGAAGAGTAAAATGCAAATTTTATTTCCAGGGATCTATCCTCCACCTAAAACTTTTAACAAATATAAGACTTAGGAGTGTAAACGAACCGAGTCGAGCTCGAGTTACACCAAACCTGAGCTCGACTCGAGCACACAATTTCTGGCTCAAGCTTGACTCATGCTTGGATCGTTAAAAATTATTAAACTTGAGCTCGACTTCGAACTGCTTGGTGAAGGATTGATAGGATTTTGGCGTTTAAAACCTCATCTTTCTCACATTTCCAATTCGCTCCAACTCTCAACTTAAGAGAGGATTTGTGAAGGTAACCCTCTTCTTTCCTCCCGTCCCCTTCGCTTCAATAGAAAAGAGATTTAAGGCAAAATAATCAAGAAACATGATTTAAAATCATGTAGGATTTACAATTGTCATTTTTGCTGCTTGGCATAAATTCTGGTCAAATCCTGTATCGGCCCAAAACATAGGGAAATTGGAGGGAGGGAGAGAACCTTGCTGCCAATGTTGGGTGAGCCCAAAACATGGGGAGAGAGACATAGATGGAGGCAGAGGTAGGGTTTATTGGAGCATTTAAACTTACAGGATGGGATTATTACTACAATATATTAAGCTCGACGAGTAGTTGAGCTGAGTCGGGCGAAACTCGAGCTCAAGCTTGGTTATCTAACGAATTATAATTTGAGCTCGAGCTCATGGCTCGATAAGCCGAGCTCACGAGCTCGAGCCGGCTCATGAGCTGCCTCAACTCACCTACACCCCTAATAAGACTTCATTTTTGTTCACCTAAAGCATGAGGTATAAGATAAATGAGAATGCTATTTTAACAAACATTAATAATAGAATTGTAGAATAAAATGTATATTTTGATCCAATGTAGTTTGTTTTGATACTTCATAGTATTACTTATGTTAATGAAATAGAAGAAAAAGAGGTATGTGCTTGAGGAATCATAAGGCTTTACTTTAGAACAAGAAGGGGTAGGAGGAATATTGGGATGAGTACATTATGAATATATTATGCCATTCTACCAAACAATGATATTGTTACACTCCATTTTTACTCTCTCAGAAAGCATATGATGTAATAGAGATAGACAATCCAATTAGATACCTTCCCCACTAACACCCATTCTGACTTTCGTAATCATGATTGAGTGGGTAGAAATTTAGTTTTCTGAGATTATTGCAATGCATTTATTTTCATGATCATCAAAATAGATTTATCAAAGTCATTTATATAGAAATATTTATAATTTAAATTATCAAAATGAATGACAGAATTTCTAATGAACTTCATAAAAACTTGTATATATCGAAAATCTTTAATTTACAATATGATTTTTTTTGGGTTTAAGACTAAATTGGTCCCTCAACTATTTATAAAGGACCAATTTAGTCCCAAACTAAACAGGAGGACTAATTTAGTCCCTTAACTATTGATCGAAAAGTTGGTTCTTTCCACTGCGTGAATGAAAATGAAAAGAGGATTTATTAGTTATCTACTTATTTTTATTTTTGTTATTCAAAATATATCTATTATTCATTATTTTCTCTACAACTTAAATTAAACAACTTGGTCCCGATTAAATAGTCAGAGATCAGGCCTGTTAATTTTAATGTCCTTCATAAATAACCATAATTTGGTAAACCCGATTTTTTTTATATTTCATTTTAAAGTGTACATTAAGTTCTAAGAGACAGGATAAAATTCACATGATTATGACACCACCTGCTCTTTTCTCTTGCTTGAAATATTAGTCAATGTAATGTTTGATAAGCTAAAAGCTCAGTGTGATAAATAATTCTAGCATATGTTTCAAAATACAAGAATAGAAAGTAATAATATGCATGATTTTTTGAACTAACATTAAATATCATAGATATGACTAATGTAGTTGATTAATCTTAAAAGAATAAAAGTTTTATAAGTAACAATCATAAGTAGTAAGTGTATTGTAAAAAAATAATTTATATGATTTATATGTCTAACATTTAATGTACAATTATATCCATTTATTGTGAAATTACTTGCATTTTTAAATTTCTTTTTTATTTCTTTAATGCTCGTAGTCTTTGAAATGTTATGTGATGTTTATAAACTTCGACATTTATTACATTAAATCACCAACAAATCAGTTAGCTAACCACTTATTAATGACCTCTCGGTTCAAAATTGGACTGTAATGTATTGACTTTTTAGAAGAGTGTTGGTAACCTTCTTTTGACCTGTGTTAAGTCTTATCTCATTAGATCTTTCGACTCTCCATGCACAGGCCATTATTTGCCGACCTATCCATTGAACATGATATTTTATGTATATTTTTTATTTTCTAACATCACTATCTTAAAGTCTTTTTATATATTTAGTATGCTTATATACCTATTAACAATCATCTTGTATCAACATATATAAAAAAATATGATATATAATAGTCACATCTATGTGCTTTTGCATCATTTTATGAAATATTTCTAACCCTTTAGTAATATAAATATTATAAAATTATTTAAACTTGGCGATTATATAAAAATAAAATAATTTTACTAATAAATATAAGTGCTTATAATATACTCAATATGAAAAAAAAATCTATAAACATTAGATTTGTGAAGTATTTGTTTTCTGCAATAGAGATTGAATAAATCACCTTAACTATACCTTTCTTGGGGCAAACTTTTTTATTTCTTTCTCCTAACATTTTCTTCTTTAAGTAATCTAAAAATAATGATGTTTTGAATTTATTACTAATTTTTAGATTACAACGTGAAACTTCATTAACCTCAGAATAGTATTTCTAAGTTAAAATTTCTACTCATTCAAGTTTTTGAGGCCTACCAAATTGAAATTAAATCAATTTAAAGAGGAAATATGAAAAATTGATTTTCTTTGTACAAAACCAACTCAATTTACAAAAGAAAAATATTGAATCCGTTGCATGAATTTCTAGCAAAAGGACCAACTTGGTCCCTGATTAAATCAAGAGATCAATCCTGTTATCTGACTAAATTCTTTTCATAAATAGAATTAATTTCTTAAACCCGATTTTTTTTATATTTCATTTTAAAGTGTACATTAAGTTCTAAGAGACAGGATAAAATTCACATGATTATGACACCCGCTCTTTTCTCTTGCTTGAAATATTAGTCAATGTAATGCTTGATAAGCTAAAAGCTCAGTGTGATAAATAATTCTAGCATATGTTTCAAAATACAAGAATATAAAGTAATAATATGCATGATTTTTTGAACTAACATTAAATATCATAGATATGACTAATGTAGTTGATTAATCTTAAAAGAATAAAAGTTTTATAAGTAAATGACAATCATAAGTAGTAAGTGTATTTATCTGTAAAAAATAATTTATATGATTTATATGTCTAACATTTAATGTACAATTATATCCATTTATTGTGAAATTACTTGCATTTTTACATTTCTTTTTTATTTCTTTAATGCTCGTAGTCTTTGAAATGTTATGTGATGTTTATAAACTTCGACATTTATTACATTAAATCACCAACTAATCAGTTAGCTAACCATTTATTAATGACCTCTCGGTTCAAAATTGGACTGTAATGTATTGACTTTTTTAGAAGAGTGTTGGTAACCTTCTTTTGACCCATGTTAAGTCTTATCTCATTAGATCTTTCGACTCTCCATGCACAGGCCATTATTTGCCGACCTATCCATTGAACATGATCTTTTATGTATATTTTTTATTTTCTAACATCACTATCTTAAAGTCTTTTTATATATTTAGTATGCTTATATACCTATTAACAATCATCTTGCATCAACATATATAAAAAAATATGATATATAATAGTCACATCTATGTGCTTTTGCATCATTTTATGAAATATTTCTAACCCTTTAGTAATATAAATATTATAAAATTATTTAAACTTGGCGATTATATAAAAATAAAATAATTTTACTAATAAATATAAGTGCTTATAATATACTCAATATGAAAAAAAAATCTAGAAACATTAGATTTGGGAAGTATTTGTTTTCTGCATTAGAGATTGAATAAATCACCTTAATTATATTACCTTTCTTGGGGCGAACTTTTTTATTTCTTTCTCCCTAACATTTTCTTCTTGTTTAAGTAATCTAAAAATAATGATGTTTTGAATTTATTACTAATTTTTAGATTGCAACGTGAAACTTCATTAACCTCAGAATAGTATTTCTAAGTTAAAATTTCTACTCATTCAAGTTTTTGAGGCCTACCAAATTGAAATTAAATCAATTTAAAGAGGAAATATGAAAAATTGATTTTCTATGTACAAAACCAACTCAATTTACAAAAGAAAAATATTGAATCCGTTGCATGAATTTCTAGCTTCTCGTTTTTTTCTTTTTCTCCTCTTCTTTCTTTCTTCTCCTCTTCTCCTCTTCTTCTGCTTCTCTTCCTCCTCTTTCTCTTCCTCCTTTGTTGTTGCCCTACTTTTTCTTCCTCCTTATATGCCTTGCTTTGTCTCAGTTTTTTTGTCTCCAAATTAAGGGAGTGGATAAGTATAATTCAGAATATACTTAGACTATTCTACGAATTAAGTAATTATTAAATAACTATTATTATGCCTAAATATTCATAGATATTTTTATATATCAAAATGATTGAAATTGAATTTAGAATTTTATAACAATATGTTTGTCCATTTTTAAGATATGTGAAAAGTGATAGTATACATTTTAATAAATTTTTTTCCCCTTTTCAAAAATTTTTGGGGTATTATAAATATGATTATATTGCTGTATGTTATCAAGATCTATTCCTTTCTAGAGTCATGCGTCAATACGCAGTCCCTTTCACACTTCAACCCATGATTGCAGTTGAAGTTGGTGAACTTTTCTTTCACTCCCTTCTCTTATTTTAGTTACTTGTTAAGCTCATTGCTTGCGATGCGATCATCTGCTCCTTCATTGTTCCTCTCCCTCATTTTATTGTCTCTCATGTCTTTTTAACATTCCACTTTATTCCTTTCTTAGTTCTCTTTGCTTGTCTTTCTGTCGCACTTTTTTGACCCTTATCTTGCACTCTTTGTTGTGAGGTGTTTTTAGTTATTTTTAATAGACAAATTTTAAAATGTAGCTATAGGAGGAGGAAAGACAAGCAAAATAGGCAAGCAAAAATGAACACCGTAGTGAAAGCTCAAAATTTGTAGCAGAAAAGTGTGTACATTTGGATTTTTTGGATTTTTTTTGTTTGCAAAATAAATCATTCAAAATCTCTACATCCTCAATATAGCTTTAGCCTTCACAATTCTATTATGGCATCCAAATTATTATGTCTAAGTTGCAAGAGTGGATGTTTTATCAAACATCAACTAAATTTTGAAAGAAAAATAAATAAATAAATAAATAAATAAATATATATATATATATATATATATATATTAAATCTAAAAAAGCTATGATCTTATTATTAACAATAATATTGTCATTTGAACTTGTAGAGTGCCATAGACTCATGAGTTTCTTTTTTAGTGATGCAAAACATCACGTGGTGTAAAGTCTAGTAACGAGCTTAAATCAAGTCCTACCACTTTGAATGAGCTTTAAAATTATTTACACCAATAATTCATGCAAATTTACAATATAGGATAGTTGGATCATACTTGGCTGAACATCAAAGCACGTTTTGGCTGGCCACATCTTCACAAATTAAGAAATAAATCTCACAATTCAAGGCATTTGGATAGCTTTCTCCACAATACTAGGCGCCTTGCACTTTGTACGCATTGGTTATAACCAAATTTCTCATGTATGAGCCACACCCACCCCCTCTTTTGGTTTTAAAGTTTTATTTATTTTTTATAGTAGATTTAAATGTTATGTACTCTTTAAATATACTCTTTTATGCATTCTTGAATGAAGCTTGGGTAATTCAATTTTGGGACTTTTCTTTCGTTTGACTTGCTTGTGGAAGTTTAATGGACAAACCTTTCATCATTTTAAAAATGTGATTTTTTTTAATTATCTTCTACTCTACTAAACCCTACCCAATTATTCATATGACAAAATAAACCTAAAGGCTATTGCACCTTTCGGTCTCATCTTACAAAGTCAATTCATAAACTCTAAAAACACAAGCTCTAAATTTTGGTCTATGTTCAAATTGTAAATCGTTCATCTCTCTTTATAAGTCTCCAATCATTTTTCATTAAAATTATTAGTTTGATATTTCAACTAGATCCATTTAACATCTGAGCCCTTCAATCCACCGTGCCATTGCAAATAATTCCCTCACCTATAAGTGCTCTTGATCTCTTGTTAAAACCTTATAACCTAACCCTAACTACTTCACCTACTCTTCTATTCCTGTCCATCAAAATTCTAATACCACCATAAAAATAAACTCCCAATCCACCGTAAAATATTACCACCTCCTCACTGGTTATTACCTTAAGCGGTAGTGGCTTCTTGTTGACAATCTTGGTTGCTAGAATGCTTCTTGATGTCTCATCTTTACACTCTTCTTGCTTAACACTACTTCCATCTCTCTTATTCTTTAATTGTTCAGTTAATCTCATGAGCATTCTTGCTTCTGAAGTATTCTTTCATTACTTATTTATATCTCCAATTTTTTGGTTGGGATAGCTGAAAATTATTGTCATTAAATAAATCACTATATTTGATAAAAAATATTATTGTATAGTTTAAATTTGGCTACTTAAATGATTATTGTTTGCACATAATGCATGCATATATGATATATAGGTTATGAACGCTCTAGTTTGTAAAGTCTCACTTTCTTTGTGCTTTGTAAATCTTGATGCATTGCATTATGCTTAGTGCTTTGAAAACACTATGCTTACTATAAGGATTTTTTTACTTAATTAAAGCACTACAGGTATATCACAATGAAATAAAGTGAAAAAGAAAATAAGCATAGCTATTTGTTCAATTATGGTGCAATGACATATTTCATATGCAAGTTTTAGGGTCTATTTGGGGCAACTTTTTTATAGATTCGCTTTTTAGAAATCTGACAGTTTTGTTTAGTTGAAGCTTTATTGTTACTTTTTAAAAACTTTTATGATGAGATGTAGCTTATTACAACCATATTAGCTAGAGTGTGGTGTTCATAAAAGTTTGTTGCTTGAATTTTTTTTGAAAAGAAAAAGATTATAATACCTATAACAACTTTCAAAAAATCCTTTTTTTACTACAGTAGTTAAATAACTACTTTTACAAAATGTCTCAACTGCTCTACAGGACCTTTATAAAATATTGATTAAATTTATTTATATGTTTCACATTTGTTTGTATCTTTAATTCTAATAAATGGATTGAATAACTTGCAAATAATCTTCTTATAGTTATTCCAACATAGAATAGTTTTTAACAAAGAATCAAAATAGACTTGCTCGTCAATATAGTCCACTGGAAGAGTTACAAATGCAACCTTGGTTGAAAAGAAGACAACAAGGAGCTATGCCATACTAATGTAGAAAATATCATTTAAAAATATCTGAAAAAAATAATAAACTCTTGTGAGAAATTTCAAAAAAAAAAAGACCCTACTATTTATTTTATAATAAAAACTTTCATCTAGATTGTTTCTTCAAAAACAAAGAAAAAATGATGGCTTTAATTAAATGAAGTGAACTTGTGAGCTCTCATAGAACTTTTTGCAATGGCTGGAAAACTTTAAAAAGTTAAAGAGTAGTTATGAATGGAATGCCTCCTTGATTGTAGTTGTTGAGGTCACCATGGACAAAGGCTTTACCTCCTCTCTCCCAAGCTCATGCATCCATTGTACCTACCATACTTGTCTCTCTCTCTTTCTTGCTTAGGGGCATCAAATACCTCCTTACTTGGAGCCTTGAAGATGACCACTAATGCTGCTTTCACTTGTCTTCATCACTGCTCTTATCCTCTCTCTCTCTCTCAAGATCTTGTTTTGTCTATCTCTCTCTTGATCTCAACCTTCTTTACTGGAATTTTTTTAAATACTGTGACTGAGGTAGGGGAGCCAAGGGAAAAAAATTCTGAAGAACTTTTCACCAATCTTATGCACATTTATTTAGAGATATAAGATCATTGAGACAAGCTAGTGTGAAGGAAATTCTGGTAAGATTGTGTATGAACAAAGCAGCTTAAGCTATGCTTGGTTTTGCCCACTTGAGTGGATTTGTGTATGGTAGTTTGTCTATACATGTATTAGAGATATTCATGAGTATGAGTATATTATTTGTATAATTTGTATTATCGTATCATATTTGTGCCTACATTTTTCTCATCAGAAAACAATCCATAATTATAATGTGAAAAATGGAATGCACAGTAGTAGTGCTCAGAACGTGAGAAAAAAATGTTGTAGTTCTTATGGTCTATCGCTAATTGATATTGAGAAGTTCAATGATAATGCAATTGTAATATAAGTGACCTGATTTTTCATTTTTCATAAAATATTAAGTTCTTCCAAGCTTACCCATGAATATTTTTCAAGACTTCTGTTACATTTTCAGTATGAAATTCAAAATTCTGTGTCATATGGTAATGAAAATACTTTTATCTGCTTTAAAATGTCAATAATCTGCTAAAAATCTAATTTGACCAGTGGTCTTATGCTTTTTTAATACATTTGATTCAGCATCTATTCTTGTTCTTTGTATACTTACTACATCAGATGTGTAATGTTTGTTTATTGTGTGGTGTTACAATGTCGAAATAGGTTAAAGTCCGCTTATTTAATATCTTATGCACTGTCATTTGTGACTGAACCTCAATGATGGACTTCTGTACTTAACGCATATTTCATTTGATATGCCATTTTGAATAACATTGTAGCTGCTGTTGTATTTTCATTAATTTTTTAATTATTTAGCTATTGGTGAACTGCTTCTACCTGATGTGGTGATGTACAGGGCGGACTACAATCCAGATCACTATCTATGGGATTCCGAATTCACTCTTGCAGGAAGAAAATACAAACGCCAAGATTTGGAGGCAAGTACGGAGATCCGTTATAGAGGTTTTTTCTGTCTTTCTGCAAAATTTAATGAAAATTTTAGGATCTAGGTTCAGCAAATTTCTAACAACTAGAATGCTGTTTCTGAAACCTATCAGCTCACGAACAGAAGGGGTCATATATTGAAGTGCAGCCAATATGTTCCTGCATGTCTACCAGAAAACACTGTTCTTCCGTGTGTGATTTACTGTCATGGAAATAGGTTTGTTGTTCTATTTAATTTTTTTTTTGTACTCATTGGTTAAACTGGTGACCATTATTGCATATCTTCCATATGCAGATTATATGCCTTTAATCTTTCAATTTATTAACGAAGAGGCTGTTTAGTTGCAAGGTTTAGCTAGGTTTTAGGCTAAATCTAGTCAAACACTTTTTTTAACCACATAAGTCTTACTATATTCTTAAATTCTATTTTCTTCTTGTTTTATGTTAAATCTTGTATTTAGTAAATTCTTGAGGAATTGAGATTTAAAAGATTTACGCCACTTCTCCTTAGTATGCCTCTTTTTTCATTTAAATTTAAAATATGAATAATATTAGTGAAATAATTTATTAGAACTTAACTAGATTTAATATTTATCATGCCAAACCGTTTTCAAGATTCTTTGCCTCCAAGATTTACTAAATTTTTATGTACGAGCTTGTAGCCAAATGGCTCCTAAGATCGATTATCAGGTTCTGAAAATGTCAGTATTTTTGTCAAAGTACAGTTAAGTTTTTTCTTTTCCTTTTTTTTTTATTTTGAAAATGAGATGTGGACTTTGAAGTTGATTTTGTTTTTTGTTAGTATTTTGAGTCTGAACACCCATCTTATACATGTTGGTCATAGAATGCCATTGTGTCATTGTTGCTTTATAGCCTATTTATGGCTCTCATCTTTCCATCACGTCTCCTTTGATTTAATAAAAAAAATGTGTATTTAATCTGCTTGTTATGCAGTGGAAGTAGGGCTGATGCAAATGAGGCTGCTGTCATCCTTCTTCCAGCCAATATTACTGTCTTCACACTTGACTTTTCAGGCTCAGGACTTTCTGGTGGTGATTATGTTAGCCTTGGTTGGCATGAGGTCATTTCTCACTCACTTTCCTTGTGCTAGTATCTTCTTCGTTTAAACTGAGATTTGATACATTTGGTGTACTTTCCAGAAAGATGATCTTAAAACAGTGGTCTCTTTTCTTCGGGAAAACAAACAAATTTCCTGCATAGGGTTGTGGGGAAGATCCATGGGTGCTGTCACAAGGTACTTGCCATTTCTTCTTTGTTGATGTATTTTTTCTTAAAATTGCAATCGCAATTCTCGTGAAGTTTTTTAAGTTGGTTTATGTTTCTTTATAATGCTTATTCTAATTTTATATTTTGAATGTCTTTTGGTTTTTTCCTATGAATTTCGTGTGAGGCTTTGTTGGTTGGTGCTTGTTCATGCACATATTCAATTATTCTTGCACTTATCCTGATTTGCATGTCTAATTACCTTTAAATTGTCAAATTCTGATCTGTTTTCATTTTTTATGCTTATATGTGCCATGTTTGCACTATCAAATCAAACATCATAGTACTGTTGACCTCCACATATGGTTCACAAGTCAAATGAACCATAAAAGTTAAAATAAATAATTAACGAGGAACATCATATGAATCAGGTTTAAAATGCCCAAATCGCCACCGGATTCGATCAAAATCACCTCGATTTAAAAATTCGGCTTTATAAATGTGTCTAAAATATTAAAATTAATTAAATGAAAATTATCAGAATAATTAATAATCAATCAATTAATTAAAATCTATTTTTAATGAAATTACATGCATATCGAGGTCAAGAAGCCTCGACGACATCTGAACAACCTCCATTCGCAAAATTGACAAGGTCGTTGTCGTCGAAACGTCGAAATCTATTAAACGACGCTTTCTGCGATCGATTCGAAAGTCTACGTGAAGATTGATTCGCGCGACGTCGCAATTTAAGCCCAAGTTCACTCCAATCTTCGTCACAATGGTCCAAACGACTTCCAATTGCGAAATCGATTGCGCCGTTGCGTCCGACACAATAGAAATGCTTCAAATCGATACCCATATTGCTACGGTTCATTAATCGGGATAGTTCACCAAATTATTTATGATTAGTATTAATAATTTGTCATTAAGCTAATGGCTGTCAAACTTAATTAACAATCCTCTAATCTCTGCCTAATTAACCGCCCAAATCGCCTAATCCGGCTCAATTGCCGAATGAGCCAATCAAAGTGGCTGCCTAACCTTCCAATCAAAATAGCCACCCACCCTTTCTCATTGGCTACCGTTTGGGCAGCCAATCAGGGCATTCGGCCAGCCCTAAAAGCCAAAATGAGCCTCTCGAGCTCATTCATGCGAAAATCCTCTTCTTGTGCGATTGGTCTCTGGTTCCTGAGTGCTTTCTTTCTCATTCTCTTCCGAAAACTCCCTCTGTCATCCGTCTCCCTTGAGCATACCGAGCCCCTTTGCCGTTTGATTAGGTCATTCCGTTCCGTGTTTCCGTCCGTCTGAAGAAGCCGAGCCTGTGATCTCGAACACTCTTCGGCCGATCACTCTCCCGATCAAACTGAGCCCTAGTTGGTTCAACCGAACCCCTTTTCTTCCTTCTCCCTAGCAACCAAGATCTCCAAGTCGTCTCTATCTAAGTTTTATTCATTTTGTTTTGATTTGGATAATATGATTTGTCGAATCTCCTCTTTTACATGCTTGAGATGATGTTGAGATATGGATTTAGAGTTTGGGATGATGTATGACCCAAGCTTCATGTTGTCTCCTTAGCCAAATCTGAAAAATTGAAAATTTGAATGCTTATATATCAATAGAGTTTGGGATGATGTATGACCCATGCTGAAGTCAAATGAAGTCATTATATTTGACTTCATTGATATACAAGTGTCTCCTTAGCCAAATCTGAAAATTTGAATGCTTATTCTATTGGATTTGGCATCATTATATGATTTGTCCAAGTATAAAAAAAAAAAGAGAAAGAGAAAAGAGAAAAGAGTGAGATAAAATCTTTCTTTGGCTTTGCTTTCCTTTCTTCCAACTACTTGATTACTTGCTATTATGCAAACTAATAGAAATTTCAGATCTTTGAATATGTTAAGGGCTAATATGGTGGTTTTCCTTGTTTGGTTTGAATCTTGCTTGGCTATCATTTTAGAAGAAGGGTTGTTTGTTTTCTTTCTCTTGTACTACTTGTTCATGTTGAACTTGGTTCTCAGTTCTTCTTTTATATTCAAGGTAAGAATGATTGAATGGTGTCCACATGTGATCAAAAGTTTATGTTATAGCTTGCTATTTAAAATTTCAAAAGTGAAATGCAATTGAAGTAGTGATGAAAATCACGTCATTGCAAAGAGGCTTAAGAAGTATTTTAACTCTATATATATATATGCAAATGCAAGTTTCTAAATATGCTTTGTGATAGATGCCGTTCACATTGTTCTGGGAGAAATCTGTATATAAGTATTTGTTCACATTGTTCAACACAACAAAAATTAATCCCGATAATAAAGTGAATCCTTCACATTTGTGTCCTATTTGTCAAATTTCATTTAATTGAGTATCTTAAGATCATTTTTATACATCTTAGGTCTTTTAGTCTATATGCTTTCTTAACTAAAGAATCTGCATCTACTCTCTAATGATCTGGAGTTTTTATGTGTAACCATCGACTCTCCCTAATCTTATTCACGTGGGTGAAACTTTTTTTTGATACACATTTGCATTCTATCTCAGTAAAGTCATCCACCTGGAAAATAATTTGTCTTATGCTTCTCTCTTATAACATTGAATAAGTCATTGTTCCAACGTGACAATAAAATTTGCTTGAAATAAGTACCCGTTAACATTATTAATGCGGGAAAATTTGCTATAAGTATTTTCGCGTTGTTCCGGCGTGTTAAGAAATGTATTTGTGATAAGTCTGCTCACATTGTTTAAATAGAAATCGTAAATAAGTTATTCCGGCTAGAAATGTGTTTTGTGATAAAATGCTCACATTGTTAACGCAAAAATTTGCTTATAAACATCTTCCGTTTTCACGCAAAATGTGTTTTGAAATAAATGCATTATTCCGACGGAAAATCTATATAAGATTTCTGTTGTTGCGTCAAAATTGTTTGTGATAATGCCTCGCGTTGATCGGAAATGTGATATAAGATGAAATCTTTAAATCTTATGTTTTGCAAAAATTTTCTTGGCAAAAAAAAATGTTATGATATCATATTATTTATATTAGCACATATGTTGATCTTAATTAATTTTGGTAAAAAAAAAGATGGAAATCATGCAAGTTATGTTGACATATGTTTTTTTCCTATTCTTAAATTATGAAAAAAAATGTTAATGAAATTATAGTTTTATTAGCTTAAGCATTATCATCTTTGAAAATGTAATTTGGCCATTGGGATGTGAAGCTTGTTTCTTTCTCTTATTTTGGAGAAGAATGAAGAGACAGCAAATGTTTATCTATAGGCTTATTCAACCCATGTTTAACTTGATTCCTATTTGAATGTCATTGCCATATGGAGTAATTGCTTGATTAAATCCATAATTTCAGATTTATGCATTATGGATGCTTGGTCTATACATAAGCAAACTCTCTTCATCACGAGAGGTCGGTGGTGAATTTTTGGATCCCACAAGTGCCACGGTTAAAATGATTGAAATTTTGCAATATGTCTATTGAAATTTGGGCGATAATGAGTCCGTGACACATCACCATCTAACCTTATAACCATTTATGTGGGCACATCTGTTGATGTGCTAGCATCTTACGTGGATCGAGGTGGTGTCAAGCATCTCAAATAGTATTCTTGGAACCATATAAAGACTTATAGTTTGTAGATAACTTTTGTCTCTATATTTTATTGATGGTAGATGTAATAAATCTTATTAGTTAACACACTGCATTTAATGTTGGTAGTTAAGACTCTTGAGGCTCATTTATATTTTCACAAGCTTGAAAACTCGTTAGAGTTCTTGGAGTTATCTTCTCTCTTTTTATGTACTTGTGAACAAGTGTGAGTGATACTTGACATGGGATCAAAGAATCTTAAGGCTGCATGTGTTATAGAGAGTTAGATCTATACGCCAGGGAGAAGTAGTATTAGAATGCAGTCAACCTAGATACTCATACGGATCAAGCACTAACATGATAAGAAGGATGAGTCTTCATTAGTTTGAAGTATGTGCTATTAGAATTATCAGTTTGTATCCCTAAAGTGCGGAAATTGCCATGGAGGATGTTTGACGTAAGGTTGAGGATGCTTTCGAATTCATGGAGCAGCTTGAATCTGGTGGGAGGAGCTTTGCTAGAGAATGTAGAGCGTCTTAAATGCTAGAAGTCAATGAGCTGTTGTAGCAAGATGATGCCTTTCAAGCCTCAATAGGGATCATGCTTTAGATGGACGAGCTCAAGGTGGTGCTCTTCACGGTGAAGGTAGTACTAATTATATCTAATTTTTAAAATATATTGAGATGATGCTCTTAGATTATATAATTTATTAAATCAATCATATGAGGCTTAGATATGACATTGTGATTATCATTATGTAATGACATGTTATAAATGATGAGTAATCACTATATATCATCAAGCTTAGATCATGGTCCAAGTCTCTTCAATTGACTAAAGTTATTACTTGATCAAACCATTAAATGTAGACTCGTGATAAAAAATTAGACAAATTTGGTATGCCTAAATGATACATATTAAGAGAGATGAACACGTAGTGGATGTGGTTCACTTAGCATCCAATAGACCTAAATATCCAAATGTGGTCCAAATTGCTGGAAGATGATGAGGATATGGACATTAGATTAAATTTGGCTTGCATGCATGCTCAACAAACTTTGATGTCTAGACCTCTTAGATGCCTATGAAATGGGCATATGACAAATTTTGCTTGCTCAAATACCTTGCAAATCTAATGATTTGTGACCTTATCAAGAAGGGATGCAAAACATGTGAAAGATGTTTAAACAGATGAGGCTTGTTTATGCATAAATGAAGATCGTCTATTTGGCATGGATAAGAGAGTATGAGTTTTCTAGGTGGATGTGGCATACTAAGGTAGGGACAAGTGTCCAAATAGATTTGACTTGTGCGAAACACAAGGGATTATCTAGGCAAATTCAGTCTGCCTAGATAAAGGTATGGATTGTTTAGACATATGTAAATTCTCTAGATAAGTGTCTAAATATATATGGCTTGTTTGAAACATGAGAGATTATCTAATGAGCTGTTTGATTTATTAAACAAGGAAGTTCAGAGTAAAAAAACCTCAATATTTTAAAAATGTTTTAGAATTTGTGGTTGGATGTAAAATAAATGTATGATTTTTTTTTATTTGAAGTAAAAATGAGTTCAATGTAAATCTTGGTAGTGAAGTGATGTGGTTAGGCATAGTTTGCGGTGACTGACGACAACTATGGTGGCTGTCGTCGGCGATTTACCGCGACTGACATCAATGGTGGTATGGGCAACATTTGACGGTGAGTGGTGCTGGTAATGGAGGCAGTAGTGACAACGAGCGGTGATTTGCGGCAGCTGTAATGACAATAGGTTGTGAAAATCAGCTGACAATAGGTTGTGAAAATCAGCTGACAATGAGTTGCAGACAAACGGGCTGCATGTGGCGGTGGCTGATGGTCAAAGGTGGCGTTGGCCAATGGTGGTAGCAACAACCCGCTGGGTGATCGATGAGTGGCAGTAGTTGGATTGATATATTTAGAAATTGGCCAAATTGTAAATTCACCAAAAATGAATTAAAGACTAAGTTTCAAATACATCAAAATTTTAATTTGCATTTCATATACATTCAACCAAACATTAGAATTTTAAAATCCTCTGAAAATGGAATGCATTACGCTCCTAAAACATGTGATAAAACAGGGTTTGCTTCGATAAGATATAAGGATGTCTAGACATATATGGTGTGTTTAAACATGGGCATACTTGGACAGATTTAGTCTGTCTTATTGCAAATGAAAATTCAAGCATAATTGATTATTTGAATGGAAGAATATGAGTTCTAGATAGATTTGGCCAACCCAGACAAGGATTTTTGTTATCTAAACAAGGGCAGCTTGCTTAGACAAAAAGAAAGGCCTATGTGATTGTGGCTTACATAAACAGAACATATACTTAAATATAACCTATCTTGATATATGATAAGCTTGAATGTTTGGATTTGGTCCATACATCTAGGTTGTGATGTATGCATGTTTTCTAGCCATAAATTATTGTGGTCATGGTTAACAAAAATAAGTCCTGTCAATCCTAGATTCACTAGAGTGACTTGACTCAAGATGCAAGTGGTCTAGCTTAAGCGTGTTAGTGAGAGGGTATTTTAGTTGTTGTGTGGCCAACCTAAGTGATGTGATGAACATCAATTAGTTGCGTTGATCGACTCTTTAGTCTAATGTTCTATCAACATGGGGTGATTCTTAATTTGCATAGTTTATGGATCTTAGTAGTCTATATCGACATTAGTAGAGCTGTCCTAGCCTATATGACCTAAGGACGGACAATCTAAGTGTAGTGTGTGCACTAGGACTGAATGATTATGTGATAACCTATCAAATGCTCATGCCATGGACACAAAATGCAATACATGTGTTGTGCTAGATTGAGTCAACTTATGTCAGTTGTTGAGTAGACTTGGATCCAAGGCTATCATTGTAGGAGACGTCTGGTGAGTCATCACAACATGTCAAAAAATATTTGTGTGACAATAGGGATCATTGTCCTGAAATTGGATGATCTCGTACACAATGCACCTAAATGTCTGCTCCGATGCGACAGATCTAAGTATATCAAAATATCTATTTTGACAAGCATGACATGTGGTATTGAGATAATAGTGCAGGTCATGCTGTGTATGCGAGATCAATGATCAAAGATATAGTTACATGTTAGATGCATAAAATATATCTCAGTCAGGGCTATAATTGATTGGTTCGAGTGAGTGCATGTGTGTATTCATGTGCACCTTATCTTGGATGAAGTGGCAATGGATTTGCACAATGCATAAAATGAAGCAGACATTTGCTAGAAGCACACACATGGATCAAGACAACAAAGATTTTGAGAACGATAACGCTGAATGGAGCAATGCAGCGTAGTGCTAATGTTAGTGCTGATTAGAAATTTGCTGAAGTCACTTTTAAAAGAAAGAAAGTGAAAAGGAAATTGAGAGAGTGAATGATTCTACTCATAATTCAATTTTGAAGTCAACAATAACATGAGGTGTTCTTTGGGTACTATGAATTATGATTCACACAGTTGACTAGAGTGTGATGGACTCAGACTAGATTTGTGGCTCTCAAGGTTAGCAATGGTCTCCATAGGATTGATCAAGCTAGGACAAGTGATCGTAACATGTGGATGAATTGAGATGACTCGAGATGCACGTAGTGTGTGTATGCTAGGGTGGCAAGAGTCATCTTGTCAAAGAAATTTAACCTAGTCATTGACCTAATCAAAAGAGATGTGTGAAGTCAAATCTAGTTGAAAAAAAAACTATGTTAGGGTATACTAGATTAATTGAACATGGATGAATTGTCTTGATTAGATTGGTGACCAAATCAAAAGTGTGCTAGGTTAAGCCTAGCAAAACACATGAAGTGGTAGTGTATGCTAGGTTAACAAAGATGAAGGTGGTTGATCATGTCATGGATTTAATCAAAGAAAAAGTTAGGTTAGTTTTAAAAGAGCACATGAAGTGTTATGGCATATTGGACCATTGTAACTAAGAGTTAGGTATTGATTCAATGAAGTGATTGTTTGTTTGCCTAAGGATATAAGCTTAATGAACCTAGATAGAGGAGATTAAGACAAGTTGAGTATGCAATGTACTAGAATACATTTGACTTTAACCCAGCCATGGGGATTGTAAAGTGAGATAAGTTGCCTTGGTGCATGTTAATGTACCAAAAATAATACTAATAGAAGATATAATGGATATGATTGCCATCATCTTCTGAACTTGATTTTGCAACGTACTGATATCATTGTATTTTCCCTCAAGTTGTTTAGCTAACTTAACATTATAGGTTTTGCTCTTCCAGGGATCATCACTAATGCTAGATTGATGAGCATGAGTAGTAGGTCTATCTGAACGTCATCCTGGTGACATCACCCTCGCCATTGTTGGTCTAAACGTTGAACTTATTCCCTACTTTTGGTATAAATTATTGGGCTTACTACTATTGCTACTGCCTCATCATCATTTCTTTATCTTACTAGTTGTCCTTCCCGTTTTAGGACCAGGAAAAGAATTACAAGAACTTGTTACAAAACTAGTGTGAGCAATAATTAAAATTACACTAGGTCTAAGGTGTGTAGACAACTTGATGAACACGATGGGCATTGCTGATTGACAATATTAGGTGTTAATATCTTCTTAAGAAGAAGAAGAAGAGTAGCACCTACATGCCTTGTGAGCAATTTTATTTTAAGGTAAGTTCTGGCTCTCCCTTCCTTTGAGGACACAGTGATTGCTTTCACAAGAATGGGATTGTCCATAATAATGGTGGTTTGATTCGTTGAATCTCCAAACCTGCACTCTATCAATAGTTGAGGAAGTCACAACACTAGCTGGGGAAATGCCACGCTTTAATCTAGTAGGCAATTGTTTGTCATGTCCTTATTAACTTCCATCTTAGGTCTAACTTTCTTGCATATCAAAATAATTCTAAGGTCAAATTTTTATGCTATCTTCTTGAAACAAAATCTAACGAACTTAATTTCCATTAATCATTCAAATCTGATGTGCTAGATGCAAGCAAATTAACAAGATTTGGAGTAGGGGTAACACACCGATTATATACTCATGGATTAGAATATGAAATGTTAGAAAGATACTAGCATAGTCTAGAGATGGAAAAAATATTAAACCCAAAAATGGTCTTCCAAGTATTCATGTGTGGCCAAGTAAGTCCTAGAGCATTACATTTCTTCAATTTATTCTCTCGACTATACAAAATGGCCCCAAAATGTTTCCTGTGATATTTTTTTTAGGGGACCGTTTTGGATTAATTTTGTTGAGTCCAGGGTTGAATTGGAGAAATGTGATACTCTAGAATGAAATTGACCCTATGAGAATAGTTGTTGGACTTTTTTGGAGATTAACTAATGCAAAAATTGACCACAATGAGGTTGCCAAAAAATCTATGCCTTCAAGTTGGTTTCTATGAATTGTTATAGAATATTAATGATAGATTGATGCACTGTATAGACCTAGTGTCAATAGAAGTTAGATCAGGTTATGTATCCCAGAGTTTTTACTCTGAAGTAGCAATAAAATTCAAACAATTTTTTATGAAGGCTTATTGATTTCATTGCTACACAGAAGAATGTTTTATAAAAATATATATGCATGCATATATTTCAAACTTTTGAAACAATTTTTTGAGTCAAGAAAGCAGCCCCAAGCATCATATCAATGATTCAAATATTTTGGAAATTATATTCATGTATTTTTTTTTTGTAGCATTTAAAATTGAAACTTAAGTAAAAATAATACGAACACAACAACAACAATAACAACAACAACAACAACAACAACAACAACATGCCCTTATCCCACTACATGAGGTTAGCGACATGAATCAAAAAAAAAAATTTTCCATTGTGCCCTATTAAATGTCATATTCTCATTTAATTCTAATAAAATAAGATCATTTTTTATATTTTTCTAATTAAGTATTTTTAAGTCTACCTCAGTCTTTTTTAATATAGGAAAAATCTAACATCTGCTCTCATTGGTGGTTGACATTTTATATGATCAAACCATTTGAGGAGACTCTTTCTAATCTTATCTATCGTTGGAGTTACTCTAATCTTTTCAGGTATATATATACTTACATTTTTTTTGTAAGTGTAAAGCCACTCATCCACATAAGCATCCTCATCTTCGCAACACTTAGTTTTACGCTTCACTTTTATTGTCCAACATTCTATGCCATAAAGCATTGTAGGTCCCACCACAATCTTATAAAATTTTCTTTTTAAGGGGCTGTTTGGTTGTCTAAGAAAGGAATGCAGTGTAAAAGAAATTTAATATAAAAATAATATAGTGTATTTGAAATACTTTGCAGTTGTTTGGATGGATGCAATTTTTTTGAGTGTTTGATTTGAGTAAAGTAAAATTAATGTAAAATTGGTGGGGGTGACGGTGGTGGGCGGCGATGGGTGAATCGCGATGGTTGTGGTGGTGGTAAACGATGGCAGCAAGGGCAAGATCGGGTCGGAGAGAGCTGCTGCGGTGTCGATAAGTACCCTTACTTACCGTCGATTAAAGTAAAAGCACTCAAATCGGGCGAAATTCTTTTTCAATAGATTTGAACTAAAGGGTGAAAAATAAATGTATTGAAATTTTACTTTGCTTTTTTTTTTTCAGCCATCCGAACACCAATATTTTATTTTTCACTGAAAAAGGAATGTCATGCATTCCTTTTTCACCCAACGAAACAACTCATAAGTCTAAGTGTTATTTTTCTTTCACACGATAGGTTTGATACCCTCGTCCACTTCAACCATCCAACTTGAATTCTACTAATGACATCTCAATCTATTTCACCATCGCTTTGAACAATAGACCCGAGATATCTAAAACGTTCGCACTTTTTAATAACTTGATCACCCATTGTTACAATCCCACAACTATATCTACTACTGCTAAAATTACACTCCATGTATTCTGTTTTAGATCTACTCAAACAAAAATCATTAGACTATACGGTTGATCTTCATAAGTTAGGTTTTTTTTTTTATTTTTGAACTCTCTCTCTAATTTTATCAACAAGAACAATATTATCAACAAAAAGCATACACCAAGGTCCATCACCCTATAAATTTTTAATAAGAACGTCCATTATTAAGGCAAAAAGATATGGGCTTGAAGTCGATATTTAATGTAATTCAATTGAAATAAGAAAATACTTGGTCAATCCTTCTTTTATTTAGACACAAGTAAAAACTCTAGTATATATATCCTTCATGGCTTGAATATAGTTAATATTAATTTCTTTCTCTTGACACATTATCATATGCTTTCTCTAACTAAAAAAAATATCATATGTACATCGTTCCTATGCTCTATAAAGCCTCTCAACAAATGTATAACATCCATAGTAGACTTGACATGAATCCAAATAAGTTTTGAGAAATTTTTGTTATCATGTCGTAACTCATGCTTAATTATTCTCTTCCATAATTTTAATGTATGCCACATTAACTTAATTCCTCTCTAATTTGCACACTCTTGTGCATTATCTTTTTTCTTAAAAGTAGGAACCAACAAACTCTTTCTCCACTCATTTGACATCATTTTAGTCTATAAAATAATATTAAAAAGATTAGTAAGCTTAGAAATTCCTTAATCTCCTAAGTATTTTTACACTTTTATAGGACTATCATTAGGTACTACTACTTCTCCACTTCGCGTGCAAGGGTTGCACGACTATGAAGTGAAGCTGCATAGTTTGGCTTTGCTTCGCTTCAAACGAGCATGCTTCAAAGTGCACTTTTAATTTCTTGAGTGAGAGCAATAGTGGCATTAGCACATCTTCCATACTCATGGTACTATGAATGGGAAACTGTAGCCTCATCTTTGATGGAGGATATTGTGAGAATGTTGTGTCTAGCTAAATGATGGACAAATTAAACCTTATTACTCAAAAACATTCTTAACTATATTGTTTGACTTTATTGAAAAAATGAATGAAATAAATGTTGATAAGAGGTGTTGAGTGGAGTTCCCTATTAAACATAAATATTTGGAGCATGTATCGTGTGATGTCATGCTTATGGATACTTGTCACATTTTTTTAGGTCAACCTTGGTGTAATGGTACGAAGACACTCCATAATGGTTATAAGAGCACACTCCATAATGGTTATAAGAGCACATAATGATTTATCAAAAATTTCAATTCCATAGTAGCATTGTTGATTGAGCTTCTCAAGAAAGACAAATTTTCATAGTCAATTGAGGAATAAATAGTTTTGATCCACCAAAGTAGATGGTAATTCAAGCTTGTGTCCAAGCCTTACCAAATTTTAGTCTTGTGTTTGAGGTTCGAGTGTGATGTCTTCAATGTGGGATTAGAGTTGGGTTGAGTAAAGATGGGCTTCCCATCACCTTCATTAGTGAGAAGTTGAATGACTTGAGGTGAAAGTATTCCACTTATGATAGGAATTTTATGTTATTGTGAGAGCTTTCAATCATTGCAATTATTATTTACTTGCAGAGAGTTCACTCTTTACATTGATCATGAAGCTCTAGGGTTCTTGAATTAGTCGGAACAAGCAAAAGAATAGACATGTCTTATGAGTGGAGCTCCTCTCTTCCATTCATTTTATACTTAAGCACTTGGCTAGGAGGCATAATAGGATTGTTGTTGTTGAGTCATTGCTATTTGTTGATCGCTACCATGCAGGCAAAGATAGTTGACTTTGAGGTGTTGCAAGATCTTTATGCTATTGATGAGGATTTCTGAGAGGCTTTCTATCAAGAGAGGACATGTGATCGATGTCATAGGTCAAATGATTATCTGTTCTTGTAGAATAGATTGTGTATTTTTAGGTATTTTCTTTGAGAAGTAATTTTATAGGAGTGCCACAATGATTGGATGATGACATTTTGGCAGGGTGAAAGAGAACTTTTGCACTAGATTGACACGAGATGTAGAGAAACATGTCAAACAATATAGGGTGTATCATATAGCTAAGATCAAAGGGCAAAATACTAGTCTATATACTTCACTCAATATTTTAGAGCGTCCTATGGGTGGATATTATTATTATTATTATGGGTTTGTTGTGAACATGATGAAATAAGGATTATATTATGTGGTGGTCTTTTCCAAGTCGACACATTTTGTATCATATCATAAGATAATAGATGTCTCACACATTGCTGATTTTTATTTATCAGAGATAATTGATCTTCATGGTGTACCCATCACCATCATTTCAAGCAGAAATATGAAATTTCTTAGTCATTTTTTGAGGGCCTTTATGAGCTAAGATGGGTACAAAGCTTTTGTTTAATTTAACAGCTTATCCTTAGACAGATGAATTGACAGAAGTGGTGAACTATGGTTTGGGAAATCTTCTTAAATATTTTTTAGGAAAGAATATCAAGTAGTGAGACTTGATTCTTCCTCACGTTGCGATGCTTACAATCAGTCCACTAGTCAGTCTATTGATCACAACCATTTTGAGATAATTTATGTGAAGAATCCTCTCACACCTTTATAATTGATGCCTATGCTTTCAGCCATGGAGTTTAATACTGACGCAATACTAGAGTAAAAGAGATTCGAGCCTTGTATGAGCAAGTGATGAAAGAAATTGTCAAGCAGAACATCAAGTATGCTAATAAGTCTTGGAAGGCCATGGTTTTTAAGGAAGGTAATTTGGTATTGATTAGATTGAAAAAGAAGTTTTCTTTAGGTTTATATGAGAAGCTCTGACCAAAAGCTGATGGTCCAGTCACAGTCATCAAACAAATCAATGATAACGCTTATCAATTTGACTTATCTGATGACTACAAGTTCTATGCCACATTCAACATTGTTGATTTGTTGTCATACTATGAGGATTTAAGTATTTCTAGTAATTACGGCGAAGCTCCTACCACCTAAGGATGATGACAAGAGGTATCTTGGAGGGGACGGAATCAACAACCACTATCCTTGGTTGGTTCAAACTTGAACCTATTAAAGTGTCGTCTCCCTTAATAGGCTAGCCCTTAAGGATTCAAATTATGGGTTTAGGTTAGAGTTAGGATTTTGTTTTCTTCTATTATAAATATTTGTTGTAAGACCTATTGTGGGGCCATTTCTGTTTTGGGTTTTATATTATTGAAGATTGTTATCTATTTTTCTTTTATTTAGAAAGCTGTATCATTCTCTTTTTAAGTGGTGTGTGGATCATCCTCTTACTCATATTTCTCCTTCTACAAGCTACTCTCTTCTTCAACCGCCAGCCTCCATACATAAAGTTCAAATGACATTTTTTGTGGTTATTTCTCCTTCCTTTCCCTTCACAATCATCCCGGGTCTTATCCTTGATCCTTCTCTTGGATTCCCAGATTGGTGTCAATAACATCTTCAAATTACTGTTTATGGAGCCAAATAATTTGTTTTTGGGTTCTGTAAAGATCAGATTACCACACCTACAACAACAACAAGCCTTTATCCCACTGTGTGATCGGCTATATGAAATCTTCTTCTCCATTATATCCTATTATGTGTTAAGTTCTCATTTAATTCAAGTATACTAAGGTCATTTTTATACATCTTAACCAAGTCTTTTTAAGTCTCATTTAATCATATTACCACACATGCTCAATAAAAAAAATGTTTGAATTTTATTTGAAGTACTTATTAATTTCTCTTATTTGTTTTTATCTTTTCCATATGAAGCATTATAGTGCTCTACTCCTTATTAGATGCCATGACCCAGCCCAGGAGCTTGAAATACCAAGGAGGGAACAGACGGTCGGACGGATAAAGAAAAAATTTGCATAATACTTTCAATCTTAAATAAAATCTCCGATCATACAAGAGTCACTACAATCCACAAATGATTTAACAATTTGTCCATATATATATTATACTAATAAGGTTCATATGACATACTATTTAAACATAATTCAACATAACTGACATAATTACATATCTCCTGAAGTCGCCCTACGGTGATAAACATAACTCTCCCTTCTATTAGCCATTTAATTAGGATGGTTACCTGAAAAAAAATTAAACAACTAATAATTAAAGAAAATTCAGTGGGTCAATTATGTTGTTACACTATAAGAAAGGTAGTAATTAATATGAGTTTTGTTATCACATTTACATAAAAGAAATTTGCTCAAACAATCAAACATATGAGGGATAGGTATACATAAATATTTCATGTGAATTTTTACTTTTACATTTATCATTCTTCTTAGGAGTCACCGTTTAAACATTTACCAAAGAAAACATTTACCATTACTCATCCAAAGGAATAAGAATATTACCATTTCATTAATTTTATTTTTTTTCATCATTTTGCGGTATATTAAGGCCCCCTCCCAAGATTATAAGGGTGAACTTCATTTTTAACATACACATTTATAGCATGCAATTTTACATCTATGCATTTTAATTCATAATTAACAGTAAATCAATTAACTTTATAAAATGATGAAGTGGCTGTAATAACTGAAAAAAAAAAAATTCAACCGTCGCGGAGGTTAGCTGCGGAAAGAAAAAAAAAAGCATCGAGGGGGTGTCGGTTTCGACAAATCGAAATAGAACCCCAAAAAATACGCGAGAGAGGGAAAGAGGAAGGGAGAAGAAGAGTGACTCACTTCTGACGTCCCGACAACCGAGGAGGAAGGAGGAGGCGTGAACCCTTCGGTGTCGTTAGGTCGAGGAAGAAGAAGAGAGGGCATGCCCTAGTCGAAGTCTAGCTGCAGCCGTACGAGGAAGAAGAGGGAACCTGTGGCGTGGAGTCGCGTGAGGCGAAATGAGCCGTATAAGCGCGTTTGTCTTGTGGTAAAACTCAAAACCAAGAGGTATTAAGTAAATATAAGTATATGTTTATTTGAAAATTTATTTAATGTTATTAGCTTTGATTTTAATGTTATTTCAAGTTTATTTTAGGGTTTATAATGTTGACTTAGGGTTTATAGATTTCAGCCAAAAATGTAAATTGAGAATATATATGATGAATCAAAGTTAAGTAATTTAAGTATTAAACCGTCACATGAAATATGATTGCAAATTTAATAAAATTTTGAACCTATGCTAAGTTATATTATCGTTAATTAGATTAAATCATTTTAAGGAAATGCTAAACACTAAATGAAAATAAAATTTATTTATAATACGTTAATTAAATTAGAATTATTTTAAGGGGTATGATAAATATTTAATGAAATATATTAAGTCACTCTAACAATTAAAATTTGATTCTATAAGAATTTCAATCAAGGAAGTAAGAAAAGGAAACGAGGCTCAAGAGAACCGCAAATTAAAGCCGAAGAATTACGTTCTTACATTTACGCTAAAAATGCCTTTAATTCTGATTAAACGACGTTATATGATTTGACTTTTCCTGTAATCGTAGCCGCGAGGATTTTCCGCTTCATAAATTACGATGCTTTAATCGCTTCTTCACGTTTGATAATAACGTTATATCATATCATTGTCACACAAAACGTTATAAAGCTTAATCGATGCATCGTTATGAATTAATTAAGATACCGTGATAATCAGACAAGCATGAATGATATCGAAAAGTGAGTTCACCCTCTACTTCACTGACGCATTCGGCACGAAATTTAAAAGAAAAATAAATTAGCAAATTGGTGAAGAATTTACTACTGCCTTTCGACGAGAATAGCTGGTTTGCCGACTCCAAGACATGATAAATGTAAAAGTAAAGCTCATACTACCCACCTCACATATCGTTGTTGAGCAAATTTCTTTACGAGATAAAAAAAACTATCACGCATCTATCTACCTTCGCTTATTATACAGAAGATAATCAATCTAATCGAATTTTATTCATTCGTTAATGCTTAAATTTTTTTCGTGAAACCATCATAACTAAATGGTGATAGAAGGAAAGTCGTGTTTATGTATAGAATGACTTGGAGATAGGTAATTATGTCGATTATCTTAGAGTTATGTTTAAGTGTATTGTGACTTTTTTATATATATATATATATATATATATATATATATATATATATATATATATATATATATATATATATATATATATATATATATATATATATATATATATATATATATATATATATAAATTGTTAAATCGTTTATTGTGGATTGTATCTTTGTGATTGGATTTTATTTAAGATTATAATTGTTATGTAAGTTTTTCTTCGTCCTACATTCCTGGCTCTCATGGGTGACAAGAGTGATATTAGAGCAAGATTTTATATTTAGGGACATAAGTATGATCATAATCAAAGAGCCATTAGGAATATAATAAATTTTATGAAGAGATTTGATGTGATTTTAGGAATGAATTGGCTATCTAAACATTATGGTACTATAGATTGTTGTTAAAAGATAGTCAAATTCAATATTCTTAGAGAAGAAGAATTCAAATTTGTGAGGCATAAATGAGTCTTAGCTATGATAGTGTTTTGCTTGAAAGTTCAAAAGATGCTAGCAAAAGGCTATGAATATTTTTTTACTCAAGTCACCGATGTTACTAAAGAGGTAAAGAAGTTAGAGGATATACCAGTAATAAAGGAGTATCCAGAAGTTTTTCTGGATGATTTACCAGCAGTCAGAGAAATAGATTTCTCTATTGATTTAATCCAAGGTGCAAAACCTATTGCAAAAGTACCATATAGAATGGTGATCAAAGAATTATAAGAGTTGAATAATCAGCTATAAGAATTATTAGATAAGAGATTTATCGAGCTAGCACGTCTAGCTCACATATATTTGTGAAGAAAAAAAGATGAAAGATTATGCATAGATTATAGAGCTTAACAAACTTCACATTGAAGAATAAATATTCCTTGCCAAAAAATCTTTTGATTAGAGATTTTAAGATTGATTTAAGATCAGGTTATCATCAGTTGAGAATTAAAGAAGATGTACCAAAGATTACATTCAATACAAGATATGGGCATTATGAGTTTGTGGTGATTCCTTTTGGCTTAACAAATGGTCCAGCTGTATTTATGGATCTCATGAATAGGATATTTAAATCATTTTTAGATTTATTTGTGATTGTGTTCATAGATGATATTCTAATTTATTCCAGAGATGAAGTAGCTCATGAAAACCATCTTCACATTATTTTCTGCTCGAAAGAAATGAATTATATGCACAATTTTCAAAGTATGAATTTTGATTAAATAGTATCATATTCTTGGGACACATGATTAGTAGTAAAGGGGTTTGATGGATCGAGTAAAATCGAGCAATTCTTTGAATGTCCAGGACCACTATTGTCCAAGTTAGAAATTTCTTAGGGTTGGTAGGATATTCTGGAGATTCGTTGAAGGGTTTTATGTAATGCTCGAGGTAACTTGGCAATTAAGTTTGAATGAATTAATCGGTGTGAAGAGGTTTTTCAAAATTGAAGAATTATTTAATGAGGTATTAGTATTGAGACGAAGGATTTCAAATTTATAGTGATGCATTAAGAGGCTTGAGATCTATCGAGAATGGAAGAGTGATTCTTTATCTTGAGACAATTGAAAAATCATGTGAAAATTATCAACCATGATCTGAAAGCGATGGTATTTCTGAAAATATGGAGGCATTATCTATACATGGGTAAAGGTGTTCTTTGATCATCAAAGCTTGAAATATATCTTTACTCAGACAGAGTTAAATTTAAGGCAAAAAAGATGATTGGAACTCATTAAAGATTATGATTTGGATATTCAATATCATCTAGGGAAAGCAAATGTAATTGCTGATGCTTTAAATAGAAAAACATCTAGTAGTGCTTATTGGTTGATCTCTCAACATGATGAGTTGATTAAAGATTTTGAAAAATTAGAAATTTCAATTATTAAATCTACAGATGATCATGCTTTATTATTAAATCAAATGGCTATACAATCAAATTTGAAAGATAGAATACGAGATGTTTTATCTCAAGATGATGACTTTCAGAAAATTTTAAATTTAGTAAAAATAGGCCATACATAAGATTTTGAAATCGATGAATGGGGATTACTGAAATATCATGGCAGGGTTTGCATTCCAGATGTTGGAGATTTGAGGAAAGACATATTGCATGAAGCACATCATTCTAATTATACAATTCATCCATGGTAAAATGTATCGAATCTTGGAAATATTTTGGTGGCGTGGAATAAAAAGTATGTTGAATTTGTTCTGAAGTGTCATGTCATGGTTAAAATTTGCGGCATTGAAGGTGAACTTTGACTTACACGAGTGGCAATGGGATGATATTGCTATGGATTTTGTTGTTATTACACAGATCAGGAAGAGAGCGATCTTATTTGGGTCATTATTGATAGGTTGTGAAATGCCTTTATATATGCATATCGATCTTTGTTGAAAATTTAGCGAAATTTATATTGATAGGTGAACTTTGTATATCAATTTTGAATAGATAATTCTTATGATTCAAACTATCTCAAAAATAATCTTTGTTGAAAAGGAAAGTGAGTTAATGTGAGAAATCACATGAAATCTGTAAGGTGAGATGATCGATTTATCTGGTGAGAAAAATTCAAAGCTTTAGTGCAGAACTTTTTCGGTGCATTTAAATTCATGGTCGTGATTCGAAATAACAATTCAAACACTTGAAGATTTGTCTTTGATTGAGTTTCTGATAATAAACTTTCAAGTAAGTATTGGTATGGCTTCTTCACATAGCATTGTATGGAGAAATCTGAACACTTTGTTGGGTGGAGACAGTGAAAGAAGAATCGTTGCAGTAGTAGTTGAAGTCAAAAAGATCAGATTGATCCGTGATAGATTAAAAGGCATTCAAGATAGAAGCGAGAAAATCTTATGATCTAAATCGGTGAGAGTTTACTGAGAGAATTTGTATTTCTTAAGACATGAAAGGTATAAAGCGATTTGGTAAAGTTGGAAAGTTAAGAGCTATATTGGTCCATATGAAATCTTGAAAGAATTGGGAAAATATGGTTTTCTTCTCACATGCAGTGATAATGTGTTTCATATTTCTCTTCTGCAAAATTTTTTTATTGATGAAGCCAACAAAATTATTGTTGGTCCTATTGATATTCAACCGGATCTCACATTTGTGGAGGACCCAGAAAGAATTATAGATTATGATATTAAGCATCTGGGAATAGGAAATTTCATTTGTTGTGTCTTTGGGATGGATCGAGATCAGGGAGAAGGAATCAATGTGAGAACTTTATCTCAATTATTTAATTAAAGGTATATTCATTTCTATTAATGTCATTTAATTTCGGAAGAAATTTGTATAAGAGGAGAGAGATTATGTATAGAAAAAAATTCAACCCCGTGGCGGATATGAAAAGAAAAAAAAGCATCAAGGGGGTGTCGATTTCTACAAATAAATACAAAACTCTGAGGGAAAGAGGAGAGAAGAAGAGGAGACTCACACCTAGACATGCTCGGCAATAGGAAGGAATCGTGAACTATGTGTCGTCAGAAGAAGAAGAGGAGGGTGTACCATATAGCGAGTCAGTAGGAAGTGGGGGAAGAGAGGAACCATGCGTTATGTACATCACGTGAGCCAGTGTAGGTGAAAGTAGCCGTCTTGGCGTCTTGTCTGTCTTAGTAAAACTCAAAGCCGAGGTATTAAGTAAATATAATTATATGTTTATTTGAAAATTTATTTAATGTTATTAGCTTTGATTTTAATGTTATTTTAAGTTTATTTTAGGGTTTATAATGTTGACTTAGGGTTTATAGATTTTAGCCAGAAATGTAAATTGGCAATATGTATGATGAATCAAAGTTATGTAATTTAAGTATTAAACCCTCACATGAAATATGATTGCAAATTTAATAAAATTTTGAACTATGTGGTGTACATGAATCTTCATTATGTCTATTATGTGTCAAATTTTCATTTAAATCAAGTATACTAAGTTCATTTTTTTATACATCTTAACCAAGTCTTTTTTGGTCTACTTCTACCTCTTAACATAAGACAAATCTAATGCATCTACTCTCCTAATCGGGTCAGACGATAGTGCTTATGTATTAGCATCTAAGGCGACTCTCCCTAATCTTATCTACCACCTGGAGCTACTCCAACTTTTTCGAATACTCATTTTGCATTCTATCTCTAAGAGTAAACCACTCATCCAGGCATCCTCTCTTGTAACTTAACTTAGTCTTATGCTTCTCTTTTATTGGCCAACAACCATAAGTCATTGCGGGTCTTACCACCATCTTATAAAATTTTCTCTTAAGTTTAAGTGGAACTTTTCTATCACATAATAGGCCGGATGATTCCTCCACTTCAACCATCCAACAATTCTACAAATAACTTCTCCATCTATTTCACCATCATTTTGAACAATAGAGCCTAAATATCACGGAAGGCTCACTCTTATTAATGACTTGTTCACTTAATACAATGTCACCACTAGAATTTCTACTAAAATTACACTCCATATATTAGGTTTAGATCTACTTAAGCGAAAACTTTTAGAGTCTGAGTTGACCTCCATAATTCAAGTTTGTTGGACTCTCTCTCTAGTCTTATCAACAAGAAGAATGTCATGAGCAAAAAGCATACACCAAGGTACATCTTCTTGTAAATGCAAAGAAGAACATCCATAACTAAAGTAAAAAAGATAAGGGCTTAAAGGCGATTCTTGATGTAATCCAATTGAAATAGGAAAATATTTTGTCAATCCTCCTTATGTTTGGACACAAGTATTCTAGTATACATATCCTTAATGACTTGAATATAACCAATATTAACTCATTTACGTTCTAGAACTCTCCAAACATCTCTTGAAACTTTATCATGCTTTCTAAATCAATAAATATCATATGTAGATCCTCCTTACTTTCTATGCTTCTCCATCAAACCCCTCAACAAATGTATAGCATCCATAGTGCATGAGGTTTGTGAGAAATTTACGTATCACATTAACCTTTGCTTTCATTACTCTCTTCCATAATTTTAATGTATGTTAACTTAATTCCATAATTTTCACTCTTATGCATCAACTTCTTTCTCTATTAAAATGGCATTAAAAGATTTGTAAGCCAAGAAATTCATCTCTAAACACTTTATTAGAATATTATCCGTCTCTTGTTTTCATTTCTTTTAATCACTCTCTTAGTTTGTCTGACGATAAAAATGAAATTCTATTTTTTGTTTAGGATATTAAGGTTGTCTTCAAATCGATCTTTCAATCCATTGAAACATTTATCAAAATATCTCATCCATTATTTTGATATTTTTTTTAAAAAAGCATTTTATTAGTTTCATTCTATACCTCCATGTCTTCTTTGTCATACATACATCTTTTCTTATCTTTTATAAATCATTAAAGTCTTCGTAAATCATTAAAGTTTTTTTGCATCTATATATCTTAAATTCTGCGAGGTTTTACATCTAAAAGTTTTATAAAAATACTTCTTATTTTTTATCTTTTCTTGCTCATTTCGACCCTATTAACTATTCTATTAAAGAGAACTTCTTTTGATTCTCAAGCACATCATTAACTTAGCTTAATTTTCTCTACATAATGTTAGCTTTTTTTGATGAACATCAAATTCTAATCTCTTGTCCTTATAAAAATATTTTTTATTTGTGTTCTTTAAGTATCTTAATCTAATTCAGGATAATAATTTGGTTTATTTTTCTCTTACCTTTAATCTTAAAATCTTGTCGATGTTAGATGCTTAGATTTTCACGTAATGACTTTCTGATCTTTCTGATCAATCTATGTGTTCTTATTGAAAATAATCAATCGTGTTTCTTAGATCCTTTTTTATAGTAATAATATGTTCATTCTTTTCATAAATAAAGTATTATATATAAAATTAAAAGCGAAATCAATCTAATATAGTCTCATGCTTTATCGGTCACTCAATCGTAATCAGCAATGTTAATCTTTTAAAATCTTCTACCACTCTATAATTTAAAATCTCTTCCGATAATTATTTTTCTTGAGAGGTATCTTTTGTAGTCTTAATTCATTCCAAAATTTTTAACTACTGACTTCAGAACCTCGCAGATTCTGACGTTATAATTTTAGTATCACAAATAATCTTTTAATTTATATCAAAATTGTTTATAACATTATCCTTCAACTTTTTATCTATAACACTACGTATCATTTCTGGTTCGACTTTTATCTCGATACCAAAGTTTAAAAACTATCAATCTCTTAGCTTTCTCCCCAACCCATTTAGTTTCTTGAGCACGTAAAATATTTATCTTTCATGAACTAGTAATATAATTCATTAATTTACTTGTAAGAGTGCATATTCCAAGATCTAACTAATTCTAGTTTCATGGACTTCTTTGCGCGTAAGGTCCATAATGTGAGAACCTTTGCTTATTTAACACCGCCGTCGGTCTCGTTTTAACATTTTTCAAACCATCACGTGATAAAACTTCGGGGATACCAACGTCTGATGATTTTTAAGTTCGTCCGTTTATTTGACAAGTTTTACCTATCATGGACTTGAAATAAATTTATCACATAATGTCGATTTAATTAAATTAGAATTATTTTAAGGGATTTGATAAATATTTAATGAAATATATTAAGTCATTCTAACAATTAAAATTTGATTATAGAATTTGAATTAAGGAAGAAAGCGTTAAAGAAAATGAGGTTGAGAGGCTACCAATTAAAATGAGTAATTATATTCTTATTTATGGTAAAAATATATTTAATTCTTGATGAAATCATGTTATATGATTTTGACTTTTCTCTTGCAGTTGTGATGATTTTCGCATTTTCTTGTAAATTGTGATGTAATTTGTTTGCATTATTTATAATAAGCTTGATCATGTTATATCATGTGTAATGTTATGAAGTTAATTGATTCTTGTTAGTTATGAATTAATCATGGATGTATAATTGTATGTTATGAATGTATTGTTGAAAGTGGAGTTAACCCATATAAGTCTTGGGGGATGATATAAGTCAAAAATGATGAAAAAAGTAGATGAAATTTGCAATGGTAATAGTAATGGCTACCTTTGATGAGTATTGGTAAAGATTTTGACAGTGACTCCAAGACAGATGATAAATGTGGAAGTAAAAGTTCATACTACCTACCTCATATATGTTTGATTGTTTGAGCAAATTTTTTTTATGTATATGTGAAAAAAAAAAATTGGCATTATCTTAATTCTATCTTTTGTTCTAATATAATATAATTATTCATTGAATTTTATTCGTTTGTCGATTCTTAAATTTTTTTTGAAAATCATTCATTAAATGACGATGAAGAGAAAGTCAGTTTATGCTTAAATAAAGGGCTTGGGAGATAGGTAATTATGTCAATTATGTCGAGTTATGTTTAAAGTGTATTTTTCATAAATTTTGTTTTATATATATATATATATATATATATATATTATATTATGTGTGTGTGTATGTGGATAAATTGTTAAATCGTTTGTAGATTGTTGTTGGTATGATTGGAGATTTTATTTAGATTTGAATTGTTATGTAAGTTTTTAACTTATCAATCCAAATGGTTTTGTTCGGTATTCAGGCTGATTGATAATGTGATATGATATAGCGTTCGTTATTATCCAAAGAAATACATATTTGATTTATGAAGAAGCGAGAAAATAATTCTGAACTTAGTACAAAAATGTAGTATAAATATGTATTTAAATCACGAATTAAAGATATTTTTATATCGTAAATATAAAGAACATAATTATCCATTTTAATTTGGTTTTTTGAATCTATTTTAATATTTCTTTCCTTAATGAAATTCTATAAAATAAAATAGTGATTGGATCGATATTAAAACATATATTTTATTTTATTTTATTCATCTATATATATATATGGTTTTTTTATTTTATTTTATTATTCATCGTATTATTCATTTTGTATATTTTAAATCAAATTAAATTAACCAATTTAATTTAATGATATGTCATTTATTTATATATAATCTAAACTTTATTAATCCTATTATTTTTCTTAACATAAAATATTAAGTGTTAAAATGATTTAATATTTAATATTTATTATATTCTTTAAAATAATTCTAAAATAATTAATCTGGTATAGATAAATTTTATTTTCATTTAATGTTTATCATTTCTCATAAGATAATTTTAAATTTATTAACGATTAGCATAAATTTATGATTTTATTAAATTTATAATTATATTTTATATGTAAAAATTTAATATTTAATTATTTAATTATTCTTTTATATCTTTTAATATATATATAATTTTTAATATAATTAAAATATATTATATATCAAAATACTTATGTAGGTATTTATATAGTAAAATAGTTATTTGAATTTAAATTTTATTTTGAAATTATAATTTATATAATATAAGTACATTTTTTTTTATAATATAAAATAAATTTTCCTTTATTATATAATAACAAAACCAAAAGAAAAAGAAACTTTCTTCTCGGTTTGCCTTAAGCCCTCACTCCCGTCGGCTTCTGCGCACGCATGCAAGTTTCTCCTTTTCTCCCGTTCGCAAGCTCGGCTCCCTCGGTCGTCGGCGCACGAGAGGCTCCGGTGACCCGACGTCGGCGGCAATGGAGCCGCCTCACTATGCTAGGGCACGGACGCACTAGGGCCGCCGCTTCTCCTTCTTCTTCCTCGGCCGACGACGCACGAAAGACTCTCCTCCTTCCTCTCTTTCGATCGTCGACGCACGGAAAGCTATCTCCCTCACTGAGGCACGCGGAGCAGAGTCTTCCCCTTCTCCTTCTCTTTCTCCCTCTTTCCCTCTCTCGCATGTTTTGGGAGTTCGGTTTCGGCAACCCGAAACCGAGCCCCCTTTTCAATTTTTTTTCTCTACGGTTAACCGTCGCGGCGATTGTATTTTTATTTATTTATTTATTTATTTTTTTGGTTATTACATTAGATGTGAAAACAGAAGCATGATTTGACAGCATCACTGTCTGACTGGATTTAGGAACCTGACTGCCAAAGTTTCACTATGATTTTCCTCCATTGATATTTGTGAATGATTCTGAAGTTTTGATTCTTGAGAGACTCTCCTGTTGGGTTTTGCTAAGGTTTATGCTGTATATTACCAATCTTGTGCAGTTTATTATATGGAGCAGAGGACCCATCGATCGCTGGCATGGTGTTGGATAGTGCTTTCTCAAACTTGTATACTCTTATGATGGAGCTCGTTGACGTTTACAAAATCAGACTTCCTAAATTTACGGTAACTTCTCCAATAGAATAGACATACGTAGTCTTTATTTTTCTTGTAAATTCTCCTAAAGGGATGTAAAGTTTCTGTTAAAATGGATACATATTCAATTCATCAATAGAATAATTGTAGTTTTATGATGAATGTAGAAGATAGTTTCACTCTTGTAGGTGGTGCAATTATGCTCTTCATAATTTCTTATATACTTGTTTAAACCTTCTCATGGAATCAACCATTAGCAGTTTGATATATGTATTACAACAACAACAACAAGCTTTTATCCCACTAAATGGGGTCGGCTACATGAATTTTTCGTCTCCATTGTGTCCTACTATGTGTCAAATTCTCATTTAATTCAAGTATACTAAGGTCATTTTTTATACATCTTAATCAAGTTTTTTTAGGTTTACCTCTACCTTTCTTAATATAAGGAAAATCTAAAGCATCTACTCTCCTAACCGGGTCATCGGACGGCCGACGCTTTATGTGGCCAAACCATCTAAGGAGACTCTATCTAATCTTATCTGCCACTCGAGCAGTTTGATATAAGTATTGTAAATAAAATAAATTGCGTATAATTTACTTGGAATGTATGCTTGAAGAACATCTTATCATTTCTACCTCCTAGGAAAAAATGTTCATCATCTGATGTTTTGGTTGTGTTGACTAATCCTGGATAAAAACTGAAGCTTTTTGTGTGATAAATGTAGGTTTTTGTTGGCAATAGTAATTTGTATTTAAACCATGTCTTTACTTAATATCTTCTATGTTTGACTCACTTGATTCCCTTCAGAATCTAAGTTTAAAACTTACGACATAATCAGGCACCAATTTTTCTCAAGCCCAATTTTTCCTTAGGTATAAATAATAGCAGTATTTATAATCAATTGAGATACGCCATAGCCTTTAACAGAAGATATGATTATTTACAAGAAAATCTTTATTTTCAAGATGCTAATTGACATAGGCGTGTGTCCCGTGATTGAGGGGTCTCTCTCTGGCCCTAACTATTGTACCTTGAACTGGACTGGCCTAGGGGTTATTTGGCAAGGGTTCAATTATCTGAGGATTAGGATTTATTTAAGTTAATATAAACAAATGCTTATGTTGTATTAGAGTTAGTTTCTGTTGTTTTCTATATTGGAGTTTTCTTTGTTTTATTACTTTGGGAATGTTGTATCCCGCGAGTATTGTGTTTGTAACTTGGTAGAGAAAGGATGGTGAGTTTATCCCCCTAGGAAATTTTTTGTTGTTATCATCAGTTTTTTGTCACCAAAACTATCCCCATCAATCACTATCTCTGCTGTCCATAGTCAAATTAGTTGTCCAGCTGCAGTCCAGTTAGAACATGCGCTGCCTGTCTACAAACAGCCGGCCTTCTGCAGGAATTACCTCCTCTGGTTGCTGTTCCAATGATTCCCAGTCCTCAGCCACGCCGTCCTTACCTTCGCAGCCCTGCCTACCTAACTACTGTCTAGAACGACTACAGCAGCTGAATAACAACCCACCTGTACAATTCTGCTCTGATTTCAGGTTTTTTTATTTTTTTGTTCTTTCAAGAATGTTGTCATTTGGTATCTGAACTAGATTAACCATAGATCTATCTTGATTTACCTCCATGAAATCCAACCTACCTAACCCAATTTCATTTAAATCCCCACTCTCTATTTAGTTAGTCCCAAATCTCTAATTTTTTTTTTACTCAAGGCTGTTTGGTTGGCAGTAAATTAAGTGCATTTAGTTTATGTGTATTTTGTATTTTTCACTATTTGGGTCTAAGTAAAATACATGCAGTGTAAATTTTCACTGTATTTTAAATCTCGTGAATAATCTATTTTGCGTGTAATTAAAATTCACTCAAATCGAGCGAAATTAGAAATCACTCATTCTCTCCAATGCAAAAGCATTTCATCCACCTTACGCGCAAAGCTCTTCGTCTTCCGTCAATCCGCCTCTCCTAGGCCAAGTTCACACGACGACATCACATTTCAAGCGAAAGCACCTTCTCCATCCTACACATGAAGTCTCTTCTCTCGTGCAAACTGTCCTGCGTGCGTAAAACTCTTCTTCCGCTCGCGAAGCTCTCCCGAGCCAATTGTTTCTAGATTGGCGAGCTGATTGAGGCACATCTTTTCATTTCTCTTTATTCTTTCTCCTTTCTATCCTTTCGCTAAAAATGATTTACTACTCGTTTTATACTGCATAGAGGAGGAGGTAATATTTTGGTTTTATTGATTCATCTGAAACCCTTAATTAGATTATCACTATACTTCTTTTTACATTTGCCTAAATTTTCAGTGCTTTTAGGGTACTTTTCTCTTAGCTCAAGTCAATATTGGAGTTAATTGATTCATAATTTGTTGTACAATTTGTTGTTGAAATAAATTTTATATTTCATTGTGCCGGTTTTTTTAGATTCTTGCTAAGTTCTGATTTTTTTTGCTATTTGTGGTTTATTTTATACGGCACCTCTTTCGCTTCAATTGTTGAGATTGTGATCGATAACTGGTACTATTCTAAAGTTTTGGTGATTAAATTTTATTAGGCCCCTTTCTTGATAGCACCACCTAATGGAATTCCAAACTAGCTTATAATTTATTTTCATTTGATTAGGATTGGCTTTAGAACAATCCCAAAGTAATGGTGATTAGTTTTGTCATAATTTTCATTTGGTGTGGATTTATGAACTTAGTTTGATTTATTGTTTGTAGAAAAAATGTAAGTGCAAAGCAAACTTATGAAATATTTGGTAAATTGAATTCTAAGCTCAACAAATTTATATCAATTAACAAATGTAAGTTAAAGATGCACCTTTATCTGTTAACTTATTACTCTTTCATCCCAAAATGCTAATTATCATGCAACATTAATACTTTTATTAATTATGATATAATTTAATAAATTTAGTTCTATTTTAATATGCCTTTGATATAGAAATTATAAAGAGATTATTTAGAAAATTGTTTTTAAACAAGTTGTGATTTTTTGTGTATAATTTATTTAATTTTTAATATATATTTGATTTTTTTTAATTTAATAATTTTATTTGTATAAAAAATATTTATGTAATTATTTTAATACAACCAAATAATTTTAAGTATTTAGAGTACACTACTTGATGGTTGTTTGGTTCATTGTTATTACAATTTTAATTTTAAATAAGATTCATAATTGCATTGTAGGATTATCTTGATAATATTACAATCAATTAAGTTTTATTTGCTTGATTAAGTATTATTTTTCATGAAGATTGTCTTGCTAATTTCTATAATAGCTTTGTATTATTATTTAATATACAATATGTAGATTGTTAGGGAAGACTTAAATTTGTAGAAAAGTTTCATGGTGTAAAATAAATAATGGAAGAAAATATTCTTCCCTATAGACTAGTCACCCAAATTTGTTGAAAAGAAAACCCCAAATCTTTCAATGCAAATAAGAAAATTAAAAATCTAAATTTAGATTTTTATCAAAGGGACTTAAATAAATATTAGGAATTCTCAATCCCTTCATACATATCTACAAATTCAATCATACTTTTTGTTTACCGAGATGTCCATGATTACAAAAATGATGATTCTCTTCTTTGTTCATTTCTTCCCCCTTGTCTGTTAACTTTGTCATTCTTTTATTTTTCAACTAATTTGATGGTTTCATCATTTTTCTAAGTATTTTTTTTTGTTTTTCTAAGGACTCAACTTAATGAATATCATTGTAAAAGTTAATGACTGAGATATCAGATGATCGTGAAGGATGACCCTCTAATTATGACGTGTTTTCGAATAATGTGGAGATCAATGGGAATCAACTTGCTTCAACCACTTATGTCTGCATTGTTAGTTCAATCACTATTATATTTATTTTATTAGATACATTGAGGAGAGATTAACAAATAATTAATCTTGAGCGAAATATTCAACATGAAACATACCTCTCTAGATTTGTATCTTGGATCCGATTCAGATTGTGTGAATATGATTTGAATGAAAAAAATTTACTTTTTCAAATTATGTAATTTATTCACACAAGAGTTTACATTACATGTAGGCACACTTAATGTGCAAATTGAAGAACATGTTAATATATTATTACATACTCTTGGGCATAATGTGCGAAATTGGGTCATTCGATTTAACTCTCAACGATTCGGGGAAACTGTAAGATGGTACTTTAATATTGTATTTTATGTTGTAGGAGAGTTATAACATGAGATGATAATGCCTCTATCATTAGAAACTCCATATAGAATATAATTGAATAATATATTCATGACTTTCTTCAAAGTAAGATACTGATATCTTATATAAGTATTTTATTGCTCATATTAATATAATTTATTAACTTTAGGATTGTGTCGAAGCTCTTGATGGAGCCCATATTAAAGCTAGGGTTTCTAATGAGTTTGAATCTAGTTTTAGAGGGAGAAAATATTATCCCACCCAAAATATGCTTGTTGCGTAGACTTCGATTTGAGGTTTATATGTCTTAATTGGGCGGTAAAGTTTACCACATGATGTTATAATACTTTATAATGCATTAAAATAACTTGATGGCCTGGTTATTCCAGAAGGTACAAAATATTTATAAGATAAATATCACTTTCATTAATTATTTTACTTTTAAAGAATAATGCTTAACACATATTCACAAGTATTACCTAGTGGATGGTGGCTATTCTATTATGAAGAGTTTATATTTCTATATTGTATCACAAAATATCATCTTAACGAATTCATTAATATTAGATCAACTAATGTTACGGAGTTATTTAATCTTCGATATTTATCACTTTGTACTACAGTTAAGCGTGTTTTTGATTTTTTGAAAATCAATTTGAAATTATCAAGTACGACTCATATTTCTTATTACAAACACAAGTTGATATTATTCTTGTATATTGTATATTATATAATTAGATTATTTTAGAACGAGGTGATGATTTAATTCTTTCAGAGGATGAGTGATTAGGAGAGCACATATTAGTAGATATGACATGTGAGTTATAGATGATTCTGGTGAGTGGTTGGATAAAAGGGACGAAATGGTTAATACAATGTGGAGTCACATAAATGAAGTTGATTATTAGTTAAAAATTGAATCGCAAAAATATTCTTTTTAGTAAGTAGTTCATATTTTTTGATGATAGATTTATTATCTTTTTGTAAATCATATTTTTGCAGTACATGATGTAAATATTTTTTTACAAATTGTATATATTTTTTCAATTAATATATTTTATAGATAATACAAATATTTATTTTTGACAAAATAAGGCATCTTTGTTTTTATAAATGTTCTTTTTTAAATAACATTTTTTATAAAATATATGTTAATCATGCTAACTACTAATGTTTACTTCATTATAATAATTATTTAATTAGGTTAAATGAATTTTCTTTCTCCCAACCTCTCAGATGCTCTAAAAAGTAATCAATAGCATTTTGTCTGGAATACAAAACCAGAATGAATTTTAAGGCTTCTAAGAATTATGTGTGAGTACGTTGATACAAATATGAGAATCGCTTAAGGTTTTAAAGATAATGTGTACAAAAGGTGTTTCTTATAAATAAATAAAAAATTGGAATTGAAGTCACATTGAAGCAGTGTAAGAAATATATCAGATATTAAAGAGGAATATGAAATCATATTCAGAAATTAAGGAGAAAATCATGTGTGTATTGAGATGAAGATAAGAAAGTAATATTGATGGGACAAGAGAAATATGCATCATATATTCAGATATTTTTTGTAACATATATATTTCCTCATAATATTGCTAAGAAATATATGTTAAGCTTTTTACTTATTGCATTGCAACATTTCTCCAAAGATGCTAGTTTTTTAAATATTTAAATTGTAAATTATAATGAATTAGAGAAGGTTTATGGTGTAGGTTATGGCACAGAAAAATTGACAAAATCAGAAACTTTTAAAACTTCTTTTGATACTCAATATACTAATTTAATTGATGACGAGCCTTTAGATTTTATTGAGACATATTTAGATACATCTCAACTCATTGATTGTTTTAAAGTGGATCTTGCACAAAACTCTGTAGAAATAAAAGAAATGTCAATACTTTCATCTTCAAAGGAATTTGCTAAATGCAAGAAGACCAAAAAGGATGATAGTGATCAATCTTTACGTGATTATATTATCATGATAGCAAATAGTGTAGCCCAAGTTGCAAATGCAATTTAAAGTTCAACATGGGATTCTAAGGATAGATAAATATTCAATGAACTCATGACGACGCTTTCTAGTATTCCAGACTTTTTTGATGAAGAGATTGACATAATTTATGAGAACTTATCAAAGAATCATATAATGATTTGATTTTTTTTTTCAAGATCTGCAGAATTGAAGGCTAGATCAATGCACAAAGAGTTTGAAAGATGGTTGTGTAATAATTGTTCAATTTTTTAATCATTATCTCGTGCGTTCGCAAACATCACGTATTAAATTTTTGAAATTCTTAAAAAATATACCTTGCTCTAGTTTTTCGCAAATATCTCACTCGGTCCTCGTCCGAATTAGATGAAAAAGGTATTGTTGGAAAGCTCATGGATTTTTCTACAAATAAAATCTATCCATAATAGCGATAGCTCAACTATATCCACTTAGTTGAACTATCCAAAATAAATTTTAGCCATATCAGGGAACTCATAATGAAATTCATTCTCATACATCATATCAGCAATAAACCAAAAAAATGAGAAGTGCATAAGTGTGAAGTGTGCAAGAAACAACATCATACATATAAGCAGTATATTTAGAAAATCAAAAAAATGCAATGCTAGCTTGCAATAATAATACTCAAATCTTAATGAAAAATGATGATGGAGTACATATCAATAAGTCAAGTGAAAGTAGTTCTACACCACATTAAACATATGATAATAAAGTTATTCACAATTTAAGTACTTAACACAATAGAAAAAAACATACATCAACAATTTGATATATTCAACAAAAGAAAATTCAATTTTACAATAAGTAACTATTGCACGAGATAGTGATTAACAGAAAGATTGAACAGTTATTATAAAATCTCAAAATACAAAATCATCTTCCTAATTCCTTGTGCATCTATCTAGCTTTCGATTTTTTAAATCTTGAAAAAAATGATCGAATCATTATAAGATTCTTTGATAAGCTCATAAATTATATCAATCTCTTTATCAGAAAAATCTAGAATGCTAGAAAGTTTTGTCATTAATTCATTAAACATTTGTCTTTCTTTAGAATTCCATGTAAAACTCTGAATTGTATTTGCAACTTGAGCTACAGTATCAGCCATCTTGACAATATAATTACATAAAGATTGATCACTATCATCTCTTTTAGGCTTCTTGTGCTTAGCACATCTCTTTGAAGATGAAGGCATTGATATTTTTTTCTCTCCTGGAGATTCCTGTGTATGATCCATTTCAAGATAATCTATGGGATGGGATGCATCTGGACATGTTTCGATAAAACCTGAAGGTTCGTCATTACCTTAACTATATTGAGTACCTAAAGAAGTTTCAGAAGTTCTTGTCTTTGCCCATTCTTCTGTGGCATGATCTTAACCATAGACCTTCTCAAATTCGTTGTAATTTATAATTGGAATATTTAAAAAGTCAGCATCTTTTGGAAAAGCCTGCAATACAAGAAGAAAAAAAGCATAATACATATTTCTTAGCAATATTATTAGAGAATATATATGTTACAAAAAATATCTAAATGTGGCATATTTCTTTTGTCCCATCAATATCATTTTTCTGTCTTCATCTTAAGATGTGCCTGATTTTCTCTTTAGTTCTTGGATGTGGTTTCATATTCATCTTTGATGTTTGATTTGATTTTTACATTGCTCGAGCTTGACTTCAATTCTATTTTTCTCTTTTAATTTGCAGGAAACACCTTTGTACACAGTATCTTTGAAACCTTAAGCGCTTCTCATATTCACACAAAATTTGTAAAATCCCTGAAATTCATTCTGGTTTTGTATTATAGATAAAATGTCTTCTTTTACTTTTGGGAACAGGTAGAAGGTTAGCAGGATGAGAGTCTATTTAACCTAATTAAATAATCATTGTATTGAAGCAAACATTAATAGTTATCATGATTAGAAAATAATCTGATAAGAAAATTATTTAAAAAAAGACATTAGTAAAAACAAAGATTCTTATTCTTACTAGAAATAAATATTTGTGTCATCCATAACATATACTAACTGAAAAAACATATATATATATATATATCACCAAAAAATATACACAATTTGCAAAAAAAAAAAAAAATTACATTATGTACTAAAGAAATATGATTTATAAAAAGATAATAAATCTATCTTCACAAAAATATGGACTACTTGTTAAAAATGATATTTTCTGTCATTCAAATTTCTAACTAATAACCAACTTTATTCATGCTTCCATATTGCATTAGTCATTTACTCTCTTTTGTCCAACCGCTCACCAGAATTGTCTATAATCCTCATGTCATGTCTGCTAATATGTGCTCTCTTAACTCACTCATTCTTGTAATAGAAAATATGGGTCGCACTTGATAATTCTAAATCGATTTTTTAAAGAACGAAAATCACGTTTCATTGTAATACGGAGTGATGAATGTCGAAGGTTAAATAATTTCTTAGTGTTAGTTGGCTTAATGCTAGTGAATTTTTTAAGATGATATCTTGTGGCACAATATGGAGATATAAAATCCTTCATAGCAGAGTAGTCACAGTCAACTCGGTAGTACTTGTGAATAAGTGTGAAACATTATTCTTAAAAATAAAAATAATTATTGAAAGTGATATTTATATTATAAACATTTTGTACCTTCTAGAATAACCAGACTATCATGTCGTTCTAAAGCATTATGAAGTACAGTAGTATAATGTGTTGAACCTTTCCACCCAGCTAAGACATATGTAAATCTCAATTCAAAGTCTATTATTCCAAGCACATTTTGGGTGGGATAAGGTTTTTTCCTTTTTAAAAATAGATTCATACTCTGTAGGAATGCTAGCTTTAATATGGATTCCATCAAGAGCTCCAATATATTTCGAAAATTAATATGTTATATTAGTAAGAGTAATGAAAGATTTATATAAGATATCATTACCATACCTTAAAAAAAAGCATGAATATATTATTCAATTGTATTTTATGTGGAGTTTTCAATGATATAGGCTTTATCATCTCATGTTGTAACTCTTTTACAACATATAATACAATATTAAAGTACCTGCTGACAGTTTCTCCGAATAGTTGAAAGTTGAATTGAATAACTCGATTTCGCACACTATGCCCAACGGTGTGTAAAAATATAGCAACTTGTTCTTCAATTTGCACATTAAGTGTGTCTACAAGTAAACCTCTTCTGCAAAATAAATTACATAGTTTGAAAAAATGAGTTTTTTTCATTCAAACCATATTCATGCTGTTGAATCGGATCCATGATACAGTCTAAAAAAGTATGTTTCACGTTGAATATTTCGCTCTGGATTAATTCTTTGTTGATCTCTCCTCAGTGTATTTAATTAAACAAATATAATAGTGATTGTGTCAGCCATGCAAGCATGGATTTTCATTGACTTCTACATCATTTGAAAACTCATCATAATCAGAGGACCATCATTTACCATCTTCTGATGTCTCGGTCATTGAATTTCACGGTGATATTGACTAAGTTGTCCTCAAAAAAATAAAAATAAAAAATATTTAGAAAAATGGCGAAGCCATTAAATTAGTTGAAAAATAAAAGAATTACAAAGAAAATAAGACAAGGGACAAGATATGATTAAAGCAAAGAATCATCATTTTTGTAACTATAGCATCTCGATGACCAAAAAGTATGTTTGAATTAAATATTTTTGATTGAATTTGTAAATATACATGAAGGGATCAAGAAGTTCTAGTATATTATTTAAGCCTCTTTTATAAGAATCTATATTTACATTTAAAATTTTTTTTTTTGTTTTAGAAGATTTGGGACTCAACTTTTCAATAAATTTGGGTAAACTAGCTTTTGGGAAAGAATACTTTCTTGCATTATTTAGTTTACATCATGGAATTTTTTTACAAACTTGATGTCTTTCCTAACAATCTATATATTAATATTAAATAATTGTACATAGTTAAATAAAACTATTATAGAAAATAGCAAGATAATTTTATGAGAAATAATATGCAATAAAGCAAATAAAATTTTATTGATTGCAACATTATCAAGATAATCCTAATGCAATTATGAATCTTATTTTAAACTAAAATTTTAATGACAATGAACCAAACAACCGTTAAGCTCACCATCACCTCGTTAGAGTCAGGCGAGGATAGCTTAATCTTGATACAACTATAGCTAAGCATTAAATGAGCATAAATTAAACGAGCATTTTGTCATTAATCTTGATATTAAACTATAGCCAATCATTGCTATTCTTATCATTCAATCCATTTAAATTTTCCATAATTGTTCTTGCTAAATGTCAGAAATGGCATGACAGCGTTTAGTTTGTAATCATTAAAAAACTTGTTTGTCTAATAATTTAACATCTACAAATCTAGGAGCCAATGTAGCAAAACAACATTAGAAGTAAACAAGAAATTTCTCAAAGATGCTGGCTCCGTCAAGGTTTAGCAAAATCAGAAGTAAATAAGAAAATTTAAAGAAAATCCTAAAGAACATTTTGCACAACCATTTCTCAAATCTGTTAGTTTTTCATCAAGGTACAAAGCAAAAATAAACAAGCTATCTGAGAAGAAAAATGAGAAAAAAATCTGGAAGTAAGATGAAAATGAAAAAGTAGAATACTTCATGAAAATTGTATAAAATACCTTCAGTTGCTTTCGGTTTCAGGGAAGGTGATGGGATGCTGATGACCTAAGACAAGAAGATCCACTCAGTCAGTCGACTTGGGATTGTAGAAGAATTGTCGAAGTCGTGAAGTATCACGACGAGTTTCGGATCATCTCCACCGCCAAGGTAAGCTCACTCGCTCGCGGACTCGACTCGCTCCTCTCGTGACTCGCGTTCACAGACTCGGTCGCAGGTCGCACCTCTTGCGATCGTGATGGAGCCCGCTTGTAGCGGTCGCCAATGTTACCACCCAAGCTCGCGAAGAATTGCGGTCAAAGCACTCGATCTCGCTGTTGCCGCTCTCTCAGCCTTGTCACGGCAGTTATCACAGGAGACGAAGGGGTTCACGCGTGCACTATCCTATGATTTCTAATTTCGTTGAATTCGAAGATATTTGAATTACATAGATAAGCTTATATGAAGAATTTCAAATACTCTGAAATTTTACACAACATTTATTTTGCAGCAAATCAAACACCAACAACAACAACAACAAGCCATCCCACTAGGCGGGGTCGGCTACATGAATCATTCGTCTCCATTGTGTCCTATTATGTGTCAAATTGTCATTTAATTCAAGTATACTAAGATCATTTTTATACATCTTAACCAAGTCTTTTTAGGTCTACCTCTACCTTTCTTAACATAAGGCAAATCTAATGCATCTACTCTCCTAATCGGGTCATCAGACGACCGACGCTTTATGTGGCCAAACCATCTAAGGCGACTCTCTCTAATCTTATCTGCCACTGGAGCTACTCCAACTTTTTCTGAACATGCTCATTTTGCATTTTATCTCTAAGAGTAAAGCCACTCATCCAAGCATCCTCATCTCTCAGAACACTTAACTTAGTCTTATGTTTCTTTTTATTGGCCAACAGCACATAAGTCATCGGTCTTACCACCATCTTATAAAATTTTCCCTTAAGTTTACGTGAAACTTTTTTATCACATAATAGGTCAAATGCATTCCTCCACTTCAACCATCCAACTTGAATTCTACTAATAATATCTCCATCTATTTTACCATCATTTTGAACAATAGAGCCTAAATATCCAATCGCCACTCTTATTAATGACTTGATCACCTAAAGTCACAACACTACCACTAAAACTTCTACAACTAAAATTACACTTCATATATTTAGTTTTAGATCGCTTAAACTAAAACCTTTAGACTCTAAAGTTGACCTCCATAATTCAAGGTTACGTTGGACCGCTCTAGTCTTATCAACAAGAAGAATGTCATCGAAAAAGCATACACCAAGGTACATCTTCTTATAAATGCCTCGTAAGAACATCCATAACTAAAGTAAAAAAGATAAGGGCTTAATGTTGATCCTTGATGTAATCCAACCGAAATAGGAAAATATTTTGTCAATCCTCCTTGTGTTTGGACACAAGTGACTTCTAGTATACATATCCTTAATGACTTGAATATAACAATATTAACTTCTTTCTCGTTTCAGAACTCTCCAAAGAACATCTCTTGTGACTTTATCATAAGCTTTCTCTAAATCAATAAATATCATATGTAGATCCTTTTATTTTCTCTATGCTTCTCCATCAAACCTCTTAACAAATGTATAGCATCCATAGTAGATCTACGGCATGAAACCAAACCGACATTGTGAAACTTAGATCACATCATAACCTATGCTCAATTACTCTCTCCCATAATTTTAATGTATGGCACATTAACTTAATTCCTCTATAATTTGCACACTCTTGTGCATCACCTTTATTCTTAAATATAGAACCAACAAACTCTTTCTCCACTCATTTGGCATCTTTTAGTCTTTAAAATAACATTAAAAGATTTGTAAGCCAAGAAATTCCTTGATCTCCTAAACATTTCTACACTTCTATTGGAATATTATCCGGCCCTCTTGTTTTCCACATTTCATTTTCTTTAAAGCTTCACTAACTTCGATTTACTATCTGACGATAAAATGAAATTCTATTTTTGTTTAGGGTATCTAAAATCAATCGTACTTTCAGATCCTTCATTGAAAAGTTTATTAAAATATCTCATCCAGTATTTTCAATATCTTTTCTAAGAAAAGCGCTTTATTATTTTCATCCTTACTCTCATTCAATCCATGTTTTACTTCTCCTATCTCTTTCTTTAACTTATACATACATCTTTCACCTTCTTGGTATCTAATCTATTGTATAAATCACTAAATTTTTCAGATCATATATCGCTTTCTAGAATCTCTGCCATTTATAGCTTTCCCAATTCTCCGAAGTTTTACATCTAAACTAAGCTTTATAACAACGCTTTTTTTTTATCTTTTCGCACACTGACACCACCAACTATTCTTATTAGATTTTCCTTTGATTCGCCAAGACATCTTTAGAACTTGTTTAATAGATTGATATTTTTTCCCACATAACGTACTTATGAACATCCCAAACTTTAATTTCTTGTAGTTTGCTTAAAATATTTTTATTTGTGTTCTTTAAGTGTCCCCATCTAATCCTGCAATAATTAAGTTTATTTTTCTCTTACAACCTTTCATCTTAAAATCTAAAACTAATACGGTGACTTAAAATTTCACTTGGAATAACCTTACAATCTTTCTGACGATCTATTTTTCTTATCAAAAAATAATCAATTTGTGTTTTACTAGATCCATTTTTATAAGTAATATGTTCATCTCTTTCTTAAATAAAGATTAACAATTACAAAATCATGTTAAGAAAATCTAATATACCCCTACATTCTTCATTACCACTCCAAATCCATAACCACCACGTGAATATTTTTAAAATCTTCTACCACTCTACCAACACGTCCATTTAAATCTCCCAATAAATACTTTTTCTTCAAGAGGTATCTTTTGTATTAATCCCTCTAATTCATTCAAAATTTTCTTTTGAGTTTACCTCCAAACCTACTTGAGGAGCATAGACACTTATAACATTAATAATCTTAGTATCAACAATAATCTTTAAAGTTTATAATTCTATCTCCACATCTATTAATACTTATAACATTATCCTTCAAACTTTTATCTATAATCAAACACCAAATAATATAAATTACATATATTTTATTTACATTACACTCATTTTACTTCCAACCAAATAGCCCCTAATGAACCAATTTTAAATGCACCCTTAAGTTTGTAATTGATAACTCATCAAATTTTGAGATAAAATAAGACATGCAAAATTTTGAAGTTAAATAAAGTTAAAACTGACTTGATTACTCACAAATGAGTGTGATCATAATCTATTCAATAAACAGCAGTGCTGATTCACTTCATTTTAAATGAACCAAATGTGATTTCAATGGAACTCTTTGAATTTGAGGGCTCAAACTTCGAGCATGGGCCAAATAGAAATAAGTTAAAAAAATAAATTTACATTAAGCTCTATAAGGTGGCTTGCAAATGAGAACTTAATCAGATGGCTTACTAGCGAATATAAAGTAGGATCTTTCAATGAATAATCAAATCACTTTGTGATTTATTAAGTGAATTGAAAGAACAAAAAGAGAGATTTGCAATGTGCTTGAGGTTTTATCGACAAGCACAAATGAAACTCTTCATTGAATGTTTCAAAACTTAATCAAAAAAGAATCATATGAAAGTGATTACATATTAGTTTAAATGCAAAATCAAATACTAAAATAATGCCTAATGCCACCTAATCTACAACTCAATTATGTTAGCAGATAGAATGCGTTATTTATATTCGAAATGGAAATGTTTCCTCACTCTTTTAACAATGAAACATGTGTGCGGGCAATCACCTTATAGTTAAAGAGGTAATTTTGCATTCAAATGCGTAGCATAGTAATATGTGTAAATAACCCAAAAATGGAATATTCACACATATTACAAGAGAGTTTTATGTTCAATTATATTACAACAAAGCATGCACAAATGCTTTGAACTATGTGTAGATGCTTGAATGAACTAAATTCATTGCACAAATTACAAAGCAAACTCTTATTCAATTCAAGTGTTTTAGATTTTTGTACTAACACTCAAATTAGATAATTTATGCATATATTGTATGACAATTTCAAGTCTAATTTATTTGAATTAAAATATCCACAACTGCTTAAGAAGACACTTAATTCTTTGAAAATTAGTATAGGCACTTGAATTGAAACACCCGTATGGGTCCCAACACATGCACTAAGTGCCTAAACATTAAGTCTGAGGATGCTGCGCGAGTTAAAGATAAAATCAATTTCATCTTTTATGACTAAACGCAGGCAAGGTAGTGAATATCCTAATATGCTAATATATTTAAACAAATTTAGGTGAATGAACTGTACAAATCTTAACTTCATGAAGTGTGATTATAATTGGCCCAATTCCTTATTAATAAAGACAGAGTTGACATGGTCACTTGACCATTAGTTAAATCAAGCCAAGTAGCATTCAATCAAACGTCATACTTAATCTTTAATGTTTGTAATGGAGTTAATAAGGCTTATCATATGATCAATTTTCTAAAAATTAAATTACACATAAATTGTATGCCCAATTCTCCGCTAGCAAATAAATAGAGTTGACAAAGTTTACCCGATAATGGCCGTGTGATTAAAACATTTCAACTAGAGGGGATATTATCATGAAAAGATATTTAAGCTCTAAACTAATTCATCATAAAACTAAATTCAAACTAAATATAAATTCAAGTTAACCGGGTAATTAATTATAGGTGTTTGCGCATTTAGGAAACCTAGAATCAAATCTAAAGTCCTCACAAAATGAGGACAAAATCTCTTGATAGTTTCTTATCTACTGTTCCATCTATCTTCTGAAAATTTAACCGATCAAACTCTCTTCATCAAGTGATCGGATGCGAATTTTCGGAGCCTACAATTCTACTTTCTTTACACTTGTTAGAGTGGACTTGAAATCTCACGCACTCTAGGGCTTTGGTTATTCATTTAATGAGTATTTGATACGATTACAGCAGCTCCCTTTTTCTCCTATTATAAAACACTTCTTTATTCTATCTCTTCTTCACTCTCTCTATGCTAAGGCTTCTCCCTCCAGACTTTTTCTTGTTTTCAGTATATTTGTCTCTTGTTTCTTGCTCCTTTCCTCCCACTGTTATTCGCATTTGCTCTCTCTTCTTTCTCCTTCATCTCCAGAACCTAACAGCAGCTCCATATGTTCTGAATACAAAGAGAGTGATACAGATTCTCCCTAAAACAAAAATAGAAATATAAGGAATATTTGAAGAGAATGAACCTCAATTTAATTTGATGTGGCACTCATTTGAAATGGCTAAGGACTCCATTTTAAATTCTTTCTTGCTAGCAAATAAATAAAACACAACTCACATGCAAAGTATAGATCTGTAGTTGCTGGATCAAAGTAGGATTTCTAAAACTATTTTTGTTTATTTTTCATTTTTTTTTAATTCAATTCAGTAAGGTAAAATCTAAATGCTATTTTTGAATAAAACTGCTGTCTAGTAGTGAGTATCTTCACGGAAAAACGTGATTTTCACAGAAGTCATAGGCTTTTGATGATCTGCATTTCTAGTATGCATTTTTTTCTAGTCACATTATCTAAACTTTGTAATCTTTATTATGGTTAAAAAAATTCACATTTATTGTATTAGGTCAAAATGGCTGTTCAATATATGCGGCATGTAATCCAGAAAAAGGCAAAATTTGACATCAGGGATCTTAATGTTTTACAGGTCCGAACCTACCAAATATTTTTCCGGACTAATCACTTTTAATGGCAGAAACTAAAAGTTTTTTTGAATCATTGTATCCAATTCAATCTACAGTACGCACCAAAGGCGTTTATTCCAGCATTATTTGGACATGCTTCAGAAGACTTATTTATTCAGCCCCATCACACTGATCTCATTTACCAGTCATATGCGGTAAAGAAGTATTCTTTTCCTGATGCTCTCACCATAATAATTATCAATATGTTCGTTCAACATTGTCACTTTTGACTGGCCGTTACAGTGTGTAGTTGCTTTTTATTTTCTGTTATAGAAAGCATTTGAAATTTACATTTCTTTTCCATCTATCACGTTTCAGGGTGATAGGAACATGATCAAATTTGACGGTGATCACAACTCTCCGAGGCCACAATTCTACTACGATTCTGTTTCAATTTTTTTTTACAATGTACTTCACCCCCCTCAGATTCCTGCTGTGATCTCAAGTAACTTAGAAAAGTACTATGATTTGGGAGATCTGCCCGTTGGTGCCAATTCAGATGAGGTGGTATTTAACGATATACACCTATAGTATTAGGAATAGCAAGTTTTTGACTGATTTCCTATTTTAATCATTGTACTTTTCTATGTGGTTAGTATTTTTTTTTCATGCGATTTTATTTTAGCTAATTTTTTAATCATGCAACATCTAATTGACAAATATAGGACATTCACCTAATACTTCAGTATGACTATTTTCATGTAGCGTAAATAAGTTGAGTCAAGATCAAACCACACCTAAGCTAATCTAAACTAATTAATCGCATTTGAGCACAAGTTTTAGCTCATTTCGTTCGATTCAGGTCAGCTCATTCATTATAGAAGAAAATGATTCTAATTCAAGTGCCTATTGTACTAAAATTATAAAAATAATGAAAATTTATGTGAGAAATAATAAGAAATTTGCTAATATGAGAATGAGAGAATTTATAAATATTTTTAACAACTTTGTTATTAAAGCGTTGAATACTCACATATTTTAAGTGTATTTTACATAAACATTTTTTAAGATAGTGGATTTGTGAATTGAGTTGGGGTAGTTCAAACTTGATTTGCTAGCTTATAGAGTGTGCCATTTATAAAGCTGAGATTGAGTTGCCTCACTAGCATACTTGGCTGACTTGCACCCTTAGTTGGCATTATGCCATTTTATTAAATTTAAGGAGGTTTGATCTTGTTTCAAATGTGTTTACTATACTCGAATGAATGTTCTAGATAGTTACATGACAATTCATTAATTCAATGGTAGTGGATTGCTCAAATTAAATAAATATTTTTAGCACATATAAATTAACATCTAGAATAATTTCAATGAATTTGATTTCAAAAAACATTATTTTTTTGGAGTACCTTAATCAGGATCATTAGTGCCACTTAGTTTTCCATCAATTTGATCAACGATCTGATATTCATAAAAAATGATCAAATTAGATAACAACTTATGACATTTTCTCCAGAGTGCATTATATGAGATTCTGGATGGGCTTCGTGCTGCCGGTAATGAATCAGCAAGCTCTTCGTCTGCAGCACCTGCTCTTCCAAAAGGTACTGGCTGATTTTGAACTAGGAAAGTGGAAACACTAGCCTTTTTTAACAAGCTGAACTTATATCATGTAGGTCCACATTCCAAATCTGTAGTTGAACTGCTTTCGGAAAGCATGTCCCAAATTTCTATGATTGGTGAAGATGTGGTACGTCTAGTTATTCATTTCTTTTTGTTCTTTTCCACTAAGCAATTATTTAGAAACAGGTTAATTTACCTTCTGAAACACAGGATTTTCTTCTTGAACAAAGCAGTACTGTTACTGAGATAGACGGAAATAATGAATATGAAACCCATTTGGTAAGCGGTTCAAGGAAGGAAATCTTTATCTCATTTGTTACTTGTAATCGTTATGCATTCCTTCTAAACTTCCCACTTCTACCTATCTAGGGTAAAAAAATTGGGCAGGTTGAGGAATCTCACACGTGTTCAAGCTCCAACAGGGAAAGCTTTGGAAGATGCTCTTCTCTAGGTGGAGCCAGTGTGGGTTCGTCCTCAGGTGAATGCACTGAAAATCCCAGCCGCAGACATCAGGTATTCTACTCCCCATCCGTTTCACATTTTTCTCATTTTTCTCATTTTTCTCATTTTTCATCCATTCATTCAAAACTTGTCTTTGCCACCCTACATATATAGGGATGTCAACTTGCCTCTCTTAGTCCCATGATTAGCTTGAATTTGATTTATTTTATAAATGGACTTACTTGACAAGCTATGTGATAAAGGCTTGTTATCGTTGTTGCTGCTGCTTACCTGACAACCTGCCTAGCATGATCATATTCAGCTTGATTGTACCTCGATATGTTTGTCATGTTTGTGTGTGTCTTTGTGAGTGAGTGTGCGTGTGCATGCGTGTGTGTGTTGCGAGGGGTTGGGTGCATGAATGATTTTGTGTTTATATCCCTCCTAATTTGATAAAAAGATGGATGATTTGCAATCCCTCTACCATGCAGGTATGACTTTAAAAAATAATATATATCATTGGAAACGGTTTTAAATATCATTTTATACAGGGTTAAAAACAAATTTAGATTCAAGTACTAGATAAAATAAATGAATCATTATTCCATGAAGTTGTTATTTTTATATACCTAATGCATGGTTCAAATTTAATAAATTTGGCATTCTATTACTTTTTATTGTGTAGATTAATATGAATATTTTTTATTTTTAAATTGAATGTTGCATAATTGAAAAAATAAACAAAAATAAAATAGAATAGAAAATGTATCTCTATTCATATTGAAGGATAGTACTATAAATGGGGGGAGAGAAAAAGGATAATATTTATTTTCATTTTAATTTTTTTTTTGCTTCTACCACTTTATATACAATCTTCAAACTCGAGATTATTATTGATTGTTGTCTACAATATAATAATTGCATGTAGATTGAGTTTAATTAATTTATGATTGCTTAACGTTTATTAATATGCAAAAGATAAATAGATAACACATAAGTTCGTGTGTAATTATTGATTAAATTTTACGTAACAGCTAGTGAATATTTAGTTAAATAAAATTCTTGGTTAGGCCACAAGTTGCGGATAGCACATATTCTTCGTACCATGAACTCTAAATCTAGGCTCATTTACCAATTCGAACTTAACAAATATTGGGTCACACATTTGGTTTAACACTTTTTTTTTTCTTGGAACAGATTATGCTGAAAGCACTCGCCACACCTCTCAGAAAAATCCATCGCAAGTCAACCAAACCTAAGGAGAAGAAGAATAAGAATGACCCCTCAGGATCAAAGAAACTAAAGCTCTGGGCGAAGTTCGATAAGGCCGAGGCGTTATTTAGTCACCGGTTGCGTCTCTGCCTTCTTGGTCGGTTCAATCACAAGCGTAATCATTCTACTTGAAAGCCCAAAAAAAGAAAAAATTCACATATTTACAAGAATTTTCTAGCATCAATGATTTCTTGAAAGCAGAAGGGTTTTGATGATCAATTTCATTCATTCTACCTCCAATCTCTGATATGCTCCCCATTATTTGTTTGAAATCAGTAGTTGGTTTCCATTTTGTGGCCTTCTAAACCTGCAACTCATTCAATGGAGGGATTACTAACCCTAACGAAGTATGCTCTGTTGTTCTCTGTGAGTTTTCCTGTAGCAGATAATGATTCTAGGAAGCATTATGGGTTGAGATGACTTTCAGTTGGCCTCTGCAGAAGATTCCGGTAAGGCAGTTATCACTGTTTAGAGCTTTTTGTGCTGTTCTTATTGGTACGTTGGTGTTTTAGTTCTTATTAATTTGCTGTCTAGATGTTGACACTGTAGTATATAGCAGCTATCCTAACTGCTGGAAAATTAGATTAATTTGCAACTTGTATATTTTTTTTTTAAGGGGGAAAGATATCTTCTGAAATGTGCTGTTAGGAATTTTATTTGATCCTTTGCCTGTCATTGTTTATGGAAGGTGGACTTTTCTTATATGAGACTGATTATTCTAATTTTGATTTTATGTTTGTATGTAGCACTTCACTGAATCTTTGGAATCAATATATTCATAGATGAAAAATTATCTGTGAATTGACCTTTATTAATTTTATTCATGATCTCATAATCACTCCACTTTCTTATTTTAAGTTGGCCAAAATCTAATCTTTATGAATGAAACTATTTGTATTGTAAACTTTTTATTGTTTTTATTTCATGAGTTTTATGATAGGTCATAAATCCCTATGGTTTTTTTTTTAATTTTTAATTTTTTATTTTTTATGCTTTATACTCTTGAGATTCTTGAATAAAATTATCTTTTGCCTTTTGTTTATGTAATTTTTTTTTGTTGAAATAATTGATAGTTGCTCTAGTCTTTGAAGTTTTATGGTACATTTTCTAGGACTTTAATTAGTCTTTAATTATTCTTCTATCTCCTATTCCTTTCCTCCACACACAACTACCCCTATTGTATGCTTCGCCTCCCTCACCCCTAGACCTCACTAACTCAAATTAATCTTAACATAACCAAGCTAAAAACATATAACAATTAAATATTTTTTATATGTGAACAAACCTTTGATCCAAAATCTATTAAAAAAAATTACCCACATTAATTCCTTCATATACCAAACCTTTGATATAGAGTTCCTTGGGATTCTTATTATAAAAAAAGTACACTTTCAAAGCTTAAAGGTTTCATCCTCAAATTTATTCAAAATTTTAAATATCTTTTTTTTTCCCTACTATCCACATACCCATCTATCACCACTCCAAGAGGATGACAATCAAGTTGCTACTATTAAGATTCTATAGACCTCACATCACTTTGTAAAGGGAGTTAAAGTGCAACAATATGTTGGTATTATAGAAATGATACTTTGATTATGTGTAAAACCACCATTTACTTTGGAATAGTGGCTTCATATTTAATAAAGAGAGTAGCAAGTTTGGGCTACAACTCCATCCTTTAACATTAAATGCTCAAAACTTTAGGGAATATTCAAAGATTGAAATTTTACCATATTTGAACTTCAATTTGTTTAACAATTGAGTAGAGCTAATGAGAGTGTTTTAAGTAATAAATACAAATATACAATATTCAAAATTATAATATTGTTCTTGTAAAATATCAAAATACAAGTTTTCACATAATAATATGATATTGTTGTAAAATAAACTATCCTTAAGAGAGAGCAATTCAAGGATATTGAACGCAATTATTGCCTTTAATTCGTTATTTTATCATAAATGGACATCAAGCATAAACATCACTACATCAACATAAGAGTATAGATGTACAAGAAAATATATCTAAGCTATAGAGAAGTTGGATTGAATTAATATTTATATTATTCAGCAACCGCTTAACTAACATTTACACCTAGCCTATAATAGAACTATGATTCTAGCTAAGCTTGACACCAGAAGTCTTATCCTTCACTCAATAATTTGTCAAAGAATCCTACTTATGCCTTTTTTATATAAGAGTAAGAGTAATTATATCTTCATTCAAGGTCAATGGTACACACTCTTAAATAAAATAAAAGTGAAAAAGTTTTTTCATTATCCATACTTTGCAACAAAGAGGGAGGCTTATTCATAGTAAAAACTTCTTTCATCATCAATAAATCTAGATATAAGATCATTTATTGTCACAATCATAAAAAAGAAGCATATTTTAAGTTTGGTTAAACAATTCAATTTCATTTGAGAGTAGTTGATTATCTCTCTCTCTCTCTCTCTCTCTCTCACACACACACACGCATACACCAACACACAAAAATAAAAGATGGTATATTTTTGAAGTCATAGATCACGATGAAATCTTTTCATGCAATCAAGATTTTGATCGAATTAATCCATGGATTTTGAATTATTCACAAATTGGGGTTCTTTCCCAAAATCAAGAAATGATATGATGTTCCTTGCAATTGAAAATATGATATATATATATATATATTCTCTCTTATCTTGATTTGGTGGTACCACTCGAAGCATTCTAGAAAATTTAAATGATTTTGGGAAATCTATAACTTGAATCAATGATTCGTTCCACACATGAAGGCTCACAAAAAGTAATTTGAATTAACATTTTCTTTTTGTGGGTGATATTTTAAGAATTTATAGGATTATTTAATGGATAAAAATTATAATTGAATAGTTATGAAGGTGTCACAGCTTTGTATTATGGAGAGACTAATTGGATGATGTGTGTTAATTGCTTGTGGTGCAATGAATAAATATAGGGTTAGGTGGCTCTCTAATAAGGAATTATAGTAAGTTACCCTTAGAACAATTATTATGTCTTGATTATTCTTATGAATTATTGCAATCTTCCATTATGTCATTGTTATGTGTTATATATTTTCTTTCTTTTTTATAGATGTTAAACATTGGCATGAAAACATTTACATTGGTGGAAAACTCTGTACCCGATGCATTCTATGCTCGCCGCCTTCTTGATGCCTCCGGAATCGTCGTCGTTCCTGGCTCTAGTTTTGGCCAGGTTTCTGGAACATGGCATATAAGATGCACAATTCTTCCTCAGGAGGATGAGATCCCTACTATCATCTCCAGGTTCAAGCATTCCATGAATGATTTATGCAAGAATTCTGGGACTAAAAAAATAGTGAATCACTCATACTTCTTCTCCAAACAGCCTCTTTTAACCTGCCACCTATCCTCCTCTTTGAATGCCAACAGCCATCTTATTCAGGGCAAGGTAAAAAAAAAGGATTTTTGGATTAGTATTGGACTTGTTTGCTGCTAGGTAGTATTACAATCGAAATCCTAATTGAATCTCTTCTCTAATCTTACTACTAAGCAATGACTTCTTATTACATCAATGTAGAACCTAAAGGATATGAGATTTGATGTTTCGTAGGATTCAAAATCTTCATTATCAATTATCCATTTTGCTGTTGGGTTTTGGTGAATAAAAAAATCAGTGTTGATAAAAAAAAATCGAGTTTTTGAAGTGTCTTTGTTATCCCGTTTAATTTAGTCTCACTCGCCTTTCCTTTTCTACGACCTAGAGTATAGCCAAGAATCAACTCTGCCATCAAGCAGGTTCCTCTCGGCAACTCTCTTTTTCATGAGAAGCACCTTCTCCATCGGGTTCTCTTATCTCTCAGCTATTTATCCCTCTTTGATTGGAGTCCAATTCCTTTATCGCAAAAGAGAACTCACATCGCGAGTTCCTCTCAATTTTCGCATTTCTCACCTATTCAACCCAAATAATCAATAATCTTCTCTATTCAATTCTTTTAAGCCGAACTCATGCAAAATTATTATTGTTACTGTTCGTGGATGTGTAGAGATGCTTGAATGTGTAAAAAGAAATTGTATATTGTGTTTGTGTTTTTTTTTTTTGCAGATTTTAAGACCCTGCTAATGCCCAATAGGGAATAATGGGTGCAAAGACACGGTTTTGGTGTCACGAGACACCACCACTACTACGCTGTATCGAGTTCAAAATTATTAAACCCTTTATGTAAATGTCATATAATTTTGACTAAATTTGGGACTCAGGAAAAAAAAAGGGGGGAGGAGGTTTGAATGTATGAGAAACGTATATATACTTTTATGGGATTCAAGTCATATGCTCATCGTGTAATGGTGATTGAATTGAAATTCGATTTGAATAACCAACGCCATCATGAGATAATTGACAGCCAAAGAATTTTGATAAATTACGCGAATTTATTTGAATTGGAATATTGCCAAAATTTTGACTAAATTTTAGACTTAGAAAAAAAAGATTCAAGATTCATTTAAAAAACAACACATCAAAAAATAAGTAATTTAAAATGAAATATGGATGTGAAAATTGCATATATATTTGTTTTACGGTGATTGGGCCCGCACATCGTGTAACGGATTGAAATTCGGCCAAGGTGGTTCAAAACACCAATCGTTACGCTCATCGTGCATGACAGATAGGTCAAAGTAGTTTCAATGCAGCCTCTCTATGCGGACGATGGAATACTATCACATAATATTGTTGAAATTTTGATTAAATTTTGGACTTAGAAAAAAAATGCAAAGAATCAAGATTCATTTTAAAAAAAATCAATCACATCAAAAATAAATAATCTAAAATGAAATATGGATGTGGAAATTGTATGTATATATATATATATATATATATTTATTTATTTATTTTAGGTGATAAAGTCGCATGCTCATCGGCATAATGAAATAGTCGATGGTTGAAAACACCAGTATATCATCGACGTAAAATGCCAAAACAGTCTGAATAGTCTGGGGATGACATCAAAAATTTTATCCAAAATTCAACTTGCAAATAAAATTCAAGCTAAACAAATAGCACTACCTAAACTCGCTAAAATAAATTGATATCGAATTGAATTTTAAATTATAAATGAGAATGAATTTGAAATAAATTTAAAGATTATATTTGAAATAAAAAAAATGGATTGAACTTAAATAGATTTATGAACTTGAAGTGAACTGAATATTTTGAAATTAAATAAATTTAGCACTTCGATATTTCATTTCAGTCGATTTGGAAGATGATCTGATTGAGCATCCAATGAGAGCACAAAAGATCTTCTCGGAATTGGAATGTAGTTTTCAAATCATAATTCAAATTGGAGAAAATCAAAGAATTCATAACATATTTTTTTAATGAGATCGAATGATCAATGAATCCTTGAAAAATATTTGAAACATATTATTCGTTTTATTAAATACTCGAATTGGATCTAGGAGAAATTGAATAAAGTTTATGATGAGTTTGAGAATTGTAAATATATAAAAATTAGAGTTTGTTGAATATTCAAAGAATAATCAACTTTGAATAAAAGAAAGTAATTAAATGTTATTTCAAGGATCTAATAAGATATTAGAACAATTTAAAACGTCTTCCATCGCCACCTGGATTTGTAATCTTTCGTACAAATAGATAGAAGACGATATTAAATTAAATTTTGCAGAATTATAAAGTTTTGTACAATCCAAAAATTAGAAAATTTTAATTCTAATTATGATTTTCAAAATCAATAATTTCATTGATTAAATGAAATTATTTATGCTAAAAATACATGCATGTGCTCGGATATAGAGATTTAAAGTGTAAATTTTAATGTCGTTGAGATTAAATAAATATGAAATTAATATCATAATTAAAAAATAAAATAATACGAATTATCAAATACTCGCATGGGTCCTGGCACAGTGTTGAATGTTTAAATTCATGTGTTTGAGGATATTGCGCAGGTTAAAAATTAAATTGATTTAAATATCTTACACTAAAAATTATGCAATTGCTTTGAAGGAGAAGTAATCATTTTGAAAGTCTGAGCATATTTATAAAATTCAATATTCTAAATATATGTTGATGAATGTATTTTAGTGAATCAACACATTCATATGATAAAGATCAAGTCATATTTGAGCAGTTAAATCCTCTCCATAGGAATTGGAGTTGATAAAATTGATTATTTCAATAGAAAATTAAATAATTAAGCTCTGCAATGTTGCATATAAAAATTGATACAATTACAGGTTTCAATTCATAGATCAAATCCTCTTCCTATAGGAGTAGAGTTGACAAGATCTAATATGATATAATAATATTTCAAAATTCTAGACCTGATCCTCCTATAGGAATAGAGTTGATAAGGTCTATCCGATGATAATAGCGTTGATTGAAAATCTCAACCTGAGGGGATATTATCATCAAAAGATACTTAAGCTCTAAACTAATTCATCATAAAACTAAATTTCAACTAAGTAAATATTTGAACTAAATAAAATTTATTTTTTAAATACTTAAAACAAATAATTCATCTATCCATCCACCATTATTTGTTGGGAATGACAGATTAAGAAAACTCTACGAAATTCAAATAAATCACTATATTCAAACTCAAATAATCTCACGCTAAGGATTGCGTGTCTCATTATTTGGTTTGGCCATAGACTCACATACGAATATGACGGTAGTCGATCATGGCCGCCAAATGACACCATTATATTTGCCATGAGTAGTATATGTTCTCAATGGCTTTTTGAGTTATGAATTATAGAGTATATTTGATAGGCATAAAGCCATTTTGTTAGCTAAGGTGGACTTAATATTGTCTCCTTGGACAAACACGACCAAAGTCTACAAGGATTACTTTCAGCGCAACCCATGATCACGATGGGGATCCTTCTGCCTTCGACTACCTCCTCGACTAAGTTACCACGATGATGACAAAACTATGGGATTTAGATCGGGTACGTCATCATTCCGCCAACCATATGCTTTAAGTTAAATAATGATGAATTTCATAAATTCTAAACTCAAAATTTTAAACTCCATATGTTTATTATATCGACTCATTCTGATCTAATACTTAATCAAAAATTCTCTCTCAACATTGGGATAGGTAATTAACTATAGGTGCTTGCGCCTATAGGAAACCTAGAACTGGATTTAAAGTCTTCACAAAATGAGGGTGAAATCTCTGGGTAGTGTCTTATCTACTATTCCATTTGCCTTCTGAAAATTTCACTGACATAAATCATACTCTCTTCATCGAGAGGTCGATGTCAAATTTTCGGAGCCCACATTAATGCATGGTCAGTTGATTCCAAGGTAAGTATAATTTAAGGAGACTTCTTCAATACAAAGTGTGTTACTAATATGAAAACTAATCATGTGACAAAAATAAAGAAAACAAACTGTTAAATAGATGACAACTTTGAATTATAATACCATATGAGAATGTTAAATGCTATTTTAAAAAGAAAGGAAAATGTTTTAATGAAATTGAAGAACTAAACATGTTAAATACAATTAGTAAATATACTTGAAAGATAAAAACAAATGAAATCCTAATATATGTTTCTAAATAATATTAAGTACTTTTATATACTCAAACTTTTATAAAATTATATTTGAAATTAAATGGAGAAACAAGCAAGCTAAAATCATAATTAGTAAGCATATACTAATATTAAAGATTTTATTATAAGCTACTAAAGGAAAAAAAATGTTTATCATAATTTATAATTTAATTTGTTCTTAAGAATAAAACCATGATAATAAAACATGAGTTGCAAATGATTGTTTGTGTTATCCATCTACAAGCACTTGATACGATTTGAATTGTCGCACAAAAAACTCCACTCTTAACACATCAACTCCTACAATTGGATGAAGTTTTATTAATTCAAGCTAAAGTGTGATAGGTAGTCCGATAGCATGTTGGCATTAGCTTGAATAGCTTTAGAAAGGTCATTAGCTCAAAGCAAAAGTGGCTTTAGAAAGCCCATTAGCTTGATATCCATATCATGCCTCAAAGATTGATTTTCATTTTGATTGTAGACTTGCTCACTCAAAATCAAGCATTCAAGGATACATGTCCCACTCTCCTTTTGATATTTTACCCTTCCCACATAAAAAAAGGCTCTTACAAAATAATAAACATAATTAAATTATTGTCAAACTTAAAATTGAACCAAATAATCTTAGTTTTTTTGTAAGGATAAGCAATAACAAGGGATCCTACTCTAACAACATAATCTTTTTCACCCTTATTTTTTTCTTCTGAAAACACCCTTTTTTCAAAGTATATCTATTGACAATCTTCATTGCACATGTATTTTCATTCAAAATGTTTATATTCTAATTAAAATGACTATAATTGTTAATTAGAACTAACAAAAAGATGAAAGCAGGCTATTACAAGCATGTGACATGCAATTTTGCATATTTTCTAAACAATATAAAAGGTTGGTTCACGCATAACTATGTTAAGTTCATGCTTATTTATGCAAGGTCCAAATTGAGGTAGGCCTAATTTATCATGAGAGTGTTGTGATTGGTAAGCCCTATCTTCTTGCCTACACTCCTAAGAAAGCATAACGACCCATGCATTCCTCTTCTTGTGAGATTGGAACCATATTGCAAGAAAGAAAAGATCAAATCCCCCTTTTCATGTGTAAATACAAGATATTTATAGTAGATTAAGAGAACTTGTAGTTAAAGAAATGAAATATTTATATGGGCAAAAAACAAGATAATAAGAATCTCCATGGAAGATATAAATGTAGTTCCATTACAAGCTTCATTAGCTTATTCTTGTATGTCATTGCCTTTGCACAACTAATTATTTCATAAGGGTTTGGCATAAAACTCATAAAGTTGGTTATTAGGCTACTCATCCCCTCTTGTTTATTATGGGTGGAGAAGCTATCATTTATTTAAGTTTTTTATAAATCACTTATACACATCTTTTTTGTCATAAATGGAAGGTCATGCTTTCCTAAATTTTTTGCACACCATCCATATCACATTTCTTATATAGGTGATATGTAAAAGCACAATCAAAATTTTTGAAATTTTTGAAGTTAGACATTTAAAAGTAAAAGCACAATCAACTATTTTATTTTTATAACACTTGATTTTTAAAAAAAAATATTTTGTAGTTCATTATACTTGCCCTTAATTTGATGCTTCTATGATATAAAACTAAAAAAAAAAAACTATTTTCTTATTTAATCATTCTCCATCACCACTCAATATCATATAAGCAAGGTTCATAATTTGGGCATAGAATTTTTGCAAAAATACGTTTTTTAAAATTACAAAAAAAAAAAAACTTAGAATTACTTAAACTTAACCTTTTAAGCCTACATATTCCCGAAAAAAAAAGTGAAATTTAAAATAATTATAAAAAAGAAATCTCAAAACTTTCATAGAGCTTTTTCAGCATTGCTTGATTAGATTGTCATCACTATCAGACTTATTATCTTTATTTTTATTTAAACAACATGAAACCCATCATCAAATGAACACAACATTACTTTCTTTTTGTTCATATAATCAGCAAAGCCTGCTTAGAGAAATAAAAACATAATAAAATACTGCTCCCATGAAAGCTATTTGATGTTGAGAGATTTTAGTAGAATGATTGTTGATGCAGATGGCTCTTAGGAGTAACGGGAATCTCGTCATCCCCATCATTAAAATGACCCTTTTGATTCGCTTGATGGCAAAGCTGACTTTATCTCCATTTTTGAGCAGTGCTATTGGGCTAGTCGACACGATAGGCTAGAGATAATTTTTTTTTTTGATAATGAGATGTTCAACCCTAATCCCACCCACTATATAATGAGTGACTTCGAGCATGACTAATCCCCGGATGACCTAGCAACCTCGAGCCCACAAATACCGGCCCCCCTTTTTTTTTCACCCGTTAAGATCAATTTCATTCGCTCCATGCCAAAACCGACTGAATTATCATTGACTTTTATTGATTGATGATAACTTTTGTATGACCAACTGTTTATAATATGTTATTAAAAAAAACCTAAACTAATGATGATTTTGCATGATTATTAACAGTGATTTGTTTTTCATCCATGATATATTTCTCATGAAAAAAATGCAAAAAATCCCAACTGATTACAATAGCATCATCGATAATCTATCGCAGAGCATTCTGTTTCAAGAGAATCAGTGTTGTTGAGAAAAAAAAGAAGATACTACAGGTAAATTCAAGAAGCAATTCTTTTCCATGCTTTGGTGCAAGGTGCTCTGCTACAAATCACCACTCATTTACCCCCCTTTGAATCTCCTTAAACTTCTCATCAAATTTCTTAATTCTGATCTCCAACTGTGTGCAATCTAAAGAGACTTGCATCTCAAACCCCAAACACATACTTCCAGGTGCATCTCTCTCCAGTATTTGATTCCACCACATTCACATGACCTCAAGAAAATTAAGGAAAAATGAACTGGTCATCATCAAACATCACTCCCAGAACCATTTCCAAACTGGTCATCATCACCAAAAGAAGTGCCTGAAGAATCAAAGTGACTTCCAGCAGCATTGAACATGGAGCATTGTTGCTGGAATTCGGAACCCGAGCTCGATTCGAGTATATGGTTGCCTAGCATCAAATCCACCGTTCCAGCTCCACGCATGCCGCTGCCATGATTTCTTTGCCTCTTATTCGGCCTCTCATGTTTCAGGCTCTTCGAGGTCGAGCCATTGACATGGAAGCTTGAGTCTGGCGTCGACGGTTCCCGGCGAGAGGAATCTTCAAAGGAGGAGCTCTTGACAAGGCTGTCGACCTTACCCTGCTTTCCATTAGAGGCCTTGTCCTTGTGGAGTGACTCGCAAATCGGTGCAGGAGTTGAAGGGTCAGAGTCCTGGCAGAAGTCAGCGGAAGATGGTGGAGGTGGGAGGTTCATTCCTGGTGTCTCAGACAGTACTCCATTAAGCCGTTGCTGTTCCTCAATGATTTTCTTCAGATACTTTCCCTGGGCTTCTATCCTTAACTGCAACTGCCTTTGTACCTATATAAGTTTCAAAAGCTTGTTTAGTTGGAGATTTGTTAATGAAATTGAGATAAAAGGTGTTGCAATCAATGCTTGAAAAACAATGGATGGGATATATTTATCTGAAAATTATATAATGCATGAACAATAAAAGAACCATATAATAAAAACAAGAGCTTCAATGATTTTTAGTTGTGATGATCTATAAAACATAAAACAAGTCCGTGATTTGTGATGTTAACAGAAATTTAAAAACTTCGCAGAGGGTTTTAATAACTAAAGAGAATTATACGTCAGGTTAACAGTAAAACACTTTCAGATGAAGTGCAATAAATAATAATGAAGAAAAGAAAAAATAATTGAAGCTGCAAAATAGATCAGAAAAATCATATAGATCAAATAAAAGAAATACGGCATATTCAACAATATTATTTCAAGCCAACCTAAAATCAACGGCCATGTGAAGTTGCTGTCTACTATATGATAACAAGAATACTATAACTCACCTATTGGTTTAAAAAAAACTTATAAAATTTAAAGTAATAACATCTTAAACGTTAAAATTGTACATCGTCAAAATCAATTACCATCACTGTAACCCTCATACAAATGCCTTCTCTTAAAACATCAATGAAGTTCATTGAATTGTTTGGATAAAATAAGTGATAAAAAAAATCAAATTCACATTCATCCTATAAAATTTCATGTCCAATGTACTGTGGGCTCCGAAAATTCGCCACCGATCTCAATTAAAAAAGTATGATTTATATGTCGGTGAAATTTTCAGAAGTGAGATGGAATAGTAAATGAGACTAGAGCCTCATTTTATTAGTTCTATTTTAAAGCAATCACCTATAGTTAATTAAATCCGGAGAGAACTTCGAAAAATGCTATTAGTAAGAATGAAAGTGAAGAAGATGTGAAGTTTAAAATTTATGAAATTCATCATTATTTACCTTAAAGCATATGATTGGTGGAATGATGACGTGCTCAATCTAGATTTCATCCATATCCCGCCGCGTGATCCCTCCTACTTAATCGGAGGAGATAATGACTAACCACCAAAAGATCCCTATCGCCAGCCTATTGAGTCGCCCATGTAATCCTTGTAACTGTGTGTGTCCAAGGAGACGATATTAAGTCACTTTAAAAGTTTACTTTATCAAATATACCCATGATTCATATAACTCAAAGCCGAAAATATGATGGCTTACAAAATGTGAATCGTAATAAAATTCATTTTAAAGAACCATCCGATCGTAAGACTAGAATCGATCATATGCCAACTAATCAAATCATTGAGATTTAACGGCCACTTTACTTAATGAGATTATTTGAGTTTGAATATAGTGATTTATTTGATCGCTTTTGTGAGTTAAGTTTTTTAATCACATCTCCAACAAACGATGGTGGATGGGTGGATGAATTATTTATTTTAAGTATTTAAATAACAAATTTCATTTAGTTCAGATATTTACTTAGTTAAAATTTAGTTTTATGATGAATTATTTTAGAGCTCAAGTGATAATATCCCCTCTGGTTGAGATTTTCAATCAATGAGGTCATCATTGGGGTATATAAGTCTGTTTAATCATTTAGTTTATTATTTCAGATTCTGTCGACTCTATTACTTTAATAATAGAGGATCAGATCTAGATTTATATTTTGATTATTTTGATAATAGTTACCCTTCCATTTGATATCTTCAATCAACTTAGCTATCATTGAGATAGACATTGTCAACTCTACTTATTTGCTAGTAGAGGATCGAGTCTATGACTTATGTGTAATTTAAATTCATTAGAAAATCAACATCATAACAGACTTTGTCAACTTTATTACAAATATAGAGGATTGAGTCTTATAATCTAATGTAATTTAAATTTATTAATTTATTTAGAAGTTGATCATTTAGTAGACCTTGCAACTTTATTTCAAGCATAGAAGATTAAGTCTACTGTGATCACATTCTATGAAGCTAAATACTCATATTTTTTCATTGACATGAATTAGCACATGGCGACATTCATTAGCTTACCTGCATATAGTCATAAAGGATTGAATCGATTCCATCATTCTTCTGTTTGTAAAAAAAAAAAAAAACAGGCACAGCATCCTCAGACACAAAGTTTAGGTGCTTGGTATAAATGTCGGGCCCATGCGGGTATTTGATAATTTATATTATTTTCTTTTTTAATTATGAGATTAATTTTATATTTTTATTTAATCCCAACTTAACCTGCATTTTTTTCAAACATTAAAATTTGCACTTTAAATCTCTATGTCCGAGCATATACAGGTATTTATAACTTAGATAATTTCACTCAATTAATAAAATCATTGATTTTGAAAATTATAATTAAAATAAAATTTCTTTTATTTTTGGATTGAAGAAAGCTTTATAACTCATATAGAATTTAATTTAGTATCATCTTTTGTCTGCTTGTACGAAGAATTGTAGATCCGGTGACGTTGAAGGCGTTTTAAATTATTCTAATATCTTATTAAATCTCTTGGAATAACATTTAATTGTTTTCTTTTATTCAAAGTTGATTAGTCTTGGAATATTCAATAGACTCTCATTTATGTCTATTGACAATTCTCAAACAAACTCTATTCAATTTTTCCTTGATCCAGTTCGAGTATTTAATAACACGAATAATATGCTTCAAATATTTTTGAAGAATTCATTGATTATGCTTATTAGCAATCATTCGATCTCATTGAAAATCTCTTATGAATTCTTTGATTTTTTTTCAATTCTTTTGGAGTGAATTATGATTTGAAAATTATATTCTAATTCCAAGAAGATCTTTTATGCTCTAATTAGATATTCAATTAAGTCATCTTCTAAATCAATTGAACTGAGATATTGAAGTGTCAAATTTATATTTACTGCTAAAATATTCAATTCATTTCAAATTCATAAATCTGTTTGAGTTCAGTCCATCACTTTTTTTTTTTAAATATAATTTTTAAATTCATTTCAAATTCATTATCATTTATAATTCAAAATTCAATTTGATATTAATTTTATTTTAGCGAGTCTAGGTAGCGCTATCTTTTTAGCTTGAATTTTATTTGCAAATATAAATTTTGGATAAAATTTTGACAGCATTTCGACAATATTTCAACAGTATTCCAACGTCATCCTCACGTGCTAAATCATGTTGCCTATCCACTCGATGATGCGACGGTTGGTTTTAAAGACTCGATCAATTTCAATCTCATTACGCCCTGATGAACATAACGAGGCTTTCAAGTATCTGCATAAAAACAAATATATATACAACTTCTACACATTCAAATTTTATTTTAGATTATTTATTTTTGATGTGATCGATTTTTTTTTTAAATAAGTCATGATTCTTCTCCTTTGTTTTCTAAGTCCAAAATTTAGTGAAAATTTCGACAACATTTCAACATAGGAGGCAGCATCTAACAATTTTGGCTTACTCGGTACGCCCTACTGAGCGTAGCGAGCGGTGTCTTGCGACACCACAACCGTGCATTTGCACCCACTACGCCCTATTGGGTATTAGCAAGATTTTAAAACCTGCAAAACGAAACACAAGTACAAATATATAATTTCATTTTTACATACTCCAGCATTTCTACACATCCACCAACAATAACAATAATAATTTTGCATGAGTTCAATTAGAAATAATTGAGTAGGAGAGATTATCGGGTTGATTATTTGGGTTGAATAGGTGGGGGAAATGCCGGAAACCGAGAGGAACCCGCATGATGACGGAATTCCCTCTTGGCTGCGCCAAAAGGAATTGGACTCCAATCAAAGAGGGGTTACGAAATAGCTGCAGGAGATAGTTTGAGAACCCGCCCGACAGGTGTGAGTTCTCAAAAAGAGTTATTGCCGAGAGGAACCTGCCTGATGGCAGAGTTGCCTCTCGACTATACTCTAGGTCGCAGAAAGGGAAGGCGAGTGAGACTAAATTAAACGGGATAACAAAGACACTTCAAAAACTAGATTTTTTTTTATCCCTACTGATTTTTACCCACAAGCAAAATGGATAATTGATAATGAAGATTTTCAATCCTACAAGACATCAAATCTCATATCCATTAGGTTCTACATTGATGTAATAAGAAGTCATTGCTTAGTAGCAAGATTTGATAAAAGATTCAAATAGGATTTCAATTGCAATACTACCTAGCAACAAACAAGTCCAATACTAATCCAAAAATCCATTTTTTAAATTTTTTTTTTATCTTGCCCTTAATAAGATGGCTATTGGCATTCAAAGAGGAGGGTAGGTAGCAGGTTGAAGGGGCTGTTTGGAGAACCACGTGAGGGTGGAAGGCTGCTCAGCTAGTGCAGTTCACGTGGATAGAGGGTTGGGGATTTAGAAGGTGTGGTGTTAGTTTTGCTGTGCAAAAGAGAGGAGTGCAATTTGTTCGACCATGAGGAAACCGAGGAAACAGGAGTCAGCCCGGTAGGGATAGAGGCGAATGAGGATATCCGACCAAGGTACTTGGAGATCTACCGCCGAGGCTCTCAGCCGAAAGGAAGGGATGAGCCCTTCCATTCTCTCAGGTTGACGGGGGAACAGAGAGCTCTCCTTTAGATGGAGCGGCGGGCAGAGGAGATTGACGAGGGAGAAGGACGGACGAGCGAGAGGGGGAGAGAGAGAGAGAGAGCGAACGGGAGAGAGCAAGAGAGAGATAACCTGACAGGTGAGAGGAGTTTCGACTTCTTGAGGACAAACCGAGAGAGGGAAGAATGGGTTGTGCGGCTTTGAACAGAGGAGTTAGGGCTCTGAGTCGTCCCCTCAAGCTTAGGTATAAATAGGTATTTATAAGCTCGTTTACTAAAATAAAAAATTAACCCCAATTTTGATTTTTGCGATGACAAAATTATATAATTAATATATATGTCAATCTTAGGTTATTTTGACATTCGATGCAAGCTCCGCTTCTGAAGCGTTTAGTTCAACTTGGCCAATCGGATCATCAATTTCAGCTCAAAACACGATTATCGCTCACCGCCGATCGCACTGCTCAAATTGAGTGCGGACAATTTCATTTGATATATTTCGATGTTTCGACGCTAACGACGCGATCAATTTTGCGAATGGATTGATCGTAACTCTCTAATATGCGTCCGGCAATCGATCTCTCTTTCGATCGACGAATCGGCCAAATTGCATAATGTATATTCTGATCAATTTCGACATTCTGAACGCGATAACAAAGTCCATTTATTGATCGGAGATCATTTCGATCAATTTCGATCATGATTCATATGCTTTCAACTCTTATTTTCACGACGCTCCATCTAATTCTTGCTAATTTCAATATATCTGCTTGATTAAGCATATGGAAATTACTTATAAGTCAACATATACATAAATTAATTAAAAATAAGGATTCATAAAAATAAATCCCAAGAAGCCTGATAAGGCTAATGATAATGATGATGCTATTTTTTTTTCATGATTCGCCGATTGATATGTTGATTTGTATCTCAATTTTGTAAGTCAAATAAACCAAAACTGATAATATATCCCATCCATCCCGATGCTAATTTGACATTTCCTAAGAATTTTGACTCATGCAAACATCGAAACACTAGTTTTAACACATGCTATCATTGATTAGAAATCATATGAGGCTTTGGCAATTGCTCCCCCTCCATCTCTAATGGAAGCAGCACTCACTGCATCAACAATCCAAGTTATAAATGCAAGTTCTTATTCATTAATTGCATAATGGATCAAGAAGGAGATGATTACACTCTTTAAGAGAGTATATCATCTACATCATGCAAGAGACTGATTCATGACAAACAAAGATCAAAACTAAGTGACTTTTACCATTGCTAAAACAACCCATTTTTTTATAGATAAATCTTAAGAGTCCAGTTGGAGCAGCTACAGCTATCTAAAAATACAATTGTGAAGATACTGTAGAAAAAATTGCAGTAATATTATAATTTTTTTATTTTTGAAAAGTCCGACAGCAACAGTCAGTCTGTCATCACATTCTACTAGGTCCAATTGAAAAACACAATTTTCTAAACACAAATTTTCCAAAATACAATTAGAATGCAGTTTACACAAATGGCATTCAGCAGCATTAGGAAGCAGCCCCAAATGAGGCCTTAATTGTCAATATCTTCAACCTAGTTCTATAGCCCTTTTTAAATAATTACCCATGATGCATAATAGTTCTTCGTGGTCTCCATCACAAATTGCCACATGTTGCTTAGCCACCCATAAATTCACAGCATCAATAAATTTTGAATCTGCATTTTCCTCAAACCATTCTCCTATTCTATCCTACTACTCTCTTTAATATGCATAACAAAGATGATTAGGTTTAAATCTAAGTCAAAGAAACCTACTCATGCTTGGTTTGGCGCAGCTCTACACAAGCCACTATTTAGATCTATTGCAAAAAATTGGAATGACTAGGTTGATTTAGACATCAGTTTAACCATAGCCAAATAAAATCAAACTAGTTTGTACCGTAATGAACAATCATGATTAAAAGGTTTGCAAAATAAGCATGAAATTACCCAGAAACTTCCCCGTGAGGCAAAATGTTCTTTATCGTTTCCACAAATAGCCACATGGTGGTTAGTCACTCACACAACCACAACAATAAATTTTGAACCTCCATTTTTCCAATGCCATTCTCTCACACTATCCCGCTCCTCACTTGATTATGCACAGCAACGATGATCAAGTTTAGAATATAGTCAAAGCAAATTATTCAAGTTTATTTTGGTGCAGCTCTACACAAGATACCATTCGGACCTATTTAAAAAACCTGGTACCAACTATGTTAATTTGGAAATTAGTTTAGCCATAATCAAACGTAACCCTACAAGCAATCATGGTTAAGAGGTTTGCATAAATAAGTGTAAGATACAAAAATAATATACTTCAACGACACCACCTTTCCTCCAGCCCCGTATCCTCATTCCTTTTCATCCCTCCCACTCTCTTATCCATCTCCACCTTTCTCTCTTGCCCCAACCTCTCAACTTTTTTTTCTCGCATTACTTTCTTGGACCAAATGCATCACCACACATCTGGCTCTCTATCTAGGGTCACCCTCTCTCACCCTCTACTGCATCATTCTGTTAATCCCATACATTAAATGCACCAAACCTAAGAAAGTGACACAAAACTGAATCCCGAATTCATGTTCAGCCAAACTAATAGGAATATAAGCCAGAGGTAGGACAGCTTGAGCTTAAAATCATACACTGACAATTGCGTTTGGCTTATATTGATCAACCTGACCAAATATTCCAAACTATAGTACTACTTGCAATATAACTCACAACATGACATTTAAAAAAAAAGAGAGTTGGAAGTTAATAGAAATAATATTAAGTGCAACATAAAGTCCTTTTCTTTTTCTTTTATGAACAGTCCCTCCATAAAATACAAACAACAACAAGCCTTTATCCCACTATGTGGGGTCGGCTACATGAATCCTTCTCCATTATGTCCTATTATGTGTCAAATTCTCATTTAATTTTAATAAACTAAGGTCATTTTTTATACATCTTAACCAAGTCTTTTTAAGTCTACCTCTACTTTAACAAGAATCTAATACATCTACTTTCCTAACTTGTTGGACAAATGACTTTATGTGGCCAAATCATCTAAGGTGACTCTCTATAATCTTATATATCACTGGAGCTACTCCATTTTTTTTCTGAACATACTCATTTCGCATTTTATCTCTAAGACTAAAGTCACTCATCCACCTGAGCATCCTCATCTCTGCAACACTTAAAGTTAGTCTTATGCTTCTCTTTTAATGACCAACATTCTGCATCATAAATCATTGCGGGTCTTACCACCATCTTATAAAATTTTTCCTGAAGTCTAAGCAATATTTTTCTATCACACAACAGACCAGATGCATTCCTCCACTTCAACCATCCAACTTGAATTCTACTAATAACATCTCCATCTATTTCACCATCATTTTGAACAATAGAGCTTAGATATCTAAATTGCTCACTCTTTTTAATGACTTGGTCACCCAATGTTACAACCCCACCACTAGAACTTCTACAACTAAAATTACACTCCATATATTCAATTTTAGATCACTAAAACGAAAACCTTCAACTCTAAGGTTGACCTCCATAATTCAAGTTTCTTTGAGACTCCCTCTCTAGTCTTATCAATAAGAAGAATGTCATCAGCAAAAAGTATACACCAAGGTACATCTTCATGTAAATGCCTAGTAAGAACATCCATAACTAAAGCAAAAAGATTGATGTAATCCAACTAAAATAGAAAAATATTTTGTTAATCCTCCTTGTGTTTGGACACAAGTAATAGCTCTAGTATACATATCAATAATGACTTGGATATAACCAATATTAATTCCTTTCTTTTCTAGAACTTTCCAAAGAAAACTTTATCATAAGCTTTCTCTAAATAATAAAACTTAGGAGTTTTTACATACATACCACAGTAAACTATCTATTTGACTCATTTAACACATAAAACTTTATTATTACCTGAATAGGCAAAAATATACCACGCTTATGGAATGAAAAAAATGAGTTACGGCCTTGTTTACATGGTATACAGGTAATAATAAAATTTTATGTGTTAAATGAGTAAAATAGGTAGTTTGCCATGGTATGTATGTAAAAACCCCTAAAATTTATCATAAGCTTCCCTCCATAAAATACCATCATAATATTTTCCTCAAGTTTCTCTAGTTGTGTTCAATTTATGGAAAAAAAGTAAGAGAGAAGACAGTACTGAAATATGTTGAGTATACACCTTATGTATCTCATCATTTGATTTGATTATAACAAACTTTGTGTAATAAAGAAAAATAATTTTTTTGCAAGATAAATTATTCACATAAATCATTATAATTTTCATTATTAATTTATTTTTTTATTGATGATAAATATATATTCTTGAAGCTACTAATTATTTATTTTAAGTATTTCAAGAAATTTATCAGACTCAGCCTGATTATTTAGATCGGAAAAATCATATCAACTTGGACTTGGATAGTTTGAGAATTTCTATAGGATTTGAAAAATGAGACAAATTAATGAACGCAAAAATTAAAATAATTGCTAAAATCTTTTCATATCATTTATTTGATTTTTACATATTTTTTCATATTTTATTTTTTCAATATTTCTAAAATTATCTTTTTTGGATAATGTGACTTGCATTAGTTTAAGCTTTATCCATTGCATCTCAAAGTAAGTTTAGATATTTTCACTTCATTAATTAATTTTCATGCTTGACATAATTTTTATCTATTTATTTTAGCATATGACATGGCTTATTTATTAACTTATCTAAATTATCTTTTTTTCTCACTCTTATATAAATTCACTCATATCAATAATTTTATTTTTTCCTCATGCATGAACAATTTTTTTATGATTTTGAGATGAGAAATTTTGTGGAATTTACTCAATATAATGCCTTATCATTTTTCCATATTTAATAGATTTTCAATTTTTAAATTTATTTGAATTTTAAATTTGAATATCTTGAATATCAAATTATATATTGCCTTGATTCATTTCTAAATTTGATTTATTTATTTATGACATGTTTTGGTCAAAATTTTATTAGTTTTCATCATGATATATTTTATTTAATTCATTTGATTTTAAGCATTAAAATTTTCCATATTTGAGAATTTTTTAAATTCATATTATTTTGAATTTTAAATTTTGAATCATACTATAAATTATTTCCAAATTTATTCTATTTATTTTTGGCATGCTTAAGCTGGCCCTCTATTTATTCTAATTGATTTAATTCAAGTTTATTTGAATTATTTTGATTTAATTCAAATTTAAATTCAAATGGATCTTGATTTTAAACACTTTCCTAATTTAATTTTCTATTCTTGGAAATTGCTTGATCTGCCCATATTATTAAATTTATTTATATATAAACTTTATTTTAGATTTAAATTGTCCCATATTTAATCTCCTTGATTTCTAATTAATTATTTGCATCAATTGGATTGTGATTTATTCTAATTGTTTAAAAAATTTTCAAATTAAAACTTAATTTTTAAAACTTTGTAGAAAAGTTAGTTGCAAAGAATATAAGATAGTTTATAAGTAAAGAACAAAGTAAACAATCAAATCAAATGCAAAAAAGTAAAACAGGAGACACAGAAATTGTTTACGTGGTTTGGCCAAAACCAAAAAATTGGTTACGTCTGCGCCTAATCACCCTGACTAAGAATTTACTAATTAAGTTAAGATTACAACTAATCTCTCATACTTCTTTACACCGGAAAAATACAACCCCAACAACACACTTTTCTATACCGAACAAGTACAACCCCAACAACGTACTTTATTATATCAGACAAGTACAAACCCAACAACATATATTTTTGCACTGGGTAAGTACAACCCAAACAAGTTCAAAGTACAAAAAAGAAGAAAAAATTACAATAAAAAAGATCTATCTCTCCAATTTAAAATGAATTTTGCGCTCAAATCTCACTATGCAATAACAAGACAAATTAAAAAGAGCTCACTAAATAATTATTCTTTTTGATTTAAAATATGCAATGCTATTAGCTTAATGCAAAATGATTGAAAAAAAATTAAGTTTGAAAAAGTTGCATACACAAAGTAAAATAATGATTACTTGCATAAATCAAAATTTTAAAATATGAAAAACTTGAATCAACAAAATTATGAAAGCCTTAGGAAAAGGATCTTCAAACTTATAAAACACAATAATAACAATATGAGATATGTAAATCCTTGAAATATGAATTGTAAAGAACTCAAAAAATAAATATTTAAAAATGCAGAAGAAAATCTTTTCAATCACCCAAAACCACTAATTTAAAAATCAAAAGGTTTGAAATCAAATTATAACAATCTTACTCAAGTTCTTTCAAAAGAATGAAGATGAGAGCACAAAGACTTGATGGTGTATTCTCTAAAGCTTGATGATTGCTTGAAGAAGATAAAGAAGATCTCTCCTTCAATTGTTGTTTAATATGTACTTAAGCAATTGAAACCAAATAGAGCACTTAAGAAATTTTTTGCAAAGGGTCGGCCAAAGCAACTTTTTGCAAGAAGGATTAAGTCATGAAATCCACTCACCATATAAAATTTGGCCAAGGCAAGAGAGAAAGAGTGGGAAAAATGAGAGGGAATTTGCTTAAAGAAATAAATCAAAATTTGAAAGTTAAAGCACAGGTGATAAAATTTTAAAATCAATTAAAATTTAAATTCATGTGGGACGTTCAACCATGGAGGGAATAAATTTAAATGCATTTTACATAAATCAATAAACTCTAATTAATGAAAATATCAAATAAGAAAAAGATTGAAATTAATTCAAACTCAAATAAATTAAATAAATTAAATAAATTATTAATCATGGGTCGACCACATGCTTTCCAAGCATGAATCAATCTTCAATAAATCCTAATTGATTAATCAAGAATCAAGAGTGATTAATAAGAAATTTTAAAATAAATAAATTAATTGAATAAATTAAATAGAGAGGCCAGCCAAGACTTTCCAAAAATAAAGAATTAGTTTGAAAAGTGCAATAATTCATCGCTCTTTAGATTGAAATTTAAATTAAGCATAATTAATTCAAATAGACTTAAAATAATTTAAATAAAGCATATGGGGGTTGGCCAAAATCATTCCATAAATAGGAAATGAAATTTGAAATTAAATAAGTGCAATATTCATATTTAAAATTCAAAAAGATTAATTACAATAAATCCAAGAGAACTTCGGCCAAGGGGTATTTCGATAAATAAATCACACTCTAATTAATGCAATCAATTAATTACAAATCTAAATTAGAGGCAATTTGAATTTAAAATAAAGTTTATATATAAATAAATCTAATAATATGGGCCGGCCCCCATATATTTTATTTAAGTTATTTTAAGTCTATTTGAATTAATTATGCTTAGTTTAAATTTAAATCTAAAGAGCCATGAATTATTATACTTTTCAAAACTAATTCCTTATTTTGAAAAGTTTTGGCCATCACCCTCTATTTAATTTATTTAATTAATTATTTTTATTTTAAAATTCAAATCTATTCCTTATCAACCACTCTTGATTCTTAATTAATCAATTAGCATTTATTGAAGATTGATTCATGCATAGAAAGTATATGACCAACCCATGATTAATAATTTATTTAATTTATTTGTGTTTGAATTAATTTCAATATTTTTCTTATTTGATATCTTCATTAATTAGAATTTATTCCCTCTATGGTTGAACATCTCACATGAGTTTAAATTTGAATTGATGTTAAATCTTTAACACATGCACTTCAATTTTTAAAATTTCATTTATTTCCTTAAGCAAATTCTCTCTCATTTTTTGCCACTCTTTCTGTCTTGCCTTGGCCGAATTTTACATGGTGAGTCGATTTCATGGCTTAATCCCTCTTGCAAAAATTTGCTTTGGCCGACTCCTTGCAAAAATTTTCCTAAGTGCCCTATTTGGTTTCAATTGCTTAAATTTCTTACTTCCTTTGTTTTTGCATATTCAACAACAATTGAAAAGGAGATCTTCTAGCAATCATCAAGCTTTAGAGAATACACATTGAAGTATTTGTGCTCTCATCTTCATTCTTTTAAAAAGACTTGAGTAAGTTTGTTGCAATTTGATTTCAAACCTTATGATTTTTGAATTAGTAGTTTTGGTGATTGAAAAGATTTTATTCTGCATTATTCAAATATTTTTTTCTTAAGTTCTTTTCAATTCATTTTTCAAGGATTTACATATCTCATATTATCATTATTGTGTTTTATAAGTTTGGAGATTTTTTTCCTAAGGGGCTGTTTGGTTGCCTTCATTTAGAGTGTAAAGTAAATCAAATATAGGAAATTTAATTTTTTTGAGTGTTTGATATGATGCAAAGTAAAATTTCAATGCATTTGTAGTATATTTAAAATGCATTAGAATGTTCATTTTGGGTGATTTGGAAAACGCGTCTCATCATTATGTAAAGTGTTACCTATTGCTCCGTCGCCCCCCCGCTGGCCCGTACCGGCCATCGGTCGATGGTCCACCATCTTCTGGCCGTCGACCATGCCGGCTACCACTGGTCACCAAATCTGCGTCGGCGACCACCGGTCGATCGCCACCATTGTTGGTCGCCACCACCGCCGGTCGTCGAATGCCACTGCCGTCGATAATCTCAAAAATAATTTACATTACATTTATTTTGGCAAACAAGAAAAAGAAATTCATGTATTTGTAGAATTTTCAATAAAAGTTAAAGTAATCCAAAGATATTGCTTTTACGTTCGTTTAATTCTTTTCTCATCTGATACAAACAACACAAGGCTTTCACATTTCATGTTTTTCATATCCTAAGGCTTTCACATTTTATGTTTTTCATATATTTGATTTCTGATTTATGCATGTATCATTTTTCAAAGTTAAATTTATTTCAATCAACATTAATCTAATAGCATTGAATGTTTTAAATTAAAAAGAATAATTATTCAATGAGCTCTCTTTAATTTGTCTTGTTATTACTTAGTGGAGTTTGAATGTAAAATTCATTTTAAATCGGAAAGATAGATCTTCTTTATTGTATTTTCTTTTTTTGTTCTTTGAACTTGTTTGGGTTGCACTTACCCAGTATAAAAAAGTACGTTATTCGAATAGTACTTGTACAGTGTAAGAAAGTACGTTGTTGGGGTTATACTTGCCTAGTGTAGAAAAGTATTAGAGATTCATTGTAATCTTGACTTGATTAGTGAATTCCTAGTCAAGATGACTAGGCGTGGACGTAAATTAATTTTTGGGTTATGGTCGAATGACGTAAACAATTTCTGAGCCTCATGTTTCAGTTTTTTTGTATTTATTTTTTTGCATTTGATATGTTTGTTTACTTTTATCTTTATTTATAAACTATCCTATTAACTTTGCAACTAACTATTCTACAACAACTAACTATTCTACAAAATTTTAAAAATTAAATTTTTATTTGAAAATCTTTTAAATACCCAATTCACCCCCCTCTTAGATGTCATAGTCTCTTAATAATATATTATCTCAGCTGCTTTCTCCTGGACAATATTGCAACTTACATTGCCCTTCCATTATCACTATGGCATCTGAATGCAAGATGAGTTGGGCATTTGACTTCTATATTTTTCAGGTTTATCTCATTTCACTATCAGCAAACAAAGAAACATACCTTTGTAGTTGTCATCATTGTTAGAGATAACTGAAAACTAGGTTAAAATTTATCCACTTCTATAGTCAGAAAATTCCTTTATTTTCTTTTTCCAATAAAATGTAATGAAAAAACTCTTGTAAAGATGAACTTTGACCCAACTACTAACAGCAAGCATCATGCTAAATTAGCTATATACTACACAAGAAAAATATAATGTAATAATTTTGAGAGAACTTGCCTCTAATTGTTCATGCAGTCGCTTCTGGACCTCCATCTGCAATTTTAGAGCTTCAGTTATTTGAACTCCACTGGTCAGGGGAAAAAGAAAGGTTAGGATGTTCTTGATTGACAAAACAAGAGGAGCATCATGTAATGAGAAAAAAAAAAAAAAAAAAACACAAAGAGGATGGGCATTTGCACAAATGCCTCCTGGGGTGTGATTTTTTATATCGGATGTGTAAAGTTTCTTTGTATAGAAATAGTTTTATCCCATTTTCAAATTAAAACTATGCCCTTCCTTTATATCTTCTAACGCTCGAAAAAGAATGGGGAATTTGTTGAAGACTTCAAGATCCCAGGCTGAAGCAAAAGTCCATGAAAAGAACAAACAAGTATGCTAATTAGAAACAGATATGAGAAGATCCTCCTATAAAGATACACGTAAACATAGACCATTAGACCAATGTTGCGCTTTGACATATCACAATTAGTAAAATTTTATAAGAGTAAGAGGCTATTTGGCTGCATACAGGATTTAACTCAAGTAAGAGTTAATAAATCTAGTAAATCTGGATTTAGTAAATCTTGTGAAAGTTAAATCCAGAAAATTATTTGGTGTGCAGATGGTTAAATCAGTTAAATCCCGTGCTACTGTTTGATTACTTATATCAAGATTTAAGTTAGTTATTTCAATTAATATTAAATAATAAATATTTAGAGGTTATTTTTCTTCATATTTTTTATCATAAAATAAAATTAAAAAAGACTAATTAAACAAATAAGTCAAAAAAATGTAAGCCAAGTAATTAAAAATATAGTAACAATATAGATGACAATATTCAAATTACACACAAATTGAAACTACAATAAATAATATATGATAGAAGCTCAAATGAAAGTTATAAAAACACAATGTAAAAAACGGTAAAGGATAGCGATTAATATAGTCTACTCAAATATCTTTTAAATAGCCAATAAAATATAAAATTTGCCTGTGTGTTGAAACGATAGTTGAGAATATCTAATAAGTGAATTAAATAATAATTTCTATTTAGTTTATTTACATAAAAATAATATAATCATATTTAAATTAATTACAAATATAATTATCATAACATAATATGTCAATTAACTACAAATCTATTAATTAATCATAAAAAAATAAGTCTATATTAATTACATTTAATTTAATTAAATTATAATTAATTTAAAATAATGTATTAAGTAATCATTATCTAAATAAATTACAAAATAAATCAAAATAAAAATAATAAACTAGAAAAGGGAAGGGGTTGCGATTCCGAGAGTTCAAAAATAATAAACCCTTGACATAATCCAACTGAAATAGGAAAATATTTTATCAATCCTCCTTGTGTTTGGACACTATCCTTATTGACTTAAATATAACCAAGCTTAACTCCTTTATTTTCTAGAACTTTCCAAAGAACATCCCTTGAAACTTTCTCATAAGCTTTCTCTAAATCAATAAATATCATATATAGATCCTCCTTACTTTCTCTATGCTTCTCCATCAAACCCCTTAACAAATGTATAGCATCCATAGTAGATCTACGGCATGAAACCAAACCGATTGTGAGAAACTTACGTATCATATCATGCTTTACTTTACTCTCTCCATAATTTTAATGTATGGCACATTAACTTAATTCCTCTAATTTTGCATCACTTTTTATTCTTAAATATAGGAACCAACAAACTCTTTCTCCACTCATCGACATCTTTTAGTCTTTAAAATGACATTAAAAGATTTGTAAGCCAAGAAATTAATCTCCTAAATATCTTCACAATTCTATTAGAATATTATTCGGTCCTGCTTTTTCCACATTTCATTTTCTTTAAAGCTTCACTAACTTATTCTTAATCGATGATAAAATAAAATTTCTATTATTGTTTAGGGTATTAAGATTTAAAATCAATCGTCGTCTTTCTTCTTCGTTGGAAGTTTATCAAAATACCTCATCCACCTATTTTCAATATCCTTTCTAAAAAAAGCATTTTATTATTTTCATCCTATCTCACTAACTTGGTATGTCTTTCTTTATCTCTTTGGTTGCTTATAATACATCTTTCCTCTTTTATCTAATCGTATCAAATCATTAAAAAAAATTTTTTCATCGTATATTCTTTCTTAAATCTCTGGCCACTTTATAATTAATTCCAGTTTTACATCTAAAATTTTTTATAATACTTCTTATTTTTATCTTTTCTGCTCATTCCAACTATTCTTATTAAAAGAAGTTTTTCTTTTGATTCTCCGAGTCACATCTTTGCTTAATTTTCTTTATATTTTTTTCCACATAATGTTAGCTTATTGAACATCCAAATTCTAATCTCTTTGTCTTTAAAATATTTTTATTTGTATTCTTTAAGTGTCATCTAATTTTAGAATAATAATTTGGTTTATTTTTCTCTTCTTTAAATCTTAAAATCCCAATCGTCGATGTTGACTTAGATTTTCACTTAATGATCTTATAATCTTTTCTGATTTAAAGCGATCTATTTTTCTTATCGAAAATAATCAATCGTGTTTTCTTAGATCCATTTTATAAGTAATAATATGTTCATCTCTTTTCCTAAATAAAGTATTCTATAAAATCATGAAATCTAGTATAGTCTGCCTCTTTATTAGTCCTCCAAATCCATAACCAGTGAATCTTTAAAATCTTCTACCACTCTTAACGTCATTTAAATCTCCTCAAATAAATACTTTTTTCTTGAAGAGGTATCTTTTGTATTAATCCTTTAATTCATTCTAACTACCTCCCAAACCTTGAGGAGCGTAGGCACTTATAACGTTGATAATCTTGGTATCAACCATAATCTTTAAAAATAATTTATCTCCTCTATTAATATTTATAACATTATCCTTCAAATTTTATCTATAATCACACCTATTTCTTATTTCTAGTTTTACTCGAATCAAAGTTTAAAACCTAAACTATCAATCTCTTTGGCTTCTCAACCCATTTAGTTTCAACACATAAAATATTTATCTTTCTATGAACCATAATATCTATTAATTATTAATTTACCTATAAGAGTACCTATATTCAGATCCTAATTAGTAGTTTGGGACTAACTTCTTTACAGGTCATAATGTGGGAACCCTTTAACACTCGCAGATCTGACAAGCACATTTTTCAATTGTATTGCATCTGGTGCGCTCTGATGCAGATGCTATGATTTAAAGATTCATGTCATGATTATTTCGACAAGTTTTATGTGGCTGCCGACTACCTAACACAACCCTCCACTTTTAAAGGAAGGGATTATAATATGACAATTTAAAAATAAATGGGATCAACTGAAAAAGAATTGAAAATTATGAAAAGAGTTGAAACAAGGATCAATTGAATTGGGATGGGATCCAAGAAAGAGAACTATTGACGCATCATAAGATTGGTGGCGTGAAAAGCTACAGGTGAAATTCTTATATGCACTTGCATTAGTCTACTTACTTTACAAAGAATTCTTGTAGATATAATATGTGACTCTTATTGCTAAACTACAAGTGATGCCAAATGTGAAAAAAATTTAGGCATTGTGGCATAGAACCTAAGCTTGAAGAGAAGTTAGATCTTATGCTTGGGGGTGTGGTTGCTAGAGGAGTCCATTCGTGGACTCCAAACCAAGAAGTTTGCAACAATGTTCATGAACAAAGCAACTCTGTGTAGCGAGCTGATTCAAGTGACTCAAATCATGAATCATTACATGCCACAAATTCCCGCACTGAATCAAGTCATTCTAGACGCCCATCATCTCTAGGACCTATTGATCTGAAGAAAAAAAAAAGGAGGTGCTGGTTTTCTCCGAAACCAGATATCACATAGCTACTACTTTTAGGTGTGTCATCAGTGAATAAACCAATAGCACCACCTTCATTATTTGAGGCTATAATTAAGTTAGAGCAAATCACAGAAGTTTTTCAGGATATTCCACTTTATCTGCACTCAACGAATTTGCTTGAAGATATCAACAAGCGAGAGATCTTCATGGCAATAGCACCAGAACGAAAAGTTCATTTTCTCGCTACTATTATAAAAAATGTGATGTTTAGTATTTCCTATAAAATGTATTAGTATTTGTTGACTGCTTGTAGTAATGTGTTGATATTCATTAGAAAGTAATGGCAACTGGATTGCTTCTGTTTTGTACTATTGTTTACGTTCATATACGATGCTTTTTTTGGGAGGTTTTCCATGATATGTTGTTGGGTGAGTTTTTATTAAAAATTAATGTGAAGAATTGCTTATTTGTTAAGGTTGCAGTTATGAAAAGTGATGATGCCGATCTACCAATGATTGATATCGTAACTGTTGTATGTTTAATAAATGAGTACTATGAGTCATATGTTTGTAAGACGCCATGTATGACTTCTAAATTTATTGGAGAGAAATGGATCACTGAGATTCTTAGAGGGCACCCAGGGAGATTTCATAACATGTTTTGAATGTCACAAATAATTTTTCTTGATCTATTACAAGAGTTAGAAACTTTTCATGGGCTCTGTGAATTTTCTAGAACTACAACTAGAGAAGTGTTGGCCTAAACATTATATTAACAATTTTCAAATCTTCTTTGATCATTACATTTTTTTTACTCCCTATATCAATTAACATTGGATTTGATAAAATTAGAGTCAAATAATAAATTAATAACACAAGTAATCCATTGTACTTAAATTGTCTTTTAACTTTTTGGCAGACAATGTATTATGTAATATAATGCAATGCAATGCAATACAATATAATATAACGTAAACATTTTGACATAACCGTATTGAAGTGTTGTCTCAAATACCTCCAGGCATAAAGCCTCAAAGTATGTCTTAGACAAAAAAAAAACGCATAAGCCTCATTAGTGGCAGTAATGCTTAAGCCTCAAAACATTTTATATGCACATCAGTTCAAGTCGCACCATGAGACATGTGCTTTGAATGCTTTTTCTAAACAACAAATATACATAAAGCACTAATAGTCTGATCATGGGTCTTTTCCAAGTCAACTACATAGATTATGATTACTCTTATCAGGTTTTGCCATTTTCATTTTTCATTTATGATAAATAACATATGTATTCTCTAAAAAGCATCTATAAATGATCAGTCCTTAATATATTTCAACAAATTGCAGTTCAATGTAGAGACTAAATAGTAAAAGATCTACCCAATCCTAAAAAAAAGAAAAAAGAAGAAGAGGTAAAAAAGAAAAAATCTAGCACATAAGCTAAGAGGAGAGAGAAGCAATGCAAACAACGAGTTTCATTTAATCAATCCCTCATTATATGACACTTGGACTTTCATTTATAATTAAAGAATTCACAAGATAATATTAAATAATTAAACTTATCTTAAGTTGACAAATAATCATATTACTCATGACAATTAAAATATGTCAACTAACGTGTTATGAAATGATACAATCCATGATTGTCATACAACAATGTCCCCAGGATACCAAGAGTTCTACCCCAAAAAAATTTGAATGTTGCTGCAAAAAATCTAGAACTTCAATTATAATGGTAACAAAATCCAACCCAATGGAAACACATCCTAAAGAAAAAGAATTGAGGTAAATCTATTCTAAGATAGAAGAGACAAAACAAAGGATCCACTTTTTTTAAAGAGAGATGAAATGGATAAACATCATTTGTAACATCTCCATGAAAAAAAAAAACAATTTATAAAACCATATGATCTCTAAAAATGTGATCCTTACTCAAAAAATTCATGAACAAAATTGCATGAAAAATTAGCAATTTATTCTTAAGTTAGTGTTGATCTGTTGGGTAGATGGAGAAGATACATACACTATTATTAAATATTTTTTGTAATAATCTTCCTCATAGCATGTATTACTTCCAGGTTAGGTCAGTTAGTTTGGGTTGAATGATAGCCGAGTATAAAGTTTGAATTAGCTGGTTAAGTAGGAAGGATGAAGGCTGCATGGGTCTACAAAAGAAATAAGATTGAAATGAGATTATAAGATGAAGATGGTAATATTTAAATTAAATGAATTTTAGCAGAGCTTGTTAAATTCTCACTTTGGATGCATGAATATGAAATGGAGGGGGAGGGGGGAGGCGACATACATGCTATGGTTTAGTTTAATTTTATATTTTGAATGCTTCGTGGAATTTGAAAGAACATCACAAGATGATAATTGAAAGGTTTATAGCGATAATACGGATATTTTAAGAAGGTTAGAATTTGACTTTTGAATGAGATAGAGAGGAGATGTTTTAGGGGAAACAAGAGAGGGGCATCAAATGTTGTGGACTCATGATCCATGATTGAGTAGGGAAAAGTTGAGTTAACATATTTGGATTGCATCTATCTCATGGAAAAGGAAGGAGAGAGGGAAGGAATCTGAAACAACTAAAAAGGGTTTGACTTTGGACTAGAAATTAGTAGGGCTACAATTTTACACAGGTAGGAAGAGTGCCCCAATTAGAATTAGAGATTATTTGAGTTAAGTTGGGGTTTAGGGTTTTCAATATGGTTTGGGATTAAATTTAGGGTTAGTATGAGCCATAGAGGTTTTGAAGAGGATGCATCGATTATAACGGTGGTCAATGCCTTAAAGAAAATTAAATGTGCATAGCAACAAGATCTAATTGATAGTCATCTTCATCATAGTGTAGATTATTATCTTATTGTATTATCTATAATAATTCCTATGTTGAAGTTGGTATTTGATACCAATTTATGTACAAATGAGGTTATGAATGATTATAAAACCTTAAAGAAGATGAGGAAAGACAAGAAAGAAAGAAGAAAAGAGAAAAAGAGAGTAAGAAGAAACCTTATACAAAGCCTAAGAGGAGGGATCATCAATTTCATTTGATAATAATAATTCCTCATTACATTGCCTTTGGACTTCTATTTCTAATAAAAAATCCTACAAGAAAACACTAAATAATCAAACTTATCCTAAAATGAAAATGTATTGTATTGCCCATAACAACAACAACAACAACAACAACAAGCCTTAATCCCACTAGGTGGGATCGGCTACATGAATCCTTCGTCTCCATTATGTCCTATTATGTGTCAAATTCTCATTTAAATCAAGTGTACTTAGATCATTTTTTATACATCTTAACCAAGTCTTTTTAGGTCTACCTCTACCTTTCTTAACATACAAATCTAATACATCTACTCTCGGTCATCTGGATCGACGCTTTGTAAAACCATCTAAGGCGACTCTCCCTAATCTTATCTATTGGAGCTACTCCAACTTTTGAATATACTCATTTTGCATTCTATCTCTAAGAGTAAAGCCACTCATCCACAAGCATCCTCATCTCGTAACACTTAACTTAGTCTTTATGCTTCTTTTATTGGCCAACATTCGCACCATAACAAGTCTTACCACCATCTTATAAAATTTTCCTTAAGTTTAAGTGGAACTTTTCTATCATAATAGGGATGCATTCCTCCACTTCAACCATCCAACTTGAATTCTACTAATAACATCTCCATGTATTTCACCATCATTTTAAACAATAGAGCCTCAATATCTGAAACGTTCACTCTTATTAATGACTTGTTCACCTAATGTCACAACACTACCACTAGAACTTTTACAACTAAAATTACACTCCATATATTCAGTTTTAGATCTACTTAAATGAAAACCTTTAGACTCTAGAGTTGACCTCCATTATTCAAGTTTATTGGACTCCTCTAGTCTTATCAACAAGAAGAATGTCATCGAAAAGCATACACCAAGGTACATCTTCTTGTAAATGCAAGTAAGAACATCCATAACTAAAGTAAAAGATAAGGGCTTAAAGTCGTTGATGTAATCCAACTGAAATAAGAAAATATTTTGTCAACCCTCCTTGTGTTTGGACACAAGTAACTCTAGTATATATCCTTAATGACTTGAATATAACCAATATTAACTCCTTTCTCGTTTCTAGAACTCTCCAAAGAACATCTCTTGAAACTTTATCATAAGCTTTCTAAATCAATAAATATCATATGTAGATCTTCCTTACTTTCTCTATGCTTCTCCATCAAACCCCTTAACAAATGTATAGCAAGATCCATAGTAGATCTACCGCTTGAAACCAAACTTGAGAAACTTTTGTACAACATCGTAGCTTATGCTCAATTACTCTCTCCCATAATTTTAATGTATGACACATTAACTTAATTCCTCTATAATTTGCACACTCGGTGCATCACCTTATTCTTAAATATAGAACCAACAAACTCTTTCTCCACTCATCTCGGCATATTTTAATCTTTAAAATGACATTAAAAAATTTGTAAGCCAAGAAATTCATTGATCTCCTAAACATTTCCATACTTCTATTGGAATATTATCCGGTCTTGTTTTCCACATTTCATTTTCTTTAAAACTTCACTAACTTCTGATTTACTAATACAACGATAAAATGTCTCATTTTTGTTTAGATAGGTTGCTAAAACCAATCGTACTTTCAGATCCTTCATTGAAAAGTTTATCAAAATACCTCATCCACCTATTTTAAATATCCTTTTAAAAAAAAGATTTTATTATTTTCATCCTTAATACACCTCACTAACTATGCTTTACTTCTCCTATCTCTTTGCTAACTTATACATACATCTTTCACCTTCTTTAAGATCTAATATATTGTATAAATCACTGTTTTAAATTTTTCAGATCATATCCGCTTTCTTAATCTCTGCGGTACTTTATATTTCCAGAAGTTTTACATCTAAACTAAGTTTTATAACAATACTTTCTTTTTTTTTTTGCTTTTGACTCCACCACCAACTATTCTTATTAGCTTTTCTTTTGATTCTCCAAGACATCTTTAAGAACTTGCTTAATTTCACTATTTTTTCCCACACATAATATTAGCTTTCTACGAACATCCCAAATTCTAATCTCTTTTTGCTCTTAAAATATTTTTATTTATGTTCTTAAGTCACATCTAATTCTGATAATAATTGATTTATTTTTTTCTCTTACAACCTTTCTTATCTCTTTAGAAAACTTCCAATCTTTAATTTAAGATCTATTTTTCTTATTTAAAATAATCAATTTATGTTTTACGATTCATTTTATAAGTAATATGTTTCATCTCTTTTTTTAAATAAAGTGTTAGAATTACAAAATCATAAAAAAGAAAATCTAAAATAGTACCTTCTTCATTAATACCAAATCCATAACCATATACTTTTAAAATCTTCTACCACTCTACCAATAAATTTAAATCTCCTAATAAATACTTTTTCAAGAGATATTTTATATATATCCCTCTAATTCATTCCAAAATTTTATTTTACGCTTACCTCCAAACCTACTGAGGGAACTATCGATAATCTTAAGATCAACAATAATCTTTAAACCTATAATTCTATCTCCAAATCTATTAATATTTATAACATTATCCTTCAAACTTTTATCTATAATCACACCTACACCATTTTTTAGACTTTTACTGAATACCAAAGTTTAAAACCTAAACTATCAATCTCGCCTTCTCCCAACCCATTTAGTTTCAACACATAAAATATTTATCTTTCTATGAATCATAATATCTATTAATTTTATTAATTGTAAGAGTATATATTCAAGATCCTAACCTAATAGTTTCATGAACTAACTTCTTTGCGATCCGCCCATAATGAACCTTGCTTATTTAACACCGCACTCGACCGATGCAAAGCTTTAAGACATTTTTCTCGTATTCAAGCCATACTAGCCGCCTGTGGGACTTCCAAGATAACACAATGATTGCATTGCCCATGAAAATTAGAATAAAAAAAAATAATGACTAAAGCAAATTAGTCAAAGAATTATGATGATAATTCAATCAAAATGATATTACAAAACTCATAATTTATGTTTTCCCTGCATGACAATTTATAGTAATACATAAGCAAATACAATTCGAAGCAAATGAAAATGGATAAAAATCAAGCGGCCCTATAAGGAGTGTTCATATTAAGTTATTTAGCCTATATATATGTTTTATATGTTAATTATTTTGCACTAAAATGACATTCAACATATTGCAATACTTCATCCTCTATAAAAATTGATCTTAAGAAACTATACACTTGATCCACTACAATTCAAATCACAACAATATCTACCTTTCATTACTTTTTAATTCATGATTTATTCTATATATTAGTAGAACTAAATATGAAAGTGGTCAAACTTTTATAAGAAATTTGCATGTCGAACAAAAATCACATTGTAGAGTGCTCCATAACAAACCAAAAAGCTAAAATAATGGAAGAATAGAATAACTATAGAACTCATCATGAGATGCTACAATATCTAATAATTTAAAACTTGCCATGTTAATTTATAAATAAAGAATATCAGATATCAGGAAAGGTATTAAAACACTAATATTGTTGCAAAAATATCAAGATAAGAAATAAGATATAGATGTGTGAAATAAGATATAGAGATGTGACTTTTCTTGAGAGAGAATTGTAAAGTTCATCAGGATATATATCTCAACTAAATTCACATAGTTGACCATAGAATTTATTCATGAGTTTATCGATGGCTTCTTTTGCTACTATGTTTGTAAAGGAATAAAAATAATTCCATACTTACGAAGAGGTATCCAAGCCAGAAAGTAAATTGGCAGGTTCTTTACTTTCATCCTTCAAGCCTATATGAATGAACGGCAAAGAAAAAACAAGTCTATGTTGGATGTCTACATATATTCATTCATGGTCAAATGATTGCAAGCATAATTGATCAAGAATATATAAATCTTACCATCAGATGAAGAATCAGGGATATACTTTGCTAGACGGTATTTCTAAATCCAATAGAAATGACATTAGGAAAAGCAAAGAAGCAGAATAAGAGCATGACAATGAAGAATGATTACATAAAAGCCTATAGTACCTGTAAGTGACTCTTCACATGGTATATAGTCAGCCCTGGTACACCCATGACTCTAAGAACACCTTTAGGAGTGGCTCCTGCTCCAATAGATCTTATGATTCAATTAATAATTACAACTTCAATCAAATTTATCAAAGTAAATAAGAGATGGAGAACAACCATCATTCACTCAATATCTAATACAAAACTTCCAGTGCAATCGTGCCTTACTAATATATACAGTACTTTATTTTGACTTAGGACCTGAAAAGCCTACAGAAATTTATGACCAACCACAAGTAAAATAAACAACCTTCTACTCGCCATCTTATTTACAAAATATTCTTGTAAGCACACATATGGAAACATTGCTACAACTTACTCGGACCAAGTGTCAAATAAAGCATGTTGTGAAAAAAAATATACCAACAACTCCATCTTTAATATTAACAAGTAATCTAATGAGTGTCTCTTTCATTGTTGATCTGCTCTCGATGTTTTGAAAATGCTATCGTGCTTCTCAATTTTCCATCTTATAGAAACGCATCCACAAGGCTCCACTTCCTTGAATTTATGAAGACATAAAACAAAGCTTTAAATAAAGAATTCATAACAAGAATTTCACTTGTTATAGGCTTCTATTGAAGAAGGAAAGGTTTAGATCTCAAAGGCTAATTTGCCTCCATTGTGAACTGGAGGTCATGGGCTAAAGTCAATGAAGTAGCCTCTAAGCAATGCCAAGCATAAGGCCAAATACATCAATTCCTCCTCAGATCATATATTGATGGGAGTTTTTTTGCATTGAGTTACTCCATTTAATGTGCTTCTCTTGGCAAGCATGAAAATATTGACAGGAACCACTACTTAAAAATTACTCATTAGAAAACTCATTCATAGCTTTTGAATAATAGAAATTGCAATCATCATTTAAAGTTTTTTTTAACGCTCAAAAGTGGTGGCAGTTGAACCCCTCACCTTCATACTTATAAGGTGGGGGCAATGCAATGTAAGGTAATTCTTATTTAAGGCTGATACATTAATCTCATGTTGATGATGAATGGGCAGGCAGACAAGCAAAATTTAAGTATCACTGCAAACAAAATGAATGCCTCTAGATCACTCTTTTCAATGTAATAGTCTACGAAATTGATTTTGCATGACCACTGTTTAATTGAAAGGCTACCCAAGGACTTCCTCAATAAATTCTGGAAAATAAATAAAAATCTTAATTAGATCACTAACAAACATGGTTAAAAGAGATATGCCTGAGCAGTGAAGACATTAGAGTACAAGTGAATGATTTATAGCATGAAAAGATAAAGATGGAGAAGGTTGATCAAAGGTTTTCATCTCCATAAGGACAAATAAGTTTAGTTCTCTGGCTGAGAATTGTAAACCTGTGTTGTCGAAAACCAAGCTTATTCATGATGTTTTAAGTTAATTTTGAGAAAACATCCAGTTAAATCTAAATAATCCACCATCAAACATGACCAATAGACAAGGAAATTACAACTTTAACACTCTCAAAATGATTTCAGATTTCTCCAATAAAGTAATTCTATGACTTTTTTTTTATGAAAGTGTTAGTATTATTAATTTATGCTTTGCCTACCACAATAAATCAATATGTGAAGAATAGTCATTCTTTAGCTTACATGTTGTTCGATACATGCTCAATTTGTTGACATGAAAGAAAAAGGCAAATTCATCTTTCAGTATCCTCAGCCAGACGATCTGTTGAAATGAAACTAAACAATAGAAAAGCACAATCTGCAAACAATCCTACATTCTTTACCTCCTTTTTCTTCTTCTTTTTTTTCACAAAATAAAAATAAAAATCCTTATGGTCAGATTGAAAGAATTACTCACTGTCTGGTCCACCAAGTTGTGTCACAGCATCCACAAAGCGTTCATGAAGCTCATGCGTCCATCTTAAACGCTGTCTTGAAGACAAGTTGGGGTTGCCGGAGTTGTTTGCAGAACCACTTGAGATCATTGTATTCCCACTGAATTATATTTGCTGGTCATGAGCTACTCCATTTTTATGAACTGAATTTAAACTAGAAATATGTTTTGGCTGAATCATTTATCATAATCTGTATTTGTAAACAAAGTGAGCAGAGTATCAGTTAATCACTAAAAACAAGCGAACTGTGAGTCTAGGAATAGAATACAAAAAATATATCCAATATGCTGATATTTACCCTGCTCAGAAATCTGTATAACAACAATTCAACGCTAACAGAATAGATATGCAACCAGTGATAAAGTAACAACAATAGTAAATAACTCCAACGTTTACAGCAGTAAACAAAATGAAGCTAAGACTGAGAGGCCCAAGACATTGTTGCGCTAGTAAGGGCTTAAATCAGTTCCAAACAATTTAAGATAATTTGAAGTGGACAAAACGATTACAACAAAATTGATGTTAAATGCCCATGAACCTACTGTACCCATTATGACAGACTTTAAAGAAGTGGGGATATTCAATATAATCGGAAAGAGTTCGCTTTGGAAAATTTTCCATTTGAAAAAAAAAAAACACTAGTAAACGCAGGAAATCATGAACTACAAAAACCACAGCTGTACCTAGTCCCAACCGCCCTAGAACTCAATATAGCAAATATTCTAATTTTACCTATTAATAGAAGATCATCTGACAACAACCAGTTACCCACCCACTACTCAACCGGGAAAAGCATCCAAGAAAAAGAAATGAAAAAACCAGTAGTCCGATTCACAAATAACGCAAACACCCATCGATGAAAGGCATCAAAACCTCGAAGTTAAGCAAAACGAAAAAGAAGAGAAGATTAGCAGTCCCCAAATCCGCAAACCTCTCTTATCCGAGCTTCACAGATAGTCCGAGCTACGAATTCTCCGAAAACACAATGCAACCTGGGTGTTCGAAGTGTGAGAAGTAGAGAAATGAATGAACTATAGTTAAAGGGCGACCAGAGCTGCAAAAAGATTCCTACTTTGAGAGATAAATTCGCGGAAATTTAGCTTCCGCACACCATCGGATTCGATTCCTTCTTCCCGGGGGCCGGAGATTCGTTGGAATCGTGCTCGTGACGACAGGTGAGGGAGGTTGGGCCCTTTCTGCACGGAAATGGAGTAGAAAGAGGTTTAATTTTGTTTTGACTAGAACTGCCCGTGGACGGCGAAAAGGACTGCCCGGACTGCCCTACAGTGTTCACGGCGTTCACATTTTGCTCCGACACTAACGGCGTTATCGGTTTGATGCCTTCTAGGGCTGCTAACTAAACGAGACGGCAGCTACTCAAAGTTTCTACCGAGAAGATCGCTCATGATCGTTTGATTAATTAATCAAATAAACACTTTTGTAATACTGACAAGAACGAATTTCAACAACTCATAACTTCGATTTGATTATATTCGAACGATCATTTAATGTCAAACGCTTAAGAGCTCGATAGGCTCGACGAATATACTCGCGAATAATATATCGTTTAATGTTCACAAACATACTGAACAATCTCGTTTAATGTTCGAATATACTACAAGTTTCGCTCAAACTTGTTTAGGAAAAATATTTAAATTTTTAACATTTATAAAAAAATGTAAACATTAATTAAATAAAAATATATGTATATTTATATGAATTTAATTTTAATATTATATAATAAAAGTTTCTGAACTCTAATATGTAATAAAAATTTATTAATTTTAATTTTAATATTACATAATATATATTAATCAGCATTTTAAGTCGATTCACCTTAAGTCCTTAATCCTGTCAGTCCGGTTCTCTGGACTCGTCCGTTCGATCGCTGGCCGCTGACGCCGTCGCGTCCGTTAATGATGGACGCCGACGCCAATCAGATATCCCGATAACCCTAAGCAGTAAGCTTACTGCTTACTTATTCGTTATCCCTAATTCCCCTTTCGCCGCCTCATTTCTCTTCCTTTCGGTTCTTCCCCGAACTCCGTAAGTGAAAGAAAACCCTAGAGGGCCAGAGGATAGAGCCGCGGAACGGAAGAGAAAGATTTTGGATTCTTGATAGAGTTTGACTGTGCTATATTTTGTGGCCAAGGTAAGTGATTTATTAATTTCGGTTTAGGTTTATGTCGGAGTTCGACGAATGAGAGGAATCATGTTCGTGTCATTTACTGTCGTGAACTCTAAATAATGAGAGGAAAATCTTTGTGAAGAAGTTTGATTGGTTTATTTCCATTATGTCATTATTTACGGTTATCCGGTTATGCCATAAATAATTTCTGATTGTTTTGACAAATCGTGGAGGCTCGGAGGAATTTTTGTTCGACAATGTTAAGTTTATGTTTGACAGTTTGAGATTTTGGGTTATGCCCTCTTTTTTTTTTCTTTGGTCAATCAGCTTTATGCTCATTGTAACATGTTGCCTGTAGTGGTTATTTTGAGGTGGTTGTTTATGACCCTAATGATATGGGTATCAGCTTCACTATATTGTTGCATATTTCCTTTCCCTTTCAATTTGTCTTGGGTGCTTTTTTAGGTTATCTTTGTTGGTGGTTATTTGGTTAGTGTGTTTTCGGCTCTTACTTGGTTATGGTCCCGCCTTTCCGGTCGTGGTGTGGTGCTTTTCAGGTTGGATTCGATCTTTGGAATGGTTGTTTCTATTACCAATTTTAATCAATTTTGTACTTATTACCTTGTGATATTGATTTCAATCTTTTCAGCCTGTGTTGGCTTGGTTTTTTTTGACTTGGTGTGCTACCGAGCTCAAGCCTGAACATGTCTTGGCTCGGTTTGGTTTTGTTCATTTGTAGCCCTACTTATGCTGAAGATAGGCCTTTATTACAATGGGTGTGATGGGGGACGAATTATATGATCTTTTGATGAGTTAATTAGGTAGGTTTTATCATAACTCTCTAGCTAATGTTATTATACGAGTTATATACTAATTTTTTAAATATTTTCAGCTTATATTAACTTATTTTATTCTCTAATGGCAAGAATTTTGTCTTTATTACACTTAGTTTATAATAAGTTATGCTTCCTTTAACCATTGTGATTTGTGTCCCACCAATTCTCTTTTATTAATTATTTTCATTCAAAATCTTTAAAATTTTCATACTAAATGCAATCTTAAAGAGCCAATCATTATTTACTTTTCATTGCAATCATATTAAGTTTTTTGACTCATCCTAGCTAGCTATAGGTATTGCCTTTTTATGGTGGTCGAGCTTCTTTTAAATCTCTGTTGTGTGATGCTTTGTTTTTTTTTACTTTTCTCTTGTATACATTGGCTTCCTTTGTTCTTATGGTGAGCTATTCAAGTGGTTGCCTTATGGCTATTTTACTTGGCTAGTTTGGTTGGAGGACTTTAGTTATCCTTAGAATCTTGAGGTATCATTTTGGGATCCCTTTTTTTGTGATTGTAACCCTTAGAATCTCGAATGGACTCAAAATTTCTGTTATATAGGTTGATATTCCTTTTTTTGTGATTGTAACCCTTTTTTAAAATCCCAATTGAGGTATCATTTTGGGATAAAGCTATATAAAATTAATTTTTTTTTGACTATTATGTCATTTTTTTAAATGCTCATCTTTGTTTACTTTTTATATTGAAGGTATGTCTTCTAATCAAAAAGGAAGATGCCCCTATAGGACCTCTTAGTCCTATACAGGTGCCTATGAGAGAGTTTAGTGTAGGGTCCTCATCGAGCCCATAGTAGATGCATATGAGAAATATAATTGTACCAATTGACAAATGATAGAGAAAGGATCCTTTTGCTAAAAAAGTAAGAAGAAAAATATCATCAGTATGGAATGATTTTACTTTGATCAAACTCAATGATGGTATGCGAGGTACAAGTAATCATTGTAAGCATAAGCTTACAAAGAGAAAGCTACTACACAATACGATATTTGCTTCATTGTGGTAGGAGGATGACGAAGGGCAACTTAATCTTTCAATTCAACAATCTATGATTGCGGTACCATTGACTGGTGAGTGCTTATAGTGTTGCTAATTGGAGATACGATCATGCTAGGATAAGGGAATTAATTTCTCATATGATAATGGTACATGAGTTGCCTTTTAAATTTGTAGAATATGAGATGTTCAACATTGTCATGAAAGTCTACCTACATTATGAAAGGATTTCCGCGAGAAATGATTGTGTAACAAGTTATGAAATTGAAAAAAAAGATTAAAACACTTATTAGATAGCCAATAGAGTTAGTGTCACAACCTATGAAATCTAGTCAAGATATACATTATATGGTCTTAACATGTCATTTTGTAGATGCTGATTGGAATCTGCAAAAAAGAGTGCTTAATTTTGTTGATGTACCCCCGCCTCATAGAGCAGCAAACATACATGACATATTGTATAAGTGTTTAAACGATTGGGGCATTGAAAATAAAGTTGCAACAATAATGAAATAATACATACATCATTAATATGTTGAAAGCTAGAGAGTTCCACAAGAAACTTCCTCTTGGTGGAAGAATTTTTCATGTGTTGTGCACATATCTTGAATTGTTAGTTCAAGATGAGATTTCAAATTAAAAGTACAATTGATTTGGTTAGAGATAGTGTAAATATGTGACCGCTTAAAGATCGATTAGTGATGTTCAAGATAGCTCAGCTTGCATTTACCTAAAAGAAATTGATTTTAGATTAGATGGAATGGTACTTATGCAATGTTATCTTAGACTAGAGTTCAAGGAGGTTTTCCAGGTTTCAAAACAGATCCGTGTTACACTTTATGTCCAAGTCAAGAAGATTGGGCAAAATTAGAGGATGTTTGTTCTTTTCTTGAGCTTTTAGTCACCAATTGATATCGGTTTACTTCTAAATTTTGCATATTTTCTAATTATGCAACTCATTTGCTTTATAGTCACTTAAATTAATTTAATTTTTTAATTATCATAGGTTCCAAATATCCTACCTCTAACTTATTTTTGTTAGAATTGTGGGGGATCAAAGAGATGTTGGATGACAATTCTCTTAGTGAGAACCCACATGTTAAGGAAATGACAATCCGAATGAAAGGGAAATTTGACAAATATTAGAGAAGTTGTAATATTTTAATTTTAGTAGGTGCTGTTTTAGACCCCCGCAATAAAATGAAGATGATAAATTTTGCATTCAACTCCATGTACTCTGAAGAAATTGCACAGATGCCCATTGGTGAGGTACGTCAAAATTTCTATGAACTTTATAATGAGTATGTTGAGGATTATAGAGCTAACAATGCAGACAAGATTGTTCTAGAAGGTGATTCAAGTTGTGTTCCGAGAAGTGTTTGTAATTTTAAGGGGAGGCCAGTATATGGAAAGAGAAAGTATGAGACTTACATCAGAATAGATTACACTAATCAAACAGTTAAATCTGAGCTTGATGTTTATTTGGATGATGGGGTTGTCATTCAGAGTGAGAACTCAAATAACTTTGATTGCTTAGGTTGGTGGAAGGCAAACAGTGTTAAATATCGTATTTTATCAAGGATGACCTCTGATATACTTTCTATTCCAATAACATCAGTTGCCTCTGAATCAACTTTTAGTGTGTGGTAGAGTCATTGATCAATATTGTGCTTCTTTAGTACAAAAGTTCAATATTTATTATGGAGTGACTGGTATCGTAGTTTCTAAATTAAAAGAAAGGTAAAGGTGGCTAAATTTAATTTACTATACATTACAAATTTAGCTATTTTGACATTAATATCTATGTAAATTATGTTGTACAGGCAAAGAGGAGTTGAAAGAAATTCTTTTACCTTGAGATGTAATGGAGTCAATATTTAGAACTTTGAAATAAAACTCTACTGAATTTGAACTAATTTGATGTATTATTATCTTTTTCTCTTGAACTCTTTATGAAGCACCGAATGTCATAAGATTAGTACTTATTTTTTCATATCGAAGATGGTGCTACTAAGCATTTAAATTTTTAAACCTTTTAGCATTTATGCACATTAATTTTATAAATTTTTGTTATTCATGAATGCTATATGCTTATTTATGCACGCGTTTACATAATTACATTATTCTTTTATGCTTGAAATAGTATTGGTCCAGTATTGGCAATGAAAGCAATGATGATATTATTATTCTAGATTCTATTTGGGAGTGATTGTTGTAATGAATGCTATGTACTATAGTAGTAGTTGCCCTTCTCTTTAAGTATTGCTAGTAGCCATTATGTTGAGGTCCTATTAAAATGTATTTGTGAATTTGTGATGGTACTTACTCTATAGAATTTGGATCTTCAATGTAATGTTTGTTGCCCTTTCTTCCATAGTCGATGGTAGCTATTATGTGAAGCTTAATTTGTAGTAGCCCTTCTAAGTATTCTGGTAGCCATTGTGGTCGAAATGAAAATGCATTTGTGATGGTACTTACTCTATAGATTTGGATCTTCAATGTAATGTTTGTTGCCCTTTCTTTTAGAGTTGATGGTAGCTACTAGATACTATGTGATGCATAATTTTTTATTTGAGCTCGAGCCAATATTGGTTGATCACTTGATTGTACTGCCATAATGATTGCCTATTTTTTTTGCTAAGCGGCATTTTCATCCATTTTGTTCTTGCTTTATTGCTTAATTTTTTATCGAGCTTGGTAATTTCCTTCATTTTTTTGCCGTTTATGAAAAAGTGTGACTGAAGTGTACCTTGCATGTAAGTCGGTAAAGATATGCAAATGGAGTACAAAATCTTGATCTGTGGAAAGAGAATAGCATTTTGAGTGGTTTTGGCTCAAACTGATTGGTTTGATTCAAGGTTATTTAAGGTCTTGTTCTTGTGATTTTAGAGTTGATGGACTCAAACATGATGAGTGAGATCTTGTGCCATACTCTCTACATCATTCTGAGCATGTTTGTTGTCTGATTTCATTTTTTGAGTAAAATTGAATCGATGATCTGAGTCACCTCAAGATTTGTACAAAAATAATAACAACAACAAGCCTTAAATCCCACTAAGTGGTCACCTCGAGATTTGTATTGCATCAAAATTTATATTTGATTGGGGATTTTAAGATCCCAAAATGATTGTTTATTTCACATTTAGCTTCTTATGCATTTGGTTAAGATGCAAATAGAAAATTGGTTTGAAAAACTAATTTACTAAACTAGTAGAAGCTTCACGTCATTGTTATTCTGAAAGAACAGGAAATTTTGTCCAGGATGTGTTAATTTTGTTACAAGAAATATACTTATATGTGTGAATTTTACTTTACTGAACTGGTTAAATTTTTTGTTTTTTCACGATTCAGATTTGGAGAATTGAACTTTGCAACTGGTTAAATTTTCTATATTAATGCAGTATTTTAATACTCTTTATTGACATCTTTGAGTTGGAGAGTAGACCGATTGAAGCAGGTATTCTTCCATTGAACTTATTTGAGTTCAGAGCTCTAAAATGGGAAAGAAAAAAGAGATGGTAATCTGCTTGTTATACTACTTGTTATACTACTCACAAGGTGGTAATCTGCTTTAGATTTCCTATATAATTCCTCGTGATAATTCTTGTGTATAATTCTAGAACCAAGGATGGAACTTACAAAGAACCGGTACCGAGTGTTCAGTGTTGGGATATGATATATGTCTACCTCCATTAAACTGGTTGGCCTTGCCGCCTTGTTGCAGTTTATCTCCTTCATTTTCTTTTTCTGTTAGACTATTAGTTAATGTAATTTTATTTTATTGTACTTAGTTTTAGTCTATTATCTATTTTCTTTTGTTGTTGGACTTTGTATTTTTTTTCTTAAATGCATAAAAATTTCTTCCTACCTAAATAAAATAAAAATTTCTTCTTTTACAAATTCATATTGTTTGTTTATTCATGATTGTTAAATGTTTGTTTTTGCACATTTATTAGTTCATTTAGGCTTGTTTCTTTAGTGTTTGTTAAGGCTCGGTTATTTAGTGCTTGTTTACTATTTAGGCTTGTTTACTTGCTGCTCATTAATGCTCGTTAAGGCTCGTTAAAGCTCGTTAAGGCTTGTTTAGGCTCGTTTACTTGCTCTCATTAAGGCTCGTTCAAGCTCGTTCAAGCTCGTTAAGGCTTGTTTAGGCTCGCTTACTTGCTGCTTATTAAGGCTCGTTAAAGCTTGTTAAGGCTTGTTTAGGATCGTTTATTTGCTTCTCAGTAAAGCTCGTTAAGGCTCGTTAAAGCTCGTTAAGGCTTGATAATAGTGCTCGTTAAGATACTCGATTTTCTCGCTTTATAATTCCAATCAAGCTACTCGATAAGAGCTTGATTAACTGTAAATGAACCAAACATAAATCAAGCTTGAACATCTCGGTTGCTAAACGAACCGAGCTCGAACAGACAACAAGCTCGAAACGAGCTCGAGCTGTGCTACCGAAGCTCAAGTCTTGGCTCGCTTTGGGTCGTCGCTTGCCCCTAGTGCCTTCACACACACACACACACACACACACACACACACACATATATATATATATATATATATATAAAATAGAAAATAACTAATAAGACACTTATTAATTGACATTCACACATCTTTATCCCAAATTAATTATTATTTTTCTCATTCTTTATCATTTGCTTTTCGATAAATTATGCTTTGAAAAATATTTTAGTGATATATTTCTTTTAACAATATTAAACAATTAACTTAGATACTTATCAAATATTAAATAATTTCGAAAATCTTCTAATGTTATGCTTTTTCAATTTCATAATAAGTCAACATCAAATATATACATATATATATATATATACATGTATGTATGTATGTATGTATGTATATGATCAATATATTATATTTATTTTTTAATAAGATATTTTGATCCAATTTTTTATTCTTATTGTGCTGAAAAAATAATGTTCGGCGATTAAATAATATCATATCCCTTATCATAGTTTTGGTACCATCAACAAAAAGATCCTAAAAAATGTCTAATAGAATTGCATGCTAAAGCATATGCTAAGCAAATATCATTAAGGTGCCCATCTATAACATTAAAATTTAAATCTCCAATGGAGTTTTGGACTGAGCATGTTTCTAACTATAACAATTAAATTTTTTTGGATATGTCACATATGAACACACAAAACAAGATAAGCTTCAACCAAGAGTACTAAATTGAGTGTTCTTATGAATCGAGTATAGTGAAATGTAGGGGTGTGCACTAGTCAGTTCAAAACAAAAAATCGAACCGAACTTACGTTATTTGGTCGGTTTGGTTTGGTTTTAAATCTCATAGTTTGGTTTGTGGTTGTAAATGCCTAGTTATTCGATTTTTGATTTTCAGTTCGATTTTTTTAAAAATATTGGTTAAACCGAATAAACCGAATAAACCAAAATTAGTTAAAAAGTCAAATATAAATATATAATTTTGTTTGTAAATACTAATTATTTATATATATTTATAGATTTCAAATTAACTAAACAATTTTTAATGTATAAAATTTATTAGATTGTTTTAATTAATTAGTTCATTAAAAAAAAATTTTTTTAAAAATTTTTATATGTTATTCGGTTTAACCGAAAACTCAATTGAATAAACCGAATTATAGTTCGGTTTGGTTAGTTCAGTTTTATATGTTATTTGGATGGTTCAGTTATTTAAAGTTATTTAGTTCGTTTGTTCGATTTCATAAAAAATTTGACCGAATCGACTGAATGCTCACCCCTAGTGAAATACTTTATTAACTAGATTTGACATTCAATGAATCTAAATTTCAGTTATTGTTTAAAAAAAAATAGAATGCTAATATTAGGAATATAGATCAGCTTCTAAAACACTAGGTAGAGATTGAGTCAAATATCAATAAGTGTGCTAAGGAAGAAGCTGATCTTCAACCATGACCAATTCAAGAGAATGATCCTAGATTAATATAGAGAGATATGAATCGACAAGAGTATTGTTTCGCTATATACAAATCAAGACATGAAATCTAGGCATTATAGAGGTTTTGCTTTGTAGATATTATTGCATATGCTTTCTATATATTTTATGTATGAGATTAAAAAGAACCATCATCATATTCAAAATCTCTCAAATTTAATGATTTCATGCATTAGATCCAAATGATGAATGAGGAGATGACAACTTTGAACAAGAATGAGACATGGTAGATTATCAATGTGGACTGAATAATAGAAGAGAGATTGGTTGCAAATGGATATTCAAGAGAAAGAAAGATACACTCAATGTACATTAACCAAAGTATAAAGCAAGGTTAGTTGTCAAAGATTTTACACGAGATTAAGGATTTGATTTCAATGAAGTCTTTTCACCAATTATCAAGAAAATCTCCATAATGGTTCTATCTATTCTTGCTAATTTTGATATTAAACTTAATTAAATGAATGTAAAAATAGCTTTCTTACATGATGATTTGAAAGAGACTATTTTCATGCAACAATAGAAAGGTTTCATGAAGGGGAATCACATGATGTTTATTTATTAAAATAAACCAAGTTATGGCTTGAAGCAATCACCTAGAGGATGGTATATATTATTTTAAATTTTATTTAAAAAAGATTAGTTTTAGTAGATATATACTCACAAAGATGTGTACTCAAAAAATCACCCAACCACAATATTCTGGTGTATTTGCTACTCTCTATTAATGACATCTTGATTGCTAGCCGGGGAAATATGAAGTTGATTATCTTAAGCATCATCTGTCTTTAGAATTTGAAATGTAAAATATAGGATCTCCTAATAAGATCTCAAAGATTCAAATCAAGAGAGAGAGAGAGAGAGAGAGAGAGAGAGAGAGAGAGAGAGAGAGAGGCCTTTTCTTATGTCAAAAATAATATATGAAAAGTTTATTAAAGAAATTCAAAAAGCAAATTCAAGTTGAAAACCTCTTGTTAATTATTTTAAGTTGAAAATTGCTAATGGACCTCATCATGAGAAAGAAAGATCTTATATAAAGCAAACACTTTATCCAAATATTATCAAAAGCTTGATGTGTGAGATGGTTTGGATTATGTGTGACCTCACTTATTCAATTAGTGTTGTTAGTAAATCTATGGTTTTACCAAGAAAGAAATATTGGGATGTTTTGAAATGGGTTCTCAAATATGTGAAGTGCTCATTAATTTTGGGTTCATCATCTGAAGATGGAGCTAATAATGATGCTATTGTGGATGGAATCATAATATTGTACATAGATGTTAAGTTACTCTTCATTCAAGATGTTATTGTGGATGGAATCATAATAGTTGAAAAGATTGCAATTGAAGAAAATCCAACTAACACGATGACAAAGCATAAACAGAGTTAAGAGGGGGCCAAGGGGGGCATGTGCCCTAAAATTTTAAGATGTTATAGTATTCTTTTTAATTTTGCATTCATTCACAAAGAATTTCATATTGTGCCCCTCTAAAATTTTAAATTCTATTTGTTACAATTATAACAAAAATAAAAATTATTTATTTTATTTTTATTTTTCATGTATTTTTTTCTATTCATAATAAATAATTAAAAGTATTTTCTCAAAATTTTAAGTTAAATTTATTTATATAATAAATAAGAATAAATAGGATATTAGGTACATATTATTATTGAAATGAAGATGATGTAAATCTAATTTTTTTACTTATATCATAAACTTAATAATTTTATTGAGATGATTTGATATTAGTAGATTTAATGACTATGAATAATCAATTGAAAATTTATATTTTGGATATTCCACTTAATGAATAATTTTCATTCTTAGAATATATTGGAATACTTGTTGTAAAAATGATCAAAAGAAAAAATATATATAATGTATATTTTTTACTTTTAAACTTTTGAAATTAGTATGAACTTTAAAATTGCTACAATAAATAATGAACTAGTTTTTTTTTTTTTTTGGATATTATGTAAAATAGACAAAATAATAGAAGTAGAGATTGTTTACCTTACTTTTGGAGTGAGCTCTCAACCTCCTCTTCTTAGACTTATGACTCTTCTAGACATTAAGAGCTCCTTAATCATAAGACACTTCTAGTGATTAAATGAACACTTAACCTAAGCTTAGAGACTTAGAATGGTCAGTCATAGGATTAGGATATGCCTTAGGACTTAAGGAAATCACTAAAAGTCTCTTAGATGAATACTTCAAATCATCATTTGAATCTAACCTAATCATTGGTTTGGCCCAATTTGACCAATTGGTCAACATAACCCAACATGACCCAATGTGACCCATGTGAACCAAATTGGTCCAAATCTCTTGAAACCAATCCATGAGCTGTTGGGAGCTGATCAAACTTGACCTAAACCCACTTGGGATCAGCCCAAAATCAGTTCAAACCCAAGGTAATCCCTCTTGGAAATTACATCCCACATGTGATCTTACCTAAAGAGAGCAAAGTCCACTCCTCCTCATCCTTTGTATTCAATGGAGCCGATCCTACAGCTGAAGAAGAAGACTTTGGAGCTAAATCCAGAGTCCTCAATCAATCCATCACCATCACAACCACTTCCCCATCACCTTTAATGAAAAAATTCAGCCATCCCCTTGAAAAGAGAGAAAGAGGCCTCATTCCAAGAACTCTTGTATTCATCCAGCTCCTAAGAGCTTTCCAAAATAACCAACAACCATTTCCCACTTCTCTTGAGCTAAAAGCACCAAAATCGAGTGGATTTCGGTGAATAGGCAGCAACCATAGGTGATCATGACATTCCAAAGCAAAGCAAAGGTTTGAAATTATTCCAAGGCTTCCTCTCACACTCAGGAGCTCGCTTGGATCTTCACCGCCGTCGAAAATCATCCTCGGTGATGTAATTTTGCCAAATTTTAGCTGGCTGTATGATCTATTATTTGTGATGATTCTTGTGCGATTTTAGAAATTTCTCTAAGATAAACCTCATATTTTTCATTTTATTTGATCCCCAAATGAATCATAAAGTTTTCTGGTGAAAATCGATGCGAAATCCAGCCAATTTGGGAGAGAAATCATTATTTTCGTGATTTTTTGGCCGGGAACAGTGGTTCCCAGATCAATTTTCGTCCTTTAGGGTGGCCGGAACACACGCGGATTGTTTGATCCACCGTTTGGACGACCGGATCAGATGCACATTTTAGCCCTTCAAATTGCGCGAATCGATCCGGGCCATCTAATCCATCATCGGACGGTTCGCACCGATCTGCACATCACAATCCTATGTTGTGTGTGGTTTCCATCTGGACACAACACACACCAACCAATGCGCGTGGCAGCGGTGCCACATGCCACGTAGAAATGCATACAATCGCCGCCAGTGCCAGGTATATGTCAAGGCATCTTGGCGGTTTAAGTGGGAAAATCATTTATTTTATGATTTTAAAAATTATTTAAATCACCTAAAATTTCAAAAAATCATAAAAAATAAAATACTTAACTAAAAATTTTAAACAATGACTCATTAGATTCGTCTTTCTTAGAAGATTCCAACAAATCCAAAATCCCCAAATTTTATTGAATAGTTTGAGCTTAATTTGAGTTTTAGTGAAAATTAAATTTCATTAATTAAACCAAAAATACACATCAAATTGATTTGAAATTTTTAGGGATAGAAATTGAAGTCAAAATGCATCTACCATAAAAAATTTCAAGTCAAAAAGACTCCTGGATTGGAAGATATTGTATTCTGAAGTTGAAATAGTAAAAATAAATTAATGAACTTTATAAAAATCATGGAAAATCACTTAAATCAATTCAAGCTTTGAAAAGTCATAAAAAATTATAAAAACATGATAAAAATGCAAATAAATATTCATTTTGAAGGTATTTTATAGGATAATTTAATAAAAATATTCTCAGTTGTTTTGAATAGTAATTAAGGCTTAATTTGGGTTTAATGAAAAGCTTAATTAGCTTAATTACTCCCTAATTACTCAAGTAATTAATTCTAAACTTTTTGAGATTGATTAACGGGATGACCCTTGCCTTCCATAATTTTCTTAGGATTTATTGCTTGGTTAATTAAGAAAATTGATTATCTTAGCCTTAATTACTTTCTTAATTAATTAAGTGATTAATTGACATGCTAAATAGTGAGAAAACTATTAATTAAACTTGCTAATCATTGCATAATAGTGAATGGATATGGGGAATGAGATTGGGACCTCTTTCCCATTCTTTTCCCTATGTTCATTTCACTTGACTTGAAACTAATTAATTTGGGACTAATTAATGGTTTAATTCATTAATTAAAATGACTTAATTAGTCAAATTAAAATCATAATCATTTTAGAACTCATCTAATTAAGTTTCTTGGATAGATATTTAGGTGTTTAACAACCTAAAGCTATTTAAGGAAATTATGGCTAACGTACATGTGTGGGGAAGCCATAAGAGTACTTAATTAAGTTTTTTAATCTAATTAACCACTAATTGTGAGCTAATTGCATTAGGCATTTTATTTCTTAGGGTCATTGCTAATTTTATAATTCATGTCATGTGCATATCATGTTGCCTCATAATTAATTGGTTAATTACTTTAAGGTAACATTGGCAAGGGTTAATTAATTAATTTAACTCATATCACAATTTAATTAATCCATAAAATTTACCTAATTATCTTTTCATTGAATCAAATTAATTAAGAAACATAGGAATGAGTTAGGAGCAGCAAATGATTGAATCTTCTCTTTTCTCCAAATCAAATCAAACATCCAAAAATAACTTAATAAGAAACTTTGGTTTATTTTAAATAAGCTTATTTAATATGATTGTCCTTAGGAATTAGTTGGATTGAATGAAATTACATGCTTGTGTCTCTTTATTTCTTTCCAATCATATTAAAATATTGTATGCCACTTGTAATCATGCATTCATGCTTTTCAAAAAATAATTAAATGAAATTATTTCCTTTATGTCAAGTTGCATGTGTTGGCTTAAATTAAAAATATGTGTGGCTATTATCACTATTAAATCTCAAATATATTTTCAAACGATTATTAATGAATAATAATACATATTGTCACATTAGCTATACATACATAGGAGGTGCATGTTAATATAAGCTTAGTGTATGAAGTCAAACTCCTTTCTTTCATTCATATGTTGATTTGCATAAGTATGAATGTTAGTGAGTATATTAGTCTGAACATTCTAAGGACGCACGACTTTAAATAGCCCCAAGGAGGTTCCTACCTCACTCCCCTAGTGCAAAATAATGGCGATGTACCCATTTGATTTCATTCTTATGCATCTTGACATTAGAATTTGGTTAGAGCTTTAATTCATTTACACAAATAAATCGATTAAATTAAATATAATTTTTGCATGATTTCAATTCTTATAGTTGTTTGTACACTCACATGTATTTAAGAATAGCAGGTATATTATTCTGAAAATTCTGGGGATGCACGACTTTAAGTAGCCCCAAGGAGGTTCCTACCTCACTCCCCTGGTGCAAACAAATGGCAAAGTATTTTCTTAGAACTTTCTTACATTTGAATGTGTATTTAGCTAATGAATGAGAATCCTCTTTTTCTACGAAAATCATTCATGCATCCTACATTTAAGTGTGCCAAAAACATATTGTATGCATAAATATGTTTAGGACTTAATCATGTGCATGTTACATATGATGGAAAGAAATAAACAAACATGTGTTGTGTGATAATACTTACCTCCAATTAATCTTAAGATTTCTTTCTTATTGAATGAGATCATTTAAAGTGAACCTAAATTTAAGATTAATTCAAATATGTAATAAGCTATTTACTAAAGAGAATAACTTAAATTACCATGCTTTAGAAAGTGGCTTAGGGTAGAGATAAAAGAGAGCAATTCTCTTTCCTCTCTTTATAACACTTAGTTGCTAAGTGTAAGGCATATGAAACAAAAGAAAATATTAAGTAAAATTCTCAAATCAATTGAACCACTTAAAGTGAAATCAACCTCTAATGACTAAACATCCTTTCACATTTAGAAAATTATAACCTTATTGCCTAGTTAGGACTTACCACACAAGCCTTAATACACACATTAGATTAAGTCACCACTTCTACCTTTATGTTAGGATGGTGCATGGTATGATGTATATATTATTTTGTGATATATTATTTAAGGTTGGATTTTAGGGTGTATGCTTCGTAGACTAGATGACAAGTCATGATTAGCCTAATCTTATTTTCTATAGGGGATTATGCTTAAAGGGTCAGCTTAAAAATAAATATAAATGCTCTATTTATAGGTTGCTTATGCTTCTAAGCATAATCCAAGCTAGGACAGAAGAGCTTGGCTACCCATGTGCAGGGTGTTAAGTCTAAATTATGATATAACTACTTGGGTTATATGTGTGTTTAGCTAACACATATTTTATAAGTGTAGTTAGATTTATTTTTCCTATTTTTAATATAATTTTGCATTAGGAATTTGGATTAGTGCTATGGGAGTTTAGGATGAGCATTGGCTAGAAAGCTTAGTCCTGGGGTGCCATGTGATGCCTTGAAGTCTACCACATCAAAAGAAGCAAAGATATGAAGAAATGAAGGAGACATGAAGAATGAAGGCTTGAAGACCCCCCATAGCATTAATTATTTGTAATTATAATTATTCTTTTATATACCGAATTGTATAAGGGTAGAGCTTGGCTTCCCATTTTCTCTTTTCGGGGTGTACGGCGGAACCCGACCTCACCGGCCTTTTATTCTCTTACGGTAGTCTATAAAATTAGTTGATGTTGTGTTTAGATTGCGCATTAAAAATAATATGCTTTTCTTAATTTTTTATATGTTTGATGCTTTAATGTGTGTTATGGATGCGATTAGGCTCTTAGGATAAAATTAAATTTTCTACCCCAATTAATAACTCGCAATTAAAATTTAAAATAACTCATAACCTCACTATAAAGTCTAGGTTTTAAATAAGATAATTAAAAGATTTAGCAACCCTTTAGCTAAATGGTTGAATGTCTCACAACATGCATACATATTTTTTCTCTCTTGAACATGAAGGATCTCCACCCTTGCACGATAGGGGAATACTTGACATGTGAGGGCATCCCTTATTGTGGAGAACACATTCTTCTAGCTGATTTGGCCTATAACCTCTTTTCATCATACATATAGGCATCAAAATCCTAAAGCCTTTGTTAAAATGAAGTGTCAAAATTGAAATAAAATTTGAAAAGATTTTACATTTATAGATTAAGTTATTACTCATACTACTCATGCTTTAGTCTCTTAGGGAGTAGGTTTAGGACTTTAGTTTCTTCCTAATTAAATAACAGCTCAACTATCTTGTAATACATGAGACATGGATTTGAATGGTAGGTGTTCTTTGGCGACTCAGTGGGTTGTAAATCCAAAAGTCAGACGGTTTATCCTCTCTCCTGGAGGCAAACCATGATGTCCATCTCTCACTTAGATTTAGGTTATGCTTTAGCTTATGTCAAAGCTCCTTAGATTTAGGATTTGAGGTTACTATTTTTCTGCGAGCTACAAGCATAAATCTTCACCTCTTAGGCATTTTCACAATCTTGTGTTGATGGATTATAAACCCTAGCAATCTAATAAGATTTCAACTCAAATACATAATTCTCTTCAATTTCAAATACATAAAGCCCAACCATAGGATAGATTAGATTAATGCTGGGTTTCTAGTATTGAGCATTTTCCTATTCCCTTTATAAAAATAAGTCTTCTCACTTAAATAATCCAACTTGATTTTCTAGTATATAATTTGTTGTGACATTGAAATATTTGGAGACCCTAATTTGCTACACTGTCAGGAGGTATTCTTAAGGAATTCCCATTCCTTAGGATGTAATTAACTATGGAGGCTTGCCTCCATAGGGAACTTAATGGACCCGGCTTAAAAAAACCCTGCTTTACTTTTCCATGTAAAGTAGAAAAAAATCTCTAGTATATTCGAAGGCCCATCATGCCTTAGGAGTCCTTATTAGGAGATCAGGTCCATTGAATGGTGATGTATCTATCTTTTGAGATAGTACATCATGCCTCAATGTCATATTCAACAATAAGTAACCCCTAAGATTTACGTGGTGTTCCACATCTCAAAAATAAACACCATAGATTTTTCTGGCTACTCCGCTGGGGAGGGTTTTTCTCTCCATCTTTTGTAGACAATTATTGTCTCCAAGCATCAATAATGGACTTATATTTTATATAAGCCCAAGACTATCTTTTTTTCTATTGGCACTTAGCTTATTTTATCCTTGAGCAAAGCTAGCCAACATCTTTTAGGTTTTAGGACCTCACTTCGTGTAGGTCTTAAAATCCAGTGGGTCCCCAATAGGTAAAAATAAACTAACTAAATAAAGGAGATGACAAAATACAAATTTTTTAACCTCTTTACCACTAGCTTGGTGAGGTAAGGTTTATCTTATATTTAAGAAAACTCAAACTAAAATAAGTAAAGTCTTTTGCAAAATATTTTCAAAAGCACTTTTCCTAAACAAAATAATTTTTAAATTCACTCCACATGAAGTTTGCATAAACATAAATTTTTTTCAAATCTCTTTAAAATAAAAGACAATCAAACCTCATTTAACATACCTAAATTTGTTAAATAAGGGCCCTCTTTCAAAAATAAAAATCAAATTTACAATCAGCAAAATCCCAAAGATTTTCAAAAAACACATTTCTTAAATTAAAATAAATTAACTAACTCCATTTAACATATCCAAATTTGTTAAATGGAGTTCTATTTTTAAATCAAAATAAAAATCAAAATCAACATATAATTGAACCTCACTTAACATACCAAAATTTGTTAAGAGTTTCCCTCTTCTTGAAAGCAATATCATACATAAAGTCAAGATATATATTTTGAATCTCATTTGAAATACCCAAATTTGCCAAATGAAAATAAATCAAATACAAGACAAACAATCATCATAAATAATAAAGATATTTTCAAAAAAATTTTAAACATGCACTTGGATCTCTCTTAGAATACCCACATTTGCTAAGTGAAAGATCCAAAATCAAAATCTCAAAATAAAGGATTAGCAAAACAAAATCATCTCCAAAAATCTCTCCAAATGGAGGAACCTCATTCAACATATCCTAATTTATAGGACGAAGGTTCCATAATCAACAAAACAATTCTTATGGAAAAGTCTTTCTTCAAAATTCTAAATCTCTCCAAATCAATGAACACCACTTAGCATACTCAAACTTGTTGAATGTGGGTTCAAATTCCAAGTTCAAATCATAAATTAGTGATTGAGATATCAGAGTAATCAGTTCAGTTCAATCTTCACTTAATACAATTGCTATGGCTCCTAGTAAGTTTGTTTTCTCTTTCCCCTCTGGTGTAGACTTGGCCTTGGATCAGCACCCAACCCATGAGACCACCCACGATTTACTTTGGCCATGGCTTGGGATTACTGTAAGGGGCGCCCACAACTGCAGGAGGGAGGTAGGTTACCACTCCGCTTTGATGTTGAGTCACCAATTTCCCTCTCAAGAGGTAGTGGAGGTCCCTACCGCAAAGGGCATTCAATTTACTTCTATTGTTCCTACTATAGCTCTAATGCGAGTTGTTACCTCCTCCTTGGTCCCCTCAAAGGGGAAGGCTATCTTAGCATCTGAGATAGTCTCCCCTACCATTGAGGTTGGTTCCAACTCCCACCCAACCCACAATAAAAATAGGAAGATCAAGCTGAACCACGAGAGAGTGGCTAGGGAGGTAGGCACCACATCACATATTAATGAGGAGGGTTCTCCTCGAGAGGTTTCCCATTTCCCAGTTTGCAGAGCTTATGGACGCTCAAAGTCTGGTGCATTATTTGATATGAGGTCTGTGATTCCCAAGAGCATCAGTTCCCATATTTGTAGAGAGAGGCTGGGTTGCAGCCTCAAAGGCAAGTAGGGAGAGACTGAGATATGCGCAATCTCCCGCCTTGTTGATTTCTCCGATCGGTGGGCCACTAGGGCTGATCAAATAGATAGTATAGTACTCACTAACACCACCAGTTATCGGAGGAGAACTCTAGTAGAAGGGCTCGGTTACCCCATCACACCGCCCTTTCCCCCACCACGAGTCCGTGATCCCTCCTTCCATTGTTCTTACCAAGGTTCAGAGATCTGCATCTAGGGAGAGGAAGTACCCATTGGTGATTTGGCTATGGCCTAAGGATCCCTCTCCATCTACTCCACCTGCTGAGGTGAGGTCGAGCTCTCCCATTTGACCTCCCACTTTAGTTGTGGCAAAAAAAGAGTGGCAACCCAAAGTCATCGTGGTCGTGCCACCACCACAGTCGCAACAGCTACAACAGTTACCACCACAACCAGTAGTGACATCGATAGGAGAGGTAGGGGATGACACCAATGCAATTCCCATGGCAGTTGATCCTCCCAGTGAGGGTGTCCCATCTGTAGGCAACATCCTTTGCATAGATTTAAATGAGCATAATTCCATAGTTGGCCGTCAGCAAGTCTTTGTTTCGGCCCAGCCATGTAAAGTAGGTGATCGTTCACTAGATGACATCTTAGAGGAATACTTTACTGAGAAGAGATGACTTCTGGAGAATGATCATTTAGACTCAAAGGAGGGAAGGGTAGCTTTTGAACCCAATAAAGTTGATCCTATAGAGGATTCTGAAGTCCACATGATCGATACTCGAAGCTCCCTCCAACGAGACCATCAGAGCCAGGAAGATGCTGTGGTTGAAGAAGACAATGCCATCCATTCAACCCAACACCTTCTCTAGCAGCTTAGGCAGAAGGATGATCAAATCCACAAGATGGAGAAGAAGGTTGAGGATTTGTTAGCAGTAGTATTAGCACTTCATAACCAAGCTCCAACATTACATCCTAGCCTTATGAAGGTTGAGCGACCTGAGCTTTTACATGTCTTAGAACCCCCCAAGAGTACCTCTCCAATAGATCCGAATAGTGGTAGTCTGCAAGAAAGGTCATAGATAGCACTTCCGTGTAGGAGAGAGACATCAAACAAATGGTGGAACAGTAAGTGAGGGAAGCATTGACGCAAGATCAGGGTACCTCATTCATTTTAAAGGGTAGACCCTACATAGAGGAATATAGTTCAGTATCCCAAAGAGTTTGTGCCACCTTCTATTAAGATCTTTGATGGCAGTGGGAACCCTCAACAGCATATAGCGCACTTTAGAGCCAGTCATTGTAATGCCGGAGGCAGCAATGCACTTCTCTTTTGCTTATTCATCAGCTGTCTTTCAGGGATTGCATTTATTTGTATGCTGAATTGCCCAACGGTTCAATAAAGATATTTACTGAGTTGGAGCAACTCTTCATTAAGAGATTTGCTGGAGCTCAGGAAAGGGTAACTGTGGTCGATCTCGTTGTAGCACAACAAGACCCTGATGAGTCCTTAGTTGACTATATTCTTAGTTGGCAAAACCTGAGTATGAAATGTGAACCGCAGCTGTCTGAACAGCATGCCATAAAAATTCTTCTTAAGAATATTCATGGCCCGATTGCTTTCATGCTCAAGGGATTTACTATCAAAACCTTTGAGAAGCTAATCAACAAGGCGGCTAGTTTACAAGGAAATGCCAAATGTTACCTTTCCAAGACCAGTTGTCCAAGCCTAAACTGCAGAAAGCTTTTGAGAAGAAGTGTTAACCTCACTTTTGGAGTGAGCTCCCAACTTCCTCATCATAGATCTAGGACTCTTGTAGACACTAAGAGCTCTTTAGCCTTAAGATATTTCTAGTGATTAGGTGAACACTAACCTAAGCTTAGAGACTTAAAAGAGTTAGCCATAGGAATAGGTTATGCCTTAGGGATTTGGGAAAACTTGCCTACCCTATAGCCTCAAATTCAAACCCAAATCATAAATCCATTTCCAAATCAAATGATTGAAGCCCTTGATTAAATTCAAATTCCAAAACCCTTCCTAAGCCCTTTGATTTTATCTTATGGACTTAACCTTCACCAAATTCAAATCAACCTCAACTCAATTGATTTTCTCAGATATTCATTCAATCCAAAATAAAATCCCAACCTAAATTCCAAATCAAATGATTGAAATCCAAAATCAAAATCAAATTTCAAAATCTCTTCTTAAGCCATATGAACCACCTTCATATGCTTAGCTAAAACTCCCTTTAAACAAAATCAAACTTGGTTGATTTCTTTATAAATCAATCATTTATTCATTTATATTCACAAATATAAATAAAATCCAAATTCAAATAGCCAAAACCAAATCAAACTAAATCAAACCAAATCAAGACCTTTCTTAAGCCATATGGACCTACCTCCATAAGCTTAATCAAATCTCAACCCAAATCAATCCAAAATAAATTGATTTCTTTATAAATTAGTTATTCTTTCATTTATATTTACAAATATAAATGAGACCACCATCCAATGACCAAAAATAAATCAAACTAAATCAATTCCCTATTTAAGCCCTTTTGACCTACATCCTTAAATTTGGTCAAATTTGCTTCCAAATCACTCCAAACTCAAGTGATTTTCTCATGAATCATTTATATCTTCATTTATATTCTTAAATATAAATTAAATATAAATCCAAATGGCCAAAACCAAATCCAAACCAAATCAAATTTCTAATTTTAGCCTTTTTAACCAATTTCTTGGACTTGACTAAATGATATCTAAATCAACTCAAAACCCATAGATTTCTTCATGATTCAATCATTGTTCCAATTATAAACACAAACTATAATTATCAAACCAAATCCAAGTCAACTCAAGTCAAGCCCACGTTGAACCCTTTTGACTTGAAATTATCATATGAACCAAAATTCTTTTGACTCGAAACCAATTATAATTGGATTTATATCTTCATCCTAGGCTCATATATGAGTTCAATTAAACTTGAATTAAGCCAAAATCAAACTAATTGACCCATTTAGGTCCACTTGAGCCAAAGTGACCTAATAGACCTTTTTGAGCCAAGTTCTAATCCAACCCAAATTGGATTGAACTAAGCCCATCCAAACCTCGCATTATGATCAACAATCATCTTAGGGTGATCAACTACCATGAATTGGGTCAAAAAAAGTCAACTTAGTCCTTTGACCAAGTCAACCTTTAGCCCAAATGAAACCCAAACTAGCTAAAACCCACCATATACCAAATTGATTGAAACCATTGATTCAAACCAATTCATAATCAATGATTGAACATGACCAAACTTTCAATTGACCTAAACCAAGTTCAATTGATCGTTTGACCTAAGTTGACCCAAATTGACCTAAAAAGCAAATCATAATTTTATCCAAATTGATTTCAACTAATGACTCAAGTTTATTCCAAATCATTTATTGAACTTGACCAAAGCCATGATTGAACCCAATTTGATCAATTGGTCAACTTGACCCAACGTAGCCCAAATTGACCTAAAAGGTCAAATTGGAAAAAATCCAAATTAATCCCAAATCAAACCAAACCAAATCCTACAATCTTTTGAATTAACCAATTGAATATGATCCAACACTTAACCCAACCCAAATTAGTCAAATTGGTCAAATTTGTAAAATTGGTCAACTTAGCCCACTTGGCCTGTTTGAATCCAATTGAACAAAAATCAAACTTAAGCTAAATTAATCAAAACCACTTGAACCAAAACTCTTCAAAACATCATTTGAACCTAACCCAAGTCTTGGTTTGACCCAATTTGACCAATTGATCAACCCAACCCAACTTAACCCATTTGAACCCATTTGACCATATGAAGCCAAACCACCCCAAACCAACCCATGGGACCCTAGGACCTGGCCAAACCCAACCCAAGCTGGCCCTAGATCATTCCTAAACTAGCACAAATCCAAGTGGGACCCAACCTAAGGGAATTAACCCTTAGGAAAAGTTATTTTCTTTGGATTCTTGGCATAAGAGGAAAGGTCCAGTCTCTCATCACCATGGTAGCCATCCCATTGCCAAATAGGGTATGCCTAGCCTCCCTAGCCCACCCTAGAGCCACTAAGATTGGCCATGGACCAAAGGGAGGTGAACCAAGTCACCTCCCTTCATACCCGAGCACCCAAAGGACCAACCCAACTCAATCCCCCCATATCTTGCCTTGAGCTCCTTGCCATAGCTTCCACCACTCCTGGCGAGCCATGTGAGCTGACGGCGACCCCTTTGATGCCACGACAATAACGAATCAGTGGAAATTTAGGGATTGATCTTGTCCATCCATCACACTCGATTTTGGGGTATACTCCCTCAATTAGAGCGGCAATTATCACAATTCGCATTAAGAGAGACCCTTGAGTAATTTTGAAATCCCAGAGAGTTTTCTAGAGCATTCCAAAGCCTCCTGAGCTCAGATTTCTTTCTCCCATGCACAGCAAAAATAGGGGAGGCCAATCTGAAGTTTCATTTCCTTTCCATTGAACCAAATCTCAATCAACCTTGCACACACCATCACCACACCTCATCAAGCAATACCAAGTCATTTCCCAAGCTTCCAAGCTATCGAAGGTCCAAGTTCGATCGAAGCCGAAGCTCCTACGTGTGTGGATTGGTCGTCCGAGTGGCTCACTTCAAATTAAGGTCCAAGCTTCTCAACAGAGCTTCACCTCAACTAGGCGAAGATACCTCGGTCGATCCCACTGCCAGACATTAGCTCCAGTGAGGTAATTTCTCAAAACTATCAATTTAAGAAAAAGTGATTGGTCCTTTTCAAAGGAAATTTGTATGCCATGCATTTTTGACCATTGGATGCACTCGTCTCCTCCTCCTGATGGTGTGGGATCAATTTAATCCCAATCTGAGCTCTAGTGAGCTCGGATTGAATGAAGAAAGATGGACAGTATCAATCTTTCACCATTCGCAAAGAAGATAGATCACTGGCTATCCATTTCGCTTGATCAGAATGGACGGTCCTGATCTGATCACATTAGATCCACTTATATTTCCTCCTTAACTGTGGGATCTGATCGTGGTCGTCCGATCTTAGATCGAACAGTCCATAGGAAAGCGTGTTAGTCGTAATCCAAGTCAACTTCCTGATTTGATAACTTAAATAGTCTATCCACACCTGTCAAAACCATTAATTAGATTAAGGTTAATTAGGGCTATTTTAATTATTTTTAAGGCTAAAACTTCCTAAAATCATAACTAAACTTAGAAAAATCCAAAAAATATGAATGAGGGCTCATTTTAGAAGTATTTCAGAGGAAAATTCATTAAAATTATTATTAATTAACTTTGAATAGTAATTTTTATTTAATTAAGGTTTAATTAAAAATTTAATTAGCCTAATTACTCTCTGATTAATTATCCAATTAATTTTAAACTTTCTAGAGATGTTTAGGGGGATGACACTATCTCCCCTATTTTTCTTGGAATTTATTGGATAGTTAGTTAGAATAATTGATTGATTAAGTCTTAATTACTATCTTAGCTTAATTAGTGATAGCTAATCAAATGAATAGTGAATTGATTCATCAATTAAGTTCATTAGCCTCTATTAACAATGAAGAAACTTCTTCATTCTCTATTTAAAATTAATTAATTAAGACTCATTAATTAATTAATTAATTAATCATATCAATCAAAACCCAAATTATATCTGACCTTTAATTAACTAATTGAAAAGATTTAGGGATTGAGACTTAGGCTTCTTTCTTTGTCTCTTCTCCTAAGTCCATTTCATATTGTTGATTAAAGAAATTAGGATTTAGTTAGATAATTAATGAACTTAATTAGCTTGATTAAACCTACCTTCCTTAATTAATTCTTGGGTAGCTTATTGGGTGTTCAATAACCTAAAGAGAGAGCTAATGAAATTATGGTTAGCTCACATGTGTGAGAAAATCATAAAAGTAATTAAGCGAGTCCCTTAAGCTTAATTAACTCCCCTATCATTTCTTAAGAGCATTTCTAATTTAGTTTTTATGTTGTTGCATCTCATGTTGGCTCATCATTATTTAGTTAGTTAGTTTAAGGTGATGTAGGTAAGGGTTAATTAATTGATTTAATTCATACCTTAACCTAATTAAGACATAAAATCAACCTAATTGCTTTTCATTAAATCAAATTAACTCATACATGGGAAATGGGATTAGGAGTCGTAAACCCTTTTCACATTTCTTAAATAAAATCAAACATAAATATCAAAAATGGTTTTAAGAAACTTTGGTTTATTTTAAATGAGTTTGTTTAATATGATTGTCCTTAGGACTTAGTTGGACTAAATGAAATTACATACTTGTGTTACTTTATTTCCTTCCAATCATGTTAAAATGTTGTATGCTACTTGTATTCATGCATTCATTTCTTTCAAATTAATCAAATGAAAATGATTTCCTTTATGTCAATTTGCATGTGTTGACTTAATTAGAAATATGTGTGGCTATTAGCACTATTAAATGTCAAATGTATTTTTAAAATATTATTAATGAAGAATAATATGTATATTGTGACTTTAGTTAAACATATGTGTTGAAATTTTTATAAATAAAGAATAAATATATACTTCCATCTTCATTCTATACGGGATAAAATGAAGATAGAAATATACATCTTCTTCCTTATTATGCATTTTTGACACCATGTAGATTTGCATATGTTCTTATTGAGGGTGATTGGGTACGACATTGAGAAGACATGTACTATCTCGAAAGATAGAAGTTACCACCCTACAATGGACTTAATCACCTCAACAAGGACTCCTAAGGACAATGGGTTTGCATGTGTACTAAAGATTCTTCCCCTACTTTACATGAAAAAGTAAAGTAGAGTTTATTTTAAATCGGGTTCGTTAAGTTCCCTACAAGGGCAAGCCCCCATAGTTAATTACATCCTAAGGATGAGATCCCTTAGGAATACTCTCAATTAAGGTAAATGATTATTGTCTCTAAAGATTTTAATAGGTAGGACTATCAATCGATTAGTTTATTTCAGAAGATCAAATGGGATTGATCAAAGAGAGAGAGAGAGAGAGAGAGAGAGTTATTATCATAGCTAAAGGAAGATAAGTAGGAGATGTTCACGATGCTATGAAACCTAGCGAGCATCTCAAACTATCATATTATTGAGCTTTATATTTTTGAAATTGAATTATCCATTTGAGTTGACTTTTTATTAGAATTATAGAGCTTATAATTCTACAATACAAAGTTATGGAAATGCCTAAGAGATGAGGATTTATGCTTATATCCCATAGAAGGGAGAAGCAATCTCAGAACCTAAATCTAGGAAGCTTTGGCGAGGGCTAGAAGAATGACCTAAATCTAAGATAAAAATGGGTATTTGGTTTGCCTCCACAAGTGAGGACAAATCACCCGACTGCTTGGACTTACAACCGCCTAGGGGTGGCTACCAACTAACTCCTCCTATAATTTTAAATTCATGTAGGCAAGTCATATGCTTTATGCAAGATAGCTAGACTATTATTTATTTTAGAAAGAGACTAAGTCCTTAAACTCACTCCCTAAGAGACTAGATTATGTAAGGGCATGAGAAATGACCTAAATTTAATACAAAATATATTACATGTTATTTTATTTTATTTGGACAATCATTTGACTGAGGCTTATATGATTCATATGCCTAATGCATGAGACATAAGATAATTGGCCAAAATCAGCAAGAAGGGAGGAGGTGTGTTTTCACTATGGCTCTCAAAGGTCAAGCCAAGTTTCTCTGACAAAGGTGGAAGCCCTCCAATCAAGAGTATAACAATATGCTTTTGTGCATGATGTTATAAAAGAAATACTCATCCAGCTAAGGGATTGTTAATTCTTTTATCTTGATTTTAACTTAGGCTTTAAGTGAGGTTAGAAGTTGTTTACTTTAATTTTTGAATTGATTAATTTAGTAAAAGATTTATTTTTCTCTAAGAGCCAAATCATCATCCAGACCATACATCAAAATGAGGAAGAAACTAGGAAAACATGCCATCTTAATGCACAAGCTAAACAAAACATCAAACATTTTATAAAGCTAACACAAAAAAATAAAAGGACATTTATGGTCGGGCACCAACGCACAAACTTGAAAATAAATTGGGTAGCTATGTTCTACCCTTATACAATCTAGATTATAAATGAATTAATTTACAATAAAGTAAGGAAATTCATATTATGAGGGTCTTCTTTCTTCTTTTCTTCTTTGGTTCATTCTTTTAGATGGTTGGAATGTGGATACTCCAAAGGATTCACATGGTGCATAAGATGAGATCTTATGACCAATGCTCATCCTAATCCCCCATAAAATTTATTCTAAAATCCTAATTGCAAAAATCACATGAAAAGAAAAAGTAAATCTAACTAACACCTACAAAATAGAGATTAGCTAAGCAAATTATACAAATCTCAAGAATGTATATTAGACTTAACACCCCACACATAGGTAACCAAGTCCACCTAGCCTATTGGATTATGCTTAGGGGTATAAGCACCTGCACATCAAAAGCATTTATATTTTTATTTATTACAAAACCCCTTAAGCACAATCCCCTACATGAAACAATGATTAGACTAAATCGTCCTACCATTCATTCTACGCATATTCACCCTAACATTCAAACTAAAATAAAATATCACAAAATAAAAGTAAACATCAAACCATGAACCGCCCTAACCTAAAGCTAGAAGTGGTGACTTAACCTAATGTGTGTGCTTTAAAAGGTTTGTGTGGTATGCTTAACTATGGCTTTAAGGTTTGGATTTTCTAAGAGTGAAGATGTTCAACTTAGATGGGTGGTTTCATTTAAGTCTTTAGTTGATTTGGGTTAATTTATTTTATATTTTGATTTGGTTTTAATGAATCCTACAATTAATTACTAAGTTTTAAAGAGAGGTAAAAGAGAAGAGAACTTCTCTTTTCTTTCCTACCTTAAGTAATTTCAAAAATAGATTCATGTTTAGTTTTATTTAGTGAATATTTTATTATGTGTTTTAATTAATCCTAAGTTTAAATTTTTCCTAAACAAACATATTAAAAAATAAAGGCATTTTAAGATTAAGTAAATGAACTAAATTCACAAAACACACATCACTTCATTTCTTTTCTAACATGTATAACATGCATATGGATGCATCCTAAGCATATCAATACATACAAATGAGAATGTTTAGCATACATGATGAATGCTAAGTGATGATTTTCATTAAGTAGAAAAGAGGTTTTCTTATCCATTCTTCACATGCACACATGTATGTATAAAAAGCATAAGTGAGTATGATGTCATTGTTAACCAGGGGTGTAAAGTACAAGACCTACTTAGGGCTACTTAAAGCCTCGCAATCCTGGGGTTGTCCAGACTAATATATCACTTTCCTTAAATACAAGCATATGTACAAAAGAAATGAAGGGAAAAGAAAGATGCAAAAAGTTTGTGTTGGTTGATTTTTTTTTTATGCAGTTTATATATGCAAGTGTAGATACCCTTCTTAAGTAATAGTATAGGAATGAATAAGAAGAGAATTAGGCAAGTGTTATATTTTTTTGAAATGAACTATGGACTTTGCCAAATCCTATTCAAAACCATGCTAAAAGAAAAGAGAAAGAAACTACGCTATGTATATCTTCATACTTATATCCACATGCAAGCTCATAACTAATCATAAGTAGCACACTTTCAGTTTTGGATATTTGATTTATAGATTTAGAAAATAGTTTTGAATTTAAAGTGATAATAGCCATTCATATTTTTACTTTAACCAAAACATGTAATTTGACATAAAGAAAATATTTAACTTTCATTTTGATTTTTGAAAAGAATGAATGCATGAAATTTATATGACATACACATTTAACATATTAGGAAAGAACTAAAGTGATGAAAGCATGTAAACACAATCACCCTAATTAATTCCTAAAGATAGTCTCATGAAATAAGAAGGTTTAATATAAATCAAATTATTTTTTTAAGAAGGATTGATTTTTTCTTGAGTTTGATTTAATTTTAGAAATGTGAGGTGAGTTTACTATTCCTAACCCATTCTCACATATGTTTATTATTTTAATTTAATTTTTAGGTGATTAGATTAATTTTATTCTTTGGTTAGGTTAAGTATGAATTAAATGTGTTAATTACCCCTTACCTATACCACCTTAGCATACTTAATCAAATAATTATGAGCCAATGAGATGACATAAAACCACACAAGGAATTTAAATCAGCAATGCACCTAGGAAGAAAAGGGCCTAATGCATTTGGCTCATGATTAATTATTAATGACTAAGGGGTTTAATTTTAAGTAATTTCATAACACCTTTCACAAATATGAGTTGAGTTTTAATTTCCTTAATGTAGTTAGGCTCTTGAACACTTAAGCATCTACCCAAGATAAATTAATTGAGTTCTGGAAAGTTTTAGAATTTTATGAATTAATTAAAGGGGTATTTAGTGAATTAATCTTTAATTAAAGATGGATTAAGGAAGAAAAAGTGGTTTAGGAAATATCTCAAGGAAAGTATCCCAAAATTATTCTCTAAACCTCATACTCACTCAATCAAAACTTAATTGACTCAATTAGAGGGTTAAACTATTAATTATGCCCTTAATTAAGCTTAATTATATTAAGGGAGTGATTAAGAAATGAACTAGTAATTCCTTCAATTAAGCCACCAATAAATCCCAAGAAAATTAGGGGGGTAGGAGTCATCTCACTAATTAAGCAGAAAAAGGTTGTGATTAATCAGTGGAGTAATTAGAGGGTAATTAACAAAATAATATTCCTAATAAAACCCAAATTCAGAGAAAAATAATATTCAAAATCCATTGAAATCAATTTTAGAATATTCTATATTCAATTATCTATCAAATGCAATTTATTTCATCTTTTTCTAATTATTTTAGGCTTATATATGAATTTTAGAAGTTTCCAAAATTAATTAGAATAATTAAATAGCTTAATTAAGTATTTAATCCCATTAGTGCCACGTGGACCGCTGTCGTAGCATGCGCTTTCCACGTGGTGCAACGGAATTGGCTCTTTAACTTGTCACATCGTAGTGTTGCATCAGTAGCAACGCTACGTGCTTTCTTGTCAGCCATCCGATCAAGGATCAGACGACTAAGATTAAAGCTGCGGTACTAAAGGGAAGATCCGTAGGTGCTACGTGTTCTAATCATGGCCGTCCATCTAAAATGCATGAATGGATGGCCAGAGATTCATCCTTGTAATTCCCTGTGAGCAATGGAGTCCGCCCATGTCCTAGGGTGTGATCCAAGCTCGATTGAGCTCGGATTGGGTTAAATTTAGCCCACACCTTCATCATACAATGTAGATCACAACCAATGGCTAGTTTATCATGTAATTAAACTTTCTTTCACAAAGCTCCACACTATGGCTAGATTAAGCTCAAAAAAATAATTTACCTTGTCGAAGGTGATCACCGGCGCTCGATTCCCTTGGAGAAGCTTTGTCTAGTGGAGATGAAGCTTTGCTGAGAGGTTGAGGTATTGAGATTGGGTGGTTGCTTCTAGAGGCCAACTCCATCTTGAACTCTTTACAGCTTTGATCGAACTAGCTCCCCTCTTTCCTTTGGAGCTAAAGAGCTTTGGTAAGTTGATTGGGGTCCCCGGGAGCTTGCAAGGGAATTGGGTTTTAGTGGATGAGATTGGATTTTTGTTGAGCCCCCATATTTTTAAACTATAAAAATTGAGAAATGGGAATTTGGAAATCACTTGAGAGAGCTTGGGAGGCGAAAATGACTCTCCTTAGTTCAATCAAATTGGAGAGAGTGAAGATTCAGTTGAATTAGGGAGAGTATATCTCCCCTTTGGTAATCATATGGGCAAGCAATGCTTCATCATTTTGATCTAATTGATCACAATGAGTGGGTTGTTTGAGCTGTTAGAGGTGTCCTTGAATTCAGTTTGGCCAAAGGAGTGGAATGGTGAACTTCCCATGTGCTTAATTCAAGTGGAAGGAGGATCCCATGTGCTCCATTTCAAGGCATGTGGTTGGTTTTGAGTTTGGGTTGGGTTTGGCTGACCCAAACCCATTAGGTCATGTGCACTAGGTCAATCAGCGACCATTTAGTCCACTAAGAGGATGCCAAGTGTCCATGAGAAGGAATTGACCAAATTTCAAGTGATTTTGATTTAGGTTACCCTATGGCCTAGTGATAAAATGGTCATTTGATCTTGATTTTAGTTTGGGCATATTTGGTATGATGAGAAAATAGGTTTGGTCAAGTTTAATTGAATTTGGAGTTGGTTTGATGTGATTTGGCTCATGTTGACCCATTTAGGTCAAAATGGGTCAACTTGGGTCAAGTTGACCAATTGGTCAAATTGGGTCAAACCAAGGGATGGACCAAGTTCATATGACCATTTGAAATGTTTTGGTGGCTTTGGTTTGATTCAATTTGATTTAGGTTTGAATTTGGTTCAATTGAGTTCATTTAGGTCAAATGGGTCAAGTTAACCAATTTGACCCATTTGACCTATTTGGGTTAGGTCATGGGTTGGTTTAGGTTTAGTTGGTCATATGAAATGGATTGGTATCTTTATTTCTAATCAATTTTGGTTAAGTTTGAATTTGGCTCAATATGACCCTTTAGGTCAAGTTAGGTTCAAGGTCAATTGGGCTAGGTTAGGTCTAGTTGGCCAATTGAGGTTTTGGTCAAGTTCAACAATCATTTTGGGATGAACTTGACCCATTGGTTTTAATCAATTTGGCTTAGATCAAGTTTTGACATATTTTGACTTTTTAGGTCAAGTTGGGTCAACTTGGGTAAAGTGGCTAATTGGGCTAGGTTAGGCTTAAATGTTGACTTGATCAAGTTCAAACATTGATCATGAATTAGCTTAGATCATTGGTTTCAATTAATTTGGCCTATGATGGATTTTGGCTATGTTTGGTTTCATTTTGGTTAAGTGTTGACTTGGTTTGACCCAATTTAAGTGATTAATCATCTCATGATGATTTTTGATCATGAGAGGCTTAGGTGGGCTTAGTTCAATCCAATTTAATTAGGATTAGAATTTGGCTCATAACGGTACTTTGGGTCACTTTGGGTCAAGTGAACCTAAGTGGGTCAAATGGCTTGGTCAAAGCTTGATTTGAGTTTGATTGAACTTACATATGGACTTATGGTTGAAATATAAATCTATTTGCAAGTGGTTTGAAGTCAAATGGGTTTTGATTCATTTGATAATTTCAAGTTCAAAGGGTGAACATGAGTTTGACTTGGGTTTAATTTTTGAATTGAGTTTTTGTTAAGTGATTGAAGTTTGTATTTATATTTGGATTCATGATTGTAGGATTGATTGAATCATGAAGAAAAATTAAGGGTTTGGCTTGTTTTGAAGTTGATTTGGCTAAGTTCAAGATTTTGACTTGAAAGGCTTAGGTTAGATTTTGATTGAATTTGAGTTTGATTTTTGGAGTTGGTTTTGGTTGTTTGAATTTCTATTTCATTTATATATGTGAATATAAATGAAAGTATAAATAGGTTATGGGAAAGTTTTCAAAGATTTGAAGTGATTTGAACATGATCCAGGCTAAGTCCTTAAGAGGGAATCAAAGTGACTTAGGAAAGATTTATGATTTGAACTTGAATTTTGGATTTAGTTCGATTGATTTGAATTTATATTTCATATATATATATATATATATATATATATATATAAATGAGTTATGAGAAAATTTCATAAGTTTGAATTGATTTGAAGATGATTTAGGCTAAGTCCTTAAGAGGGGATTAAAGGACTTGAGAAAGATTTTGAACTTGGAATTTCAATCATAAACTTCAATCATGGATTTCAATCATGGGTTTCAATCATGGGTTTATGATTTGGGTTTGGAGAAAATTAATTAAGTTGGAATTGGTTTAGGTTTGATGTTGATTTGATTTAGAGTTTAACTTGAAGGAAGGAAGTGAGGAATGTGGTTTAAGCTATAGGGTAGGCAAATTTTCCTAACACTCCTAAGGCATGACCTATTCCTATGGCTAACTCTTCTAAGTCTGTAGGGTTAGGGTTAGGTTAAGACTAAGGATCTCTTAAAGTCTAAGAAAAGTCCTATGTCTAAGATGAAGTGATTGAGAGCTCATCCTAAAAATGAGGTCAACAAAGGGCGCCCAATAGGTGTGGTGCGACTGCCAAGGAACACCGCACATATTTGTGTTGACCGAAATGATCAACAACACCAAACGATCACAAGCAATAATAGAGACGATCTACTCCTAGCCCAAGGTGTATAAGGAATCTAGAACTTAGTGCAATGTGGTTCTACTTATGTCAAGGACATAAGATAGGGAAGCAGGAATCCATTAAGAATAGAGTATGTGAATTTTTAGCTAGGGAAGCACGTTCAAGTCATCCACAAAGAGATGGGGGGTTTGATTTGAGTTGAGTCTTGCTGGGGAGAAATTTGATTTGATTAATTAAGGCCCACTGAGGCAGAGTTGAATTTGTTTCAATTTATTATTTATGTAGTTGTGTTTGTTTTGACTCCATCGGGGATAGACAAGTGAACTCTCCACTAGGGAAGCGAGTCCAAGTCATCCACTAAGTGAAGAAAGGTTGTGAAATCCACTGAGAGATTAGAATTCTAGATCCGCTGGGGAGCTAAAAAGATTTGCATCTCACTGAGTAGAAGCAAAAGATTTTGATTTGGATTGATTGGTTATTTTGTTTCTTTGTTTCATTTGATTTATTTTGTTGAATTTGTTTTAGATTTTTAGATTTGGATTTTTTGAGATGGACCCTGTTGGTTTGTGATGGACAACACTGAGTAGGAGCCATGGAGGCCTAGATCTAACTCAGATTTACCAATCCAAAGGGGTAGTCTACTAAACATATAGTAGGACTGACCAACCAAAGGGATTCCTTTCGGTATGCAGCCTATACTAGGAAGAAAGCAGTAGTACATCCTCCAAAGTAGGGACTAGTTCTTTGGGGTGATCTATTGGCAAGACAATAGGTTGAAACCCAACCTAGGGCTGACTAATGAGTGAATGCTACTGGGGGACTTAGATCAACTCAAAGATAGTCAAGGTTAATTTTATTTCTTAGTTTGTTTTGATGGATTTCGTTGGTTTGTAATGAATCACACTGAGAAGGAGCTTATATCAGCTTAGACCTATCTCAAATTTACTGAACCAAAGGGAGTAGCTTCCCGGCCGATGGGAGAACTATCCAACTAAAGGAGTGCCTTTCGGTTTGCAATGATCAATTTAAGGGAAGAAAGCTCGGGGACTCACTTCTTTCACTACAAAAGACCACTGGGGTGATCGGTTGCTTTGGACAACAAATCAAACCCGACTTAGGGCTGCCCATCGATTTGCGACAATCATGCTAGAAAGAATGCGTCATAGTCGTACATCTTAAAGTGAATGTAACCTGTTTATGACAACATAGATTGAACCTAGGGTATGCCAACCGATTTATCTCAACCTGGTAGTCGCAATTCCTATAGTGAGTTCTCGACACGCCTTAAAGATGTCTGCGCTTGAAAAAGGGGCCTTTTGGGGCTTAAATTCTAATCCACAAGCGATTAAGTTTGTTTAGTTTGTTTATCGTGGACCCTATTAGTTTGCAAGGGATCAAAATGAGAATGAGCTTATATCAACCTAGACCTATCTCAACTTTACTGAATCAAAGGAGAATCTACACATCCGCTGAACAAATCTTCCAACCATAGGGGTGGCTACTAGGAAAGAAGGATTGCCCAATCAAAAAGTAACCCGAATAGTGTCTAAATGGGGTCACAAAGGATGCGATCCAAATAGAATTCCCATAGGGAGAGGGGCCACTAAGGGCTTCATCCAAAACCCTGGAGAAGATGACTTGACTAGTCATATATCAAATAGGTGTTGGTGGACTCACATGCCAAGAGTGGTGTATCCACGTGAACATCAATATGGTGCCACAGCAATGTAGGAAGAATCTTGAGGACTCACATCCTCCTATAAATGATTCTTGGGATAATCGTCTTATTTCAGAGTCAGACTAGCTCTTGAGTGAATGCCACTAGAGGACTTACATCAACTCACATGTAGTCAAGAGGAAATGAGCCTTTGGGAGACTTATCCAAAACCTCAAATATACTTAACCTAGTTGGTGCATGATGGCTAGTTTAAGAACAAAGCTCAGGGACTCACATCTTCTTAAACAAAGTTAACATGAGGTAGCTTTTTGGCTGCATAATGAAATCTATCATACCAATAAGGCACTCATTGGTTTGCAATGGTCAAGTGAGAAGAAAGCATGGGGACTTACATCTTCCAAACAAGTGACCGCTAGGGTGACAGGCTAACGAAGTGGCATGTAGACCTGACCTAGAGCAGCTAATAAGTGAGTGTCACAGGGGCTTACTCTCACATCAAATAGCTTGAGATAAAAGATATGTGTTTATTTTTGTGCATGTGTTAAAGGGAATAGGATGCCTTTGGGGGACTCTTACACCTACCTTAAATAAGCTTTAGGATTTTGATAAAATTGTATCACGGGTGATAACCGGGATTCCCACTTAGAAAGAATGCCGCTTGTGTTCTCTCACACCTAACTTAGTTGTGTTAATCAAAATAGGATGCCTCTGGGTTCTCTTACACCACAAAACTAAGAGTGCCAGAAAATTATGTTTGTGTTGTGAAAGAGGAATAGGATGCTGCTGGGGACTCTTACACCTATCCTAAACACATCATGGAGGATTTGTAGGACAAGCAAACAACACTTTGAAAGAAGAGAAGATTTTGATGAAATAGAATCAAATTTGTGGTTTTGATAGAATTATTTTCAAACATGATTTTTATAGGTAATATTTCTTCAAATAATGTCCATTAATTGGAAACATCAGGTGTTCCCCTTTACAATCAATAAGCTGGTAAGATCCTCCTTGGTAGGCCTTCTCTATGACATAGGGGCCTTCCTAAGTGGGTTCAAACTTGCCTCCCATCTTTCGATGAGCAACAATTGGTCTCCTTAGGACTAACATAAGTTTTCCTACTTGGAAAGACCTAGGGTGGACTAGCTTATTGTGAGCTTGGATCATTTTGGCCTTATACAACTCGAGGTTCGCACATGGGTGACTCTCTTCCAAACCTTCAAGCTCTTCTAACGCAATTTTGCATTACGCTCAGAGTGATCTTGTTATGCTATCCTTAGTGATGGGAGTTGAACTTCTAAAGGTAAAATGGCTTCGGACCCATACACTAAGGAAGATGAGGTTGACTGAGTTGGAGTTCAATATGTGGTGTGGTAGGCCCACACGACTTCAACCAACTGATCATTCCACTGTCGTTTATTATCATCAAGAGTCTTCTTTAGTATTTGAATGAGAGTTTTGTTGAATGCTTCCTCTAAGCCATTTGCTCTAGGGTAGTAGATGGTGAAGTATCTCCAATCTATACTGTGTTTTCTGGCGAAGCTATTAACTTTGGTACTTTTGAATGTAGTGATATTATCAAATATAATTTGTCGAGGCACCCCGATCTTATATACGATATGGTTCTAAAAAATTGAAGCACATGCTGAGCTATAACCTCTCTAAGTGGGATTGCCTCTGCCCACTTGGAAAAGTAATCGGTGGAAGCTAAGATGAAACGATGACCTTTGGAAAAAGGAGGATCAATCAGACCCACAATGTTGGTACCTCAACACTCGAATGGCAATGAGGCCAATGTAGGGTGTAGAATGTTGGGTGGTTGGTGGAGGACCACATCATGTACCTGACATTGATGGCATCTCCTAGCTACATCCATGCAGTCTGTAATCATCAAAGGCCAGTAGTATCCTAGTCTCTTGAACTTCATCTTCATCTTTGGACCAGATTGATGCACTCCACATAGACCTAAATGTACCTCAGTTATAATGCCATGGGCTTTGTGTTTGTTTAAACAATGTAACCATATCTAGTCAAATGATCGGAGGTACAGGGTGCCATCAACGAGAGCATAGGAGAGAGCTCTCTGTTTCACCTGATGGGCTTATGACTTTTCTTGAGGTAGTTTGCTGGTGTTTAAATAGTCTATGAATGGTTGCCTTCAATCTAGCTCCTTGTCCATTTTGGCAATGCCAACCTTCCCTTCAAGAGAAAGTCTCCTGATGAGTTCAACATCAATAAGGGATAGGACTTATCTATTTTGGACCCTTATTGAAATGGACTCATCTTTTGGACATGCCAATTCTTTGTTAAGTTTGGCCAAAGCATCTGCTACTACGTTCTCTACTCAGGGAACCTTGTAGATGGTGACTTCGAGAATTTGGGCCAACAACTTCATGGTATACTCGTGGTAATGACGAAGCTTATGTTTGAGAACCTTGCAGGACCCTGTCGATGATGATGAGAGAATCCCCAAAGATGTTGATGCTCTTGACTGGGCCGGCAATCAAAGTCTTATACTCCTTCATTGGTGGTTAGAAAGAGAGTATGAGAATCTCATCACATTAGAGTTAAGACTATTCCTACCCGCCTTTCCCTGAAGAGTAGATTGTGGTGCTTCTTATCAAAATACATCTCCCATCGATGGTTGTAAACCTCCTCTAAGTTCATGATTTGTTCATCATGGAGATTGTCACTAAGCAGAGAATCAACGGGAAGTGGGTGTGCTACTAAGAAATCTGCTTGTCCTTTATCCTGGAGGGATGTGATATCAGAAAGTCATGGATGATCATGCCAAACATCTAGATAGCATTGGTCATGTTATGAGGTATTGCAGCGGATTGGTTCTGGAGATCAAGTTCATCTTATGAGAAAGCATATAGTGCCATAGCTTTTGAGAGGCAAAGATCAAAGCTAGGCAATGTTTCTCAATAGGTGGATAGTTTGCTTTAGTAGGAATTAGATGACGGCTGAGGTAGTAGAGCATTCTCTTTTCCTTTATCATTGGCTTGGGATAATAGAGCGTCAAGAGAGTCATCCAATACAGCAGTGTAGAGAATGAGTGACCTGCCCAAGATAGGGGTTGCTAGAACTGACAGCTTCACCAAATACTGCTTGATGTCTTCAAAGGCATGATGACACTTATCATTCCACTTGAACTTGGCATCCTTTTTGACAAGTGCTAAGAATGGTTTACATCTTCTAATAGATTGGAAATAAAGCGTCTTAGATACGCCAGCCATCCTTGGAAGGATCTGAGTTGAGTTGAACTCTTAGGTGGTGGCATTTCTAAGATAGCTTTAATCTTTTTTGGATCTATTTCTATTCCCTAGTATTGGAAAACAAACCCAAGGAATTTCCTTGAAGCTACTCCGAATGCACACTTCAGGGGATTCATTTTGAGGTTATATTGTCTTAACAGTTTGAAAACTACTCTCAAGTAAAAGAGATGGTTTTCCTTTTCTCTGCTCTTAACTACTAGATCATCAACGTAACACTCAACCTAATGATGGATCAGTTCATTGAAGATTTGAGTCATGGCCCGTTGGTATGTGGCACCAGCATTTTTAAGGACAAAAGGTATGACCTTATAACAGAAGATTTTGATCGGGGTTTAGAAAGTAGTATTTTTTTCATCTTCAGGAGACATCTTGATTTGGTTGTAGCCAGATGACCCATCCATGAAAGAGAAAATTGCATGAGATGAGGCTATGTCCACCATTAGTTCTAGTATAGAAAGAGAAAATTCATCCTTAGGACATGCATTATTTAAGTCCCTAAAACTAATGCATATGTGAATTTGGCCATTCTTCTTCTTAACTGGTACGACACTGGCTAACCAGGTAGGATATTTTTTTCCCTGATGAAATTAGCATCGATCAATTTCTTGACTTTAGAAATGACCCGTTGTTCTATTTCTAATCACATGCATCTAGGAGTTTGCTGATAGGGTTAGCATTAGGATCTATTGCTAGCTTATGGACTGCTACGTCAGGAGATAATCCGAGCATATCTTCATAACTCCATACAAAATAGTCCTTAAACTCAGTCAATAGCTTAACTAAATCATTGGTTTTTTCTTCATTCAGCAACGAACTGATGGACGTCGAACGTGGATTTTCTTTTATACTGAGGTTGATTTCTTTAAGCTTTTCAATTATTGAATGGATCTTCTCTTCAAATTCTGGAGGTGCATCCTTGATTTGGAGATCATCTGGATCATCTGAGGTTTCTAAACATACATTATCATAAGAGTTAGTGTTGTGTGAGAAGAACCTATCAGACTCTAAATGATTGGTAACGACTAAGTAATAATCATCATCATTGATTGGACCCACTGCCGAATCCTAGTCCTGCTCTTGATTGTGCTTCACTACATGTATTATTCCATAGCTTTTCAAAATACTCTGACCTATGCCTAGACCATGTATGAGGAACCAAACCTTTCTGCATAAGATTATGAACACAAGGTGAGTAAAAGTCAAATGGTAATTCCATTAATTCTTTAAATGTACCCTCTTCAAGTTTTACATCAACTTCAGGGCTTGAGGATGATGATCCCAAAAAGAATCTCTTCGGCTTCATATCACTGGAAGACTTAGGGGCTTCCTTAACTACTAAACCTTCAACTTTTTGGGGTGAAAGTGAGGTTAGAGCTAAAGTTCCCAACTACTACTTGATAGTTTTACATGCATCTGATTTTAATACTTTACTTTGTCTGGAGGCCCGGTCTTTGTCACTGTCTGGATCAAAAGTCACCTCTAATGGGACCTGCTGGGAGGGGTTATCTGGCATGCTAATCACATTAGGCTCGTCCTCCGAGTTGGATTCCAAGTCTATGTGAATAGTAGGGGTACTTCTATGAACTAGAACATAACCTCTGTTGGCTGGTGGCCAACCAGGGGGTCTTCCACCTCTGGAACTGCCTCTGTCTCTACCTAGTAGAGGTTGAGTCATCCTACCCACATGTCCATATGATGGGATGAACTGTGGATGAAATGTGATATTTAGATCTACTTCTTCTTCAATTCCCCTTTCTTGTTCACTTAAATTTTCATTTTTCTTTTCTTTTTCTTTTGCCTCTTCTTTTTCTTCATTTTTTTCTTTTGAATTTGAGTTTTATCCAAGTTCATGAGAAATGATATTTTGAGGAAGATAGTAGGTCACATCCTCATAAATCTCAACCTCTCTAACTGAAAATGACTTTTCATCTCCATTGACATAGTATTCAATCCCATCCTTTTTGAACTTGATGCACTGATGGAGGGAGAATAAAATTATCTTATTTTGATATATCCAAGGCTTACCAAGCAAAGCAGTGAACAAAGTATTCGAATCAATAATGTAAAACTTGGCTTCAGTCTGGTAGTCACCTATATCCAAAGGTAACACTATGGCACATAGCCCACTCACCTTGTTCATTGAATCCTCTCAACATCATCTGATCTCCTCAGAGTGTGGAGGTATTAATCCTCAAATAGGCTAGGGTCTTTAGACTCATAATGTTCATTGATGCACCTGGATTGATGAGAACTCTGGTGAGTTTGAATCTACCTATGTTAAATGTGATGTTGAGGGGATGGTTGTGCTCCAAGTCCCCCAGAAGAAGGGCTTCATCTATGAAAGTGATCCCCTTGGCTTCTTTTGTGTAATGCGTCTCCTCACTGATAGGGGTCAGTTGAGATAAGCATATCTCAGGATCAAGGAGAGCCTTGATTAACTATTCCCTCATCTCTTTGGATAAGACAAGAGCATCACATATGCTTAGTTTAGATGGCAATTTTCTTAGGTGAGAGAGAACATTGTAGTCCACCTTGGGTTGATCCTCCACAAGCATATCCAAGGGTGGAGCATCCTATGGAGGGGCTTCTTGATCCTCTGAATTAATGACTTATTTCCCTCTATCTTGAGGTGCAACTCTAGAAGGTAGAACCTTGCCACTACGGAGGCTGACTTTGGTGATCTCTTATGGCAGGGTAATGGAAGGTTCTACCTACACATCAGGCTCACCTATAGCTTCTCCTATGGGACCATCAAAATTAAATGATTATATGTCTATCTCAAGAGGTGAACCCGTAGCAATCAAAGTAGGAAAGTCTAACTCTGAATCAGAAAGAAGAAGATCAATTATTATAGTTACTTTGACTTGAAGAGTTATCATTAGCAATAAAAGTAGATAACCCATTAGAAGTGACACAGATGTAATTCAAGCTAGATTTATTCTTGAATTTCTTGGATTTGATAGGAGGTACAAAGTAGAAATTAAGTAAAGTAAGAGGGGTGAGGGATTTGATGCCCTCATCTGCCGATACAAGATGTTTACTAGAAGAAGAAGAACTAGCTGAAGTAGTGGTAGCTACTCATATGGTAGCTACAATGGTAGACTGAAGGCTGGACTCGATCGATGGTTGCACTATTAGGCTATCCTGGGCTAGTACATGCTACTACTAAGCTCCCCCTTTCCTTGAGTTGTCTCTGGTAACTTGCAAACCTTCCTTGATTTTGGAGGTTTGAGCTAACTCAAGCACCTGCAAGGAAAGTTTCTTGATCTTCTGAATGATCTTTTTAGAGGTTTTGGATAAAGAGATATCCCAAGATTCTTTAATTTTGGAAGGATCACAAGTATCCCCAAGGATTACCCTAATGGAACTGGATGGTTGTTCCATAAGGTATTCCTTCAGGATAACTACAACACCGATATTGAAGCTATGTTCAAGCCAATCCTCCAAAACATGACCTAGCATATGGTGGTAGGGGAAAAAGTTAGGATCATGGCTTTTGCCCACTTCCTCCGGTCTCCTAGGCACGGATAGTTAAAAATCAGGCTTCTTTAGAGATTCTTAAAGATTTTTCTGATTAACTCTCTCTTAAATGAATAATGCTTATTTAGTTTATCCAAAAGAGTAGGTGACCCATAGCTTGGAAATGTGTATGCCACTGATGATATGGAGGAATAGGCCATGGAGGCTCTTGTGGATGGTAGGGATAGGTGGTAGAGGTGGAAGTGAAGGATGCTTAGGTCATGGTCTCTTGAACTAATCTCTAGTTCCTTTTATCTATTGTATATTCTTCTCCATATACCTTCAGCTTTGCTTTGGCTTGAAAAGGCTGTTTGGCCTCTCCTTGTAGATTACTTCTCAAAGGTTTTGATGGTGCCCTTAAGCATGAAGGTGGCCATGGATATTCTTGAGAAGAATCTCTGGCATCTTTTCAAACAACTTTGACTCACATTTCATACACGTTGCCATAAGAATATAACAAGGGACTCACCTGAGTGTTGTTGTGCTACAACAAGATTGCCAACAGTAACCCTTTGGTGAGCTTTAGCAAACCACTTAATAAAGAGTCGCTCCAACTCAGTAAATGTCTTTACTAAACTATTGGGAAGTTCAACATACCAATCAAAAGCTATTCCTACTAGGCTACTAATGAAGAGGCAGAATAGTAAAGTGTTGCTACCACTAGCGTTGCAACAACTGGCCCTGAAGTGTACAATATGCTACCTCGGGTTTCCATTACCATCAAAACTCTTGAAGGAAGGTGACACAAAACCCTTAGGATATTGGATAACATCAAATTCCTCCAGGTAGGGTCTACCCTTTGGAATTGATGATCCTCCCCGGGCTTGAGCTAACGCTTCCTTCACCTGCTGTGCAACTATAGACTTGATATCTTTCTCCTGTATGGAGGTACTTTCCACTACCTTCCTATACATGCTAGTGCTACCTTGCTCTAATGGAGGTAAAGTCTTGGCTGGGTCCAAGAAATGCCTTAACTCTAGCTGACTAGTCTTAGTTATAGTATGATGAACTACTGAGGATTAATTCTTGAAGTACTAAGATTGCTACTAACAAGTCCTAAAGTTACTTCACCATCCTATCTATGTGTTCATCTTTCTATTTTAATTAATATTAGAGGTGTTAGGTTATGTCTTCCTACTCAACCTCATCACTTTCCATAGCCTGCTGCTCTCTGAGGAGGGATCCCTTGGAATCTACCATGCAAACCCCAGCTGAGTCTCATGACAAATCATCTTCGTTGGGATCAAAGCTGATCTTCTCCTCACCAGACCAGTCGTGTCCTAAGATCTCCTTCTTTTCCATGAAATAGTGAGCTACTATGTCATCTAAGGATTGATTTGTTGGGACCGGTACAAATGCTTTGGTTGATTGGTGATGGGATCCACATGAATGCCTGGACCTCCCCCATTCGTGAATCAATCTGAGGATACTATAAGATGCACTCCTTGCTATCACTAACTCTAAAATGGGTGACACTTAGGAGGCTCTACTATCATAGGTACAACTGGGCTATCATCTCTTTCCTCTATAATTGCTACAACCATCTCTATGTCCTACTAAACTGGTGGTGTTGGTGATGGGATGACCACTATGCTTGGTTCATTTCCTTCCGCAACAAGGTCAAGAGAGCTTCGCCTCACCATGTGTAGATGGAATAGGATCCTTTGGCCAGCGGTTCTCTTTCTCCCGTGGCCTTCATGGCCTTGGGCAAAACCGGAGATCAATGGGTGATGGGTGGATGGGTAGGCGGTGGAGACACCATCGGCTCTTGAAACAGGACCCTCTTCCTATGATGGGTCATCCTTGATCATGAGGGTAGAGGCATGGTCGATCAATGAGTCTGGAGGAGGCCACTATTTGTCAGTCAAACCTCCACTCTCTCCTTTGTGGGGGGATGACAGACAGATCTCCAGATGGGGGTCTGGTCTGAGCCACTGTGGAGGGTGGAATCCATCTTGGGATTGTGGATCTCTTAGTGAGAGGGCAGCTCTTGTAACTACTAATCGTGTAGCGGCCTCCATCTCCCCGATGATGCGTGTATGGTACCGCTTAATCATGCAATTTTATTCCTCCTCTGAGTCTTGGTAGGGTGAGTGGAGTAAGAACTGGACCCAGCCTCAAAAGGTGGGGAGGCAATCTCTGGGATTGGAGGAGCCTTACCCTTAGTGGGTGCTAATAAGTGGGTCTTAGTGGTAAAAATAATCAGTGCACGGTGCTATCACGATGGTGGACACTACCCTTAGAAACTACTACCTTCATCTTCAGTGATGGGACATTAGTGTTTGATGGCAAGTCAATCTAAATGACTGGATTCTGCCTGGCCACTGTGGTCCTGCTAACAATTGTGAGGGGAATGCCCTTATAGGTAATCCTTGCCCCCTCAAAGCCTCATATGAAATGAATGAGGTGGGCATAATCAATAAGAGGAAGGCTGGCCTGATCTAGGGCTAAGTCCATCCTGTGGGAAAAAATAAACACGTACTTCTGAGAATCCATAACAATCAACTGTAACTAGAAAGCTGAACTGAAGCTGTAATTGTGACTGATGTTGAATGAGAGTATGAAATATTAAAAATGAACTTGAATTAGATTTCTAAATTTAAATTTAAAATTCGAGCCCACATCCAACATCTTGGAAGTGTTAAGTGGGGCTCAAATGGATTTAGAGAAGATTTAGAGATTTGATTGGAAAGAGGAATTTTTGAATATGGAATCTACTTTCAACAAATTTGGGTATGTTGAAAATGAGTCCAAATATTTTTAGAAAGATACTTCCATAGGTTCTTGTTTGAAATTAGATTTTGATTTGAAGACCCTTCCCTTTAATAAATTTGAGTATGTTAAAGTAAGGGTCAATTGGTTTTTTTTATTATTTTTATTTTTTTTATTTGATATTTTGGAATCCACTTACTTAGCAAATTTGGGTATGCTAAGTGAGGTGTTTGAAAACAATTTCTTCTTTTTGTTTCTCTCTTTGCTTTATTTTGTGAATCTTTTTGTGATTTTGAAAAGAGAAATGAAAATTCTCATTTAGCAAATTTAAGTATGCTAAAATGAGAAAATCCAAGTGTGTTTTGTTCTTTTAAAATTTTTTGAAATAGGATTCTTAGCAAATTTAAGTATGCTATGAAAATCCTAATGTGTTTCTCTTTTGATTTTGATTTGATTTTTTGGTTGAAAGTGGAGAATACACTTTAACAAATATGGTATGCTAAAATGAAGTTTCATTTAATTTTATGAAATGAAAATTTCACTTATCAAATTTGAGTATGCTAAATGGAATTCCAAAAGATGTGTTTAAAATTATTGTGTTTTGATTTTAATTTGAAAATGGAGACCTCACTTTAGCAAATATGGTATGCTAAAGAATGAAGTTCTAAAAGTGTTTCTTGCAAATTTTTGTGAAATGGAAATTTCTCCTACCAATTTGAGTATGCTAAATGAATTTCCAAAAACAAAATAATAATGGGTGTTTCAAATTTTTGTTTTGGATTTTGAAAAGGGGAGACTTCATTTTAGCAAATGGGGTATGCTAAGTTGAAGTTCTAAATATGTTTTAAAAATTTTTGCTGAATGGATATTTCACTTAGCAAATTTGAGTATGCTAAATGAAATTCAAAATTTTGTTTGTTTTGGAAAGAGAGACTTCATTTTAGCAAATGGGATATGCTAGAATGGAGTTTCAAATGTATTTTGAAAATTTTAGTTTTGGTTGATTTTTGAAAATGGATATTTCCATTTAACAAATTTGAGTATGTAAGATCGAAATCAAATATGTTTTATTTTTTAAAGATGTATATTTTGTGTGTGGTTATTGCTTTTTGAAAGAAGAAATCCCAACCTAATCATATATGAAATATGTTAAGTGGAATTTTCAAAAAAAGTGTTACTTTATTTGAAAATAAAATTGCCATTCAATAAATTTGGGTATATTAAATTGAGATATTCATATGTGCTTTTTGAAAATTTATTTTTGATTTTGTTTGAAAATGAGACCTCCACCCAATAAGTGTGGGTATATTGAATGGCGAGATTTCATATGCTTTTGAAAATGAAAATCCCAACCTAACACAACACGAATGTGTAAGTGGAATTTTCAAAGTTATGATTTTGCTTGAAGAGGTAATATCCATTCAACACATTTGGATATATTGAATGGAAAGGCCCATCTTCAAATTTTATGCTTTTGAAAATATGATTGTTGGAATTTTATTTTTGAAAATGAGGTCTTCACCAAAAATGAATAGAGTGAAGAAACTTATTTGTATTTTTAGAAAATGTAATTGTTAGAATTTTATTTTTGTAAAGACGATCCTACATATAACAATCATGAAGATTGTTAGATGAAGGTGATTTAGGAAAACTTTTATGCAAAAAATATTTTATTTTGTGCATTTTGAAAGAGTGTTTTTTTTGAAAAGCAAGAGTTTTATGAAGGATTTACTTTATCTTTATTATTTTAGAATGAACCTTTCCTTAACATGAAAATGGTAAGGATGAAGTCTTTAATTAATTCTCTTTATTTCAGTTTATATTTTTACCCATTGGGGAACCCAAGGGTTTTAAGACCAACATGAGGTGAGGTCATAAAACCTAAAGATGCTGGCTAGCTTAACTTAAGGATGAAATAAGCTAAGTGCCAATGGAACGAAAGATAGTCATGGATTCATACCAAAGTACAAACCCACTATCGATACTTAGAGACAACGATCATTTTCCAAAGATGGAGAGAGGAACCGTCCCCATCGGAGTTGCCAGAAAAATTTGTGGTGAAATTTTTATAATTTCTACAGAATAAATATATACATCCATCTTCACTCTATATAGGATAAAATGAAGATAGAAATATACATCTTCTTTCTTTTTATGCATTTTTGACATCACGTAGATCTGTAGATGTTCTTATTGAGGGTGATGGGGTACGACATTGAGGAGAGGTGTACTATCTCAAAAGATAGAAGTCACCACCCTACAATGGACCTAATCACCTCAACAAAGACTCCTAAGGACAATGGGTCTACATGTGTACCAAAAATTCTTCCCCTACTTTACATAGAAAAGTAAAGTAGGGTGTTTATTTTAAACCTAGTTTATTTAGTTCTCTACAGGAACAAGCCCCCATAGTTAATTACATCATAAGGAATGAGATCCCTTAAAAATACTCTCGATTAAGGTAAATGATCATTGTCTCTAAAGATTTCAAGAGGTAGGACTATCAATCGATTAGTTTATTTTGGAAGATTAAACGGGATTGATCAAAAAGAAAGAGTTATTATTGGAGCCAAAGAAAGATACGTAGGAGATGTTCATGATGCTAGAAAACTTAGCGAGCATCTCAAACTATCCTATGATTAGACTTTACATTTTTGAAATTGAATTATTCATTTGCGTCGACTTTTTATTAGAAGTTTAGTGCTTATAATTCCATAATACAAAGTTATGGAATTGCCTAAGAGGTGAGGATTTATGCTTATTGCCCATAGAAGAGAGAAGCAACCTCAAAATCTAAATCTAGGGAGCTTTGGGGAGGGCTAGAAGCACAACCTAAATCTATGAAAAAAATGAGTATTTAGTTTACCTCCATAAGAGAGGACAAACCACCCGACTGCTTGGACTTACAACCACCTGGGGGTGGCTGCCTAACTCCTTCTACGATTTTGAATTTATCTAGGCAAGTCATATGCTTTGTGCTAGATAGCTAGGCTGTTATTTATTTTAGAGATAGACTAAGTCCTTAAACTCACTCCATAAGAGGCTAGATTATGTAAGGGCATGAGAAGTGACCTAAATCTAATGCAAAATGTATTACATGTTATTTTATTTTTTTTGGACAATCATTTGACTCAGGCTTATAGGATTCATATGCCTAATGCATGAGAAGTAAGATTATTGACCAAAATCTGCAAGAAGGGAGGAGGTGTGTTTCCACCATGGCTCTCAAAGGTCAAGCCAAGTTTCTCTAGCAAAGGTGGAAGCCCTCCAATCAAGAGTGTAACAATATGCTTTTGTGTTTGATGTTATGAAAGAAATACTCATCCAGCTAAGCGGTTGCTAATTCGTTTATCTTGATTTTAACTTAAGCTTTAAGTGAGGTTAGGAATTGTTTATTTTAATTTTTGAATTGATTAATTTGGTAGAAGATTTATTTTTTCCTAAGAGCCTAATCATCATCTAGGCCAAACATCAAAGTAAGGAAGAAATTAAGAAAACATGCCATCTTAATGCACAAGCTAAACAAAATATCAAATATTTTATAAAAATAACGAAAAAAAATAAAAGACTATTTGTGGTCAGGCACCACTGCACAAACCAAAAAATAAATTGGGTAGCCGAGCAAATAAATTAATTTACAATCAAGTAAAAAAATTCATGTTATGGGGGTCTTCTTTCTTCCTTTCTTCTTTGGTTCCTTCTTTTGGATGGTTGGAATGTGGATACTCCAAAGGCTTCACATGGTGCATAAGATGAGATCTTGTGATCAATACTCATCCTAATCCCCCATAACATTCATTCCAAAATCCTAATTGCAAAAATTACTTGAAAAGGAAAAGTAAATCTAACTAACACCTGCAAAATATAGATTAGCTAAAGAAACAATACAAATCCTAAGCATGTATATTAGACTTAGCACCCCACACATGGGTAACCAAGTCCACTTGGCCTATTGGATTATGCTTAGGGTATAAGCACTTGCACAACAAAAGCATTTTATTTATTACAAAACCCCTTAAGCACAATCCCCTGCATAAAATAATGATTAGAATAAATTATCCTACCATTCATTCTACGCACATTCACCCTAACATTTAGACTAAAATAAAACATCACAAAATAAATGTAAACATCAAACCATGCACCGCCCTAACCTAAAGCTAGAAGTGGTGACTTAACCTAATGTGTGTGATTTAAAAGGTTTGTGTGGTATGCTTAGCTATGGCTTTAAGTTTTGGATTTTCTAAGTGTGAAGATGTCTTTCATTTAAGTGTTTAGTTGATTTGGGTTGATTTATTTTATATTTTGATTTGGTTTTAATGAATCCTACAATTAATTACTAAGTTTTAAAGAGAGGGAAAAGAGAAGAGAACCTCTCTTTTCTTCCCTACCTTGAGTAATTTTTAAAATAGATACATGTTTAGTTTTATTTAGTGAATGTTTTATTATGTGTTTTAATTAATCCTAAGTTTAGATTTTTTTTAAATAAACCTATTCAGAAAGAAAGGCATTTTAAGATTAAGTAATGTGAACTAAAATCACAAAACACACATCACTTCATTTCTTTCCCAACATATATAACATGCATATGGATACATCCTAAGCATATCTATACATACAAATGAGATTTTTTAGCGTACTTTTTGATGAATGCTAAGTGGATTACTTAAGAAAATTTGAATATTTTATGATACATGATTTTCATTAAGTAGAAAAGAGGGTTTCTTATCCATTCTTCACATGCACACATGTATGTATGAAAGGTATAAGTGAGTATGACACCATAATTAACCAGGGGTGTAAGGTATAAGACTTACTTAGGGCTACTTAAAGCCTTGTAACCCTGGGGTTGTCTAGACTAATATACCACTTTCCTTAAATACAAGCATATGTACAACAGAAATGAAGGGAAAAGAAAGATGCAAAAAGTTTGTGTTGGTTGATTTATTTTTGTTTATGCAATTTATATATGCAAGTGTAGATACCCTTCTTAAGTAATAGTATAGGAATGAATAGGAAGGGAATTAGGCAAGTGTTATGTTCTTTTGAAATGAACTATACACTTTGCTAAATCCTATTCAAAACCATGCTAAAAGAAAAGAGAAGGAAGACTACATTATGTATATCTTCATACTTATATCCACATGCAAGCTCATAACTAATCATAAGTAGCACACTTTCAATTTTAGATATTTTATTTATAGATTTTAAAAATAGTTTTGAATTTAATAGTGATAATAGCATTCATATTTTTTACTTTAGCCAAAACGTGCAATTTTACATAAAGAAAATATTTCACTTTCATTTTGATTTTTGAAAAGAATGAATGCATGAAATTCATATGACATACACATTTAGCATGTTAGGAAAGAACTAAAGTGGTTAAAGCATGTAAACACATTCACCCTAATTAATTCCTAAAGATAATCTCATGAAATAAGAAAGTTTAAAATAAATCAAATTATTTTTTAAGAAGGTTTGATTTTGTCTTGAGTTTGATTTAATTTGAGAAATGTGAGGTGAGTTTGTTGTTCATAACCAATTCTCACATATGTTTATTGTTTTAATTTAATTTTTAGGTGATTAGATCAATTTTATGCTTTGGTTAGGTTAAGACATGAATTAAATGTGTTAATTACCCCTTACATATACCACCTTAGCATACTTAATCAAATAATTATGAGCTAATGAGATGACATAAAACTACACAATAAATTTAAATCAACAACACCTAGAAAGAAAAGGGCCTTATGCATTTGGCTCATGATTAATGATTAATTAGACTAAGGGGTTTAATTTTAAGTAATTTCATAACACCTCTCACACATGTGAGTTGAGTTTTGATTTCCTTAATGTACTTAGGCTCTTGAACACCTAAGCATCTACCCCAGATAGATTAATTGAGTTTTGAAAAGTTTTAAAATTTTATGAAATTACTTAAGGGGATAATTAGTGAATTAACTCTTAATTAAAGATGGATTAAGGAAGAAAAAGGGGTTTAGAGAATATCTCAAGGAAAGTATCCCAAAATTATTCCCTAAATCTCATACTCACTCAATCAAAACTTAATTGACTCAATCAGAGGGTTAAGCCACTAATTATGCCCTAAATTAAGCTAAATTACATTAAGGGAATTATTAAGGAATGAACTAGCAATTCCTCCAATTAAGCCACCAATAAATCCCAAGAAAATTTAGGGATGTAGGAGTCATCCCACTAATTAAGCACAAAAAGTTTAGGATTAATCAGTGGATTAATAAAACCCAAATTCATAAAAAATACTATTAAAATCCATTGAAATTAATTTTAGAATATTGTATATTCAATTATCTATCTAATGCAATTTATTTCATATTTTTTGATTTTTCTTGGCTTAGATATGAATTTTAGAAGTTTCCATAATTAATTAAAATATTTATATAGCTTAATTAAGTATTTAATCCTGTTGGCATCACGTGGGCCACTGATGTGGCATGTGCTTTCCACATGGCCCAACTAGATTGGTTCTTTAACTTGGCACATCGTAGCGCCGTGTCAACGGTGACGCTACGCGCTTTTTCCTCAGCCATCTTATTAAGGATCGAAAAGCTGAGATTAAAGCTGCGGTTCTAAAGGGGAGATCTGTGGGTGCTACAAGTTCTAATCTTAGCCATCCATCCAAAAAGCATGGATGGATGGCTAGAGATTCATCCCTATAATTCCCTATGAGCAATGGAGTCCGTCCATGTTCTAGGGCATGATCCAAGCTCGATTGAGCTCGAATGGGGCTAAAATTTAGCCCACACCTTCATCATACAATGTAGATCACATCCAACAAATAGTTTATCATGTAATGAAACCTTCTTTCACAAACACTGTGGCTTGATTAAGGTCAAAAAATGGTTTACCTTGCCGGAGGTGATCACCGGCACTCGATTCCCTTGGAGAAGCTTTGTCTAGTGGTGACGAAGCTTTACTGAGAGTTTGAGGTCTTGAGATTGGGTGGTTACTTCTAGAGGCCAACTCCACCCTGAACTCCTTGTGGCTTTGATCAACTAGCACCCCTCTTGCCTTTGGAGCTTGGGAAAGAGCTTTGGTAAGTTCGATTGGGGTCCCTGAGGGAGCTTGCAAAGGGAATTGGGCTGGTTTTAAGTGTGGAGTGAGATTGGATTTTCGTTGAGCCCCCCTATTTTCAAACTATAAAAATTGAAAAATGGGAATTTGGAAATCACTTGAGAGAGCTTAGGGAGGCTGAAAAATGACTCCTCTGGCTTCCTTAGGTTCAATCGAATTGGAAGGAGTGAAGATTCAGTTGAATTAGGGGGAGTATATCTCCCCTTTGGCAATCAAACGACTGAGCAATGCTTTATCATTTTGATCCAATTGACCACAAGGAGTGGGTTGTTTGGTTAGAGGTGTCCTTGAATTTCGTTTAGCCAGAGGAGTGGAGTGGTGAACTTCCCATGTGCTTAATTAAAGTGAAAGGAGGATCCCATGTGCTCCATTTCAAGGCATGTGGTTGGTTTTGAGTTTGGGTTGGGTTTGGCTGACCCAAACCCATTAGGTCATGTGCACTAGGTCCATTAGTGACCATTTAGTCCACTAAGAGGATGCCAAGTGTCCATGAGAAGGAATTGACCAAATTCCAAGTGGTTTTGATTTTTGGTTGCCCTATGGCCTAGGAGTAAAATGGTCATTTGACCTTGATATTTGGGCATATTTGATATGTTGAGAAAATAGGCTTAGCCAAATTTCATTGAATTTAGAGTTAGTTTGATGTGATTCGGCTCATGTTGACTCATTTAGGTCAAAATGGGTCAAGTTGATCAATTGGTCAAATTGGGTCAAACCAAGGGTTGGGTCAAGTTCATATGACCATTTGAAATGTTTTGGTGGCTTTGGTTTGATTCAATTTGGTTCAATTGAGTTCAATTAGGTCAAATGGGTCAAGTTGACCAATTTGACCCATTTGACCTATTTGGGTTAGGTCATGGATTGATTTAGGTTTAGTTGGTCATATGAAATGGATTGGTATCTTTGTTTCTAATCAATTTTGGTTAAGTTTGAATTTGGCTCAATATGACCCTTTAGGTCAAGTTGGGTTCAAGGTCAATTGGGCTACGTTAGGTCTAGTTGGCCAATTGAGGCTTTGGCCAAGTTCAACAATCATTTCGGAATGAACTTAATCCATTGGTTTCATCAATTTGGCTTAGATCAAGTTCTGACATATTTTGACTTTTTAGGTCAAGTTGTGTCAACTTGGGTCAAGTGGCTAATTGGGCTAGGTTAGGCTCAAATGTTGAGTTACTCAAGTTCAAACATTGATCATGAATGAACTTAGATTATTTGTTTCAATCAATTTGGTCTATGGTAGATTTTGGCTATGTTGGTTCTCATTTTGGCTAAGTGTTGACTTGGTCAACCCTTAAGTTTGACTTGGTTTGACTCAATTTAGGTGATTGATCATCTCATGATGATTTGTGATGTTGATGAGAGGCTTAGGTGGGCTTAGTTCAATCCAATTTAGTTAGGATTAGAATTTGTCTCATAAGGGTTCTTCTAGTCGCTTTTGGTCAAGTGAACCTAAGTAGGTCAAATGGCTTGGTCAAATCTTGATTTGAGTTTGATTGAACTTACATATGAACTTATGATTGAAATATGAATCCATTTGCAAGTGGTTTGAAGTCAAATGGGTTTTGATTCATTTGACAATTTCAAGTTCAAAGGGGTGAACATGAGTTTGACTTGGGTTTGATTTTTGAATTAAGTTTTGGTTAAGTGATTGAAGTTTGTATTTATATTTATATTCATGATTATAGGATTGATTGAATCATAAGAAAAATCAAGGGTTTGGCTTGATTTGAAGTTGATTTGGCTAAGTTCAAGATTTTGACTTGAAAGACTTAGGTTGGATTTTGATTGAATTTGAGTTTGATTTTTGGAGTTGGTTTTGGTTGTTTGAATTTCTATTTCATTTATATATGTGAATATAAATGAAAGTATAAATGGGTTATGGGAAAGTTTTAAAAAATTTGAAGTGATTTGAACATGATCTAGGCTAAGTCCTTAAGAGGGAATCAAAGTGACTTAGGAAAGATTTATGATTTGAACTTTAATTTTGGATTTAGTTTGACTGATTTAAATTTATATTTTATTTATATATGTGAATATAAATGAGAATATAAATGAGTTATGAGGAAATTTCATGAGTTTGAATTGATTTAAAGATGATTTAGGCTAAGTCCTTAAGAGGGGATTAAAGGACTTAAGAAAGATTTTAAACTTGTAATTTCAATTAAACTTCAATCATGGATTTCAATCATGGGTTTATGATTTGGGTTTGGTGAAAATCAATTAAGCTGGAATTGATTTAGGTTTGATGTTAATTTGATTTGGAGTTTGACTTGAAAGAAGGAAGTAAGGAATGTGGTTCAAGCTATAGGATAGATAAATTTTTCTAACACTTCTAAGGCATGACCTATTCCTATGGCTAACTCTTCTAAGTCTCTAGGGTTAGGTTGAGTGTCCACCTAATCATTAGATATTTTTTAGGACTAAGGATCTCTTAAAGTCTAAGAGGAGTCCTATGTCTAAGATAAAGGGATTGAGAGCTCATGGTCAACAACATACATAGGTGATGTATGTGAATATATGTTTAGTTTATGCAGTGAAGTCTGTTTCTTACATTCACATGTTGACTTGCATATGTTTAAATGTTAATGGGTATATTAGTCTGGACATTCTGGGGATGCATGACTTTAAGTAGCCCCAAGGAGGTTCCCACCTCACTCCCCTGGTGCAGAATAATGGCGACGTACTAGTTTGATTTCATTCATATGCATCTTAACATTGAGCTTTAATTAGAGCTTTAATTCATTTACATAAATAAATCAATTCAATTAAATTCTACTTTTGCATGATTTTCACTCTTATAGTTGTTTATACATCCATATGTATTTAAGAGTAGCGGGTATATTAATCTAGACATTTCGGAGACACACGACTTTAAGTAGCCCCAAGGAGGTTCCTACCTCACTCCCATGATGTAGAACAATGGTGCCGTACTTGCTTAAAACTTTTATACATTTGAATGAGTATCTAGTTAATGAATGAAAATCTATTTTTTCTATTAAAAAGACATGCATTCATATTTTGTTCGTGTGGTTGGATTGATTAGTCATATGATTTAGAGTTCTTTTCTTATGCTTTTGTATAAGAATTTAGATAGAACTTTAAACTAATATGACAAAATAATTCAACCAAATGAAACATCAATTCCAAGTATATGTTCTCACATTCATCATTTAAATGTGCTAAGATATAAATTGCATGTTAGGTATGTTTAGGACTTAATCATATGCATGGCATATATCTGATGGAAAGAAATGAACAAACATGTGTTATGTGATAGTAATTAATTCCAATTAATCTTAAGATGCATTTCTTATTGAATGAGATTATTTAAAGTAAACATAAATCTAGGATTAATTAAAATATGTAATAATCCATTCACTAAAGAGAATTGATTAATTAATTTGCTTTAGATGTGACTTAAGGTAGGGATAAAAGAGAGTGATCCTCTCTTTCTTTCTCTTTATAACGCTTAGTTGTTTTGTGTAAGCCAAGATGAAACAAAAAAATATTAAGTGAAATTTACAAATTAATTAAGTCACTTAAAGTGAAACCATCCTTCAAATTAAATCTCTTCATACTTAGAAAATCTTAACTCTAAAAATGTTGGGACATACCACAGAATAACACACCTGATAGAATTAAGTCACCACTTCTAGCTTTATGTTAGAGCGGTGCATGGTTTGATGTATGCTTTGTTTTGTGATGTTTTGTTGTAGACTGGACATTAGGGTGTATGCTTCGTAGGATGGATGATAAGTCATGATTAGCCTAATCATGTTTTACATAGGAGATTATGCTTAAGGGGAACTTAAAATAAATATAAATGCTCTCTTTTACAAGTTGGTTAACCCCTAAACATGATCTACATTTAGACAGGTGGATTGGTTACCCATGTGGAGGGTGTTAAGTCCAAATTCTACATATAACTATTTGGGTTGTATGGTGTGTTTAGCTAACACTTATTTTACAAGTGTAATTTGATTTAATTTTCCTATTTTTGATGTAATTATGGATTAAGAATTTGATTAAGTGTTATGGGAGTTAAGAATGAACATTGGCCTTAGATTTAGGTTATGCTTTGGGAAATAATAACCTCAGATCCTAAATCTAGGGAGCTTTGGCAAGGGCCAAAGTATGACCTAAATCTAAGCCAAAAGTGGGTATATGGTTTACCTCCATAAGAGAGTAAACCATTTGCTAGACTTATTCTGCAGAGTGGCGACATAACTACTCCAACATTTTACAACCATGTAGGCAAGTCATAAGCTTTGCAAGATGGTTAGGTTATTATTTATTTAGAAAAAAACTAAGTCCTTAAACCCACTCCCTAAGTGACTAAAGCACGAGGGATATGAATAATGACTTAATCTAGTGCAAGTTTTTATCAAATTTTATTTAATTTGGGACTCTTTATTTTGACACAGGCTATAGGATTTTATATGCTTAAGTGCATGAGAAGTTGAGTATGGGCTAAAGCAAAAGTGAAAGAGGTGTTCTTCCATCATAGGTTTTTAAAGGTTAAGCCCATTTCTATCTGGCAAAGATGGAAGCCCTCCCTTAACAAGAGTGAAATAAAATGATTATGCATGTTATTAAACATACTCCAGCTAAGGGGTTGTTAAATATTTTATTATCTTGATTTAATACCTAGGCTTTTATGTGAGATTATGAGTTATTTTAAAATTTTAGTTATGAGTTGTTAATAAGATAAAAAATTTGTTTTTATCTTAGGAGCCTAATCACATCCTGGCCATACAACAATCACCAATCATAAATAAACTATGAAGATGCATACTTTTTCTAATGCACAAGTTAAACAAAACATCAAACAATTTTATAAATTTATCACAAAAGAATAAAAGGCTGGTGCGGTTGGGTACCACCATACAACCTGAAAAGAAATGTGGGTAGTTGAGCTTTACCCTTATACATCTTGGCATAATGAAAGAATAATTACAATTACAAATGATGAATGTTATGAGGGTCTTTTCCTCTTTCTTCTTTCATTTCTTCATTTGATTTACTCCATTTCTTTCTTCCTTTTATTTTAATTAGGATGTGCTTGGTCCAAAGGTATCACATGGTACATAAGACTTGGTCTCATAACCAATTCTCATCATAATCCCCCATAATACTTATCCTAATCCTAATGCAAAATGGCATTAAAAGAAGAAAAGTAAATCTAGTTACAGCTGTAAAATAAATGTTAGCTAAACACACCATGTAACCCAAGCAGTTATATGAATAATTTGAACTTAGCACTCAACACATGGGTAACCAAGCCCACCTATCCTAACTTGGGTTATGCTTAGGGGTATAACCAACCTGCAAAGAAAAAGCATTTATTTTTTTATTTTATTACAACAACGCCTTAAGCACAACCCCCTATAGAAAGGCATGATTCTGCTAATATCAACCTAAGATCTAGACTACGCATATACACCCAAACATCCAATCTACAATAATATATCACAAAATAATCATACATCAAACCATACACTACCCTAACATAAAGCTAGAAGCTGTGACTTAGTCTAAAATGTATGCTTGTGTGTGATTTAATTTATAAAGGGTTGATTTCTCTTTAAGTGATTTAATTGATTTGAGGATTTTACTTAATATTTTCTTTTATTTCCTTTGGCCTACACAAAACAACCACGTGTTATAAAGAGAAGAAAGAGAGAGGAGACCCCTCTTTCATCCCTACCTTAAGTCACTTATAAGACAAATTAATTAATCAATTTCCTTTAGTGAATGACTTATTACTTGTTTTAATTGACCCTAGGTTTAGTTCAATCTAAATGACCTTATTAAATAACAAAGATAACTTAAGATTAATTAGAATGAATTACTATCATATAACACATATTCATTCATTTATTTCCATCATGTACATCATGCATATGAGTAAATCCTAAGCATACCTATACATATAATGTATGTTTTAGCACACTTAAATGATGAATGCAAAGAAGTATGTTTGGAATTTAAATATTTCATTTGATTAGATTATGAATGCATATCTTTTTAATAGAAAAAGGAGGGATTTTTCATCCATTAGTTAGATTCACATTCACATATGTAAAAGTTTTAAGTGAGTACATCACCATTATTTTTTGCATCAAGAGCGTAAGGTATGAGACCTACTTAGGGCTACTTAAAGCCTCACAACCCCAGGGTGTCCAGACTAATATACCACATTTCTTAGATACATGTAGATGTATAAGCAACTATAAGGATAGAAAAACCCATGCAAAAGTTGTGTTTGATTTAGTTGATTATGAATCTTTTTTATTGGCCACATCATAGATACATATGTATAAGAGTTTTAAGTGAGCACGACACCATTATTTTCTGCACCAGGGGCATAAAGTACAAGACCTACTTAGAGCTACTTAAATCCTCGCAGCCCCAAGGTGTCCAGACTAATATACCACTTTTTTTAGATACATATGAATGTATAAAAAGAACCACTAGAATAAGAAGTCATATTTAATTTGATTGTATGATTTACATATGTGATATGAAATTCTTCCTAAGTCTTAACATGTAGATGCATAGGAGCAAACTTAGGCAAATGTTGTGTTCTTTTCGAATGAAATATACACTTGTAAATCCTATGTGAATCCATGTAAGATAAGGAAAGAGAACTTCATATTGCATATCTTATATTATCATCACATGCAAACTTATAGATATTTGTAATGAACAGCACTTCATATATTATAATTTATTTAGGGGCATTTGAAAATAGCTTTTGAAAATAATTTTTGATTTAATAGTGATAATAGCCACACCTATTTTAATTTAAGTCAACACATGCAATTAGACATAGAAGAAAATATTTCATTTAATTAGTTTAAAAAAATAAATGCATGATTTCACATGACAAGCAATATTTAACATGATTGGAAAGAAATAAAGGAATATAAACAGATGATCTCATTCATCCTAATTAATTCCTAAGAACAATCATATTAAATAAGGCTATTTAGAATAAACCAAAATTCTTTAAAGACATCTTTAACTTTGAGTTTGATTTGATTTAGAAATATGAAAGAGGTTTTCTAATCCTAATCCAATTCCCCATGTGGGAATTAATTTGGTTAATGAAGAATGTTTAAGTTGGTTTTATGTTTTAATTAGGTTAGCTATGAATTAAGTGAATTAATGAACTCTTATATATATTACCTTAAGTTAATTAACTAATTAATAATAAGTCAATATGATATGCAACCACATGAATTGTAAATTTGTAATCCTAAGAAATGAAGCCTAATGCAATTGGCTTGTGATTAATAGTTAATTAGGCTTAAGGGATCTCACTTAACAACTTTTATGGTTTTCTTACACATGTGAGCTAACCATAATTTTATTATCTCTCACCTTGGGTTATTAAACACCCAAGGAGCTACCCAAGATCAATTAAAGGTTGCTTAAGTGTGAGGTGGATTTTTGATTTAATTAAATCAAGCTTATTAATTAGTTGATTGAATTCTTTGATTATATTTTGATTAAAATGATGAAATTAATTTAGGGAGAGGGATCAAGGATAAGGCCTCAATCCTTAATCCCTAAGTCATTTCAAACATTCAATCAGACTCTACTTTTGTCATGGAAATTAATTAATTAATTAAGTAATTAATTACCTCATTTATCATTAATTAAGTTAATTCCTAAAAAAGTGAAGGAAATCTAGGAAATGAATTAGGAATAATATCCCAATCACACCCCCTAAGTTTTCTTACTGCTCCATGAAGGTAATCAGGTTTAAATAAATAATTAAACCACTGTTCATTAACTAATTATCACTAAATAAATTAAGAGAGTGATTAAGGCTTTAATCAATTGATTTCTCTAAATAAACAAATAATAAAATTCCAAAAAAAAGGAGAAGCAGAGGTCATCCCACTAGACATCCACAAAAAATTTGAGATTGATTGGATGCTTAATTAAGGGATAATTAAACTAATTAGATTTTTGATTAAACCTTAATTAAGCCAAAATCACTATTCAAAATCAATTAATAATAATTTTTCTAGATTCTACTCTATAATACCTTTTAAATGAGCCAAAATTTACATTTTTTGAATTTTTCTATAAATAGTTATGAATTTAGGAAGTTTCAGCCTTAAAAATTAATTAAAATAACCTAATTAAAGCTCTAATCCCATCGAGCCATGTGGCGGCTAACGTGGTGCATTGATGCGGCATGCTTTCCATGTGGCATGATGAGATTAGCTATTTAAGCTATCACATCGCGTTGACTCATGGCGTCGGCGCTCACGTGGACGTCTAGATCGGATAGCCCGATTGATCCACGTTTAGGAAGGGAATCAGGGGATCTAATGCAGGATCTAATCAAAACCATTCATTTCAATCATGCAGAACGAATGGCTCATGATCTATCACGTTCGCTAGCAATGAAAGACGGATGTCGTCCGTCTTTCCCCATTCAATCTGAGCTCACCCGAGCTCGAATTGCCTCCAAATCGATCCCACACCTTTGGGGAGGGGAGGCGCACACATCCAATTGTCAATTTCTCATGAAGTTCAAATTTAATTCACAAAAAATCAAGCCATTTTTGCATACAAGGCTCAGTTTGCAAAAGTACCTCACTAGAGCTAATGTTCGATGGTGGGTCGTCGGAGGTAGCTTTGCCTAGTTGAGGCAAGGCTCTGATGAGAAGCTTTGGGTTCAATTTGGGGTAGAGTGCTCGTTCAATCAATCCACGCATGAAAAGGCCTTGGCTCTGATTGAAGTCACACATATGCCACTTGGGAGTTTGAGAAATGACTTGTTTGGCTTCGATGGAGTATGGCGAGAGTGTGGGTAAGAGGAATTTGAGTTTGATTGTGAAATAAGGGAGTATTGCTCAAGATTGGGATGTCCTATTTTAGCTTTTCTTGGGAATGGGCAATGCCGATTGAGGAGGGCTTGAGGATGCTTGGGATCACTCTAAAGGGCTTCGTAATTGGCTTAGGAAGTCTCAAGATGTAATTTGCTCTGATTTTTGCTCGAATTGAGGGGCTATACCCCTCAATTGCTCATGATGGATAAATGACAGCGTATGCATGATTTGCACTGGCTGGTTGCTGTCTGGCTGCTGGACTTGTCTCCATCAAGTTTAGGTGGCACGCTAGGGATGGGAGGCTGCCATGGATCCATTGTGCAAAGGTTGCAAGGTTTGGATCCATTGGGTGCTTGATTTAGGTTAGAGGTGAGTTAACTCACCTCCCAATGGTCCTTCGCTGACCTAGAATGGGTTAGGTTGGCTAGGTGGGTTAGGAGAAGGTTATATTGAGTGCTAAGGGGCTGCCATGGGGATGTGAGAGTTGACTTGGCTTGGATCCATTGGTTTTGAAGCTTAGATCCCATGGTTTGATGGATAATCCCCTTGGGTGGGGCCCACTTGGCTTTTAGGGAGGTCTTGGGCTGACCTAAGGTGAGTTTAAATCCACAAGATTCCATAAATTAGATTTGAGTGGTTTGGCTTAGATTTGCCAAACGAGTTTAATTTGGGTTATGTTGTGTTAGGTTGACCTAATTGGTCAAATTGGGTCAAACCAAGGCTTGGGTTAGGTTCATTTGATGATTTGGGTTGTTTTGTTTCAATTAGTTTAGATTGGTTTGGCCTAGGTTTGATTCATTTGGATTCAAAAGGGTCAAATTGGGGGTAAGTCAAGTTCAATTGGTCAATTAGAAATGATTGTAGACTTTGATTTCATTTAATTTGGATTTAATTATAATTTTAGCCAATTTAACCTTTTAGGTCAATTTGGGTTAAGTTGACCAATTGGTCAACTTAGGCTCAGTTATGGCTTTTGTCAAGTTCAATAAGTGATTTGGAATGAACTTGAGCCATTGGTTGCAATCAATTTGGATCAAATCATGAGTTGACCTATTTTATCCTTTTAGGCCAATTTGGGTCAACTTGGGTCAAATGGCCAATTAGGCTTGGTTTGACTTAATTGATGGTTTGGTCATGTTCAATCATTGATTATGAATGGGTTTGAGTAAATTATTTTAATCAATCTTACATATGGTAAATTTTGGCTAGTTTGAGTTTCATTTGGATTAAATGTTGACTTGGTCAAAAGTTAGATTTGACTTTGTTTGACCCAATTCAATGCAATCGATCACCTTAGGGTTGTTGTTGGTTATGTTGTGAGATTTAGATGGGCTTAGTTTAATCCAATTTGGGTTGGATTAGAACTTGGCTCAAAAAAGTCCTTTAGGTCACTTTGGGTCAAGTGAGCCTAAATGGGCCAGTTGGCTTGATCAAGGCTTAATTTAAGTTTAGTTGAACTCAGACATGAGCCTAGGATTGAAATATAAATCTAATTTCAATTGGTTTGGAGCCAAATGGGCTTTAGTTTATTTGATAATGTTAAGTTAAAAGGGTTAACTTGGGTTTGATTTGGGTTAGCTTATATTTGGTATGATATTTATGGTTTATGTTTATATTTGGGTCAATACTTGTAGAAATGATTGAATCATGAAGAAATCAATGAGTTTTGAGTTGATTTGGGTATCATTTAGCCAAGTTCAAGAATTTGGCTAAAAGGGCTAAAATTGAGAATTTGATTTGATTTGGATCTGGTTTGGACCATATGAATTTATATTTCATTTATATTTGTGACTATAAATTAAGATATAAATGGGTTATGAGAAAATCACTTGAGTTTGGAGTGATTTGGAAGCAAAATTGACCAAATTAAGGGATGTAGGTCAAAAAGGGCTTAAGTAGAGAATTGGTTTGATTTGATTTGATTTGATTTGAATGGTTTGAATTTGGATTTTATTTATATTTGTGAATATAATGAATGAATGAATGATTCATAAGGACATAAACCAAGTTTGAGTTAGTTTGAAGGACTTTTACCTAAACATATGAAGGTGGTTCATATGGCTTAAGAATAGATTTTGCAATTCAGACTTAATCATGGGTTTCAATCATTTGGAGTTTAGAATTGATTTATCATTTGGAATTTGATTTGAGATTGAATTTGATAATCGATAAAATCAATTGGATTGGGGTTGATTTGAATTTGGTTAAGGCTAAGTCCATAAGATAAAATCAAAGGGCTTAGCAAGGGATTTGAAATTTAAATTTAATCATGGGTTTCAATCATTTGATTGTTTGATTTGATTTTAGAATTTGGATTGGAAGAAGGAAGTAAGAATTGGATTTAGGCTAAGGCACAACCTATTCCTATGGCTAACTCTTCTAAGTCTCTATGATTAGGTTAAGTGTTTACCTAATCACTAGAAGTATCTTAAGAATAAAGAACTCTGAGTGTCTATAAGAGTCCTAGATCTATGATGAGGAAGTTGACAGCTCACTCCAAAGTTAGGTCAACAAAGGGTGCCCAATAGGTGTGGTGTGACTGACAAAGCACACTGCACGTATTGGTGTTGACCTAGATGATCAATAACATCTGAAGGATTGCAAACATTAACATAAACAATCTACTTCTAAACTCAAGATGTAGAAGGAATCAAGATCTTAGTGCAATGCAACTCCAATCGTGCCGAGGGCATAAGAGAGGAAGAAGGGATCCACTAAGGGATCAAGCATGTGAACCTTCCACTAGGGAAGCAAGTTCAGGCTATCCACTAGGGATAAGGGGTTTGGATTTGAATGCAAGATATGATTTAGGTAGAGTATCCGCTGGGGATTAGGTTGTATAACCTACCAGGGATAGATGCATGAACCTTCCACTAGGGAAGCAAGTTTAGGTTATCCACTAGGGATATGAATTTGATGAGATTTCTTTTAAGGGTGCACTCGTTGGGGAATGCAAGTTTGAGTTAGATTTAATTGACTCTACTGGGGAGGTTGGGATGATTGATCTCTCGTTGGGAGAAGTTAGTTGATTGTTTATTTAAGTTTAGATTTTCAGATGGACCCTGTTGGTTTGCGATGGACTGCACTGAGAAGGGGTCATATCGACCTAGGCCTATCTCAGATTTACCAATCCAAAGGGTAGTCCACCAGCTACATGGTAGAACTATCTGACCTAATGGGTTGCTTTTTGGTGTACCATAATTGTGCTTAGGGAGAAAGCATAGCAGACTTACATCTCTAAAAGCAAGGGACAACCATTGGGGTGATCTGTTGGATGCAACAAATCAAACCCAACCTAGGGCGACTACTAAATGAATGCCATTGGGGGACTTATATCAGCTCGAAAGTAGTCAGGGTAATGTCATTTGATTGAATTGCATTTATTTTAGTTTCATTTATTTTAATTTGTTAGATCCCCTTGGTGTGCGATGGATCCACTAAGAAGGGGCTAATATCAATCTAGACCTATCTTAGATTTACAAATCCAAAGGGATAGTTTATCGATCGTGAGGTAGAACTAACCAATCCATGGGGTGCCTTTCGGTGTGCAATGGTCAAGTTAGGAAAAAAGCACGGGGGCTCACATCCTCTACACAAGGAACCACTAGGGCAATCGATCGCTTGAGTAATAAATCGAACCCTATCTAAGGCCGCCCATCAGTTTGCAATAGTCATGCTGGAAAGAATGCGTAATAGACTTATATCTTTCAAAGCAAAGATGATCGTCGAGATGACTTGTTGGTGGCACAACAAGTTGAACTCGACCTAATGAAACTACCAAGAGAGTGTCGACCTGGGGACTTATCTCAACTCAAAGTAGTTAGGAAATTCCTATAGGGAGTTTTGCTGACACTGCCTTAAAGATAGGATGTCTGCTTGGGAAAAGGGCCACTGGGGGCTTGGATTCCCACAAGCGAAGATATATTTTTTTATTTTATGTTTACATGGACCCTGTTGGTTTGTGAGGGACTACACTGAGAAAGAGCTTATATCAGCCTAGTCCTATCTCAGACTTACCGGACCAAAGAAGAATTAGCGCATCCGCTAAACAAATTCTCCAACCACATGGGTGGCTACTAGGAAAGGGGGACTATCTAATCCAAAAGTAACCTGAGTAGTGTCTAAATGTGGTCGCTAAGAACATGATCCAAATAGAGTGCCCATAGGGGAGGTGCCGTTGGGGGCGTTATCCAAAATCTTGTAAAAGAAATCTAGCTGGTATTCGGTGGCCAACTCAAGCAAAAAGTGCAAGGATTCACATCTGCTAAGACTGGTGTATCCACCACATGGGTCACCGTCAGCATGGCAATAACCAACCAACCTAAGGTGCTCGCTAGTTTGCGACAATCTGTCTAGAAAGAAGGTGTGTAGGCTTATATCTCCATAAAGCAGAACTGATTGTCATGATAGTCTATCTTTGACTCGACGGAGGCTATCCGACCTAAGGTGACTACTAAGTGAAGAGTCTTGTGTAAGGACTTAACCTAGTCAAGAGGAAAGGAGCCACTCGGGGACTTACCCTAAATCTCAAATATGCTCGACCTAGTTCATGCATGATGGCTTGTTCAAGAATGAAAGCATGTAGGCTTACACCTTCTTAAACGAAGTCAACATGAGGTAGTTTACCGGCTGCGTGGTAGGGCCAACCAAACCAATAAGGCAATCATCAATTTGCAATGGTTAAGTTAAGAAGAAAGCGTGAGGACTCACATACACCACACAAGTGACTACTAGGGTGACATACTAAGAAGGTAGCATATCGACCCAACTTAGAGCGGCTAATGAGTGAGTGCTATAGGGGGCTTGCTCCCACATCAAAATTGCTCGAGATAAAAGATATGTGTTTGTTTGTGTTGTGAAAGAGGGAATAGGATGCCACTTGGGTTCTCTTACACCTATCCTAAACATGCAGAAGAATAGATGAAATGGCACCACATGGGCAATTGTGACTCCACTAAGAAAGGATGTCGCTTGGGTTCTTTAACACTTAACTTAGTTGTATTAGTCAAAATAGGATGCCTCTTGGGTTCTCTTTCACCTATCCTAGCAGCACTAGAGGATTGTTTGTAGTTTGTGTTTGAGGAGGGATAGGATGCCGCTTGGGTTCTCTTACACTTACCCTAACACGTCGTGGCGGACTCATAAGCGAAAGATGGTTCTACATAAGAGATGAAATTTGATATGAAAAAAAGTTTTATTGATGATTATTTTCAAACAAGATTTATGTATAGTATTTCTTTAAGTAGAGCCTATTAATTGGAAGCATAGGACACTTCGCCTACAGTTTACAAGTTGATAAGAACCTCCTTGGTAGGCCTTATCTATGGCAAAAGGGCCTTCCCAAGTGGGTTCAAACTTACCTCCCATCTTTTGATGGGCAACAATTGGTCTCCTTAGAACTAAAATAAGCTCTCCTAGTTGAAAAGCTCTAAGATGGACCAACTTGTTATGAGCTTGAATCATTTTGGCTTTTTACAACTCGAGGTTCTGGCATGCTCAGAGGCATCTCTACTTTAAACCTTCGAGTTCTTCCAACCGCAAGTTGGCATTCTGCTCTGTAGTAATCATGCTACCCATAACTATCCTTAGTGATGGGAGTTGGACTTCTAATGGTAGAATGGCTTTGGACCCATGCACTAAGAAGAATGGGGCAGATTGAGTTGGAGTTTTGTATGTGGTGCGGTAGGCCCACAAGTCTTGAACCAATTGCTCATGGAACTGTCGATTGTTATCATCGAGTGTCTTCTTTAATATTTGGATGAGAGTTTTGTTGAATTCTTCTACTAGACCGTTTGCCCTTAGATAATAGATGGTAGAATATCTCCAATCAATGTTGTGTCTCCAAGAAAAATTGTTGATCTTAGTGCTCTTGAATGCAGTGCCATTGTCAGATATAATTCATTGAGGTACCTCGAACCTATATACGATATGGTTCCTGAAAAACTATAACACATGCTGAGCTGTGACCTCTCTAAGTGGGATTGTCTCTGCCCACTTGGAAAAGTAGTCGGTGGCAACTAGAATGAACCGGTGACCCTTGAAAGAAGGAGGATCGATCAAACTCACTGTGTTAGTGCCCCAACACTCAAATGGCCATGAGGCCAATGTTGAGTGTAGAATGTTGGGTGGTTGATGTAGGACCACACCGTGCACCTGACATTTATGGCACCTCCTAGCTACATCCATGCAGTCTGTAATCATCGAAGGCTAGCAGTATCCTAGTCTTTTGATCTTGGCTTTCATCTTCGAACCGGTAAGCTCCGCATAAACTTGAATGTACCTCAATCACGATCTTATGAGCTTCACGTTTGGATAAATAACGTAATCACATATGATCAAAAGATCATCGGTATAGGGTACCATCCATAAGAGCATAGAAGAGAGCTCTCTATTTCACCTGATAGGCTAATGAATTCTCTTGAGGTAGTTCACCTGTGTTTAGGTAATCCATGAAAGGTTGCCTCCAATCTAACTCGTTGTTCTTTTCGGCAATGGAAACCTCCCCTTCAAGAGAGAGTATCTCGATGAGTTCAACGTCAATAAGGGATAAGATTTGTCTATTTTTGACACCAGAATGGACTCATCTTTTGGGCGTGCTAGCTCCTTAGCAAGCTTGGCCAATGCATTGGCTACAACATTATCTCCTCAAGGAATCTTGTAGGAAGTGACCTCTGGGATTTGAGCCAACAACTCCATGGCATACTTGTGGTAATGATGGAGTAAGGATTTAGAACTTTGTAAGACCCAACGATTTGGTTGATGATGAGCTAAGAGTCCCCAAAGATGTCGATGCCCTAGACGCATAGTGTAATGATTAACTCCATACCGATAATTAGAACCTCATATTTGGCTTTATTTTTTGTGCATGGATTAGATAGATGATATAAGAATCTCATCACATCGTGGTCCAGAGTTAGGAGAACTATTCCTATGCCCGTCTTCCCTGGGAGAGTAGATCATGGTTGTTCTCCTTTTCAAGAGGAAATCATACCATCAAAATACATCTCCCAATGATGAATGCTAGTGTCCCCTAAATTTATGATTTATTCATTAGTGAGGTCATCACTAATCGGAGAATCAGTAGGAAGTGGGTGTGCTGCTAAGAAATTCAGAAGTGCCTGTCCTTTCACAGCATGGAGGGGTATGAATGTGATGTTAAACTGTGATAAAATCATGGACCAATGTGCCAACTGTCTAGATAATGTTGGTAGTGTCATGAGATATTATAGTGGATTGATTCTAGAGATCAGATTCACCTTGTGAGAAGGCATGTAGTGCTGTAGCTTTTAGTATGCAAAGATTAAAGCTAAGTAATGCTTCTCGATACTGCTCTACCTTATTCACTCGTACTCAACATCATAATAAAAATTGTGAGATTAAGCGGGAGCACAAGCAAGTAGCTAGAGAGCTTAAGGTTACATCACACATAGCTAAGGAGGGTTCTCCCTAAGATGTTTCTCCACTTTTGACCAGTAATAAGTTCCACCCCTTCTCAACCTCAGATGGAGAGGAAGATTATCGTGGGATTGCTGCTTCTCCCCCACCATTGGCATAGTATGAGACACCGGATAGGGAGCACAAGATGCCCTATATCGGGCTTAGGATTGTCCTACGCCAGATTGGTAGAGCATACAGATGCTTGAAGTCTAGTACTTTATTTGACCTACAGTCATTGATCCGTAGGAGTGTGAGGGGTCAGATCCACAGAGAGAGGGCTATGGAGGCTCAAGCATCTACTCAGGTAGGCAGGAATGAATGACAGAGGTATGCCAGGCAGCCGACAGCCTCCATTCTGATGGATTTTCTAGATCATCCCCCCGTCAGGGTTGATCATTTAGATAGGATTATTCTTACCAGTGCTACCCACCACAAGCAGAGATCTCCCATTGAGGAGTTATCAGTGTTACCTTCACACTACTCTCCTCGTCATCCACCATCACCCGTACAGCTCCCAGCATCCACCACTCCCACCAAGATCCAAAAGCCCCCATCCGGGGAGAGACCATCCCCTTTGGTGATCCAGCTACCACCAAAGGATCCCACTCCATCTACTCCATCGACTAGGGTGAGGATGAGTTATCCTACTCAACCTCCTACTTTAGTCATGGTGAAGAAGGAGTGGTGACCCCATAGCGTCATGGTCACATCACCACTACCACCACCATCAGAGCCAGTGACAATAATAGTTATAGAGGGAGAAGGTGACAATCTCACAGTTCCCATGATAGTGGATCTCTCCAGAGATACCACTCCACCAAGGAGCAGTCATGAGCATATCTCTTATAGTGAGCATGACCCTCCTAGAGCTAGCACTCCAATGGTAGGCATTGTTAGATGCATTTCAGTCAGTGGTCACAGTCCCTCCACTGGTTAGCCCTAAATGTTTATGCCAGCATGTTTAGATCATTCCTTGGATGAGATCGTAGCTGATTACTTTGCTGAGAAGAGGGAACTCTTAGGCAGTGATCGCACAGATTCTGAGGATGAGCGGGTGGCATTTGATCCCAATGAGGATGACATTTTTGAGGATTTGGCCTTAGTCCACATGGTCGATACTAGGAGTTCCCTTTAGAGAGATCAGCATAGTCAGGAAGGTATTGTAGTTGAAGAGGATGACACTGTTTATTCAACTCAACACCTCCTCCATCAGCTTAGGCAGAAGGAAGATCACATTGATAGAATGGGTAAGAAGATTAAAGAGTTGATGGCAGCAATGTCTGCATTACAGAATTTAGCCCTGGTATCATAGCCTTCTCCCATAGAGATTGATAGAGAAGAGTTGGCACACACTTCAAATCATCCTAGATGCATTCCTCCTAAAGAAGACAATGGTAGCTTGCATAGGAAGCTGATGGATAGCACCTCTATGCATGAAAAAGACATTAAACACATGGTGGAGCAGTAGGTGAGGGATACATTGGCGCAAGCCCAAGGTGGCTCATCTGTTCCAAAGGGTAGACCTTATATGAAGAATTTGATGGTGTTCAGTATCCTAAGGGCTTTGTGCCTCCGTCCTTCAAAATTTTTGATGTCAGTGGGAACCCCCGACAGCACATAGCATATTTCAGGGCCGGATGTTGCAATGTCAGTGGCAGTGATGCACTCTTATTTCACCTCTTTGTCAATAGCTTGATAGACATTACATTTGATTGGTATGTTGAACTACCTAATGGTTCAGTAAAGACATTTGCTGAGTTGGAACAACTCTTTATTAAGAGATTTGTTGGAGCTCAACAAAGGGTAACTATGGGTGATCTCGTTGTAGCTCAAGAATACTTCAGTGAGTCCCTTGTTGATTACATTCTTAGATGGTACAATTTAAGTATGAAATGCGAACCACAGCTGTCCGAGTATCATGCTATTAAAATTTTACTCAAGAATATCCATGGCCCGATCGCCTTCATGCTTAAAGGGTTTACCATTATGATATTTGAGAAGTTAATCAACAAGGCAGCCAGTCTAGGAAAAAGTCAAATAGTTACCTTTCCAAGATCAATCAGGCAAGCCTAGATAGCAGAAGGCATTTGAGAAAAAGCTAGGGGCAGTCATAATAGTTGATAGGGGAAACAGCCAACTAGGGTCCATTTAGATAGACCTCAAGCTCAACAGTCTCCCCTACCACCTCCTTTATCACCACCTCGTATCTGCCACTTGTTACATGGCCACATTCCTCATCGGCATCATCGGCGTACTATCCATAGGTAACTACCACTTATCTACTCTCATTAACAAATTGAATAAATCTTATTCATTCAAGAGGGAGGTATTTAGGAAGATCTTTAAGAACATCTTAAAGAAGCTTGGTTTCTAGTTACCAGAGCTTAGGAGGCTGAAGGATGTGGGTAAGAGTCATGATCTAAACTATTGCCTCTACCATTGCATGCTAGGTCATATTTTAGAAGATTGCTTTACCTTGAAGGACTGGCGTGAGCATAGCTACAAGTCAAGTGCCATTATCATCCCTAAGGAATACCTCCTAGAACAACCCTATAGTTATATTAGGGTAATTCTTATGGATACATGCAATCTTCTTAAACAGAGGAAGGTTGGGATATTTTTCTATCACAAACCTCCAAGAAAATCATTTCTAAGATCAGAAAGTTATCCTTGTAGGTGCCTGAAGTAGCTCAAACCTCCACCTCTAAGGAAAGTTTGCAAGTTGCTAGGGATAACTTGAGGGAGGTAGAAGCCCAGCAGTAATAGTGATAGCCTCCACTTGAGATACCAGAGTAACCACCAGTCCGTACTCCTTCCAGATTTCACTACATTTCTCAAGCCCTCTTCTTCTAACAACATTATATCGGAGGGGTGCCAAATCCCTCACTTTGCTTACTTTACTTGATTTCTATATTGTACCTCCATCCAAATCTAAGAAATCAATAAAGAAGAAGACTGATTTCGTTTACATCCTCTCCACTTTTGATGATCTTGATGATTTTATTTCTATAGAAAGCTCTCCAAGTACTAATAATTATAACAATTCTGATTCACTCCTTTCTAATTTAGAAATGGATTACCCATTCTTAAATCTCTCGGGTTCACCCATTGAGATAGATTTGGAATTGTCTCACTCCAATGATCCTATAGGAGAAGTTGTAGGTGAACTTGATGAGCAGGTAGAACTTTCCATTAAACCCTTTCATGAAGTCACTAAAGTCAACCTTCAGTGACAAAGTTCTACCTCTTAGGGTAGCACCTCAGGATAAGGGTAAACAAGTCATTAGTTCTAGTGATCTAGAAGCCCCTCCATAGGATGCTCCACCTATGGATATGCTTGTGGAGGATCAACCCATAATGTCCTTGCTTACTTAAGAAAGTTACTAGCTAAACTAAGCATATTTGATGCCCTTATCCTATCTAAAGAGATGAGGGAGTCATTGATCAAAGCTCTTCTTGATCTAGAAATATACTTAGCTCAGTTGATCACTATTGGAGAGTATGCATGTTATTCAAGGGAAGATCGTGAAGTTACATTCACCGATGAAGACCTTATGTTGGGAAAAATCAAGCACAACCATCCCTTCTACATCATAGTGGACATGGGCAGATTCAGACTCTCCAGGGTGTTAGTTGATCCAGGTGCATCAGTGGACATTGTGAGTCTAAAGATCCTTGCCTACTTGAGGATCGACATCTTTGAACTTTGAGGAGATCGGATGATGTTAAGAGGATTCAACGAGCAAGGTGAGAGGGCTTTAGGCTCCATAGTGTTACAACTAAAGATAGATGACTAAAAGATGGAGGCCAAGTTCTACATAATTAATTTGATACCTTTTTCACTGTTTTGCTTGGTAGGCCTTGGATACATGAAAATAACACAGTTCCATCCTCTTTACATCAGTGCATCAAATTTTGAAAAGGTGGAATCGAGTATTGTGTCAAAGAAGACTTGAAGCTATTTTCAATTATGGAGGTTTAGATAAATGAAGATGCAGCCTACTATCTTCCTCCAAATCAAAAAGTCTATTCTTGTAAACTTGGTGAAAGTTCAAAAATAAAAGAAAAATAAATAAAAGAAAAAGAAGAAAAGAAAAAGAAAAAGAAAAAGGAAAGGAAAAAAGAAAATAAAAGTACAAGTGAGCGAGAATCAGACACTGAGAAAGAAGTAGAGCCAGATATTGGATTCCACTCATAGTTCATTCCTCCATATAAACACATGGGCAGGATAACTCGACCCCCACCAGGTAGAGGAAGATTTAAATCCATAGGTAGTTCCTGAGGTGGAAGACCTTTTTGTTGGTGGCCAGCCAGTAGGAGCTATGTTCCAGCTCACAGGGGTACCCCCACTATCCACATAGACTTAGAGTCCAGTTCAGAGGATGAGTCTCATGTGGTTAGCATGCCAACCAACCCCTCTCAATGGGTCCCTTTGGAGGTGACGTTCGAGCCAGATAGTGATGAAGACCAGGCCTCCAAGCAAAGCATCAATGTATCCAAATCATCATTATGTAGAATAGTCAGGCAGCAGTTAAAAACTTTAGCTCTAACCTCACTTTCTTCCCAGAAAGTTGAAGGTTTGGTAGTTAAGGAGGGCCCCAAGTCATCCACAGATGTCAAGTCAAAGAGGTTTTTTTTGGGAGCATCATCCTCAAGTTAGGAAGTCGATGTAGAACTTGAGGATGATTCATATAAAGATTTAATACAACTACCTTTTGATTGATATTCTCCTTGTGTTCTTAACTTAGCAAAGAAGGGATTAATCCCACATACTTGGTCTAAACATAGGTCGGATTACTTTGAAAAACTATGGGATAACCAAAGCAAACATTCTCAATCAAGACTAGGACTAGGATTCAACACAGTGGGCCTAGTTGACGATGATAACCATTGCCTAGTAATCACCACTCATTTGGGGTCTGATTGGTTCTTGTCAAATAATGTTAACTCTTATAAGGAGGCTTGTTTAGAAACTTCAGATGACTCTAATGAGCTTGAAGTTAAAGAGGAACTGCTAGAGTTTGAAAAAGAAATCAGATCAACCATTTACGAACTTAAAGAAATCAACTTGAGAACAAAAGTAAATCCACGCCCGACGTACATCAACTCCTTGTTGAATGAAGAAGAAACCAATGACTGAGTTAGGCTATTAGATAAGTTTAAGGACCGCTTCACATGGAGTTAAGAAGAAATGCTCAGTTTATCTCCTGACGTAGCAGTCCATAAACTAGCAATAGATCCTAATGCTAACTCTAATCAAGCAGGCTTCTAGACACATGTGATTAGAAATTGAGCAGCAAGTCATTTTTGAAATTAATAAACTGATCGATGCTGGCTTTATTAGAAAAGAAAAATATCCTACCTGGTTAGCCAATGTCATCCCAGTTAAGAAAAAAAGGCCAAATTCGCATATGCGTCAATTTTAGGGATCTGAATAAGGCATGTCTTTAGGATGAATTTTCACTTCCTATACCATAATTGATGGTGGGCATTGCCTCATCTCATGTAGTATTTTTCTTTATGGATGAGTCATCTGGCTACAACCAAATCAAGATGGCCCTCGAGGATGAATAAAATACTACTTTTCAAACCTCGATCGAAATCTATTGTTATAAGGTCATGCGTTTCAACCTTAAAAAAGCCAGAGCTATATACCAGCGGGCCATGACTCATATCTTCAATGAACTCATTCATCATCAAGTTGAATGCTTTATTGATGATCTAGTAGTCAAGAGAAAAGAAAAGGAAGACTATCTCTTCGACTTGAGAGTAGTTTTTGAATGGTTAAGATAATTTAACTTCAAAATGAATCCCTTGAAGTGTGCATTCGGAGTAGCTTCAGGGTAATTCCTTGGGTTTGTTGTCCGACACTGGGGAGTAGAGATTGACCCAGAGAAGATCAAGGCTATCTTAGAAATGCCACCCCCTAAAAGTCTAACTCAACTCAGATCATTCCAAGGGTGGTTGGTGTATCTAAGATGCTTCATATCTAACTTATCAGAAAGATGCCAACCATTCTCAACACTTGTCAAAAAGGATGTTAAGTTCAAGTAGGATGATAAGTGCCAGCATGCTTTTGAAGACATCAAGCACTACCTGATGATGCCGCTTCTTGCCCTATCCCGGCAAGTCATTGATCCTCTACCTGTGTATTAGATGACTCCCTTTGTTGGCCCAAGCCAATGGAAGGAAAGAAAATCTCTACTATCTCTCATCATTTAATCCTCTTGAACTACCCACCTATTGAGAAGCATTACCTAGCTTTAATCTTTGCATCCCAAAAGCTATGTCATTACATGCTTTCTCACATGATGAATCTGATCTCTAGAATCAATCCATTGCAATATCTCATGAGATGGCCAATGTTATCTGGACTGCTGACACATTGGTCCATGATGTTATCATAGTTGACCACCCCCCCCGATGAAAAAATCATGAACTTAGGGGACACTAGCATTCACCATTGGGAGATGTATGTTTATGGTGGACTTCCTCTAAAAAAGGGGAAGAACCACGATCTACTTTCCCAGGGAAGGTAGGAGTAGGAATAGTTCTCTTAACTTTGGACCGTGATGTGATGAGATTCTCATATCATCTCAATCCATCCATGCAATGAAGCCGGATGAGGCTCGATTCTAGAGTTAGTCATTACACTATGCGTCCAGGGCATCGACATCTTCATGGATTCTCAGTCGTCATCAACCAAATCGCTGGGTCTTACAAAGTTCTAAAGCCTAAGCTCCATCACTACCACAAGCATACCATGGAGTTATTGGATCAAATCTCAGAGGTCACTATCTACAAGATTCCTCGAAGAGATAATGCTGTAGCAGATGCATTGGCCAAGCTCGCCAAGGAGCTGGCATGCCCAAAAGATGAGTCCATTCTAATAAGGGTCCAAAATAGACAAGTCTTATCCCTTATTGATGCTGAACTCATCGAGAGACTCTCTCTTGAAAGGGAGGTTGTCTTTGCCGAAAAGGATGACGAGTCAGATTGGAGGCAACCATTTATGGATTATCTAAATATAGGTAAACTATCTTAAGAGAAATCACTAGCACATCAAATGAAGTAGAGAGCCTTTTCCTATGCTCTCATAGGCAGCACCTTGTACCAGCGATCTTTCAATCATATGTGGTTACGTTGTTTAGCCAAACACGAAGCCTGTAAGATCATGACTGAGGGACATTCAGGTTTTTACGGAGCTCACCAATCCAGTCTGAAGATGAAAGCCAAGATCAAAAGATTAGGATACTACTGGCCTTCAATGATTACATACTACAGAGCAGAAGCATTCAACAAAGCACCAAGGGTTAATGACAGGTGCACCGTGTGGTCCTGCATCAACCACCCAACATTCTACATCCTACATTAGCCTCGTGGCCATTTGAGTGTTGGGGAACTGACATGGTGGATCTGATAGATCCTCCTTCTTCCAAGGGTTAGTAATTCATTCTATCTGCCACCGACTACTTTTCCAAGTGGGTAGAAGTAATCCCACTTAGAGAGGTCACAACTCAGCATATGCTCTAGTTTTTTAGGAACCATATCGTATATAGGTTTAGGGTGCCTCAAAGAATTATATCCGATAATGGTACTGCATTCAAAAGCACCAAGATCAATAGCTTTGCCAGAAGTCACGATATAGATTGGAGATACTCCACCATCTACTACCCCATAGTAAATGGCCTAGCAGAAGCATTCAACAAAACTCTCATCCAAATACTAAAGAAGACACTTGACGATAACAAGCGACAGTGGCATGAGCACTTGGTTGAAGCTTTGTGTGCAAACCACACCACATATAGAACTCCAACTCAATTCACCCCATTCTCTTTAGTGCATGGGTCCGAAGTTATTCTACCATTAGAAGTTTAACTCCCATCACTAAGGGTAGCATTGGGTAGTAAAATCACTACAGAGCAGAATGCCAAATTGCACTTCGAAGAGCTTGAAGGTTTGGAGGAGAGACACCTACATGCATGCTAGAATCTCAAGTTGATACAAAGCTAAAATGATTCAAGCTCACAACAAGCCAGTCCGCCCTAGAACTTTTCAAGTAGGAGAGCTTGTCCTAGTTCTAAGGAGACCAACTATTGCCCGTCGAAAGATGGGAAGCAAGTTTGAACCCACTTGGGAAGGCCCTTTTGTCATAGAAAAGGTCTAGTTAGGAGGATCCTATCAGCTCATTGATTGTAAAGGGGAACACCTGATGCTTCCAATTAATGGGCTCTATATGAAGAAATATTACCCATAAAAATATGTTTGAAAATAATTATCATCAAAAGAATAAAATTTCATTCCAATTCATCAAAACCTTCTCTTCATTCGAAGCATTGTTTGATTGTCTTGCGAATCTACCATAACATGTTTAAGATAAGTGTAAGACAACCCAAGAGGCATCCTATCCCTCTCATTTGTTGCTCTAGGTTAGGTTAACATGGTACCTTACTAGTATGTCACCCCAGTGATCACTTGTCCGACAGATGTGAGTGTCACGCTTTCTTCCTTACTTGACCCTTGCAAACCAACGAGTGTCTTGTTAGTTTGGTAGACTTCACTGCCCAGCTAGTAAGCTACCTCATGTTGATTTTGTTTAAGAAGATGTGAGTCCCCATGCTTTCTTCTTAAACTAATCATCATGTACTGACTAGGTTAAGTATATTTGAGGTTTAGGATAAGTCCCCCAGAGGCCCCTTTCCTCTTGACTACTCTTGAGTTGATATAAGTCCCCTAGTGGCATTTATTCATTAGTCGCCCTAGGTTGGATAGCATCTGTCAAGCCGAAGATAGACTATTCTAACAATCAATTCTGCTATAGGAAGATGTGAGTCCCCAATGCTTTCTTCCTAGGCTGATTATTGCAAATCGATGGGTGCCTTAGGTTGGTTGATGTTCTCAATGCTGACAGCTACTCACCCTTTGGATACACCACTCTTGGCAGATGTGAGTTCCCACACTTTCTCCTTAAATTGGCCACTGAATACCTACATATATTATCTTCTCCAGGATTTTGGATAAAGCCCTTAGTGGCTCCTCTCCCCGTGGGCACTCTACTTGGATCATGTCCTTTGCTACCCCATTTAGACACTACTCAGGTTACTTTTGGATTAGACAGTCCCCCTTTCATAGTAGCCACCCCTGTGATTGGAGAATTTATTTAGTGGTTGCGCAGATTCTCCTATGGTTCAGTAAATCTGAGATAGGTCTAGGCTAATATAAGCTCCTTCTCAATATGATTCCTCAAACTAATAGGGTCAATGTAAATAAATAAATATATTCACTTGTGGATTAGGAATTCATGCCCTAGTGCCCCCTTTCCCATGAAGGCATCCTATCTTTAGGGCAGTGTCAATAGAACTCTATATAAGAATTTCCTGACTACGTTTGAGTAGAGATAAGTCCCCAGGTCAACACTCTCTCCGGTTGCTTGGGTTGATATGTTTTCCACAACAGTTACCACGGCGTCATTCCTTTGGAAGATGTAAGTCTACTACGCATTCTTTCTAGCATGACAGTCACAAATCGATAGGTACCCTAGGTTAGGTTGACCTGTTACCTTGCTAATGTATCACCCCAGTGGTCTTTTATTCAGAAAAGATGTGAGTTCCCATGCTTTCATCCTTGAATTAACCATTACAAACTGAAAGGCACCCCTTTGGTTGGATAGTTCTCCCCTCGGTCGGGAAGCTACTCCCTTTCGATTGATAAATCTGAGGTAGATCAAGGCACCATGACCCCTACTCAGTGCAGTCCATCGCAAACTGATGGGATCCATCAAAAACAACTAAAAATGAAATTAATCTTGACTACCTTTGAGCTGATTTAAGTCCCCCAGCAGCATTCACTCGATAGTCAGCCCTAGGTCAGGTTCAATTTGTTGCACAAGCAACCAATCACCCTAGTGGTTCCTTATTTTGGAAGATGTGAGTCCCGCACTTTCTTCTTAACTTGACCATTATAAAATGAAAGATAATCCCTTTGGTTGGATAGTCTTACTATGTAGTTGGTAGACTGCTCGTTTGGATTGGTAAGTCTATGTTAGCCCAAGGTCGACATTGGACCTACTTAGTGCAATCCATCACAAACTGATAGGATCCATTAAAAATAACTAAATAATGAAATTAATTATGATTATCTTTGGACTGATTTAAGTCCCTTAGTGACATTCACTTAATAGTCTACCCTAGGTTGGGTTTGATTTGTTGTACAAGCAACCGATCACCTAGTGGTTCCATGTTTTGGAAGATTTGAGTCCCCGCGTTGTCTTCTTAAACTCGACCATTGCAAACTGAAAGGCAATTCCTTTGGTTGGATAGTCCTACTATGTGGTTGGTAGACTATCCCTTTGGATTTAAATCACCAGCCAACATGGCTCCTACTATGCATCCATCAAACCAATAGGGTCCATCTCAAAATCCAAAAAATTTAAAATCTAAAACAAATTCAACCCTCCTCCCTCACTGGAGTCCAACATAACAAACAAAACAAACTCAATAAACCTCCTTTAGTGGAGTCAAATCAAACAATCAAACAATCAAACAATCAAAATAATCAAATCAAATCAAATCAATCTGCATCTCCTCAGTGAGATGCAAATCTTTCTAGTTCTCCCAACAGATTTTGAATTCTAATCTCCAACAGATTTCATAACCTCTTGTCCCCAATGGATGACTTGAACTTGCACCCTTAGTGGAGAGTTCAAATTTTCATCCATAGTGGAGCACCAAATCATAAATCAACAAATCAAATCAATTTCTTCCCAGCGAGACTCAAATCAAATCAAACCTCTCATCCCTAGTAGATGACTTGAACCGCTTTCCCTAGTGGAAGGTTCACATACTCAGTCCCTAGTGGATTCCTCCTTCACTCTCTTATGTTGTTGACATGAGTAGAGTCACATTGCACTAATCTCTTGATTTCTTCTACACCTTAAGTTTGGAGTATATCATTTCTGTTAGTGCCTGTGATTGTTCGATGTTGTTGATCATCTCTGTTAATACCAATACATGCGGTATGCCTTGTCAGTCACACAACACTTATTGGGCACCCTTTGTTGGCTCACTTTTGGAGTGAGCTTTCAACTTCTTCATATTAGACATAGGACTCCTCTTAGACATTAAGAGTTTCTTAGTCTTAAGACACTTCTAGTGATTAGATGAACACTTAACCTAATCTTAAAGACTTAGAAGGGTTAGCCATAGGAATAGGTCATGCCTTAGGGGTGTTAGGAAAACTTGTCTGCCCTATAGCTTGAACCAAATCCTTAATTTTTTTTCTTTCAAATCAACCTCAAATCCAAATCAAACTTCAAAGTCAAACCAATTCCATATTCAAATCAAAATTTCAACTTAATTGATTTTCTAAAACCTTAAATCAATTCTAATGGACTTTCTCAAATCATGAATCAATTCCAAATGATTGAAATCCATGATTGAATTCCAAATACAAAAATGTTTCCTAAGTCACTTTGATTTCATCTTATAGACTTAGATCAAATCAAATTCAAATTACTTCAAACAGAAGCGATTTTCTCACAACCCATTTATATTCTCATTTATACTCACAAATATAAATGAAATATAAATTCAAATAGCCAAAACCAAATTCAAAACTCAAACCCAAATCTAACATAAAACCAACCTATACCCTTTCAAGTCAAATTCTTGAACTTAACTAAATCAACCTCAAATTAATTCAAACCTTTGGATTTTTTCTCTGAATTCAATCACAAACCAAAATCATCATAAACTTTCAAACCAAAACTAAAATTTAAAACTCAAACCCAAATCAAACCCATGTTCATCCTTTGAACTTGAAGTTGTTAAATGAATCAAAACCCATTTGACTCCAAATCACTTGTAATTGGATTTATATTTCAATCATAAGTCCATATGTAAGTTCAACCAAACTTGAATCTAGCCTTGATCAAGTCAATTGACCCACTTAGGCTCACTTGACCAAAAGTAACCTAAAGCACCTTTTTGAGCCAAATTCTAATCCTACCCAAATTGGATTGAACTAAGCCCATCTAAGCCTCACATTGTGAGCAACAATCATCATAAGATGATCAATCACTCAAATTGGATCAAACCAAGTCAAACCTAGCCTTTGACCAAGTCAACATTTGACCCAAATGAAACCTAAACTAGACAAAATCCACCATAGGCCAAATTGATTGAAACCATTGATCAAAACCAATTCATGATCAATGATTAAACTTAACCAAGTCATCATTTGAGCCAAACCTAGGCCAATTGGCCCCTTGACCCAAGTTGACCCAAGTTGACCTAAAAAGTCAAAATATGTCAAATCTTGATCTAAGCCAAATTGATTGCAACCAATGGATTAAATTCATTTTAAATCACTTGTTGAACTTAACCAAAGCCTCAATTGGCCAACTAGACCCAACCTAGTCCAATTGACCATGAGCCCAACTTGACCTAAAAGGTCAAATCAAATCAAAATTAAACCAAACCAAAATTGATTGAAACCAAAGCTTGTAAAATATTTCAAATGACCAATCAAACCAAAACCAACCCTTGACCTAACCCAATTGGGTCAAGTGGGTCAAATTGGTCAACTTGACCCATTTGACCGAAGTGAACTCAAATGAACCAAAACCAAATATAAATCAAATCATACCAAACCACTCCAAATGGTCATGTGAACTTTACCCAACCCTTGGTTTGACTTAATTTGACCAATTGGTCAACTTGACCCAAGTTGACCCATTTTGACCTAAATGGGTCAACATGAGCCAAATCATATTAAATAAACTCCAATTTCATTGAAAATTGGCACAATCCATTTTCCAATCATTCCAAATATGCCCAAATCAAAATCAAAGCCAAATGACCATTTTACCCCTAGGTCAAAGGGTAACCTATGATCAAATTCAATTGGAATTTGATCATATTCCAACTCAAGACCACTTGGCATCCTCTTAGTGGTATATTTGAACACCAAGGAGGGTGGTGCATATGACCCAATGGGTTTGGGTCAGCCAAATCCAACCTAAAGCCAAAACTGACCACCTAATGGAAAACGACCACATGGAATCACTCCATACTCTCATTTAACACATGGGCAACTCCTCCACTACACTCCCCTGCCAAAATCGAACCACATGGCACCCCTAATAACCTAAATAGCCCATTCCATGAGATCAATTTGATCAAAATGGAAAGGAGGCTCAAGGCCATCCGATTCAAGTTGGGGGAGATATATTCCCCCTCAGTCCATTTCAATTAAGGACACTTGCACTCGATTGAGCCCTAGGAACCCAGAGAAAGCTCCCCAAGCTCTCCCAAGCATTTCCAAGCTCTCTAAAGTTTTCTCCTTCTCGATTTTACTCAAGTTGAAATAAGGGAAGAAATCAAAACTCAAACTCACTCAATTCTCCATAGAATCCAAATTTCTCTTGCAAGCACTATCAAGGGCTCTAATTGAGCTCACTTAAATCATTTTTCAAGCAACCAAGCCACGAGAAGGAAGAGTTCACTCAAAGCCGCAATCCATTGAAGGAGAGCTTGGCCAATTAGAAGATCCACTTCATCTCAAGCCTTCAAACCTTCAATAGGGTTTCGTCTCCACTAGATGAAGCTACCTCAATGGTTGGAAGCGCCAATGATAGCCTCCGGTGAGGTATACATTAAAACTGAGCTTAGGTTCAAAATTCTTTAGTCCTTTGTGAGGGAATTGTAATCCTATCGATTTTCCACTGTTAGATCTTCTTCTCTATTGTTCTTGATTGTGTGGGTTGAATCCTAACCCAATTTGAGCTCAAGTGAGCTCGGATTAAGCCATGGAGGATGGACGATCTCTATCTTTCATAGGCGAGGGCAAGGATGAATCATGGACCATCCATCCCGCATATTTTGGATGGACAGTCCTAATTAATCCGCATTGATCCAGTGATTTAATCCCTTTAGATTCATGAGTTTTATCTTGACCATCCGATCCTTGATCGGATGACCTAGGAGAAATCGCGTAGCACTGTCGATTGACGTGACATCTGATTTGATAACTTAAATAACCAATCCTGTTATGCCACATAGAAAGCACGCACCGCGTCAGCAACCCACGTGGCACCAATGGGATTAGTTATATAATTAGGTTATTTAATGACCTATAAATCACAAAAACTTCAAAAATTCATAACTAAATATAAAAAATCCAAAAAAAAAAAAATGCAAACTCAACTTCATTTTAAAGATAATTCAAAGGGGAATAATATAAAATTAAGTTTAATTGATTTTGAACAGTGACATTTACTCAATTTAAGTTTTATTGGGCATGTAATTATGTTAATTACTCCTTAATTATTTTAATAATTAATTTTAAACTTCTTAGGGTTAATTAGTGGGATGACCTCTGCCTCCCATGATTTTCTTGGAATTTATTATTGGATTAATTTTGGTAATTGCTTGTTTCATCTCTAATCACTCTCTTAATCAATTAAAAAATTAATTAACTTATTAAATGGTGATGAATTCATTAATTAAGCTTGTTAATCATTTTGGAACAATGGATAGACTTAGGGAATGAGATTAGGATGCCTTTTCCAAATATTTTCCCCTAAATCTATTTCATTTGAATGAAAATTTAATTAATTTATAAATTGATTAATGATTTAACCATTTCATTAAATAGCTTAATTAACCAAACTCAAAATCAAAAATTAATCCATAAACTTAATCACATAATCAATCCGATTCTTGGGTAGATACTTAGGTGTTCAATAACCTAAGTTCCTTTTAAGGAAATCATATCCAACCCACATGTGTGGGAAGGTTATGAAAGTACTTAATTAAACCCTTTAGCTTAATTAATCAATGATTGTGAGCCAATTGCATTAGGCCCCATTATTTCTTAGGAGCATTGCTGATTTAAATTCCATGTTGTTACATATCATATGTTGGCTCATAATTGTTGGGTTAATTATATTAAAGTGGTTTAGGTAAGGGATAATTAATGAACTTAATTCACACCTTAACCTAAACAAAATATAAAATCAATCTAATGGTTCTAAAATTAAACTAAATTGATTCACATATGTGGGAGATAGGTTAGGACCAACAAACCTCTTCATATTTCCTAAAATCAAATCAAACTCAAAATTAAAACAAAGTTTCTTTAAACAATTTTGATTCACTTTAAATGATCTTATTCCATAAGATTGTCTTTAGGAATTGATTAGGGTGGATGAAGTCATATGCTTACATCACTTTATTTCTTTCCAAGCATGTTAGATGTGGTTTATCATATGAAATCATGCATTCATACCTTTCAAATTAAATTAAAATAAAATATTTCCTTTATGTCAAATTGCATGCTTTGGCTAAAGTAAGAATATGAGTGGATATTATCACTACTAAATCAAAAATTATTTTCAAAACTTATAAATCAAAGACTATAAATGAATGTATGCTACATATAAGTGTTTATAAGCTTGCATGTGAATATAGCTTAAAATGTTTTATGTGGTTTTCTTCTCTTTTCTTAACATGGTTTGTATATGATTTGCAAAGTCTATAGTTCATTTGAAAAGAACATAGCACATGCTTAAATTTATTTCTATGCACTCCCATGCCATGAATTAAGAAGGATCTTTACATTACACATATAAATTAAACAACCAAAATCAAGCAGACAAATATAAACCTTTTGCATGATTCTTTTTTCATTCATTTCTTTTTGTACATGCACATGTATTTAAGAAAAGTGATATATTAGTCTGGACATCCCGGGGTTGTGAGGCTTTAAGTAGCCCTAAGAAGGTCTTGTACCTTATACCCTTGGTGTAGAAAATAATAGCGTCATACTCACTTCTGTCTTTCATACTTGTAAATGTACATTTGATTAATGGATAAAAGAATCCCTTTCTTTTCTACTTAAAAAAATTCATGCATCATAAAACATCCAAATTATCTTAAGCAACATCTCTTAGCATTCATCATTAAGGTGTGCTATTTATTTTCATTTGCATGTATAGATATGCGTAGGATTTATTCATGCATGATACACATGTTGGAAAGAAATAAAGTGTGGTGTGTTTTGTGATAGTAATTTACCTTAATTAGTCCTAAGATGCCTTTCTTATTTGAATATGTTTATTTAGAGTAAATCTAAACTTAGGATTAATTAAAACATATAATAAAACATTCACTAAAAAAAATCACTAATGAGTATACCTTAGAAATTACTTAAGGTAGGAAAGAAAGAGAAGTTTTCTTCTCTTTTCCTCGCTTTACAACACTTAGTAATTAAGTGTAGGTTCATTCAAACCAAATCAAATCATCAAATAAAATTAAAAAATCAACTAAATCACTTAAATGAAACTACCCTCTAAGTTGAATCCTTCACACTAAGAAAATTATAACCTTAAATCCTAGCTAAGACATGCCACACAAGCCCAAAATGGCACACACATTAGGCTAACTCACAATTTCTAGCTCTATGTTGTGCATGGTTTGATACTTGATTTTATTTTGTGATGTGATATTTTAGTCTAGATGTTAGGGTGTATATGTGTAGACTGGATGATATGACAATCTTAGTCTAATCATTATCTTATGCAGGGGATTGTGCTTAAGGGGCGCTGTAATAAAAATATAAATGCTTTTGCTGTGCAGGTTGCTTATACCCCTAAGCATAATCCAAAAAATAGGCTAGGTGGACTTGGCTACTCATGTGTGGGGTGCTAAGTCCAATTTATTCATATAAATTCTTGGGATGTGTGGTGTGTTTAGCTAATCTCTATTTTGCAGGTTTTAGTTAGATTTACTTTTCTCATTTTTTCATGTAATTTTTGAAATTAGGATTTGGAATGAATGTTATGGGGGATTTGGATAAACATTAGTCATAAGACTATGTCTTATGCACCATGTGAAGCCTTTGGAGCAACCACATTCCAACCAACCAATAGAAGAAAGAAGAAAGAAGAAAGAAGAAAGAGGAAAGAAAAAGAAGCAATGAAAAACATGAAGAAATGAAGAATGAAGAATGAAGACCCCTCTAACATGAATTCCTTTTTTATTGTAATTAATTCATTTGTAATATGGAATGTATAAGGGTAGAGCTCAACTACCCATTTATTTTCGGGTTTGTGCGGTGGAGCCTGACCATAAAGGCCTTTTATTCTTTTGCGCTAGCTTTATAAATTAGTTTGATGTTTGTTTAGCTTGTGCATTAAGATGACATATTTTTTCTAGTTTCTTCCTTGCTTTGATGAATGGCCTAGATGTGATTAGGCTCTTAGAGAAAAATAAATTTTCTATCCAATTAACTAACTCAAAATTAAAAATTAACAACTCATAACTTCACCTAAATCCTAGGTTATAAATCAAGATAAAATATTTAGCAACCCCTTAGATGGATGTTGTATATTTTCATATCATGCATAAAAAGCATCTTGCTTCACTCTTCCTTATGAAGGGCTTCCACCTTTATCAGAGAACTTGGCTTGACCTTTGAGATCCTTGGTGGAAATATACCTCATTCTTGTTTATTTTGGCCCATAATCAAATTTTTCATGCATTAGGCATATGAATCCCATAGCGTGTGTCAAATCAATTGTCCAAAAATGAAAATAAAACATAACAAAAATTTGCATTAGATTTAAGTCATTAATCATGCCCTGCATGATCTAGTCTCCTAGGGAGTGTGTTTAAGGACTTAATTTCTTTCTAAATAAATAACAGCTTAGCTATCTTGCAAAAGCATATGACTTGCCTACATGTATTTAAAATCATAGGAGGAGTTAGTTGACAACCACCCCCAGGCGGTTGTAAGTCCAATAGTCGGGTGGTTTATCCACTCTTGTGGAGGTAAACCATATACCCATTTTCACCTTAGATTTAGGTCGTGCCTTGGCTCTCGCCAAAGCTCCCTAGAATTAGGTTCAGAGGTTACTGTTTCCCTTTGTGGGCTATAAGCATAAATCCTCACCTCTTAGGCATTTCCATAATCTTGTGTTGTGGAATTGTAAGCCCTAGATTTCTAATAAAAATTCAACTCAAACAAATAATTCTCTTCAAATTTAAAAATATAAAGCCCAATCATAGGATTGTTTGAGATGCTTACTACACTTCCTAGTATCATAAGCATCCTCTACTTATCTCCCTTTGGTTTCGATAATAACTCCCTCCTCTTGATCAATCCCACCTGATCTTCCAAAAAATGAACCAATTGATTGATAATCCTATCTTTGAAATCTTTGGAGACAATGATCATTTACCTTAATCAAGAGTATTCTTAAGGAATCTCATTCCTTAAGATGTAATTAACTATGGGAGCTTGCCTCCATAGGGAACTTAACGAACCCCATTTAAAATAAACTCTACTTTACTTTTCCATGTAAAGTAGGGAAAGAATCTCCGGTACATCTGAAAACCCATCATCTTTAGGAGTCCTTATTAAGGTGATTAGGTCCGTTGTAGGATGGTGACTTCTATCTCTCGAGATAGTACATCATTCCTCAATGTCATACCCGATCACTCTAATAAGAACATCTACGGATCTACGTGATGTCCAAACAAAAAGAAGAGTTTTATTTTTTTCTTCATTTAATTCATCTCATTTTTGGATGAAGATAAAAATAAAAAAATTCACCATAGATTTTTCTGGTGACTTCGCTAGGGATGAAAAGGTTCCTCTCTCCATCTTTGGTAAATGATCATTGTCTCCAAGTATCGATAGTAGATTTGTACTTTATATAAGTCTGAGACTATTTTTCTTTTCCGTTGGCACTTAGTTTATTTCATCCTTAAGCTAAGCTAGCCAACATCCTTTTGATTTTAGGACTTCACTCTGTGAAGGTCTTAAAACCCCTGTGGGTTTCTAATAGGTGAAAATAAAAATTTAATAAAAAGAAATAACTAAAGACTTCCTTCTTACCATTTCTATGGTAAGGTAAGGTTCATTCTAAAAATAAAGAAAAATAAATCCTTTATAAAAACATCAATTTCCAAAAAATACTTTTTTAAAATGCACATAATATAATCTTTGCACAAAAATTTTCATAAATCAACCTCATTTAACAATCTTCATGATTATTATATATAGGATCTTTTCAAAAATGAAAAATCAAAATCATCTTTTCAAAAAGCACAAATGAATATCTCCTTTCAATATACTCAATTTATTGAATGAAGATTTCATTTCAAAATAAAATCAACAATCATTCTTTTTAAAAAGCACAAATGAACATCTTCACTCAATTTATTTTGATGAAGATTTCATTTTCAAAATCAAAATCAAAAATCATATTTTTCAAAAGCACAAATGAACATCTTCATTCAATTTATTGAATGAAGATTTCATTTTCAAAATAAAATCAACAATCATATTTTCAAAAATAAAATCAATAATCTTCTTTTCAAAAACAAAATCAACAATCATCTTCTAGAAAATAAAATCAACAATAATCTTGTCTAATAAAAATCAACAATCATCTTTTCAAAAAACAAAATCAATAATCTTCTTTTCAAAAATAAAACACCTTTGGATCTTTCATTTAGCATACCCAAATTTGCTAAGTGAAGATCCTCTTTTCAAAATCAAAATCACAAAAATGAAACACATTTTTGGATTCTTCATTTAGCATACCCAAATTTGCTAAGTGAAGATTCTCTTTTCAAACATCAAAATCAAAACATCAAAACATTAAACACACTTGGATTCTTCACTTAGCATACCCAAATTTAGTGAGTGAAGATCCCCATTTCAAAAATCAAAACATTAAAATCAAAACATCAAAACATGAAACACACTTGGATTCTTCATTTAGAATACCCAATTTTGCTAAGTGAAGATCCTCTTTTCAAAAATCAAAATATCAAAATAAAAAACACATTTGAACCTTATTTAGCATACACAAAATTGCTAAGTAAAGATCTCATTTTCCAAAATTAAAAACATCAAAATAAAAAATACATTTAAACCTTATTTATCATACATAAATTTGCTAAGTAAAGTTCTCATTTTCAAAAGTTCAAAATCAAAAATCAAAACACACATGGATCCTTTATTTAGCATACCAAAATTTGCTAAGTAAAGAATCCTCTTTTCAAAAAATAAATAAATAAATAAATAAATCAAAACACACATGGATCCTTTATTTAGCATACCTAAATTTGCTAAGTAAAGAATCACCTTTTCAAAATTAAAAAAAAATTCAAAACACACATGGATCCTTTATTTAACATACCTAAATTTGCTAAATAAAGAATCCTCTTTTCAAAATCAGAAATTAAATACAACACATAGATCCTTTAATTAGCATATCTAAATTTGCTAAGTAAAGAATCCCATTTTCAAAATAAAAAATCAAAACACACATGGATCCTTTATTTAGCATACTTAAATTTGCTAAGTAAAGAATCCTCTTTTCAAAAATCAAAATAAAATGCATTTGGATTTCTTTAGCATACCTAAATTTGCTAAGAATCCTCTTTTCAAAATCATCAAAACAAAACACATTTGGATCCTTTATTTGGCATACCTAAATTTGCTAAGTAAAGAATCCTCTTTTCAAAAATACAAAAAAAAACATTTAGATTTCTTTAGTATACCTAAATTTACTAAGAATCCTCTTTTCAAAATCATCAAAACAAAACACATTTTGATCCTTTATTTAGCATGCCTAAATTTGCTAAGTAAAGAATTCTCTTTTCAAAAATCAAAACAAAACACATTTGGATTTATTTGGCATACCTAAATTTTCTAAGAATCCTCTTTTAAAAATCATCAAAACAAAACACATTTGGATTTCCTTAGAATACCTAAATTTGCTAAGAATCATTGTTTCCAAAATCATCAAAAATCAAAACACATTTGGATTTCCTTTATTTAGCATACCTAAATTTGCTAAGTAAAGAATTCTCTTTTCAAAAATCATCAAAAACAAAAACATTATAATTCTTTATTTAGCATACCCAAATTTGCTAAGTAAAGATCCTCTTTTCAAAAAGCAACAAAACATTTGGATTCTTCATTTAGCATACCCAAATTTGCTAAGTGAAGATTCCATTCTCAAATTCACTCATAATTTACAAACAAGCAAACAAAAGAAGAAAATTGTTTTCAAACACCTTACTTAGCATACCCAAATTTTAAGTAAGAAAATTCCAAAATCACAAATCCAAACAAAATCAATTGCCCATTTACTTTAACATACTCAAATTTGTTAAATGAAGGGTCCCCAAACAATCAAAAATCAAATTCAAATATGAACCTATGGAAGCATCAATCTCTTCAAAAATATTTGAACCCATTTTCAACGTACAAAAAGTTGTTGAAAATGAGTTCGAAATTCAAAAATTTGCTCTTCAATTCTAAATTCAAAAATCTCTCCTAAAATCCAAAGAGCCCCACTTAACATATTGAAATTTTTGAGTGTGGGTTTAAATTCTAAATCAAAATTAAAAAGTCATACAAAAGTAGAAATCTGATTCGAGTTTATTTTCCAACAATACAGACTTTTAGTCAGTTTCAATCAGTTTTAGTTCAGTTTAGTTCAGTTTCAAATGGCAGCTCAGAAGTATGTGTTTACTTTTCCTTCTGAGTTGGATTTGGCCTTGGATCGAGCCAGCCTCCCACAGGCTGACTTTGCCCACCTCATTCATTTTGGCCGAGATTTTGAGGGGGGTAGGATCACTTGTGAGGGGGCCACCCTAACAACCGTTAGCAGGAGTTTGGTGACTGGGAAGAAGCCGGTCATCTAGGTTGAGATGCCATCTGACTCAGAGTTTCCTTCACTGAAGAGGTAGGCTGTGGAAGTTCCTATAGTAGTTGCATTTTCAGTGCCAGTTCACTCAGTGGTTCCCCTTTCTACCCCAGTATGGGCTAGCACCCACTCTTTGGCTCCTTCTAAGGGGAAGGATACCTTACCTTCAGGGATAGTCTGACCCACCTATGAGGTTGGGTCTAGTTCTCGTGCTGGCCCTCCTAGTAGGACTCATCGCCACAACCAGTGCCATAAGATCAAGCAACATCATGACCGCAAGGAGATGAGCTTCCCTCCGCAATAGAGTTACCTAGGATATTGTCTCCTCTTATCACAGAGAATAAGTTTCACCCCCTCTCTGGATCTGATAGAGAGGAAGACATTAGGAGGATCTCAGTTTCACCTCCACCTGCAGTTCATTTTGAGGCTCCTATCAATGACAGGAGAAGATCATATGCCGAATGTAGATCAGTTCTGCATCGAGTTGGCAGAGCTTACGGATGATCAGAGTCTGGGGCTCAATTTAATTTTTATTCTATCATCCCTCGCAATGTGGGCAGACATATTAGACAGGTGAGGGCTAGGGAGGCCCGAGTATCAGTACATGTGACTAGTAGGGAGAGACGTAGGTACGCCCGATAATCAGCGACCTCAGTCCTCATGGACTTTCCTGATCGGCATGCTACTCGCACCGATCATATTGATAATATGCTACTGATGGGTAATACCCACCACGGGAGGAGCTCTACAGAGAGTGTGGTGCCTCCACCACTACTCCACTCCCCCACCATCTCCTACAGTTCATCATCCAGTTCTAGCAAAAGCCATGAAGGCTACATCCGGGTAGAAGAGAGCCCCACTGGTGATCTAGCTATAGCTAAGAGATCCCATTCCATCTACACAGGCGAGGTGAGGCCGAGCTATCCTGCTTGACCTCTTGCCCTAGTTGTAGTAAAGAGAGAATGGCGATCACGGAGCATTGTAGTTGTGCCATCACCACCACCACCATAGCAGAGCATGGAGATAGTAGTAGTAGAGGAACAAGGAGACAATACCACTGTCCCCATGCCCATAGATCCTCCAAACAGTACTACTCCACCTAGATCCAATGATAGCCAAGAGCATCTATCCTCTAATGAGTGTAGTCCTCACAAGATCAGCTCTCCAGTAGTAGGGGAGGTTAGATGTCTCTCTATTCATGACAGTGATCCTACTACTGGTCAACCTTGATCATTTATACCTATTTAGTTGGACTGATTCCTCGATGACATTGTAGCATAGTATCTAGTGGAGAAGAAGGAGATTCTAGGATATGCCTGGTCTGACCTAGAGGATGAAGATTAGTTTTGATCTTAATGAAGATGATCTATTGGAAGATTCAGTAGGAGTGCACATGGTAGACACCAGAGGTTCCCTCCTTCATGACTAGTAGAGTTTGGAAGGTGTTGTGGCCAAGCAGGATGACACAGCTCATTCGACCCAACACCTCCTTCAATAATTAAAGTAAAAGGATGAGAAAATAGATAGGATGGGGAAGAGGCTTGAAGATTTGCTAGAAGTACTTTTGGCACTTCAGAATTAAGCTTCAGTAGTGCATCCTACTATTGCAGAGACTGGTCAGCCTGAGTTGTTACATGTCTTGGATCAAGCCAAGACTTCACCTCCAGTAGAGCAGGGCAGCACTAGCTTGTATAGGAAGGTAGTGGATAGTACCTCCGTACAAGAAAATGACATTAAAATCATGGTTGAGCAGCAGAGTAAGAGAAGCATTGGTGCAAGCCCAAGGAGGATTATCAGTTTAAAGGGTAGACCCTACCCCAAGAAATTCGATGCTATCCAGTATCCTAAGGATTTTTGTGCCACATTCTTTCAAGAGCTATGATGGCGAGAAACGATCACATAGCATTGTTAGGGCCATTTGCGCGGTGGTAGTGATGTTACTATTCTATCTTTTTATCAGCAGTTTAGCAGGTATAGCCTTTGATTGGTACGCTGAACTCCCCAATAATTCATTGAAGACTTTTGCTGAGTTGGAGCAACTCTTCATTAAGAGGTTTGTTGGAGCTCAGCAAAGGGTGTATGATCTCATTGTAGCTCAACAACACGGTGAGTCCTCATTGATTATATTCTCGATGGCACAATTTGAGTATGAAATATGAATAAATTGTTTGAATAATGCCATTGAAATTCTACTAAAGAATATTCATGGCCCGGTCGCCTTCATGCTCAAAGGTTTTACCATCAAGACATTTGAGAAACTAATCAACAAGGTGGCTAGCTTATAAGGAGAAGCCAAACAATTGCCTTTTCTAGATCAATCAACAAAGTCAAAGCCACATAAAGCTTATGAGAAGAAGCTAGGGTCAGTGATAGAGTGGGAAGGAACCGACCAGAGAAGCGGTATGAGACCTCAGCTCCACATCACTTCCTCTCCACCACCGAGGTCATCCTATTGGCCGCCACAGTAGCCTCCATGGCCTTCGTTTCCTCCTCCTCATCCATACTCACAGTAGCAGCGGTACACATACTTGTTGCCAGGTAGCTACCATCCACCTACTCTTTTGGATAAACAAGCCTTGTTCATTTAAGAAGGAGGTAATCAAGAAAATTTTTAAGAATCTCTTAAAAAAGCATGATTTTCAGCTACCCAAGCCTAAAAGGCTGGAGGAAGTGGCAAGAGCAATGATCCTAACTTTTGCCCCTACCACCGCATGCTAGGCCATGTTTTAAAGGATTGCTTTACATTCAAGGACTGGCTTGAGCATAGCTACAAGACAGGCGTCATAGTTATCCCAAAGGAATACCTTGTGGAACAACCATCTAATTCTATTAGGGTAATCCTTGGGGATACCTACAATCCTCTCAAAACCAAAGAATGTTGGGATATCTCCTTATCCTAAAGCTCTAAAAAGATTGTCTTAAAAATCAGGAAACTTTCCTAGGTGCTGGTAGCTCAAACACCTCCAACATCAAGGAAGGTTTGCAAGTTCCTAAAGATAACTTGGGGAAAGGAGCTCAGTAATAGCCCAGCACTTGTAGCCAAGGGATAAGTAGCACAACCACCAAGCCCGCCTCCATTCCACCATTGCAATTACTACATCGACCGACACTTCTGCTTTGGTAGACATCTTGTATCGACGGATGAGGGCATTAAATCCCTCACTCCACTTGCTTTACTAGATTTCTACTATGTACCTCATTCTAAATCCAAGAGATTGAGGAATAAAGATAGTTTGAATTACATCTATGTCACTTCTGTTGGGTTTTTTTAATTCTACTCTTACAAAAAACTCTCCAAGTATAAATAATAATTATAACAACTCCGATTTTCCTCTTTCTGATTCAGAGTTGGACTTTCCTTCTCTGAATACTACGATTCACCTCTTGAGATAGACTTGGAATCATCTGATTCTGAGGGTGCAATAGGAGAAGCTATAGGTGAGCCTGATGAATAGGTAGAATCTTCCACTAACCTGCCACAAGAGATCGCCGAAGTCAACCTCAGTAGTGGCAAGGTTCTTTCTCCTTGGGCTACACCTCAAGATAAAGGTAAACAAGTCATTGGTTTTGATTATCGATAAGCCCCTCCACAGGATGCTCCATCCATGGATATGCTTATGGAGGATCAACCCAAAGTTGATTATAATGTCCTCTCTCACCTAAGAAAGTTGCCATCTAAGTTAAGCATATATGATGCCCTTATCTTATACAAAGAGATGGGGAACCATTAATCAAGGCTCTTCTTGATCTAGAGATATGCTTAGCTCAACTGACCACTGTTGGAGAGGAGGTACATTATTTCAAAAAAGCCCAAGGAGTCACTTTAACAAATGAAGATCTTCTACTGGGGGACAAGGAGCACATCCGTCCCCTCTACATTACAGTGGACATGGGTAGATTCAAACTTTCTAGGGTTCTTGTCGATCCAAGTGCATTGGTGAACATCATGAGTTTAAAGACCCATGCCTATTTGAGGATCAACATCTCCACACTCTGAGGAGATCAGATGATGTTGAGAGGATTCAATAAATAAGATGAGAGGGCTTTAGGTTCCATAGTGTTACTTTTGGAAATAGGTGATTGGAAGACTGAAACTAAGTTCTATATCATTGATTTGAATACTTCATTCATTGCTTTGCTTGGTAGGCCTTGGATATATCAGAATAAGATGATTCCATCCTCCCTTCCTTAGTGCATCAAGTTCAGAAGGGATGGAATTAAATACTGTGTCAAAGGTGATGAAAAGCCATTTTCAATCAGAAAGGTTGGGATATATGAAGATGCAACCTACAATCTTCCTTGAAACACATTTTCTCATGAACTTGGTGAAAATTCAAATGCAAAAGAAAAAAATAAGAAAAAGAAAAAGAAAATAAAAATGAATGTTCAAGTGAACAAGAAAGGACATCAAAGAAGAAGTAGAGCCGCATGTCACATTCCACCCACAGTTCATTCCATTGTATGGACACATGGGTAATATGACTCGACCTCTATTAGGCAGAGGCAGAGGCAAACATAGAGGCAGTTCCAGAGGCAGAAGACCCCTTGGTTGGCCGCCAGCCAATAGGGGTTATGTTCTAGTTCATAGGAGTACCCTTACTATTCACAAAGACTTGGAATCCAGCTTGGAGGATAAGTCTAATGTGATTAGCATACCGGCCAACCCCTCTCAGCGGGTTTCATTGGAGGTGACACTCGAGCCGGACAGCGATGAAGACCAAGCCTCCAAGCAAAGCACGAATGTATTCAAATTAAGTTTATGTGAAACTATCAGGAAGCTGTTAGGAACCTTAGCTCTAATCTCACTTTCTCCCAAAAAGTTGAAGGTTTAGTAGTTAAGGAAGCCCCTCAATCGTCTAGGAATGTCAAAGAGATTTCTATTGGGATCATCATCTTCAATTCCAAAAACTAATATAGGACTTGAGGTTAATTCATATAAAGAATTAATGAAATTACATTTTGATTGGCACTCGCCTTGCATTCTTAATCTTAGAAAGAAGGGTTTGATTATTTATACATAGTCTAGCATAGGTCTGAGTACTTCGAGAAGCTGTGGAACAACAGAGACATGGATGGACAATCAAGACCAGGACTAGGATTTGGTATAAAGGTCCATGATGATGATGATTATATTGGTTACCAATCATCTGTGATAGGTTCTTCAACCACACTAGCTCTTATGAGGATGTGTGTTTAAAAACTTCATATGGTCTAGATGATCTCCAAATCAAAGATGCACTGCCAAAATTTGAAGAGGAGATCCATTCAATAATTGAAAAGCTTAAAGAAATTAGCCTAGAGATAGAAGAAAATCCATGCCTAACATACATCAGTTTGTTGCTGAATGAAGAAGAAACCAATGACTTAGTTAGGCTATTGATTGAGTTTAAATATTACTTTGTATAGAGTTATGAAGAGATGCCTGGATTATCTCTTGATGTAGTAGTCCACAAATTATCAATAGACCCTAATGCTAACCCTATCAAGCAAGATCCTCGACGCATGCGATTAGAAATCGAATAATAGGTCATTTAAAGTCATGGTTTCATCAAGGAAGAAAAATACCCTACCTAGTTAGCCAGTATCGTGCCAGTTAAGAAAAAGAATGGCCAAATTTGCACATGCATTAATTTTAGGATTTAAATAAGGGATGTCTTAAGGATGAGTTTCCTCTTCTTATACCAAAATTAATGGTGGACATTGCCTCATCTCATGCAATTTTCTCCTTCATGGATGGGTCATCTGGATACAACCAAATCAAGATGGTCCTGAGGATAAAATAAACTCAGCTTCTCGAACCCCGATCAGAATTTATTATTCTAAGGTCATATCTTTCGGCCTTAAAAATGCTGGTGCTACATACTAATGGGCCATGACTCAGATCTTCAATGAACTCATCCATCATCAGGTTGAATGTTATGTTGATGATCTTAGTGCATTCACCCAAGAAAAAGAAAGAATCTAGAGCTTAGTGCAATATGGCTATACTTATGTTCAAGACATAAGAGAGAGGGAAGAATCCACTAAGGGATAGAATGTGAACCTTCCACTAGAGAAGCAGGTTCAAGTCATCCACAAAGGGATGAAACGTTTGATTTGATCAGACTCTCTAAGGAAAAAATGATTTGATTAAGTTCTACTAGGGAAGTGGGTTAAATTTGTTTTAATTTTGTTAAGTTTGAATTTTAAGATGAACCCCGTTGGTTTGCGATAAGTTGCACTGAGTAGGAACCATAGAGGCTAAGACCTAACTCAGATTTACTAATCCAAAGGGGTAGTCTACTAAGCACATAGTAGGACTAGCCAACCAAAGGGATGCCTTGGGGTATGCAGCAGCTGTGCAAGAAAGAAAGCATAGTAGACTTACATTCTTTAAAGTAGAGACTAGTTGTTGGGGCAATCTATTGACAAGACAACAGATTGAACCCAACCTAGGGCAGACTATTGAGTGAATGTCGCTGGGGGACTTGGATCAGCTCAAAGATAGTTAAATTAATTTCATTTTTTAGATTTGTTTATTTTGATTATGATGGATCCCATATGTTTGCAATGAACTGCACTGAGTAGAGGCCATGGAGGCCTAGACCTAACTCAGATTTTACCAACCCAAAGAGAGTAGTCTACCAACCACAAAGTAGAACTATCCAACCAAGGGGAAATGCCTTTCAGTATACTATGGTCAAGTTAGGAAGAAAGCACAGGGAATCATATCTTCCAAAATAAGGAACCATTGAGGTGATCAGTTATTTTGGACAATGAATCAAACCTGACCTAGGGCTGACTATTGAGTGAATGCCACTAGGGGACTTAAATCAACTCAAGAGCAGTCAAAGATTAATTTCATTTTTTAGTTTATTTGTTTTGATGGATTTTGTCGATTTATGATGGATCAAATTGAGAAGGAGTTCATATCAACCTAGACCTATCTCATATTTACTAAACCAAAGGGAGTAGCTTCCCGACCGATGGGAGAACTATCTGACCAAAGGAATACCTTTCAGTTTACAATGATCAATTGAAGGGAAGAAAGCTCGGGGACTTACATCTTCCATTAGAAAAGATCACTAGGGGTGATCGATTGCATTAGGCAACAAATCAAACCTGACCTAGAGCTGCCCATCAATTTGGGAAAATTATGCTAAAAAGAATGCATCATAGTCTTACATCTTTCAAAGCGGAATGATTGCCAAGGTAACCTACTTGTGGCAAAATAGGTTGAACCAGACCTAAGGGTGTCTTCAAAGTGAGTACCAACCTGGGATTTATCTCAACTCAGGTAGTCGAAATTCTTATAGGGAGTTCTGCTGACACTACCCTAAAGATAGGATGTCTGCTTGGGAAAATGGGTCTTTTGGGGGCTTGAATTCCTAATCCACAAGCGAATTAATTTTTGTTTATCTTATTTAGTTTATTTTATCATGGACCCTATTAGTTTGTGAGGGATCAAACTGAGAAGGAGCTTATATCAGCCTAGACCTATCTCAGATTTACTGAACCAAGAGAGAATCGTGCATCCGTTGAATAAATTCTCCAACCACAGGGGTGGTTATTAGGATAGGGGGATTTTCCAATCCAAAAGTAACTCGGGCAGTGTCTAAATGAATTCACAAAGGATTTGATCCAAATAGAGTGCCCATAGGGGATGGGGCCGGTAAGGGCTTGATCCAACACCTTGGAGAAAATGACATGACTAGTCATATATTCAATAGGTATTCAATGGCCAACTCAAGGAGAAAGCTCAGAGACTCACATCTGCAAAGAATGGTGTATCCGTGAGTCTTGTCGATAGCGATCAACCAACTAAGGTGCCCGGTTTTCAATCAACCTAGGAAGAAAGCTCGGGGACTCACATTTTCCTATAGCGAAATTGATCACTGGGATAGTCTGTCTTTGGCTCAACAGGTGTATCCGACCTAGGGCAATTATTAAGTGAATGCCACTAGGGGACTTAGATCAACTCAAAAGTAGTCAAGATGAAAGGAGCTTTTGGGAGACTTATCCTAAACCTCAAATATACTCAACCTAGTTAGAGCATGATGGATAGTTCAAGAAGAAAGCATGGGGACTCACATCTTCTTAAGCAAAGTCAACATGAGGTAGCTGATGGATAGTGAAGATTATCGTACTAACAAGGCCCTCATTGGTTTGTAATGGTCAAGTTAGGAAGAAAGCACGGGGACTCACATCCTCAACAGGTGACCACTAGGGTGACATACTAGCAAGAATGGCATAATTGCTTAAAATAGCTTGTATTGTTGTGCATGTGTTAAAAGAAATAGGACGTCTCTGGGGGACTCTTACACCTACCTTAAACACACTAGGGATTTGTTGAAATGGCGGCACGGATGGCAGAAGGATTCCCACTAAGAAAGGATGCCACTTAGGTTCTCTCACACCTAACTTAGTTATGCTCATCAAAATAGGATGCCTCTTGGGTTCTCTTACACCTATCCTAGAAGCATCAGGATGTTGTGTTTATTCTGTGAAAGTGGGATAGGATGCCACTAGGGGACTCTTACACCTACTCTAGACATGGCGGATTCGCAAGACAAGCAAACAACACTTTGAAAGAAGAGAAGATTTGATGAATGGAATTAGATTTTATCCTTTTATTAATGATTATTTTTAAACATGATTTATTTTATGGGTAATATTTCTTTAGATAGAGCCCATTAATAGGAAGCATCGGTTATTCCCCTTTATAATTAATAAGCTCATATGATCTTCCTTGGTAGGCCTTCTCTATGACATAGGGGCCTTCCCAAGTGGGTTCAAACTTGCCTCCCATCTTTTGATGGGTAACAATTGGTCTCCTTAGGACTAAGACAAGTTCTCCTACTCAGAAAGACCTAGGATGGACTAGCTTATTGTGATCTTGAATCATTTTGGCTTTGTATAACTCGAGATTTTGGCATGCCCATAGGTGACTCTCCTCCAAACCTTCAAGCTCTTCTAATCATAACTTTGCATTATAGTGATCTTATTACCCAATGTTATCCTTAGTGATAGGAGTTGAACTTCTAAAGGTAGAATGACTTCTGACCCATACACTAAGAAAAATGGGGTAGATTGAGTTAGAGTTCGGTATGTGGTGCAGTAGGCCCACAAGGCTTCAACCAACTGCTCGTTCCACTATCGTTTATTGTCATCAAGAGTCTTCTTTAATATTTGGATGAGGGCTTTGTTGAATGCTTCTACTAAGCCATTTGCTCTATGATAATAGATGGTGGAGTATCTCTAATCTATAATGTGTCTTCTGACGAAGTTATTGATCTTCATGCTTTTGAATGCAGTATCATTATCAGATATAATTCATCGAGGCACCCCGAACCTATATATGATATTATTCCTAAAAAATTAAAGTACATGCTGAGGTGTGACCTCTCTAAGTGGGATGGCTTTCGCCCACTTAGAAAAGTAGTTTGGTAAAAGATGATGATGCCCTTGGAAGAAGGAGGATCGATCGACAATGTGTACCAACACTCAAATGGCCATGAGGCCAATGTAGGGTGTAGAATGTTAGGTGGTTGGTGGAGGACCACACCATATACCTGACATTGATGGCATCTCCTAGCTACATCTATGCCGTCTATAATCATAGAAGGCTAGTAGTATCCTAGTCACTTTATCTTCATCTTCATCTTCATCTTTGGACAAGATTGATGTGCTCATAGAATGTATCTCAGTTATAATGCCATGGGCTTCATGTTTGTCTAAACAATGTAACCACACTTGGTCAAAGGACCGTCGGTATAGGGTTCCATCAACAAGAGCGTAGGAGAGAGCTCTCTGTTTCACCTAATGAGCTTGTGACTTTTCTTGAGGTAGTTTTTCAGTGTTCAAGTAATCTATGAATAGTTACCTCTAATCCAGCTCCTTATCCATTTTGCCAATAGAAACCTCCCCTTTAAGAGAAAGTCTTCGATGAGTTCAGAATCAATAAGAGATAGGACTTGTCTATTCTGGACCCTTATTGAAATGGACTCATCTTTCGGACATGCCAACTCTTTGACAAGTTTGGCCAAGGTATCTGCTATTGTATTCTCTGCTCGAGGAACCTTATAGATGTTAACTTTGGGAATTTGAGCCAACAACTTCATGGTATACTCGTAGTAATGACGAAGCTTGGGTTTGAGAACCTAGTAAGACCCGACAATCTGATTGATGACCAACTGAGAATCCCTAAAGATGATGATGCTCTTGACACTGATAGTGATGGCTAACTTCAGACCGATAATTAAAGTCTCATACTCAGCTTCGTTGTTGGTGCAAGGGTTGGATAGATAGTATGATAATTTCATCACATCACAGTTTAGAGTTAGAAGAACTATTCTACCCCTGCCTTTCTTGGGAGAATAGATTGTTGTGCTTCCCCTTTGAGAAAAGAAGCTGCATCATCAAAATACATCTCCCATCGGTAGTTGCTAGCCTCCCCTAAGTTCATGATTTATTCATCGGGGAGATCATCAAGAAGCGAGAAGAATCGGAAGTGGGTGTCTTTGCTAAGAAATCATAGTGCCTATCCTTTTATCGCATGGAGGGGTACAAATGTGATATCAAACTGTGAGAGTATCATGGACAAGTGAGCCAAACATAAAGAAAGCATTGGCTGTGTCATGAGATACTGCAGTGGATTGATTCTATAGATCAAGTTCACCTTATGAGAAAGCATATAATGTCGTAGCTTTTGAGAGGCAAAGATCAAAGCTAGATAATATCTCTAAATAGGTGGATAGTTCGCTTCAGCAGGAATTAGATGTTGGTTGAGATTGTAGGAGCGCTTTCCTTCCCTTCATCATTGGCTTGGGCCAACAGAGCCCGAGAGAGTCATCCAATGCAACAGTGTAAAGGATGAGTGGCCTACCAAGGATAGGGGCTGCTAGAACTAGCGGCTTCACTAAGTACTCTTTGATATCTTTGAAGGCATGTTGGTACTTATCATCCCACTTGAACTTGGCATCCTTTTTGATAAGTGCTAAAAATGACTTGCATCTCCTTGATAGGTTTGAGATAAAGTGTCTTAGATACATCAGCCATTCTTGAAAGGATCTGAGTTGAGTTAGACTCTTAGGAAGTGGCATTTCTAAGATAGCTCTAATCTTTTCAAGATCTATTTCTATTCCTCGATGTCGAACAACAAACCCAAGGAATTTCCCTGAAGCTACTCTGAATGCACATTTCAAGGGATTCATTTTGAGGTTATTTTATCTCAATCATTCGAAAATTACTCTCAAGTCAAAGAGGTGGTCTTCCTTTTCTCTGCTTTTGACTATTAGATCGTCAATGCAGCACTCAACCTGATGATGGATGAGTTCATTAAAGATGCAGTCATGGGATTGGTATGTAGCACCAACATTTTAAGGCGAAAGGCATGACCCTATAATAGAAGATTTCGGGGTTTGAAAAGCGGTGTTTCTTTCATCTTCATAAGACATCTTGATTTGGTTTATAGATGATGATCCATGAAGAGAAAAGCATGAGATGAGGCAATGCCCACCATTAATTTTGGTATTGGAAGAGGGATCTCATCCTTAAGACATGCCTTGTTTATGTCCCTAAAATCAACACAAATATAAATTTTTCCATTCTTCTTCTTAACTGGGATGACACTAGCTAACCAAATAGGATATTTTTCTTCACTGATGAAACCAACATCGATCAATTTCTTGACTTCAGAAATGATCTGTTGTTCAATTTCTAATCGCATGTATCTAGGAGCTTGCTTAATAGGGGTAGCGTTAGGATCTATTGCTAGCTTGTGGACTGCTACATCAGGAGATAATCCAAGCATTTCTTTATAACTCCTTGTGAAGCAGTCTTTAAACTCAGTTAATAACCTAACTAAGTCATTGGTTTATTCTTCATTCAGTAACAAACTGATGTATGTCGGGCGTAGATTTTCTTCTGTCCCGAGGCTGATTTCTTTAAGCTTGTCAATTGTTGAATGAATCTCCTCTTTGAATTCTGGCAGTGACTCTTTGATTTGGAGATCATCTGGATCATCTGAGATTAGTAAACACACATACTCATAAGAGTTGGTGTTGTGTGAGAAGAAGCTATCAGACTCAAAATGATTGGTAACAATTAGGCAATAATCTTCATCATCAACTGGACCCACTGCAAATCCTAGTCCTGCTCTTGTTTATGCTTCCCTGCCTATATTGTTCCATAGTTTTTCAAAGTACTCTGACTTGTGCTTGGACCATATGCGAGGAGCTAAACCTTTCTGTATAAGATTTTGAACACAAGGTGAGTAAAAGTCAAAAGATAATTTCATTAATTTTTTAAAAGTATCCTCCTCAAGTTCTACATCAACTTCAGGACTTGAGGATGATGATCCCAAAAAGAACTTTTGCTTTATGTTACTGGAAGAATTAGGGACTTCCTTAACTACTACACCTTCAACTTTTTGAGGTGTAAGTGAGGTAAGAGCTAAGGTTTCCAACAGTTACCTAATTGTTTCACATAAACCAGATTCAAATACTTTGCTTTGCTTAGAGGCCTGGTCTTCATCTTCGTCTAGATCAAAAGTCACCTCCAATGGAACCTGCTAAGAAGGGTTGGCTGGTATACTAATCACATTAGGCTCATCCTCCGAGCTGGATTCCAAGTCTATGTGAATAGGGGTACTCCCATGAACTGAACATGACCTCTATTGGTGAAGGCCAACTAGGGTCTCCCACCTCTGGAACGCCTCTTTCGCCTCTCTACACGGTGGAGGTTGAGCCATCCTAACCACATGTCCATATGATGGAATAAACTGTGGATGGAATGTGATATACGAATCTATTTCTTCTTCAATTCCCCTTTCTTGTTCACTTGGACTTTTATATTTCTTTTCATTTTCTTTTATCTTTTCTTTTTCTTCATTTTCATTTTCTTCATTTTCTTTTTCTTTTGGTTTTGCATTTGAATTTTGTCCAAGTTCACGAGAAAGGGTGTTTTGAGGAAGATAGCAGGTCACATCCTCATAAATTTTAACTTGACACGGTATTCAATCCCATTTTTTTTGAACTTGATGCATTAATGAAGGGAGGATGGAATGATCTTATTCTGATGTATCCAAGGCTTGCCAAGAAAAATAGTGAATGAAGTATTCAAATCAATGATGTATAACTTGGCAATCTTCAGTCTATCCAAAGGTAACACTATAGAACGCTCGCTCACCTTGATCATTGAATCCTCTCAACATCATCCATCTCCTCGAGTGCATGGAGATGTCAATCTTCAAAGGGTCTTTAGACTCATAATGTTCTTGATGCACTTGAATGAGAACCCAATGCATGTCGATGTGATATAGGGGACGGTTGTGCTCCAAGTCCCCCAGAAGAAGGTCTTCATCTGTGAAGGTGATCCCTTAGGCTTCTTTTATATAATGTGCTTCCTCACCTATAGCGGTCAGTTGAGATAAGCATATTTTATGATCAAGAAAGGCCTTGATTAGTGATTTTATCATCTCTTTGGATAAGACAAGGGCATCATAAGATAAGGGCATCATATGCGCTTAGCTTAGATGGCAACTTTCTTAGATGAGAATGGACATTGTAGTCCGCCTTCGGCTAGTCTTCCACAAGCATATCCAAGGGTGGACCATCCTGTGGAAGGGCTTCTTAATCTTTAGTACCAATGACTTATTTCCCTCTATCTTGAGGTCTCTAGGAGGTAGAACCTTGCCACTATGGAGGTTGACTTTGGTGATCTCTTGTGGCAAGGTAATGGAAGATTCTACCGCACATCAGGCTCACCTACAACTTCTCCTATGGGACCCTCTGGATGATTCCAAGTCTATCTCAAGAGGTGAACCATAGTATTTAGAGTGGAAAGTCCAACTCAATCGAGAAGAGGAAGATCAAAATTGTTATAGTTATTTAGACTTGAAGAGTTATCATTAGGAATAGAAGAAGATAACCCATCAGAAGTGACACAGATGTAATTCAAACTAGCTTAATTCTTTAATTTCATGGAATTATTTGGAGGTACAAAGTAGAAGTCGAGTAAAGATAGTGGAGTAAGGGATTTGATGCCCTTATTCCCTTATACAAGAGTTCTACTAGTAGAAGAAACAGAAGAGCTAGCTGAAATGGAAGAAGTTTCCAGTATGAAAGCTGCAAGTGAAGGCTGGAGGCTAGACACAATCAGTGGCTGCTAAAGGGCTATCGGTGACACATGTTACTTTGCACTCGAGCTCTCCTTTCTAGAGTTGGCACTGGCAACTTGCAAACCTTCTTTGGTGTTGGAGGTTTGAGTTGACTCGAGCACCTGCAAGAAAAGCTTCTTGATCTTCTGGATGATCTTCTTAAAGGTTTTGGATAAAGAAATATCCCAACCTTCTTTCATTTTGGTAGGAACACATGTATCCCCAAGGATTATCCAAATGGAAGTAGGAGGTTATTGCACAAGGTATTCTTTTGGGATAATTACAGCACCGGTGTTGAAATTGTGTTAAAGCCAGCCCTTGAATGTGAGCAATCCTCCAAAACATGGCCTAGAATATGGTGGTAAGGGTAAAAGTTTGGATCATGACTTTTGCCTACTTCCTCTGATCTCCTAGGCTCGGGTAGTTGAAAATCAAGTTTTCTTAAGAAATTCTTAAATATTTTCCTGATTATCTCCCTCTTTAAAGAATAAGATTTGTTTAACTTATCTAAAAGAGTAGGTGGACCATAGCTACCTAGCAGCGGATATGCATGTCACGGTGGTATGGGTGAGGGTCAGCGGCCGTGGAGGCTGCGTGGAGTAGGTAGGCACCTCGAGGTGGCAAAGGAGGTGGAGGCTGCTGAGGTCGTGGTCTCTTAGATTGATCTCTAGCTGACTGCTTCCCTTATCTACTGTTGCTACTACTCCCGGCTTCTTCTCATAGACCTTCAATGGCTTCTACTTAGTAAACTGATCTTGAAAAGGCAAATGTTTGGCCTCTCCTTGTAGACTAGCTATCTTATTGATTACCTTATCAAATATCTTAATAATGAAGCCCTTAAGCATGAAGGTGACCGAGTCATGGATATTCTTCAAGAGAATCTCAATGGCATGTTGTTCAGATAGCTGCAGTTCATACTTCATACTTAGGTTATGCCATCAGAGAATATAATCAACAAGGGACTCACCGGGGTATTGTTGTGCTACAACAAGATCACCTACAGTAACCCTTTGTTGATCTCCAGCAAACCTTTTGATGAAGAGTTGTTCTAACTTAGCAAATATCTTTACTAAATCATTGGGCAATTCCAATCTAAAAGCAATCAGGCTAAATGAAAAAAGGTGGAAAAGCAAAGCATCGCCCATACAGTTGAAATATTTATATGTGCCTTGGGTTCCCCGCCATCAAGCTTTTGAAAGAAGGAGGCAGGAAACCCTTGGGATATTGGATAACATCAAATTCCTCTAGGTAGAGTCTACCTTTTGGAATCGATGATCCTCTCTAGGCTTGATCCAAAGCTTCCTTCACTTGTTGCTCAACCATGGATTTTATATCTTTTTCTTATATGGAGGTACTTTCCACTATCTTCTTATACATGTTAGTGCTACCTTGCTCAATGGGAGGTAGAGTCTTGACTGAGGGCAAGACATGCACTAACTCAACGATGTGACTCAGTATGATGAATTAAAGGGCTTATTTTGCTTGACTGCTAACAAGTCCATGACCCATCTTATCAATTTTCATCCTTCTTCTTATGTCGAGGTGTTGGGATGATCTGCGGTGTCTTCTTGATCAACCTCATCACCTTGGCTTGCTAAGAAGAGATCCTAATGTCATGCATACTCCAGTTGAGTCCCCGAACAAGTCATCTTTGTTGGGATCGAAGCTAACTTTCTCTTCATCTGACAAATTATACCCCAAGATCTCCTTCTTCTCCATGAAATAATATGCAACTATCTCATCTAAAGAATGATCCATAGCGGTACAAATAATCAGGCCGGGTGTGATCCTATCATTTACAAGAGGCCTGGACCTTGCATGTCAATCCTATGGATTATACTCATGAATGACACTGACTACTACATGAGAGGGATAATAATCCTAAGATCCCACTACCACTTTGGTTGAATCATCATATCAGAAATCTCTCTCACATCATTGTATGGGTTGGTGAAGGGCGACCACGATGCTTGGGTCACCACTCCTTCCACACCACTGGATGGGGTTGAGCAGAGAGCTCAACCTACCATAAGTGGTGTAGAAGGGGTAGGATCCCTGGCCATGCTGGATCACCAACGGGTGCACTTTTCGATGTGGCCTTCATGGCCTTCTTGGAATAAGAATCTGTTGGCGGTGATGGCGACAGGAGTAGAGGTGGGGTGGAGACACCATCTACTCTCTATGCAAGGCGCCTCTTGTGGTGACTAGTCCCATGAAGGATAATGTCGTATGGTGCGGGTAGTGCCAGTTGAAAAATCAATAAGAGTGCGTGAACGATGGCTAAAACTCTGCCTCTCCCTGCTGGTAATATGTATTGTATGGGCCTCTTGGGCCCTCTCCTAGAGTATATGCTTCCCCACATTATGGGGGATGATAGATCGAAGATCAAACTGAGTGCCAGACTTTGAGCATCTGTATGCTCCACCACTTAGTGAGAGACGACGTCGACCTCCTACTCACGAAAGTTGATACCCACTAGAAGGTGATGAACAAATCCTCCTGACATCATCCCTATCTAACCCAAAGAGAGAATGGAACTGGTTTTCTATAACCAGTGGTGAAGTAATAATGGGGAACTCATCCACACGTGGCTCCAACTCCTGCGATTGGTGTGGAACCACTTGATCATGAGTTCTTATTCAAATGTAGGGAGAAAACCTGAGATTAGGGAGCTTTACCCTTATAGAATATGAGATAGCCTCACCGGGCAACTGAGCAACTCGGATGTACTGGGCATTGCTATGACTAAAGCTATGGGGTGCCACCACTTTCCTTCGGTGAGGAGAAGAGTCAGTGTAAGTCAATCCGATGACCGGCCGTCACCTTGGTCCTGATAGGGTGCCTCACAAGTAATCATGATCCCTCATCCCTCAAATGAATCGGATACATATGGTCTGGGGAAGTCTGATCAAAGCAGATCCATACCATGGGGAAAGTAAAAAATGAACTTGACTATCCATTTTAAGCGAAGAGGCGGACTCTTATACTAAGAATCTACAATGAGAAATGAGTTTGTATCAGATCTTTTGAATTTTGAATTTAAAAATTTGAACCCACATCCAATAACTTGGAAGTATTAAGTGGGGTTCAAATGGATTTGAGAAGATTGATTGAAATAGAAATTTTGAATATGAATCCAACTTCAACAAATTTAGGTATGTAGAAATATGGATTCAAAATTTTAAGAAGGATGCTTCCATAGGTTCATGTTTGTTTGAATTTAGATTTTTGATTTGAGGACCCTTTCCTTTAACAAATTTAGGTATGTTAAAGTAAGGGTCAAATTGATTTTGTTTTTGTTTGATTATTTTGAAATTTTACTTACTTAGCAAATTTGGGTATGCTAAGTGAAGTGTTTTGAAAGTGATTGTTTCTTTTTGTGAATTTTTCTTTTGATTTTTGAAAAATTTGGATTTATCACTTAGCAAATTTAGGTATGCTAAGTGAAGAATCCAAGTATGTTTTGTTTGATTTTTGAAAATAGGATTTTTAGCAAATTTAGGTATGCTAAGAAAATCCTAAGTGTTTCATTTTTGTCTTGCTATTTTGATTTTTGAAAGGTAGGATCCTTAGCAAATTTTGGTATGCTAAGGAAATCCTAAGTGTTTCATTTGTATTCTGATTTGTTTTAAAGTGGAGACTTAACTTTAGCAAGTTTGATATGCTAAGGATGAAGTCCCACTTAGTTTTGTGAAATGGAAATTTTACTTAGCAAATTTGAGTATGCTAAATGAAATTCCAAAAGATGTATTCAAAATTTTTTATTTGTTTTGGTTTTGAAAATGGAAACTTCTCCTTAGCTAATTTGGTATGCTAAGGAAGTTAGTTCCAAAGGTGTTTGAGAATTTTGGTTTTGACTTTGGATACTTCACTTAGCAAATTTATGTATGCTAGGTGAAGTTCCAAAATATGTTTGAAAATGTTTGATTTTGATTTGGAAACTTTACTTAGCAAATTTGGGTATGCTAAATGTGGTTCCAAATGTGTTTTGAAAATTTTGATTTTTTATTTACTTAGCAAATTTGAGTATGCAAAATGAAGTTCCAAAATGTGTTTTGAAAATTTTTGATTTTAGGTTTGGAGACTTCACTTAGCAAATTTGAGTATACTAAATGAGTTCCAAAATGTGTTTTTGAAAATTTTGATTTTGGATTTGGAGACTTCACTTAGAAAATTTGAGTATGCTAAATGAAGTTTCAAAATGTGCTTTGAAAATTTTTGATTTTGAATTTGGAGACTTCATTTAACAAATTCGGGTATGTTAAATGAAGTTCCAAATGTTTTGAAAATTTTGATTTTTTTGAATTTGGAGACTTCAAAATTTGTATGTTAAATGAAGTTCCAAAATGTGTTTGAAAATTTTGAATTTTGAATTTGGAGACTTCACTTAATTTGGGTATGAAGTTCCAAATGTGTTTAGAAATATTTGTTATTTAAGTTTTAATTTTGAAAAGAGGATCTCCATTCAACAAATTTGGGTATGTAGAATGGAGATCAATCATTTTGAAATGTGAAATTTTGTTTTTGTGATTGCTTTTTTGAAGAGGAATTCCAACTTATTCATTGAGATATGTTTAAGTGGGATTTCTAAATGATATTAGTATAATTGGGGATGAAATCTTCATTTAATAAATTTGAATATAAATGAGATGTTCATATGTGCTTTTGAAAATTTAATTTTATTTGAAAATGAAACTTTCATTCAATAGGTATGAGTGTATTAAATGAAAAGGTTCATGTGTGCTTTTTGAAAATTTTATTTTTGATTTTGATTTTAATTTTTAGAAAGATGATTGTTCATTTTATTTTGAAATGAAATCTTCATCAAAATGGATTGAAGGAAGATGTTCATTTGTGCTTTTGGAAAATTTAAATTTATTTGAAAATGAAACTTCCATTCAATATGTGTGAATATATTGAATGAAAAGATTCATATATGATTTTTGAAAACTTTATTTTATGATTGTGATTTTTGGGAAAATGATTGTTCATTTTATTTTGAAAATTAAATCTTCATCAAAATGAATCGAAAGAAGATGTTCATTTGTGCTTTTGAAAAGATTGTTAGTTTTATTTTTGAAAATTCCTACATATAACAATTATGAGAATTGTCAAATGAAGGTGATAAAATTTTTGTGGAAAATATTTTATTAAGTGCATTTTTGAAAAGGTGCTTTTGAAAAGCAAAGTTCTTTATGGAAAATTTTGTCTTTATTAGATGAACCTTTCCTTATCATAAAATGATAAGGTGGAAGTTTTAATATTTTCTTTTTTATTTAGATCTTTGAATTTTACCCATTGAGAATCGGGGTTTTAAGACCAACAAGGAATGGTCCTAAAACCTAAAGATGTTGGCTAACTCAACTTAAGAATGAAATAAGCTAAGCCAATGGAAAGAAAGATAGTCTTGATTCATACCAAAGTACAAATCCACTATTACTCAAAGACAATGATCATTTACCAAAGATGGAGAGAGGAACCATCCCAGTAGTTGCAGAAAAATCTGGTTAGAAAAATTCTATAGAGTCGCCTTTCAAATCTATTGGTGAGAAAGAAAGATGCCTATAAAATTCATCTTTTTTAGGATGTCATGATCCATAGATGTGCTTATTCAGTGATGGGTATGTCATCAAGGAAATAGTGTACTATCTCAAAAGAGAAGTCACTACCCTTTAATGGACTAATCACCTCAATAAGGACTCCTAAGGATGATGTGCATATGTAGAGATTCTTCTACTTTACATGAAAAAAAAAGCGAGTTTATTTTAAATCGGGTTCATTAAGTTCCTTAGGACAAGCCCTCCCATAGTTAATTACATCCTAAAGAATAGAGATTCCTTAGGAAAACTCTCGATTAAGGAAAATGATCATTGCCTTCAAAGATTTCAATAGGAAAGGACTATCAATTGATTGGTTTATTTTTGAAGATCAAATGGGATTGATCAAAGAGAGGGAGTTATTATCGAAGCCAAAATGGAAGATAAGTAGGAGATGCCCATGATGCCAGGAAGCTTAGCGAGCATCTGAAACTATCCTATAATTGTGCTTTACATTTTTAAAATTGATTTAGTATGTTTGAGTTGAATTTTTATTAGAAATTTAGGACTTATGATTCCTTAACATAAGATTAAGGAAATGCTTAAGAGGTGAGGAATTATGCTTATGACCCACAAAAGGGAGAAGCAACCTCAGAACCTAAATCTAGCCTTAGTGAGAGTCAAAAACACAACCTAAATCTAAGGCAAAAATGGGTAATTGATTTGCCTCCACAAGAGAGGACAAACCACCCAATAGCTTAGACTTACAGGGGTGGTGTAACTAACTCCTCTAATTTTAAATACATGTAGGCAAGTCATTGCTTATGCAAGATAGCTAGGCTGTTATTTATTTAGAAAGAGACTAAGTCCTTAAACTCACTCCCTAAAGAGACTAGATCATGTAAAGGCATGCTTCAAATGACCTAAATCTAATGAAATTCAAATTTTATTTTATTTTATTTTGGACAATTATTTTGACTCAGGCTAATAGGATTCATATGCCTAATGCATGAGAAATAAAGTTATTGGCCAAAATCGTGAAAGGGAGGTGAGTTTCCACACCTCTCAAAGGTCAAGCCAAGTTTCTCGGCAAAGGTGGAAGCCCTCCAATCAAGAGTGAAAAAAGATGCATTTGTGCATGATATTAAAAAATACTCATCTAAGGGGTTGCTAATTCTTTTATCTTGATTTTAAACCCGCTTTAGGTGAGGTTATGAGTCTTTATTTTTTAATTTGAGTTATTAAGTTTGGTAAAGATTTATTTTTCCTAAAGAGCCTAATCCATCCAAGCCATACATAAAGCATGGAAGAAACTAGAAAAATATCAACTTAATAAAGCTAAACAAATCATCAATCAATTTATAAAATAAAAAAAAAGAATAAGGTGTTGTGGCACCACCAAACCAAAATATCAAATATGGGTAGCTCTACCCTTATACAACCAGTTACAAATGAATTAAATTACAATTAAGCAAAGGAATTCATTGTTATGGGGTCTTCAAGCTTTCTTTTCTTCTTTCTTCTTCTTTTCTTCTTTCTTCTTTTCTTCTTGGTTCTTTCTTTGGATGGTTGGAGATGCTCCAAGGCTTCATGGTGCATAAGATGAGATCTTATGACCAATGCTCATCTAATCCCCATAATAATCATTCCAAAATCCTAATTACAAATTTACATGAAAAGGAAAAGTGAAAATTTAACTAACACCACAAAAATAAGGTTAGCTAAAACAAATCACAAATCCCAAGAATGTATATTGGACTTATCACCCCACACATGGGTGACTAAGTCCACTGGTGGATTATGCTTAGGGTATAAAGCACCTGCAAATTATTTATATTTTTATTTATGATAGCCCTTAAGCACAATCCCTGAAATAGTTAGACTAAGAGCATCCACCATTCATTCTGAGTATACACATTAACATCCAGGACTAAAACATATATCAAAATAAACAAAATATCAAACCATGCACCAACCTAAAGCTAGAAGTGGTGACTTAGGCTAATGTGTGTACTTTGAAGGTTTGTGGTATGCTTAGCTTTAGTTCAAATTTTCTAAGTGTGAAAAATATGTTCAACTTAGAGGGTTTCATTTAAGTATTTTGGGTTAATTTTATTTCATATTTTGATTTGGTTAAGTGAATCCTACAATTAATTACTAAGTTATAAAGAGGGAAAGAGAGAACTTCTCTTTCCTTCCTAACTAAGTAATTTCTAAAGTAGATTCACATTTTAGTTTTGTTTAGGTGAATGTTTTGATTAAATATTTTAATTAATCCTAAGTTTAGATGAACTCTAAACAAACCTATTCAAAAATAAAGGCATTTTAAGATTAAATAAAATGAATTAAATCCACATAACACACATTACTTCATTTCTTTCCCAGCATATATAACATGCATATGAATAAATCCTAAGCATATCTATACATACAAATGAGGATATTTAACACATGTTATGATGCATGCTAAGTAATCTATTTAGGAATATTTAGAAGTTTAATATGCATGATTTTTCTTAAGTGGAAAAGGGTTTCTTTATCCAATTTTCACATACACATATGAAAGTAAAGAAGGCATAAGTTAGTATAGCCATTGCTAACCAGAGGTGTAAGGTACAAGACCTACTTAGGGCTACTCAAAGACTCACAACCTCGGGGTTGTCCAGACTAATATACCACTTTCCTTAAATACAAACATGTATAAAAGAAATGAATGGAAAAGAAAGAATGCAAAAGTTGTATTAATTGATTCATTTTGTTTATGCAATTTATATGTGCAAGCATAGGTAACCCTTCTTAAGCGATAACATAGGAATGAATAGGATATGGAATTAGGTGAGTTTTAGGTTCTTTTAAAATGAACCATACATCTCACTAAATTCCTATTTAAAACTATACTAACATAAGAGAGAAAGGAAACCTATGCTAACCACATCCATATATTCTTCACATGCAAGCTTATAATTAAAATATAAGTAGCACACTTTCAGATTTGATAATTAATTTATATATTTTGAAAATAATTTGGATTTAGTAGTGATAATAGCCACTCATATTTCTACTTTAGCCAACACATGCAAATTTGACATAAAGTAAATAATTTCATTTTTAAATTTGAATTTGAAAAATATGAATGCATGAAATCACATGACATAGAAATTTAACATGTTGAGGAAAGAATCAAAGCAATGGAAGCATGTAAAAACATTTACTTTAATTAAATCCTAAAGACATTCTTATGGAATAAGAAAGTTTAAAATAAATCAAAGTGAATTCAATGTGATTTTTGTTTAGTCTGAAGTTTGATTTAATTTTAAAAAAGTGAGTTGAGTTTTCTATTCCTAACCCATTACCACATATGTTTGCTATTTTTGTTTAATTTTTAGATGATTAGATTCATTTTTATGTATTGATTAGGTTAGGGTATGAATTAAATAAGTTAATTAACCTACTACACCACTTAGATAACCAATAATTATGAGCCAATGAGATGACATAAAAATTCACAAAGAATTTAAACTTGCAATGCACTTAATAAGAAAAATGCCTAATGCAATTTGGCTCATGATTAATGGTTAATTAAGCTAAGGGGTTTAGCTCAAGTAATTTCAAACCACCCCTTCATACATATGAAATGGGTTTTGATTTTCTTAATTAAACTTAGGCTATTAAACACCTAAGCATCTACCCAAAGTGGATTAATTAAATTTTGGAAGTTTTTATAATTTTTAAAAATTAATTAAGGGGATAATTAAATGGATTAATTCTTAATTAAGATAATATTAAGGAAAGAAAAAGGGGGGTTTAGGGAATAGCTTAGGGAAATGCCCCAAAATTATTCCCTAAACCTCCTATTTATTGGATATGACCTTAAATAAACCTAATAATGGATTAAAATCACTAATCATACCTTAATTATCCTTAATTACATAAGGAGGGTAATTAGAAAATATATTTGAAACTCCCCAATTAAGCTTTCAATAAATCCCAAGAAACTTAGGGGAGGTAGAGGTCATCCCCTAAAATATACTCAAGAAGTTTAAGATTAATTAGAAGCTTAATTAAGAGGTAATTAGCAAAATAAAATTTCCAACAAAACCCAAAATTAGAGAAAAGCATAACTCAAAATTCATTAAAATTAATTTTAAAATATTTTAGGTTGAATTATCTTTCCATAGGATTTTACCTCATATTTTTCTGAATTTTATTGAGAGAGATATGATTTTTAGAAGATCATGATATTAATTAGAATTAATTAAGAATCCTAACTAATCCCTTAGCTCACAGTGTGGTGCGTCGCGCCGTGAGCCACTTACTTAAACATCAAATCATAAAGGTGGTGCGATGGTAGGATGTGCTTTGATCTTTATCGTATGATCTTTGATCAGACGGCCAGGGATCTCCCCGCAATTTATAAAAGGATAAATGAATTTCTAAATGTTGGAATAATCTCGACCATCCATCCAAATGCAGGATGGATGCCGGGATCTCCCAGTTCTTCCCTAAGAGACCATCCATGATCTAGGGAAGATCGAGCTTGATTGAGCTCGGTTAAAACAAACTCAACCACACCAACTAAAGCTAATGAAACTCATCCAACGGTGAAATTTGCATGACTTGAAAATTCATTTCACAAAAGACCAATACCTCCTATGCTAGGTGGTCAAAAAATTCCATACCTCGCCAGAGGTGATCATCGGCACTCGAGATTGATGAGGTAGCTTCGTCTAGTGGAGACGAAGCCTTGTTGAAATTCTTAGACCTTGGGGTTGAGTGGTTTGCTCTATGGACCAACACCACTTGATGTCTTTTGTGGCTTTGATCCAATTGCTTCTCTCCTTACTATGGGAACTCAAGTGGATGGTTGAGGTGCGAATTGATCCTTAGAGTGTGCAGGAATTGGAGTGGTTTTTAGCATGGAGAAGTTGGAAGTTCAAATTAGCTCCCCTATTTTCTAATGGAGAAAATTGAGAAATCTCAAATTTAAATCCCTTTTATAATGCTTAGGAAGGCACTTTGATCTTTCCTAACACTCTCTAGGGCTTGATTGAATTGAGGAATGATGGTTTTGAATTGAATTAGGGGGAGTATATCTTCCCCTTGAAGGATCGGATGATCGCAAACTTCATTGCCATTTTGATCCAATTGACCATAATGGGAAGGTTGTTTGATCTATTTTGAGTTGCACATGGTGATTTGAGGCCTTGGTGCAACTTGAATTTGAGTGGAAGGATTTGAATTTAATTTGACCCATGGGTGGGTTTTTTTGGTCCATTTAGGGGCCAAACCCATTAGGTTAGGTGCACCACTCTTCATTAGGTCCCTTGAGCTATTAGAAAAGCATTAAGTTGATATGAAAAGGGTATGACCAAATTACCAATGAATTAGGCCAAAATTTGTTTTATGTCCTAGGGGTAGAATGATCATTTTATTGATTTTTCATTTTGGATATGTTGGGTATGTGGAGAAACTAGGTTTGGCCAAGTTTCACGAGATTTGGAATTCATTTGATAAGGTTTAGTTCATGTTGACCTATTTAGGTCAAAATGGGTCAACTTGGGTCAAGTTGATCAATTGGTCAAATTGGGTCAAACCAAGGGTTGGGTCAAGTTCATATGACCATTTGAAATGTTTTGGTGTCTTTGGTTTGGTTCAATTTGGATTAGTTTTGAATTTGGCTCATATGACTTCATTTAGGTCAAATGGGTCAAGTTGACCTATTTGACCCATTTGACTTATTTGAGGTAGGTCAAGGGTAGGTTTAGGTTTGGTTAGTCATATGGATTGGATCATATCTTTGTTTCCAATCAATTTTGGTTAAGTTCAAATTTGGCTCAATGACCCTTTAGGTCAAGTTGGGTCTAAGGTCAATTGGGCTAGGTTAGGTCTAGTTGGCCAATTGAGGCTTTGGTCAAGTTCCATGATTTGGAATGAACTTGACCAATTGGTTTGAATCAATTTGGCTTAGATCAAGTTTTGACCCATTTTGACTTTTTAGGTCAAGTTGGGTCAACTTGGGTCAAGTGGCCAATTGGGCTAGGTTAGGCTCAAATGTTGGTTTGGTCAAGTTCAAACATAGGTCATGAGTGAACTTAGATCAATGGTTTCAATCAATTTGGCCTATGGTGGATTTTGGCTATGTTATGTTTCATTTTGGCTAAGTGTTGACTTGGTCAACCCTTAGGTTTGACTTGGTTTGAACCAATTTGATTGATTGATCATCCCATGATGATTGTTGATCATGATGAGAGCAATAGATGAGTTTGGTTCAATCAAATTTAGTTAGGATTAGAATTTGGCTCATAAGGGTACTTTAGGTCACTTTGGGTCAAGTGAGCCTAAGTGGGTCAAATGGCTTGGTCAAAGCTTGATTTGAATTGATCTTGTATATGGACTTATGATTGAAATATAAATCCATTTGCAGTGGTTTGAAGTCAAATGGGTTTTGATTCATTTGACAATTTCATATTCAAAGGTGAATATGAAAAGGATTTGGGTTTGATTTTGGAATTGGGTTTTGATTTGATTGAAGTTTGTATTTATATTTGGATTCATGATTGTAGGGTTGATTGAATCATGAAAGAAAATCAAGAGTTTGACTTGATTTGAAATTGATTTGGGTAAGTTCAAGATTTTGACTTGAAAGGCTTAGGTTGGATTTTGAATGGATTTGAGTTTGATTTTTGGAATTGGTTTTGATTATTTTTTAATTTATATTTCATTTATATATGTGAATATAAATGAGAATATAAATGGATCATGAGAAAATTTCAAGGGTTGAAGTGGTTTAATCATGATTTAGGCTAAGTCCATTAGAAGGATTTAAAGGACTTAGAAAATTTTGGAGTTTGAGTTTGAATTTTTTTTGAATTTGGTTTGATTGATTTATATTTATATTTCATTTATATATGTGAATATAAATGAGTTATGAGAAAATCTCATGAAGTTTGAATTGTTTGATCATGATTTAGGCTAAGTCCATGAAGGAAATTAAGGACTTATAAAATTTTTGATTAATTTGGAATTTTAATTTTAGTTTGATTGATTTGAATTTATATTTCATTTATATATGAATATAAATGAGTAAATGAATTATGAGAAAATCTCAAGATTTGATTTGGTTTTGATCATGATTTTGGCTCAGTAGGAAAATGGACTTAGGAATTTCATTCATGGATTTTGATTGAGTTTTGATCAAGATTTCAATCATGAATTTCAATCATATGGAGTTGATTTGATTTTGGAGAAAATTAGATTGATTTGGAGTTTGACTTGAAGGAAGGAAAGTGAGGAATGGTTTAAGCTAAGGGTAGAAATTTCCTAACAAAGGCATGACTATTCTGGCTAACTCTTCTAAGTCTCTAGGGCTATGTTGAGTGTCTACCTAATCACTAGATGTGTCTTAAGACTAAGGAACTCTTAAAGTCTAAGAGAAGTCTAATGTCTAAGATGGAGGGGTTGAGAGCTCATCCTAAAAATGAGGTCAACAAAGGTGAATAGGTGTGGTGTGTGACAAGGAACACCATGGTGTTGACCAAATGATCAACAACACGAGATCAGCACTAGAAACAATATCTCTTAAGCAAAGAAAGAATCAGAGCTTAGTGCAATGTGGCTCTACTTATGTCCAAGACATAAGAGAGGGAAAAATCCATTAAGGGATAGAGTGTGAACCTTCCACTAGGGAAGTAGGTTCAAGTCATCCACAAGGGGATGAAATGTTTGATTTGATTTGAGTCTCTCTAAGGAGAAAAATATTTGATTAAGTTCTGTTGGGGAAGAGGGTTGAATTTGTTTTAATTTTGTTAGGTTTGAAGATGAACCACATTGGTTTGCGATGGGTTGCACTGGTAGAAGCCATGAGTAACTCTAATTTATCAATCAAAGGGTAGTCTACTAAGCACATAGTAGGACTAGAACCAAAGGGATGCCTTTCGATATAGTGCATACTAGAAGAAAGCATAGTAGACTTACATCCTCCAAAGTAGAGAACTATTAGCAAGATTAAACTACCTAGGGATATTGAGTGAATTTGTTGGGGACTTGGATCAACTCAAAGATAGTCAAGATTAATTTCATTTTTAGATTTGTTTTATTTTGATTATGATGGATCCCATTGGTTTTGCGATGAACGCCAGAGCCATGGAGACCTAGACTCTATTTTACCAATCCAAAGGGAGTAGTCTGCCAACCATAAAGCAGAACTATCCAACCAAGGGAAATGCCTTTCGGTATACTATGGTCAAGTTCGAAAGAAAGCACATGGACTCACATCTTCCAGAATAAGGAACCATTGGGGTGATTTGTCATTTTGATAATCAAACCCCTAAACTATTGAGTGAAGCCTGGGGACTTAAATCAAGAATAGTCAAAGATTAATTTCATTTTTTAGTTTATTTATTTTGATGGATTCCATGGGTGCGATGGATCAAATGAGAAGAAGCTCATATGCTAGACTATCTCAGTTCTTGAACCAAAGGGTAGCTTCACGAGATGGAGAACTATCGACCAAAGGAGTGCCTTTTTGGTTTGCAATGATCAATTAAAGGGAAGAAAGCTAGGACTCACATCTTCACTAGAAAAGACCCGGGTGATGGTTGCTTTGGGCAACAAATCGACTGGTCAGGGTTTGTTGATTTGCTTCATAAATAGAAAGAATGCATTATAGTCTTACATCTTTCAAAGCAGAATTATTGCCGGGGTAACCTGCTTATGGAAAAATAGGTTGAACCAGACCTAAGGGCGATTACAGAATGAGTACAACCCATGGATTTATCTCAACTCAAGTAGTCAGGCAATTCTATAGGGAGTTTTGCTGACACTGCCCTAAAGATAGGATGTCTGCTTGGGAAAAGGAGCCCTTTATGGGATTGAATTCCTAATCCACAAGCGAATTAATTTTTTTTTTTTGTTTAGTTTGTTTTATCATGGACCCTATTAGTTTGCAAAGGATCAAACTAAGAAGGAGCTTGTATCTGCCTAGACCTATCTCATATTTACTGAACCAAGGGAGAATCTGTGCATCTACTAAATGAATTCTCCAACCACATGGGTGGTTACTAGGAAAGGTCAATCCAAAGTAACGGTAGTGTCTAAATGGGTCACAAAGGACTTGATCCAAATAGAGTCGAGGGATGGGGCTAAGGGCTTAATCAACACACCACAGAAGATGACATGGCTAGTCATAAATTCAATAGGTATTTGTGCCAACTCAAGAGAAAGCTTGGGACTCTACCAAGAGTGGTGTATCCAGGGTGAGTCATTGTCGGCATATGAACATCAACCAACTAAGGTGCCGTCGGTTTGCAATAATTAGCATGGAAGAAAGCTGGGACTCACATCCTCTATAGCATAGCGATTCTGGGATAGTCTATCTTTGGCTTGACAGGTGCTATCCGACCTAGGGCGACTACTGAGTGAATGCCACTGGGGACTTAGATCAACTCAAAAGTAGTCAAGAGGAAAGGAGCCTCAGGGGACTTATCCTAAACCTCAAATATACTCAACCTAGTTAGAACATGATGGCTAGTTCAAGAAGAAAGCATAGGGACTCACATCTTCTTAAGCAAAGTCAACATGAGGTAACTTATCTTGGTTGGCAATGAAAGCTACCATACTAACAAGGGATCATTGGTTTTCAATGGTCAGTTAGGAAAGCGGACTCACATCCTTCCAACAAGTGACCACGGGTGACATACTTAGCGAGGTAGCATGTGGGCGACCTAGCTAATGAGTGAGTGACATGGGGCTTACTCCCACATCAAAATAGCGAGACAAAAGATTTGTGTTTGTTGTTGTGCATGTGTTAAAAGGAATAGCACCTCAGGGAACTCTTACACCTACCTTAAAACTGGGGATTTGATGAAATGATACAGATGGCAAAAGGATTCCCACTAAGGATGGATGCCAGGTTCTCTCTAACTTAGTTATGCTAATCGAAATAGGATGCCTCTCGGGTTCTCTTACAATTCCTAAAGCATCGAGATTGTGTTTGTGTTGTGAAGAGGGATATGATTCCACTGGGGACTCTTACACCTAGATGTGGATTCAGAGCAAGTGAACAACACTTTGAAAGAAGAGAAGATTTGATGAATGGAATTGGATTTTTATTCTTTTATTAATGATTATTCAAACATGATTTCATGGGTAATATTTCTTTAGATAGAGCCCATTAATTGGAAGCATCGGGTGTTCCCCTTTACAATCAATAAGTAGATCCTCTTTGGTAGGCCTTCTCTATGACATAGGGCCTTCCCAAGTGGGTTCAAACTTGCCTCCCATCTTTTGCACATTTGGTCTCCTTAGGACTAACACAAGTTCTCTACTCAAAACACCTAGGTGGACCGACTTATGTGAGCTTGAATCATTTTGGCCTTGACTCAAGATTCTAAAACGCTTGGACTCTCCCAAACCTTTGAGCTCTTCTAACCATAACTTTGCATTCTCTGTGATCTTATTACCCAATGCTATCCTTAGTGATGGGAGTTGAACTTCTAAAGGTAGAATGGCTTGACTACACTAAGGATAATGAGGTAGACTAAGTTGGAGTTCAGTATGTGGTGCGGTAGGCCCACGAGGCTTCAACCAACTACTCATTCCACTATCATTTATTATCATCAAGAGTCTTCTTCAGTATCTAGATGAGAGTTTTGTTGAATGCTTCTGCTAAGCCATTTGTTCTAGGGTAGTAGATGGTGGAGTATCTCCAATCTATATCATGTCTTCTGGCAAAGTTGTTGATCTTTGTGCTTTTGAATGCAGCACCATTATCGGATATAATTCATCGTGGCACCCGAAACCTATATACGATAAGGTTCTTGAAAAGTTGAAGCACATGTTGAGCTATGACCTCTCTGAGTGGGATGGCTTCTGCCCGCTTGGAAAAGTAGTTGGTGGCAACTAAGATGAACCGACGTCCCTTGGAAGAAGGAGGATCGATCAGACCTATAATATCGGTACCCCAACACTCAAATGGCCATGAGGCCAATGTAGGATGTAGAATGTTAGGTGGTTTCTAGAGGACCACACCGTGTACCTAACACTGATGGCATCTTCTAGCTACATCCATGCTGATCATATGAAGGCCAGTAGTATCCTAGTCTCTTGATCTTCATCTTCATCTTTGGGTCGGATTGATGTGCTCTGCATAGACCTGAATGTACCTCGATTATAATGCCATAGGATTCATGTTTGTCTAAACAACGTAACCACATTTGGTCAAAGGATCGTCGGTATAAAGTGTTATCAACAAGAGCGTAGGAGAGAGCTCTTTGTTTCACCTGATGGGCTTGTGACTTTTCTTGAGGTAGTTTGTCGGTGTTCATGTAATCTATGAACGATTGCCTCCAATCTAGCTCCTTGTCCATGTTGCCAATGTTAACCTCCCTTCAAGAGAAAGTCTCTCGATGAGTTCAGAATCAATAAGGGATATGACTTGTCTATTTTAGACCCTTATTGAAATGGACTCATCATTCATACATGCCAACTCTTTGGCAAGTTTGGCCAAGGCATCTGCTACTGCGTTCTTTGCTCGGGGAACCTTGTAGATGGTGACTTTAAAATTTGGGCCAACAGCTTCATGGTATACTCATAGTAATGATGAAGCTTGGGTTTGAGAACCTGGTAGAACTTGGTTGATGACCCAGAATCCCAAAGATATTGATGTTCTTGACACTGATAGTGATAGTTAACTCTAGATCGACAATTAAAGCCTCATACTTATCTTTGTTGTTGGTGCAGGGGTTGGATAGATAGTATGAGAATCTCATCACATTGTGGTTTGGAGCTAGAAGAACTATTCCTACCCCTGCCTTTCCTTAGAGAATAGATCATGGTGCTTCCCCTTTGAGCAAAGAAGCAGCACCATCAAAATACATCTCCCAACAGTGGTTGTTGGCCTCCCCTAAGTTCATGATTTGTTCATCGGGGAGATCATCACTAAGTGGAGAATCGCAAAGTGGGTGTCTTTGCTAAGAAATTAGTGCATCCTTTTACAGATACAAATGTGATATCAAACTATGAGAGTATCATGGACCAAGCTAAATGTTTGAAAGCATTGGTCATGAGATACTATAGTGGATTAATTCTAGATCAAGTTCACCTTATGAAAGCATATAGTGTATAGCTTTTGAGAGGTAAAGATCAAAGCTTAATGTTTCTCAATAGGTGGATAGTTTGCTTGAATTGGGTGAGGTAGTAGAGAGTCTCCTTCCCTTTGTCATTGGCTTGAGCCAGAGAGTCATCTAAAACAATGTAGAGGATGAGTGGCTGCGGATAAAGCTAGCTGGTGCCAAGTACTCTTTGATGTCTTGAAGCATGTTGCACTTGTCATCCCAGAACTTTGCATCCTTTTGACAAGTGCTAAAATGGCTTGCATCTCCCGATAGGTTTGAGATAAAGCATCTTAGATATGACCATCCTTGAAAGGATCAGTTGAGTTAAACTCTTAGGAGGTGGCATTTCTAAGATAACTTTGATCTTTTAGGATCTATTTCTATTCCCGGTCAACAACAAACCAAGGAATTTCCCGAAGCTACTGAATGCACACTTTGAGGATTCATTTTGAGGTTATATTATCTTAACCATTTGAAAACTACTCTCAAGTCAAAGAGATGGTCTTCCTTTTCTCTGCTGACTAGATCATCAATAGCACTTGATGATGGATGAGTTCATTGAAGATCGAGTCATGGCCCCATTGGTATGTAGCACCAATTTTAAGGCGAAAGGCATGACCTATAATAGAAGATTTGATCGGGGTTCAAAAAGTGTTTTATTTCATCTTAGGAGACATCTTGATTTGGTTATAGCTAGATGACCCATCCATGAAAGCGCATGAGATGAGGCAATGTCCACCATTAATTTTGGTATAGAAAGAGGAAACTCATCATTAGGACATGCCTTGTTTAAGTCCCTAATATCAACGCAAATGCGAATTTAGCCATTCTTCTTCTTAACTTGGACGACATTAACTAACCAGGTAGGATATTTTTCTTTTCTGATGAAACCAGCTTCGATCAATTTCTTGACTTCAGAAATGACCCGTTGTTCAATTTCTAATCGCATGTGTATAGGAGCTTGCGTAATAGGGGTAGCATTAGGATCTATTGCTAGCTTGTGGAATGCTACATCAAGACATAATCCAGACATTTCTTCATAACTCCATGCGAAGCAATCTTTAAACTCAGTCAATAGCCTAACTAAGTCATTGGTTTCTTCTTCATTCAGAATGAATGTATGTCAGTGGATTTTCTTCTATCCTGAGGTTGATTTGTTTAAGCTTGTCAATTATTGAATAAATCTCCTCTTCAAATTCTGGTGGTGCCTCTTTGATTTGGAGATCATCTAGATCATCTAAAATTTCTAAACACACATTCTCATAAGAGTTGGTGTTATGTGAGAAGAAACTATCAGACTCAAAATGATTGGTAATAATTAGGTAATAATCTTCATCATCAACCAAATCCACTGTACCGAATCCTAGTCCCACTCTTAATTGTGCTTCCCTGCTTGTATTATTCCATAGTTTTGAAATTTTCGACACATTGCTTGGACCATGTGTGAGGAACTAAACGCTACGTATAAGACTTTGAACATAAGAAGTAAAAGTCAAAGGTAATTCCATTAATTCTTTAAAAGTATCTTCCTCAAGTCTACATCAACTTCGGACTTGAGGATGATGATCCCAAAAGAACTTCTTCATGTCTTGGAAGACTTAGGGACTTCCTTAACTACTAAACCTTCAACTTTTAGATGTAAGTGAGGTAAGGAAGGTTCCCAACTGCCTAATAGTTTCACATAAACTAGATTCAAATACTTTGCTTTGCTTGGAGGCCGTCTTCATCTCGATCAAAGTCACCTCCAATGGAACCCTGAGAGGGGTTGGTATACTAATCACATTAGACTCATCCTCCCAGGATTCCAAGTCTATGTGAATAGTAGGGTACTCTATGAACTGAACATGACCTCTATTGGCGAAGGCCAACTAGGGGTCTCCCTCTTTGCCTCTACACGGTGGAGGTTGAGCCATTCCACATGTCCATATGATGGAATGAACGTGGGTGGAATGTGATATGTGATCTATCTTCTTCTTCAATTCCCTTTCTTGTTCACTTCGACTTTTATTTTTCTTTTCATTTTCTTTTTCTTCATTTTTTTCTTTTGGTTTTGCATTTGAATTTTGTCCAACTTCACGAGAAAGGGTATTTTGAAGAAGATAGTAGGTCGCATCCTCATAAATCTCAACCTCTCTAACTAAAAATGGCTTTTCATCTCTGTTGACATGGTATTCAATTCCATCTTTTTTGAACTTGATGCACTAATGAAGGGAGGATGGAATGATCTTGTTATGATGTATCCAAGGCCTACCAAGCAAAGCAGTGAATGAAGTATTCAAATCAATGATGTAGAACTTGGCTTGATCTTCTCACCTATCTCCAAAGGTAACACTATAGAAGCTTCGCTCACCTTGATCATTGAATCCTCTCAACATCATCCTATCTCGAGTGTGGAGATGTCGATCTTCAAATAGGCAAGGGTCTTTAGACTCATAATGTTCGCATGAATCCATGAGAACCACGGAGTCGAACTTTATCCATGTCATTGTGATGTAGAGGGACGGTTGTGCTCCAAGTCCCTAGAAGGTCTTCATCTCGAAGGTGATCCCTTGGGCTTCTTTTGCATAATGTGCTTCCTCACCTATAGTGGCCGGAGCTAAGCATATTTAGGATCAAGGAGCCTTGATTAGTGATTCCTCATCTCTTTGGATAAGACAAGGGCATCATATATGCTTAGCTTAGATGGCAACTTTCTTAGATGAGAAAGGACATTGTAGTCCACCTTCAGCTGGTCTTCCACAAGCATATCCAAGGGTGGAGCATCCTGTGGAAGGGCTTCTCGATCTTATACCAATGACTTGTTTCCCTATCTTGAGGTGCTGCCCTAGGAGGTAGAACCTTGCCACTATGGAGGTTGACTTCGGTGATCTCTTGTGGCAAGGTAATGGAAGGTTCTACATCACGCTCACCTAGAGCTTCTCCTCTGGGACCCTCAAAATTGGATGAGTACAAGTCTATCTCAAGAGGTGAACCCGTAGTATTCAGAGTTGGAAAGTCCAACTCGAATAAGAAGGAAGATCAATTGTTATAGTTATTTAGACTTGAAGAGTTATCATTAGGAATAGAAGAAGATAACCCATCAGTGACATAGATGTAATTCAAACTAGCTTTATTCTTCAATTTCTTGGAATTATTTGGAGGTACAAAGTAGAATCAAGTAAAGTGAGTGAGTAAGGGATTTGATGCCCTTATCATGATACAAGAGTTCTACTAGTAGAAGAATAGAAGAGATGAAATGGAAGAAGTCAGTGTGGAAGCTGGCAAGGCTGGAGGCTATACATGGTTGGTGCTAAGGGCTATCCCGGTGACACATTCTTGTCTCTCCCCTTTCCTAGAGTTGGCACTTGCAAACCTTCCTTGGTGTTGGAGGTTTGAGTGACTCAGGACTGAGGAAAGCTTCTTGATCTTGAATGATTTTCTTAGAGGTTTTGGATAAGAATATCCCAACCTTCTTTGGTTTTGGTAGGATCACATGTATCCCCAAGGATTACCCTAATGGAACTGAAGGTTGTTCCAGGTATTCCTTTGGGATAACTTACAATCTTGAAACTTGTGTTCAAGCCAATCCTTGAATGAAGCAATCCTCCAAAACTATGGTGGTAAGGGCAAAAGTTTGGATCATGACTTTTGCCTACTTCCTCCAGTCTCCTAGGCTCGGGTAGCTGAAAATCAGGTTTCTTTAAGAGATTCTTAAAGATTTTCTTGATTACCTCCCTCTTAAAATAATAAGGTTTGTTTAACTTATCTAAAAGAGTAGGTGGACCATAGCTACTGGCGGTATGCATGCCGCATCTTGGTGGTATGGAGGCGTGGTTGTGCCATGGAGGCTATGGTGGAGGTGGGCTGGTGGTGGCAAAGGAGGTGGAGGCTGAGGTCATGGTCTCTCGGTGATCTCTAACTTCCCTTGTCTCATACTACTACTTGGCTTCTTCTCATAGACCTTTGTGGCTTGGCGATCTTGAAAAGGCAACTTTGTTTGGCCTCTCCTTGTAGACTAAGCCTTGTTGATTAGCTTCTCAAATGTCTTGATAGTGAATAAGCATGAAGGCGGCCATGGATATTCTTCAAGAGAATCTCAATGGCATGTTGTTGAACAACTATAGTTTCACTTCATACTCAGGTTATGCCATCGAGAATATAATCACAAGGGACTCAGAGTGTTGTTATTGCTACAATGAGATCACCTATAATAACCCTTTGTTGAGCTCTAGCAAACCTCTTGATGAAGAGTTGCTCTAACTCGGCAAATGTCTTTATTGAATCATTGGACAATTTAGCATACCAATCAAAAGCAATACCCACTAGGCTACTAATGAAAAGGTGGAAAAGCAAAGAGTCCCTGCCACCTACATTGCAATAATTGGCCCTGAAATGTGCTATGTGATGCCTTGGGTTTCCACTGCCATCAAAGCTTTTGAAGGAAGGAGGCACAAAACCCTTGGGATATTGGATATCATCAAATTCCTCAGGTAGGGTCTACCCTTTGGAACCGATGATCCTCCCGGGCTTGAGCCAAAGCTTCCTTCTTTCAACCATGGATTTTATCTTTTTCTTGGAGGTACTTTCCACTACCTTATACATGCTAGTGCTACCTTGCTCAATGGAGGTAGAGTCTTGTTGGGTCCAAGACATGTAACTTCAAGGTGATGTCATGTGGTAGGATGAACTAAAGGGGCTTTTAAAGCATTTGGCTGCTAACAAGTCCTCTTCTTCGCCATCTATCTATCTATCATACCTCAATTATGTCGAGGTTGGGTGATTTGTCTTCTTGATCAACCTCATCACCTTCCATGGCTTGTTGTTCCTAAGAAGAGATCTCTTGTGTCAACCATGCATTTCAGTGAGTCTATAAGTCATCTTTGTTGGGATCGAAGGCGACTTTCTCTTCATCGACTAATGTACCCCAAGATCTCCTTCTTCTCCATGAAATAATGAGCAACTATCTCATCTAAGAATGATCTATCAGAGTACAAATCTGGTGGCGTGTGATCACTATGATGAGAGGCACCGACCTCTTTGCACTAGAGTCAATCTATATGACTATACTCATTGGATGAATGACACTCTTGACCTATGAAGAGGGACATCTAGGATGTTCCACTACATGTGCATTTGGTATCATCTATCTCAATACTGTCACCATCTCCATCCTGTTGTATGGGAGTTGGTGAAGGGATGACTATGCTTGGGGTCACCACTCCTTCGCACCACTAGGTGAAGGTCGGCGGAGAGCTTCCCCTACAATGGGTGTGTAGGGGTAGGATCCCTTGGAGGATCACCAATGGGGTGCTTTCCCGGATGTGGCCTTCATGGCCTTTGGAATGGAGATGTTGTACTGATATGGCGATGAGGTAGGCGGTGGGTGGAGACACCAACTCTCTGCAAAAACTATCTATGGTGGTCCCTAAGAAGAATCTAGGTATGGTGATGGGGCCGCATAGCTAGAAAATCAAAATAGAAAGCTCGACTGAACCTCGCTCTCTGGTAATATGTGTGTATGGGCCTCTCAGCCCTCTCAATATATGCTTCCCACATGTGAGGATGATGATCAAATCGACTCACGAGCGTCCATATGCTCCACTACAGCAAGGCAGATGAGGTCGGACCTCCCCACTCCTAGATGGCGATCTGCACCACTAGAGGAGGTGATGAGCGAATCCTCTAACATCCTCTCACGGAGAGAGGATGGATGGTTTCTATAACGTGGTGAAGTGATAATGGGAACTCATCCCATATGGGCTTGCCTCCATCTCCCTAGCGATCCTGTGTTGATCATGCGTTCTTATTCCTATCTATGGGTGGGATGGGAGGAGTGAGCTAGACCCATACTCAGTAGAGGGAGGCAACCACGAGACTGAGCCTTACCCTTAGAGATGTGAGCCCTCACGGGTGAAATGAGAAACCAGGGCATCTGAATGGGGCTTGAGCTACTGTCTATGAAGCTTCTGGTGCTACCTTCCTCTTCAACAGACATTAATCAGAGGTAGATCAATCAGATGACCACTTCACAGGTCACCTTGGTCCCTTAGCGTAGTGAGGGAGTGCCTCACAAGTAATCCCACTCCCTCAAATCCACCAAAGTGGATCAATGGTATGGTCAATGGGGAAGTTGGCTTGATCAAAGCCAGATCCATACCATGAGGGAAAGGTAAAATGAACTTTTGAGCCATTTCAAAACTAAAAAGAACTATTACTTGAGAATCTGCAATGAAATGAAGTTTGTATATTTTTTGTCTTAGATTTTGAATTTTGAATTTAAAATTTGAACCCACATCCAACAACTTGGAAGTGTTAAGTGGGGTTCAAATGAATTTGAAGATTGATTGAAAGAGGAATTTTGAATATGAATCCAACTTAACAAATTTGGGTATGTTGAAATATGGATTCAAATATTTTGAAGGATGCTTCCATAGGTTCATGTTTGTTTGAATTTAAAATTTTGATTTGAGGACCCTTTCCTTTAACAAATTTGGGAATGTTAAAGTAAGGGTCAAATTGAATTTATTTTTGTTTGATTGTTTTGGAATTTCACTTAGCAAATTTGGGTATGTTAAGTGAAGTGTATTGAAAGTGATTGTTTTTTTTTTTGTGAATTTTTGTTTTGATTTTTGGAAAATTTGGATTTCTCACTTAGCAAATTTAGGTATGCTAAGTGAAGAATCCAAGTGTGTTTTATTTGATTTTTGAAAATAAAATTCTTAGCAAATTTAGGTATGCTAAGAAAATCTTAAGTGTTTCATTTTTATCTTGATGCTTTGATTTTTGAAAAGTAGGATCCTTAGCAAATTTGGTATGCTAAGGAAATCCTAAAATGTTTCATTGTTTTTGATTTGTTTTGAAAGTGGAGACTTTACTTTAGCAAATTTGGTATGCTAAGATGAAGTCCATTAGTTTTGTGAAATGGAAATTTCACTTAGCAAATTTGAGTATGCTAAATGAAATTCCAAAGGTGTTCAAAATTTTTTATTGTTTGAAAATGGAAACTTCTTTAGCAAATTTGGTAAGAAGAAGTTCAAAGGTGTTTGAGAATTTTGGTTTTGACTTTGGAGAACTTAGAATTTAAGTATGCTAAAAGTTCCAAAGTTTGAAAATTTTGATTTTGATTTGGAAACTTCACTTAACAAATTTGGGTATGCTAAATGAAGTTCCAAATTGTTTGAAAATTTTGGATTTTGAATTTGGAGACTTCACTTAGCAAATTTGAGTATGCTAAATGAAGTTCCAAATGTGTTTGAAAATTTTTGATTTTGGATTTGGAGACTTCACTTAGCATTTGATTATGCTAAATGAAGTTTCAAATGTGTTTGAAAATTTTTGATTTTGAATTTGGAGACTTCATTTAACAAATTTGGGTATGTTAAATGAAGTTCCAAATGTGTTTTAAAATTTTTTGGATTTTGGGTTTTGAATTTGGAGACTTCACATAACAAATTTGGGTATATTAAATAAAGTTCAAAAATGTGTTTGAAAATTTTGAATTTTGAATTTGGAGACTTCACTTAACAAATTTGGGTATGTTAAATGAAGTTCTAAATGCGTTTAGAATTTTAAAAGTATGATTATTTAAGTTTTAATTTTTTGAAAAGAGAGGATTTCCATTCAACAAATTTGGTTATGTAGAATGGAGATCAATCTCATTTTTGAAATGTGTAATTTATTTTATGTGTGATTATTGCTTTTTGAAAGAAAGGAATTCCAACTTATTCATATGTGAGATATGTTTAAGTGGAATTTCCCAAATGATATTTATTTTTAATTGGGGATAAAATCTTCATTTAATAAATTTGAATATAGTAAATGAGGATGTTCATATGTGCTTTTAAAAAATTTAATTTTATTTGAAAAATGAAACTTTCATTCAATAGGTATGAGTGTATTGAATGGAAAAGGATCACGTGTGCTTTTTGAAAATTTTATTTTTGGTTTTGATTTTGATTTTTAGAAAGATGATTGTTCATTTTATTTTGAAAATGAAATCTTCATCAAAATGGATTGAAGGAAGATGTTCATTTGTGCTTTGAGAAAATTTAGATTTATTTGAAAATGAAACCTCAATTCAATATGTGTGAAAATATTGAATGGAAAGATTCATGTATGCTTTTTGAAAACTTTATTTTTTATTGTGATTTTTGGGAAAATGATTGTTCATTTTATTTTGAAAATGAAATCTTCATCAAAATGAATTGAAATAAGATGTTCATTTGTGCTTTGGAAAAGATTGTTAGTTTTATTTTGAAAATACACATAACAATTATGAGAATTGTTAAATGAAGGTGATAAAATTTTCATGGAAAATATTTTATTAAGTGCATTTTTGAAAAGGTGCTTTTTGAAAAGCAAAGTCCTTATGGAAAATTTTATTATCTCTATAATTTTAGAATGAACCTTTCCTTATCATAAAAATGATAATGGGAAAGTTTTTAAATGTTTCATTTTTATTTAGACCTTTTCATTTTTACCCATTGGAGAACCCAATGGGGGTTTTAAGACCAACAAGGAATGCGGTCCTAAAACCTAAAGATGTTGGCTAACTCAACTTAAAAATGAAATAAGCTAAGTGCCAACGGAAAGAAAGATAGTCTTGGATTCATACCAAAGTACAAATCTACTATCGATACTTAAAGATAATGATCATTTACCAAAGATGAAGAGAGAACCATCCCGAGTCGGAAAAAATCTGGTTAGAAAATTTATAGTGGAGTCACCTTTCAAATCTGTTGGTGAGAAAAGAAAGAGGCAAGACTATAGAAATTCATCTTTTTAAGAGGCCACACAGATCCGTAGATGTGCTTATTCAGGTGATCGGATACGTCATCAAAAAAATAGTGTACTATCTCGAAAGACAGAAGTCACTACCCTTTAATGGACCTAATCACCTCAATAAGGACTCCTAAGCACGATGGGTCTGGATGTGTACTAAAGATTCTTCCCTTATTTTACATGAAAAAGTAAAGTAGGGTTTATTTTAAACCAGGTTCTTAAGTTTCTTACTAGGGCAAGCCCTCACAGCTAATCACATCCTAAAAAATGGGGATTCCTTAGGAAAACTCTTGATTAAGGAAAATGATCGTTGTCTTCAAAGATTTTAATAGGAAAGGACTATCAATCGATTGGTTTACTTTTGAAGATCAAATGGGACTGATCAAAGAGAGGGTGTTATTATCGAAGCTAAAATGGAAGATAAGTAGGAGATTCCCATAATGCTAGGAAGCCTAACGAGCATCTCAAACTATCTTATAATTGTGCTTTACATATTTGAAATTGATTTAGTATGTTTGAGTTAAATTTTCATTAGAAATTTAGGACTTATGATTTCTTAACACAATAATAAGAAAATGTTTAAGAGGTGAGGAATTATGCTTATAGCCCACAAAAGGGAGAATCAACCTCAAAACATAAATCTAGGGAGCTTTGGTGAGGGCAGAAAACACAACCTAAATCTATGGCAAAAATGGGTATTGGTTTGCCTCCACAAGAGAGGACAAACCACCTAACAACATGGACTTACAACCACCTGGGGGTGGCCACCAACTAACTCCTCCTATGATTTTAAATACATGTAGGCAAGTCATTATGCTTATGTAAGATAGCTAGGCTATTATTTATTTAGAAAGAGACTAAGTCCTTAAACTCACTAAAGAGATCATGTAAAGGACATGCTTCAAATGACCTAAATCTAATGCAATTCAAATTTCATTTTATTTTATTTTGGACAATTATTTTGACTTAAGCTAATAGGATTCATATGCCTAATGCATGGGAAATAAAGTTATTGGCCAAAATCAGCGAGAAGGGAGGAGGTGAGTTTCCACCATGGCTCTCAAAGGTTAAGCCAAATTTCTCTGGCAAAGGTGAAAGCCCTCCTATGAAGAGTGAAATAAGATGCATTTGTGCATAATATTGTAAAAGAAATACTCATCTAGCTAAGGGGTTGCTAATTTTTTTATCTTGATTTTAAATCTAAGCTTTAGGTGAGGTTATGAGTTCTTTATTTTTAATTTGAGTTGTTAAGTTGGGTAAAAGATTTAATTTTTCCTAAAGAGCCTAATCCACATCCAGGCCTTACGTAAAGCAAGGAAGAAACTAGGAAATACATGCCACTTAATGCAAAAGCTAAACAAATCATCAATCAATTTATAAAGCTAATCGCAAAAAGAATAAAAGATCATTGTGGTCGGGCACCACCGCACAAACTCAAAATATCAAATGTGGGTAGCCGAGCTCTACCCTTATACAACCTGGGTTACAAATGAATTAAATTACAATTAAGCAAGGAATTCATTATGGGGGTCTTCAGGCTTCATTTCATCTTTCTTCTTTTCTTCTTTCTTCTTTGGTTCCTTCTTTTGGTTGGTTGGAAGGTGAATGCTCCAAAGGCTTCACATGGTGCATAAGATAAGATCTTATGACCAATGTTTATCATAATCCCCATAATAATCATTTTAAAATCCTAATTGCAAAATTTACATGAAATGAAAAAAAAAAGAAAATCTAGCTAACACCTGCAGAACAAAGGTTAGCTAAACAAGTCACCAAATCCCAAGCATGTGTATTGGACTTATCACCCCACACATGGGTGACTAAGTCCACCTGGCCTATTGGATTATGCTTAGGATATAAAAACAAAAAAGTATTTATATTTTTATTTATTACAGTGCCCCTTAAGTACAATCCCCTACAGAGGAAAATGGTTAGACTAAGATCGCCCTACCATTCATTCTACGCACATACATCCTAACATCCAGTCTAAAACATATATAACAAAAAAAAAGTAAGCATCAAACCATACACTGCCCTAACCTAAAGCTAGAAGTGGTGACTTAGCCTAATGCGTGTGCTTTAAATGTTTGTGTGGTATGCTTAGCTATGGCTTTAAGTTAGAATTTTATAAGTGTGAAGCATATTCAACTTAGAGGAGGGTTTTATTTAAGTGATGTATTGATTTTATTTCATATTTTGATTAGGTTCAAATGAATCCTACAATTAATTACTAAGTTATAAAGAGAGGGAAAGAGAAGAGAACTTCTCTTTCTTTTCCTAACCTAAGTAATTTATAAAGTAGATTCACATTTTAGTTTTGTTTATTGAATATTTTGATTAAGTCTTTTAATCAATCCTAAGTTTAGATAAACTCTAAAGAAACCTATTCAAAAAGAAAGGCATTTTAAGATTAAATAAAATGAACCAAGTCCTAATGTTCGGTTTTCTTAGAGTTCATTCAAAAAGAAAGGCATTTTATATTCTGGGATCTGTGTGGCATCCTAAAAAGATGAATTTTTATATTCTAGCTTTTCACCACAGATGAAGGCAATCATATAGAAATTTTTCTCTACAAAATGTCAAGTCGAAGAGATTCCTATTGGGATCATCATCCTCAAGTCCAGAAATTGATGTAGGACTTGAGGATAATTCATATAAAGAATTAATGGAATTACCTTTTGATTGGTACTCACCTTGTATTCTTAATCTTGAAAAGAAGGGTTTGATTTCTTATACATGGTCTAAGCACAGGTCAAAGTACTTCAAGAAGCTATGAAACAATAGAGACAAGGATGCATAATTAAGATCAGGATTAGGATTCGATACAGTGGGTCCAGTCAATGACAATGATTACTACTTAGTTGTCACTAATCATTTGGAGTCTGATAGGTTCTTCAACCACACTAGCTCTTATGAGGTGTGTTTAGAAACTTTAGATGATCCAGATGATCTCTAAATCAAAGATGCACCGCTAGAATTTGAAGAGGTGATCCATTCAACAATTGACAAGCTTAAATAAATCAATCTCGGGATAGAAGAAAATCCATGCCCGACATACATTAGTTCGTTGTTGAATGAAGAAGAAACCAATGACAAGTTAGATTTTGATTGATTTGATTTTGCATGGAGCTATGAAGAGATGCTCGAATTATCTCCTGACATTGTAGTCCACAAACTTGCAATAGACCCTAACACTAACCCTATCAAGCAAGCTCCTAGACGCATGCAATTAAAAATTGAATAACAGGTCATTTTTGAAGTCAAGAAATTGATTGATGATGGTTTCATGTGAAAGAAAATACCCTACTTTGAAAGTTAAGAAAAGAATGGCCAAATTTGCATATACTTCTATTTTAGGTACTTAAATAAGGCATGTCCTAAGGATGAATTTTTTCTTTCTATACCAGAATTAATGGTGGACATTGCCTCATCTCATTCAGTTTTCTCCTTCATGGATGCATCATCTGGCTACAACCAAATCAAGATGGCCCCTGAGGATGAAAGAAACACTATTTTTTGAACCTCAATGAATCTATTGATAAGGTCATGCCTGCCTTAAAATGTTGGTGCTACATACCAATGGGTCATGACTCAGATCTTTAACAAACTCATCCATCATCAGGTTAAATGCTATGTTGATGATCTAGTAGTCAAAATTAAAGAAAAGGAAGACCACCTCTTTGACTTGAGAGTAGTTTTCGAATGGGTAAGATAATATAACCTCAAAATGAATCCCCTGAAGTGTGCATTTGAGTAGCTGTGAAAATTCCATGGTTTTGTCCCACAGGGAATAAAATAGATCAAAAGATCAAAGCTATCTTAGAAATGCCACCACTACAAGTTTAGCTCAAGATCTTCAATGGACATATATATCTAAGAAGCTTTATCTCTAATCTATCGGGAAGATGAAAACTATTTTTAGCACTTGTCAAAAAGGATGTGAAGTTCAAGTGGGTTGATAAGTGCCAATATGCCTTTCAAGACATCAAGTAGTGTTTGGTGAAGTTGCCGCCAAGAAATTATCCCAAGGTGCCACTCATCCCTCTAATCAAAATTGGATGACTCCTCGCTTTGTTAAGCCAATGACGAAGATAAGGAGAGTTCTCTCTACTATCTTAGCCATCATCTAATTTTTGCTGAAGTGAACTACCCACCTATTGAGAAACATTTCCTAGATTTAATCTTTGCATCCCAAAAGCTAAGACACTATATGTTTTCTCATAAGGTGAACTTGATTTCCAGAACCAATTCACTGTAGTATCTCATGACACAGCCAACGTTATTCAGATGTTTAGCATATTGGTCCATAATTCTCTCACAGTTTAATATCACATTCATACCCCTCTATGTCGTGAAAGGACAAGCACTAGCATATTTCTTAGTAGTACACCCACTACCTACTGATCGGCTTAGTGATGATCTCCCTGATGAACAAATCATGAACTTATGGGAGGTTGATAATCACCATTAGGAGATGTATTTTGGTGGTGCGGCTTCCATTCATAAAGGAGAAGAACCACGATTTACTCTTCCAGGAGGAATAGTTCTCTTAACTTCAGACCACGATGTGATGAGATTCTTATACTATCTCTCCAATCCATACACTAACAACGAAGTCGAGTATGAGGCTTTGATTGCTAGTTTGAAGTTAGCCATTATAGTGTGTGTCAAGAGCATTAACATCTATGGGGATTCTCAGTTGGTCATCAACCAGATTGCTAGATCCTATAAGGTTCTCAAACCTAAGCTTCATCATTACCACGAGTATACCATGAAGTAGTTGGCCCAAATCTTTGAGGTCACCATTGACAAGGTCCCTTGAGAAGAGAATGCAGTAGCAGATGCTTTGGCCAAACTTGCCAAAGAATTGGCTTGCCCGAAAGATGAGTCCATTCTAATAAGGATCCAAAACAGACAAGTCCGATCCCTTATTGATGTTGAACTCATCGAGAGACTTTCTCTTGAAGAGGAGGTTACCATTGCCAACAAAGATGAGGAGCTGGATTGGAGGCAACCATTCATAGATTACTTGAACACTGGCAAACTACCTCAAGAGAAATCACATCGATGAAAAGAGATCTCTCCCTATGCCTGGATGGATGGCACTCAGACCGATGATCTTTGATCAAAATGTGGTTACGCTATTTGGATAAACATAAAGCCCATAGGATAGTGATCGAGTACATTCAAGTCTATGTGGAGCACATCAATTCAATCCAAAGATGAAAGCAAAGATCAAGAGATTAGGATATTACTGGCCTTCGATGATTATAGATTGCATGGATGTATCTAAGAGATTCCATCAGTGTCAGGAACATGTTATCGTCCTACATCAACAACCCAACATCCTCCACCCTACATTGTCCTCATGGCCAGTTGAGTGTTGGGGTACCAACATTATGGGTCCTATCGAACCTCCTTCTTCCAAGGGTCATCGGTTCATCTTAGCTGCCACTGACTACTTTTCTAAGTGGGTAAAGGCAATCTCATCAGAGAGATCACAACTCAGCATGTGCTCCAATTTTTTAAGAACCATATCGTATCTAGATTCGGGGTGCCTCAACAAATTATATCCAATAATGGTACTTCATTCAAAAGCACCAAGATCAAAAGCTTTGCTAGAAGACATGGTATAGATTGGAGATACTCCACCATCTACTACCCCAGGAAAAATGGCCTAGTAGAAGAATTCAACAAAACTCTCATCCAAATACTAAAGAAGACACTTGATGGCAACAAATGACAGTGGCATGAGGAGTTAGTTGAAGCTTTGTGTTCGCATTCACATATAACTCCATCTTAATCTAAATTCTCAAGTGTAGGGTCAAGGTCTACCCTTAGAAGTTCAACTCCCATCACTAAGGATAGATTGGCAAGAAATAATTATAAAGGAATGCTGTTGTGGTTAGAAGAGCTCAAAGATTTAGAGGAGAGATGCCTAGCATGCTTTAACCTCAATACAAAGCCAAAATGATTCAAGCTCACAACAAGCTGGTCCGGCCTAGAACTTTTCAAGTAGGAGATCTTGTCCTAGTTCTAAGGAGACTAATTATTGCCCATCAAAAGATGGGAGGCAAGTTTCAACCCACTTGAGAAGGCCCTTTTGTCATAGAAAAGGTCTTGCAAGGAGGATCTTATCAGCTCATTGATTGTAAAGAGGAACACTCAATGCTTCCAATTAATGGGCTCTATTTGAAGAAATATTACCTATAAAAATATGTTTAAAAATAATTATCATCAAAAGAACAAAATTTCATTCCAATTCATCAAAACCTTTTCCTCATTCAAAACATTGTTTGCTTGTCTTGTGAATCCTCCACGACATGTTTAACATAGGTGTAAGAGAACCCAAGAGTCATCCTAACCCTCTCTCACAAGACAAACACAATCAAACACAATTCCCCAGTGCTATTAGAATAGGTGTGAGAGAACCCAAGAGGTATCCTATTTCAATTAGCACAACTAAGTTAGGTGTCAGAGAACCCAAGTGACATCCTTTCTTGGTTGGAATTGCAACTGCCATTCATGGCATCGTTTCATTAACTCCCCATGATGTGTTTAGGATAGGTGTAAGAGAACCCGAGAGGCATCCTATTCCTTCTAACATGAGCACAAATTAAAAAACAAATACATAACTTTCTTCTCTAGCTATTTTGATGTGGGAACAAGCCCCCAGTGGCACTCACTCATTAGCTTCTCTAAGTTGGGTTAACATGCTACCTTGCTAGTATGTCACCTAGTGGTCACTTGTCTAGCAGATGTGAGTCCCTACACTTTCTTCCTGACTTGACCATTAAACAAGTGCCTTGATAGATAAAAGAAGCTACCTCATGTTGATTTTATTTAAGAAGATGTGAGTCCCACATTTCTTCTTGAACTAATCATCATGTAAACTAGTTGTATATTTGAGGTTTTGGATAAGTCTGAGGCCTCTTTCCTACTCTTTGAGTTGATATAATGGCATTCACTTTGAGTTTCGGAAAAATCGAGTGAGACGATTATTTTAACAATCAATTCTATTGTGGGAAGATGTGAGTCCCCGATGCTTTCTTCCTAAGCTGATTATTGCAAAATGATGGGCACCTTAGGTTGGTTGATATAAGAAATGACTCACCCTGGATACACTCTGAGATGTGAGTCACTTTCTCATGTTGGCCACTGAATACCTATATATATTATCTTCTCTGAGGTTTTGGATAAAGCCCTTAGTGGTCCCTCTACCTATAGGAATTTTACTTAGATCACATACTTTGCGACCCCATTTAGAAATTAGGTTATTTTTGATTGAGCCTCCTTTCCTAGTATCCACTTGGTTGGAGAATTTATTCGGATGTGCATTCTCCTTAGTTCAAGAATGAGATTCTACTAATATAAGCTCCTTCTCAGTATGATTTCTTGCAAACTAACATGGTATAGGATAAACAATCTATTCGCTTGTGGATTAGGAATTCAAGCCCATCCTTTTTTTTTCCAAGTGTGCATCCTATCTGTGGATAAGAAATTCTATCGAACACCACTACTTTGAGTTGAGATAAGTTCCCTGGTTCTCTGTAGTCACCCTTAGGTCTTAATCTATTTTTCCACAATAACACTTTGGAAGATGTAAGTCTACTGATTCTAGCATGACTCACAAATCGATGGCCTCTAGGTCGTCATGTTACCTCGCTAATGTGTCTCCCTAGTTCTCTTTTATTTAGGAAAGATGTGAGTCTCTATGCTTTCTTCCCTAAATTAACCATTGCAAATCGAAAGACACCTCTTTGGTTGGATAGTTATCCTCTTGGTTGGGAAGCTACTCCCTTTGGATTGATAAATCTGAGGTAGATCAAGGAACCATGATCCCTACTCAGTGCAGTCCATCAAATCAATGGGATCCATCAAAAATAACTAAAAAATGAAATTAATCTTGATTGATTTACCCGAAGATTCAATTCAATGATTTCTGCGAAAGCAACCAGTCACCCCAGTGGTTCCTTATTTTGGAAGATGTGAGTCCCTACGCTTTCTTCTTAGCTTAACCATTACAAATCAAAAGGCAATCCCTTTGGTTGGATAGACCTACTATGTGGTTGGTAGACTATCCCTTTGGATTGGTAAATCTGAGCTAGCCCAAGGATGACATGGCCCCTACATAGTGCAGTCCATCACAAACTAATAGGATCCATAAAAAACAATTAAAATGAAATTAATCTTTGACTATCTTTGAGCTGATTTAGCTCCCCCAGTGACATTCACTTAATAGTTAGCCTTAGGTCTTCAATTTATTGCACAAGCAACCAATCACCTCAATGGTTCCTTATTTTGGAAGATGTGAGTCCTTGCACTTTCTTCTTAACTTGGCCATTTTAAATTGAAAGGCAATCCCTTTGGTTGGACAGTCCTACTATATGGTTGGTAGACTACCCCTTTGGATTTGTAAGTCTGTGTTAGTCCAAGGCTGACATGGACCCTACTCAGTGTAGTCCATCACAAACCGATAGGATCTATCAAAAATAACTAAAAATAAAATTAATTTTGACTATCTTTGAGCTGATTTAAGTTCCCCAATAACATCCACTCAATAGTCATCCCTAGGTCAGGTTTGATTTATTGCACAAGCAATCGATCACCCTAGTGGTTCTTATTTTAGAAGATGTGAGTCCCTGTACTTTCTTCTTAAACTTGACCATTGCAAATCGAAAGGCAATTCCTTTGGTTGGATAGTCCTACTATGTGGTTAGTAGACTACCCCTTTGGGTTGGTAAATCTGAGCTAGGCCTAGGACAACATGGCTCCTACTCAGTGCGATCCATTGTAAACCAATAAGGTCTATCTCAAAATCCAAAAAATTAAAATCTGAAATAAATTCAACCCTCCTCCCTCAGTGGAGTCCAACTAAACAAACAAAAGAAACTCAATCAACCTCTTCTAGTGGAGTCAAATCAAATAATCAAACAATCAAAATAATCAAATCAATCAATCACATCTCCTCGAGATGTGTCTTTTAGTTCTGTGAATCTCAATTCTAATCCCCAACAAATTTCACAACCTCTGTCCCTAAATGATTGAACTTGCTCAAGTGGAGAGTTAACATTTTCATCCCTAGTGGAGCACCAAATCATAAATCAACAAATCAAATCACTTTAGGTGACTCAAATCAAATCAAACCTCTCATCCTGGATGACTTGAACCTCTTCCCTAATGAAGGTTTACATACTACCCCTAGTGGATTTTTCACTCTCTTATGTTGACATGAGTCACACACTAAGCTCTTGATTCATTCTACACTTAGGTTGGTAGATCATGTAGTGTTTGTGATCATTCGTTTATCATCTTATCAACACTATGTGTGGTATACCTTGCCGCCACACCACCTTCTTTATTGACCTCACTTTTGGAGTGAGCTTTCTCTTCATAGACAGGACTCCTCTTAGACAGAGTTCTTAGTCTTAAGACACTGATTAGGTGAACACTTAACCTAATCCTAAAGACTTAGAAGAGTTAGCCATATGAATAGGTTATGCCTTAGGAGTGTTAGGAAAACTTGCCTTACCTATAGCTTGAACCAAATCCTTACTTTCTTCTTTCAAATCAACCTCAAATCCAAATCAAACTTCAAATTCAATCCAACTCCATATTCAAATAAAAATCTCAACTTAATTGATTTTCTCAAACCTTAAATCAATTCTAATGGATTTTCTTAAATCATGAATCAATTTCAAATGATTGAAATCTATGATTGAATTCTAAATCAAAAAATATTTCCTAAGTCACTTTGATTTCATCATATGGACTATGCTCAAATCAAATTCAAATCACTTCAAACTCAAGAGATTTTCTCATAACCCATTTATATTCTCATTTATATTTACAAATATAAATGAAATATAAATTCAAATAACCAAAACCAAATTCAAAACTCAAACCAAAATCTAACCTAAAACTAACCTATACCCTTTCAAGTCAAATTCTTGAACTTAACCAAATTAACCTCAAATTAATTCAAACCTTTGGATTTTCTCTCCAAACAATCAATCCTTCAATCACAAAACAAAATAAATCATAAACTTCAATCATAAAACCAAAACTAAAATTCAAAACTCAAACCCAAATCAAACCCATATACATCCTTTGAACTTGAAATTGTCAAATGAATCAAAATTCATTTGACTCAAAATCACTTGCAATTGGATTTATATTTCATTCATATGTCCATATATGTTTAACCACTTAAATCAAGCCTTCATCAAGTCAGTTGACCCACTTAGGCTCACTTGACCCAAAGTGACCTAAAGCACCTTTTTGAGCCAAATTCTAATCTTACCCAAATTGGATTGAACTAAACCCATCTAAGCCTCACATATGAGAAAAAATCATCATAAGATGATCAATCACTCAACTTGGGTGTCAACCAAGTCAAACCTAGCCTTTGACCAAGTCAACATTTGACCCAAATGAAACCTAAACTAGCCAAAATCCTCTATAGGCCAAATTGATTGAAACCATTGATCAAATCTAATTCGTGATCAATGATTGGACTTAACCATGTCATCATTTTAGCCAAACCTAGCTCGATTGGCCACTTGACCCAGTTGACCTAAAAAGTCAAAATGTGTCAAATCTTGATCTAAGCCAAATTGATTGCAACCAATAGGCCAAATTCATTCTAAATCACTTGTTGAAATTGACCAAAGCCATAATTGGCCAACTAGACCCAACCTAACCCAATTGACCATGAACCTAACTTGACCTAAAAGGTCAAATCAAACCAAAATCAAACCAAACTAAAATTAATTGAAACTAAAGCTTGCAAAACATTTTAAATGACCAACCAAACCTAAACCAACCCTTGACCTAACCCAATTAGGTCAAATGGGTTAGATTAGTCAACTTGACCCATTTGACCTAAGTGAACTCAAATGAACCAAAACCAAATATAAATCAAATTGAACCAAACCAATGATACAAAACCACTCCAAATCGTCATATGAACTTGATCCAACCCTAGGTTTGACCCAATTTGACCAATTGGTCAACTTGACCTAAGTTGACCCATTTTGACCTAAATGGGTCAACATGAGCCAAATCATATCAAATAAACTCCAAATTCATTGAAAATTAGCACAACCCATTTTTCAATCATTCTAAATATACCCAAATCAAAATCAAAGCCAAATGACCATTTTACCCTTAGGTCAAAGGGTAACCTATGATCAAATTCACTTGGAATTTGATCATATTCCAACTCAAGCCCACTTGGCATCCTCTTAGTGATCCATTTGGACACCAAGGAGGGTGGTTCATATGACCCAATGGGTTTGGGTCAGCCAAACCCAACCCAAAGCCAAAATTGACCACTCAATGGAAAATGAGCATATGGAATCACTCCATACTCTCATTTAACACATGGACAACTCCTCCACTACACTCACCTACAAAAACCGAACAAATGGCCCTAACAACCTAAACAACCCATTCCATGAGATCAATTTGATCAAAATGGCAAGGAGGCTCACGACCGTCTAATTCAAGTAGGGGGAGATATACTCCCCCTCATTCCATTCCAATTAAGCACACTTGCACTCGATTGAGCTCTAGGAACCAATAGGAAGCTCCCCAAGCTCTCCCAAGCATTTCCAAGATCTCTCCATTTTTCTCCTTCTCGATTTTACTCAAGCCAAAATAGGGGAAGAAATCCAAAACTCAAACTCACTCAATTCTCCATAAAATCCAAATTCCTCTTGCAAGCACTATCAAGGGACCTAATCGAGCTTTCCTAAATAATTTTCCAAGCAACCAAGCCACAGAAAGGAGGAGTTTGATCAAAGCCGCAAGCCATTGAAGGGGAGCTTGGCCAATTGGAAGATCCACTACATCTCAAGCCTTCAAACCCTCAACAGGGCTTCGTCTCCACTAAATTATGCTACCTCAATGGTTGGAAGCGTTGGTGATAGCTTCCGGTGACGTATGCATCAAAACTGAGCTTAGGTTCAAAATTCTTTGGTTCTTTGTGAAGGGAATTGTAATCCCATCGATTTTCCACAGTTAGATCTTCTTCTCTATGCTTCTTGATAGTGTGGGTTGAATCCTAACATAATCTGAGCTCAAGTGAGCTCAGATCAAGCCATGGAGTATGGACAGTCTCCATCTCCCACAGGCGAGGGCGGGGATGAATCATATCCCATGTGTTTTGGATGGACGATCCTGATTAATCTGCGTAGATCTAGTGATTTAATCCCTTTAGATCCATGAGTTTTATTTTGATCATTTGATCCTTGATTGGACGGCCTAGGAGAAATCTCATAGCACTGCTGGCTGATGCGGCATTTGATTTGACAATTTAAATAACCAATCCCATCACGCCACATGAAAAGTATGCATCGCGTTAGCAGCCCACATGGCGCAGACAGGATTAGTTATATAATCAGATTATTTAATGATCTATTAATCACTGAAACTTCAAAAATTCATAACTAAATGTTAAAAAATACAAACTGAACTTTATTTTAAAGATACTTCAAAGGGAAATAATATAAAATTAAGTTTAATTCATTTTGAACAGTAATATTTACTCAATTTAGATTTTATTAAGGATATAATTATGTTAATTACTTCTTAATTATTTTAATAAATAATTCCAAACTCTCCTGAGGTTAATTAGTGGGATGACCTCTGCCTCTCATAATTTTTTTAGAATTTATTATTGAATTAATTTAAGCAATTGCTTATTTCATCTCTAATCACTCTCTTAATCAATTAAATGATTAATTAACTTATTAAATGGTGCTGAATTCTTTAATTAAGCTTGTTAATCATCTTGGAATAGTAGATAGACTTAGGGAATGAGATTAGGATGCCTTTTCAAATCTTTTCCCCGTAGTCTATTTCATTTGAATAAAAATTTATATAATTTACAAATTGATTAATGATTTAAGCATTTCATTAAATAGCTTAATTAACTAAACTCAAACTTAGAAATTAATCCAAAAACTTAATCATTTAATCAATCTCATTGTTGGGTAGATACTTAAGTGTTCAATAACCTAAGTGCCTTTTAAGGAAATCATATCCAACCCACATGTGTGGGAAGGTTATGAAAGTACTTAATTAAACCCTTTAGCTCAATTAATCAATGATTGTGAGCCAATTGCATTAGACCCCTTTCTTTCTTAGGAGCATTACTGATTTAAATTCCAAGTGGTTGCATATCATATGTTGGCTCATAATTGTTGGGTTAATTATGTTAAAGTGGTGTAGGTAAGGGGTAATTAATGAACTTAATTCACACTTTAACCTAAACAAAACATAAAATCAATCTAATGGTTCTAAAATTAAACTAAAGTAATTCACATATGTGGGAGATGGGTTGGGATCAGCAAACCTCGATATTTCTAAAATCAAATCAAACTCAAAATTAAAACAAAATTTCTTTAAATAATTTTGATTCACTTTAAATGATCCTATTCCATAAGATTGTCTTTAGGAATTGATTAGGATTAATGAATTCATATGCTTACATCACTTTATTTCTTCCCAAGCATGTTTAATGTGGTTTATTATATGAAATCATACATTCATGCTTTTTGATAAATCAAATTAAAATGAAATGTTTCCTTTATATCAAATTGCATGTTTTGTCTAAAGTAAGTATATGAGTGGCTATTATCACTACTAAATTAAAAATTATTTTTAAAACTTGTAAATCAAAGACTATAAATGAATGTATGCTACTTATGAGTATATATAAGCTTGCATGTGAATAAAACTTAAAATGTGTTATGTGATTTTCTTCACTTTTTTTAACATGGTTTGTATAGGATTTGCAAGGTGTATAATCCATTTGAAAAGAACATAACACTTGCTTAAATTTACTCCTATGTACTCCCATGTCATGAATTAAGAAGGATCTTCACATTACACATATAAATTAAACAACCAAAATCAAACAACCAAAGATAAACCTTTTGCATGATTCTTTTTTCCATTCATTTCTTTTTGTACATGCACATGTATTTAAGAAAAGTGGTATATTAGTCTAAACCTCCCGGGGTTGCAAGGCTTTAGGTAGCCCTAAGAAGTTCTTGTACCTTATACCCTTGGTGTAGAAAATAATAGTGTCGTATTCACTTATGTCTTTCATACATGTAAATGTGCATTTGATTAATGGATAAAAGAATCCCTCTCTTTTCTACATAACAAAATCATGCATCATGAAGCATCCAAATTTTCTTAAGCAACATCCCTTAGAATTCATCATGAAAGTGTGCTAAATATTTACATTTGCATGTATAAATATGCTTGGGATTTATTCATATACATGATACATATGTTAGAAAGAAATAAAGTGTGGTGTGTTTTGTAATAGTAATTCAGTTTAATTAATCTTAAAATATCTTTCTTATTGAATAAATTTATTTAGAGCAAATCTAAACTTAAGGCTAATTAAAACACATAACAAAACATTCACTAAAAAAATCATTAATGAATCTACCTTAGAATATACTTAAGGTAGGGAGGAAAGAGAAGCCCTCTTCTCTTTTCCTCTCTTTACAACACTTAGTAATTAAATGTAAGTTCATTCAAACCAAATCAAATCATCAAATAAAATTAAAAAATTAACTAAATCACTTAAATGAAACCACCCTCTAAGTTGAATCCTTCACACTTAGAAAACTCTAACCTTAAAGCCTAGCTAGGACAAACCACACAAGCCTTGAATGGCAAATACATTAGGCTAAGTCACTATTTCTAGCTCTATGTTAGGTGGTGCATGGCTTGACACCTGATTTTATTTTGTGATGTAATAATTTAGTCTGGATGTTAGGGTGTATGTGCATAAACTAGATGACAGGACGATCTTAGCATAATCATTATCTTTTGCTAGGAATTGTGCTTAAGGGGCACTGTGATAAAAATATAAATGCTTTTACTATGCAGGTTGCTTATACCCCTAAGCATAATCCAAAAATAGTCCAGGTGGACTTGGTTACCCATGTGTGGGGTGTTAAGTCCAATTTATTCATACACATTCTTGGGATTGTGTGGTTTATTTAGCTAATCTCTATTTTGCAGGTTTTAGTTAGATTTATTTTTCCCATTTTTCATATAATTTTTGTAATTAGGATCTAGAATGATTGTTATGGGGGATTAGGATGAACATTGGTCATAAGACTATGTCTTATGTACCATGTGAAGCCTTTAGAGCAACCATATCCCAATCAACCAAAAGAAGAAAGAAGAAAGAAGAAAGAAGAAAGAAAAGAAGAAATGAAGAAAGAAGAAATGAAGAATGAAGGCCCCGATAACATTAATTCTTTTTTTATTGTAATTAATTCATTTATAATCTGTGTTGTATAAGGGTAGAGCTTAGCTACCCAATTTGTTTTCAGGTTTGTGCAGTGGAGCCCAACCACAAAGGCCTTTTATTCTTTTATGTTAGCTTTATAAATTGTTTGATATTTATTTAACTTGTGCATTAAGATGACATATTTTTCCTAGTTTCTTCTTTTCTTTGATGAATGGCCTAGATGTGAATAGGATCTTACAAAAAAATAAATTTTCTATCAAATTAAGTAGCACAAAACTAAAAATTAATAACTTATAACCTCACATAAAGCCTAGGTTATAAATCAAGATAAAAGATTTAACAACCCCTTAGCTGGATGTTGTATGTTTTCACATCATGCATAAAAAGCACCTTGCTTCACTCTTGCTTATGGAGGGCTTTCACCTTTGCTAGGGAACTTGGCTTGACCTTTGAGAACCATGGTGGAAACACACCTTCTTCTTGCTAATTTTGGCCCATAACTAATTTCTCATGCATTAGGCATATGAATTCCATAGCATGTGTCAAATAAATTGTCCAAAAATAAAAATAAAACATAACAAAAATTTGCATTATATTTAAATCATTAATCATGCCCTACATGATCTAGTCTCTTAGGGAGTGTCTTTAAGGACTTAGTTTCTTTCTAAATAAATAATAGCCTAGCTATCTTGCAAAAGCATAAGACTTGCCTACATGTATTTAAAATTGTAGGAGGAGTTAATTGCAGCCACCCTAGGAGATTGTAAGTCCAAACAGTCAGGTGGTATATCCTCTCTTGTTGAGATAAATCATATACCCATTTTTGCCTTAAATTTAGTTTGTGCCTTGGCTCTCGCTAAATTTCTCTAGATTTAGGTTCAGAGGTTGCTACCTCCCTTCTTGGGCTATAAGCATAAATCCTCAACTCTTAGGCATTTCCATGATCTTGTGTTGTGGATTGTAAGCCCTAGATTTCTAATAAAAATTTAACTCAAAAAAATAATTCTCTTCAAATTCAAAAATATAAAGCGCAACCATGGGATAGTTTGGGATGTTCACTAGGTTTCCTAGCATCGTGAGCATCCCCTACTTATCTACCTTTGGTTTCGATAATAACTCCTTCTTTTTGATCAATTCCACTTGATCTTCTAAAAATAAACCAATTGATTGATAGTTCTATCTTTGAAATCTTTGGAGACAAAGATCATTTACCTTAATCAAGAGTATTCTTAGAGAATCTAATTCTTTAGGATGTAATTAACTATGAGGGATTGCCTCCATAAAGAACTTAACGAACCTAGTTTAAAATAAACCCTGCTTTACTTTTTCATGTAAAGTTGGGGAAGAATCTCTGGTACATTTGAAGACCCATCATCCTTAGGAGTCCTTATTAAGGTGCTTAGGTCCATTATAGGATGATGACTTCTCTTGATATAGTACATCATTCCTTAATGTCATACATGATCACTCAAATAAGAGCATCCACAGATCTATGTAGTGTCCAAACAAAAAGAAGAGTTTTATTTTTTCCTTCATTTATTTCATCTCATTTTTAGATGAAGATAAAAATAAAAAAATTTACCACACCCAGTTTCGTAGCCTTCTCCCATAGTAGCTGGCAGAGCAGAGTTGGCACATACCTCATATCATCCTAGATGCATTCTCGTAGAGGAAGATAGTGGTAGCTTGTATAGTAAGGTGGTGGATAATACCTCCATGCATGAGAAAGATAACAAACACATGGTGGAGCAACAGGTGAGGGAAGCCAACCCGAGGTGGCTCATCTGTTCCAAAGGGTAGACTCTACCTGAAGGAATTTAATGCAGTCCAATATCCTAAGGGTTTCGTGATTCCTTCTTTCAAAATCTTTGATGGCAGTGGGAACCTTGACGAACATATTGCACATTTTAGGGCCGACTATTGCAATGTCGGAGGTAGCTACGCCCTTCTTTTTAGATTGTTTATTAGCAATTTAGCGGGTGTTGCATTTGATTAGTACATCAAACTGCATAGCAGTTTGGTAAAGACATTTGCTGAGTTGAGCATCTCTTCATCAAGAGGTTTACTGGAGCTCAACAAAGGGTTACTGTAGGCGACCTCATTATAGCAAAGCAAAATTTTAATGAGTCCATTGTTGATTAGATTCTCAGGTGATGAAACCTGAGTATGAAATGAAAATAACAGCTGTCTGAAAAGCATGCCATAAAGATTCTCTAAAGAACATCCATGGCCTGGTTGCTTTCATGTTCAATGGGTTTACAATCAAAATCTTTGAGAAATTAATCAACAAGGCAGCTAGTCTACAAGAGGAAGCTAAATAGTTGCCTTTCTAGGATCAGTCAGCCAAGCCCAAACCTCAGAAGGCATTTGAGAAGAAGTCAGGGGTAGTCACAGCAGTTGATAAGGGGAAGAAACCAGCTAGGGTTTAGTCCGATAAGCCTCGAGCTCAACAACCTCCTTTGCCACCTCTTTGCCACCTCCTCTACCACCACCTCGGCCATCATACCAGCCACCTCAATTGCCATAATAGCCACCACCACCATCTCCTCATCGCATCTCTACCCACCACCGGTAGCTATTACTTACTCTTATCGATAGATTGAATAAGCCTTATTCATTCAAGAGGGAGGTAGTCAGAAAGATCTTTAAGAATCTCTTAAAGAAGCCTGATTTTTTGCTATCAGAGCCTAAGAGGTAGGAGGAAGTGGGCAAGAGTCATGATCCAATCTATTGCCCCTACCACCGCATGTTAGGCCATGTCTTAGAAGATTGCATTACCTTTAAGGACTGGCTTGAGCATAGCTACAAGTCGGGTGCCATCGTCATCCTTAAGGAATACCTATTAGAACAGTTTTCTAGTTCTGTTAGAGTAATCCTTGGGGATGCATACGATTCTCTTAAGGAAAAGGAAGGTTAGGATATCTCCCTATCCCGAACCTCCAAGAAAATCATCTCTAAGATCAGGAAATTACCTTTACAAGTGCCTGAGGTAGCTCAAACCTCCAACTCTAAGGAAGGTTTGTAAGTCACTAAGGATAACTTGAGGGAGGTAGGAGCCCAACAGCAGTAATGACAGCCTCCACTTGCCTAGGATAGCATAGTAACACAACCAGCAATCAGTTTCAACACTCTTTCCACAATTGCAGCTACAGTTTCTCCAATCAACTCTTCTTCTAGCAGCTGTATTGTATCGGTGGAGGGGGGGGTGCCAAATTCCTCACTCTACTTACTTTACTTGATTTCTATTTTGTACCTCCATCCAAGTCTAAGAAATCAATGATGAAAGCTGATTCCACTTACATTTGTGTATCTTCTGATGATCTTCTTGAGTTTATTTATATAGAAAGCTTTCTGAGTCTAATTAAAAATAACTCTAGTTTCGATCATTCTTCTTCTGATTTAGAAATGGATTATCCATTTCTAAATCACTCGAGTTCGCTCATTGAGATTGACTTGGAGTAATTTGACTCCAATGATCCCATAGGAGAAGTTGTAGATGAACCAGATAAGCAGGTAGAACTTTCCACTAAACCATCTCATGAAGTCACTGATGTCAACTTTTGCAGTAACAAAGTTCTACTTCCTAGGGTAGCACCTCAAGATAAGGGTAAACAAGTATTGGTTCAAGCGATTAAGTAGCCCCTCCACAGGATGCTCCACCTATGGATATGCTTGTGGAGGACTAGCCTAAAGTTGACTATAATCTCTTCGCTCACTTGAGAACATTGCCAGCTAAGCTAAGCATATATGATGCCATTGTCCTATCCAAAGATATGAGGGAGTCATTAATCAAAGCCCTTCTTGATCTAGAAATATGCTTAGCTCTACTAACTGCTATTGCAGAGGAGGCATGTTATTCAAGAGAAGACTGTCAAGTTACATTCACAGATGAAGATCTTCTTTTAGGGACAATCGATCACAACCGTCCCCTCTACATCACAGTAGATATGGGTAGATTTAGACTATCCAGTGTATTAGTTTATCTAGTGCATCAGTGAATATTATGAGTCTAAAGACCCTTGCCTACATGAGGATTGACATCTCCAAACTCCGAGGAGATCGAATGATGTTGAGATAATTCAATGAGCAAGATGAGAGAGTTTTAGGTTCCATAGTGTTGCATTTGGAGATAGATGACTGGAAGACAGAAGCCAAGTTCTACATAATTGATTTGGATACATCTTTCACTACTTTGCTCTGTAGACTTTTGATACATGAGAACAAGATGGTTCCATCCTCTCTACATCAATGCATCAAATTTTGGAGAGGTAGAATCGAATACTATGTCAAAGGAGACTTGAAGCCATTTTCAGTTAGAGAGGTCAAGATATATGAGGATGCGACCTATTATCTTCCTCAAAATTAGAAAGTATATTCTTGCGAACTTGCTGAAAGTTCAAAAATAAAAGAAAAGGAAGAAAAAAAATGAAAAATAAAAAAGAAAATGAAAAAGGAGCGAGAAATAGACATTGATGAAGAAGTAGAGCTTAAAGTTAGATTTCATCCCACAGTTCGTTCCTCCATACAAACACATGGGTAGGATGACTCAACCCCCACCAAGTAGAGAAAGAGGTAGATCCAGAGTTCAGGAGGTGGAAGACCTCCTGGTGGTGACCTTGGAGCATGTTCCTCATAGGTACTCACTATCCATATAGACTTGGAATCCAGTTTGAAGGATGAGTCTCATGTGGTTAGCACACCAATCAACCCCTCTCAGTGGGTTCCATTAGAGGTGACATTCGAGCTAGACAGTGATGAAGACCAGGCCTCCAAGCAAAGCATGAATGCATCCAAGTCAATATTATGCAGAATAATTAGCGGCTTGGGAACCTTAACCCCACTCTTAGAAAGTTGAGGGTTTGGTAGTTAAGGAGGCCCCCAAGTCATCCACAAATGTCAAGCTAAAAAGGTTTTTGTTGGGAGAATCATCCTCAAGTCAGGAAGCTAGTGTAGAACTTGAGGATGGTTCATATAAAGATCTAATACAATTACCTTTTGATTGGTATTTGCCTTGTGATCTTAATTTGGTAAAGAAGGGATTAATCCTACATATTTGATCTAAACACAGGTCTTACTTTGAAAGGTTATGGGACAACCAAAGTAGACATCCTCAATCAAGGCCAAGACTAGGATTCGACACAGTGGGTCTAGTCGATGACGACAATCATTGTCTGGTCATCATAAATCATTTGGAGTTTGATAGGTTGTTTTCAAATCATGCAAACTCCTATGAGGAGGTGTGTTTAAAAACTTCAGATGATCAAAAGATCTTGAAGTTAGAGATGCACCACCAGAATTTGAAGAAGAGATCACATCAACCATCGATAAACTCAAAGAAATCAACTTAGGAAGAAAAGAAGATCCACGCCCGACATACATCAATTTCTTATTGAATGAAGAAGAAACCAATGACTTAGTTAGATAATTGATTGAGTTTAAGGACTATTTTGCATGGAGTTATGAAGAAATATCTTGTTTATCTCTTGATGTAGTTGTCCACAAACTAGCAATAGATCATAATGCTAACCCTATCAAGCAGGCTCCTAGACGCATGCGAATAGACATTGAGCAGCATGCCATTTCTAAAATCAAGAAATTGATCGATGCTGGCTTCATCAAAGAAGAAAAATATCCTATCTAGTTGGCCAGTGTCATTCCAATTAAGAAAAAGAATGGTCAAATTTGCATATGCATCAATTTTAGTGATCTAAATAACACATATCCTTAGGATGAATTTCTACTACCTATACCAAAGCTGATGGTGGACATTGCCTTATCTCATGCAGCATTCTCTTTCATGGTTGGGTCATCTAGCTATAACCACATTAAGATGACCCCCGAGTATGAGAAAAATACTGCTTTACAAACCTTGATAAGAATCTATTGCTATAAGGTCATGCCCTTCGGCCTTAAAAATGCTGGTGCTACGTACTAATGGGCCATGACTCGGATCTTCAACGAGCTCATTCATCATCAGGTTGAATGTTACGTTGATGATCTTATACTCAAAAGAAAAGAAAGGGAAGACCACCTCTTTGACTTGAGAGTAGTTTTTAAATAGTTAAGATAATTTAACTTTAAAATGAATCCCCTGAAGTGTGCATTCAGAGTAGCTTCAAGGAAATTCCTTGGGTTTATTGTCCGGCACTATGGAATAGAAATTGATCTAGAGAAGATCAATGCGATATTAGAAATGATACACCCTAAAAGTCTAACTCAACTCAGATCATTACAAGGGTGGTTGGCATAACTAAGATGCTTCATTTCCAACCTATCAAGGAGATGCCAGTCATTCTCAGCACTTGTCAAAAAGGATGCCAAGTTCAAGTGGGATAATAAGTGTCGATGCTTTTGAAGACATCAAGCACTACCTGATGACGCCACCAGTTCTTGCAGCATCTATTTCAGGCAAGCCACTGATACTATATACTACTGCATTAGATGACTCCCTTGGAACTTTATTAGCTCAAACCAATGACGAAGGGAAAGAGAATGCACTCTACTATCTCAGTCATCATCTAATCCCTGCTGAGGCAAACTAACCACATATTGAAAAGTACTACCTAGCTTTAATCTTTGTATCCCAAAAGCTACGTCATTACATTCTTTCTCATAAGGTGAATATGATCTCTAGGATCAATCCACTATAATATCTCATGACACGCCGATGTTATCCAGATGGTTGGAGTGTTGGTTCGTGATTTTGTCACAGTTTGACATCACTTTTGTACCCCCTCCATGCAGTGAAAGGATAAGCACTGACGGATTTCTTAGCAGCACACCCACTTCCTGTTGATTCTCAGCTTAGTGACGACCTCCTTGATGAACAAATCATGAACTTAGGGGACACTAGCATTCATCACTGGGAGATGTATTTTGATGGTGCGGCTTCCTTTCAGAAAGTAGAAGAACCATAATCTACTATTCTAGGAAAGGTAGGGATAGAAATAGTTCTCCTAACTTCATACCGCGGTGTGATGAGATTCTCATATCATCTGTTTAATCCATACACCAATAATGAAGCTGAATATGAGGCTTTGATTGTTGGTCTAGAGTTAGTCATTACATTGTGCATCCAGAGCATCAACATCTTCGGAGATTCTCAATTAGTTATCAGCCAAATTGCTGGGTCTTACAAAGTTCTAAAGCCTAAGCTCCATCACTACCACAAGTACACCATGGAGTTGTTGGCTCAAATCTTATAGGTTACCATCTACAAGATTCCTTGAGGAGAAAATGCATAGTGGATGCATTAGCCAAGCTTTCCAAAGAGTTGGCATGTCTAGAAGATAAATCCATACCAATAAGGATCCAAAACAAACAAGTCTTATCCCTTATTGATGCTAAACTCATCGAGAGACTCTCTCTTGAAGGGGAGGTTGCATTGCCAAAAATGATGATGAGTAAGATTGGAAGAAATCATTCATGGATTATCTAAATACAGGGAAACTACCTCAAGAGAAGTCATTAGCCCATAAGTGAAGTAGAGAGCTCTCTCATACGCTCTCATAGATGGTACCTTATGCGGGCAATCCTTCGATCATATGTGATTACATTGTCTAAACAAACATGAGGCCTATAGGATCGTGACTGAGGTCCACTCAGGTTTATGCAGAACACATCAATCCGATATGAAGATGAAAACCAAGATCAAGAGACTAGAATACTACTGGCCTTTGAAGATCATAGATTGTATGAATGTATCTAGGAGATGACACTAATGATAGGTGCACGGTGTGGTCTTACACCAACCACCCAATATTCTATATCCTACATTGGCCTCATGGCCATTTGAGTGTTGGGGTACCGACATAGTGGGTCCGATTGATCCTCCTTCTTCCATGGGTCACTGATTCATTCTAACTACCACAGACTACTTTTCCAAGTGGGCGGAGGTAATCCCATTCAGAAAGGTCACAGCTCAGCATGTGCTCCAATTTTTTAGGAACCATATCATATATAGGTTCAGGGTGCCTCGGTGAATTATATCCGATAATGGTACTGCATTCAAGAGCACCCAAATCAACAACTTTGCTCGAATATCATGACATAGATTGGAGGTACTCTATCATCTATTACCCGAGGGAAAATGGCTTAGCAGAAGCCTTCAATAAAACTCTCATCTAGATATTAAATAAGACACTCGATAACAACAAGCGGTAGTGGCATGAGCAGTTAGTTGAAGCCTTGTGAGCTTACTGCACCACATACAAGACTCAAATCATTCTATCCCATTATCTTTAGTGTATGGGTCTGAAGTAGGTCTTCCATTAGAAGTCCAACTCCCATCATTAAGGATAGTTGTGGGTAGAAAAATCACAATGGAGTAGAACGCCAAGTTGCGGTTAGAAGAGCTAGAAGGTTTGGAGGAGAGATGCCTCCGGGCTTGCCAAAACCTCGAGTTGTATAAAGCCAAAATGATTCAAGCTCATAGCAAGTTAGTCCATCTTAGAGCTTTTCGAGTAGGAGAGCTTATTTTAATTCTAAGGAGATCAATTGTTGCTCATCCAAAGATGGGAGGCAAGTTTGATCCCACTTGGGAAGGCCTTTTTGCCACAGAGAAGGCCTACTAAGGAGGATCTTATCAGCTTATAAATTATAAAGGAGAGAACCCAATGCTTCCAATCAATGGGCTCTACCTAAAGAAATATTATCCATAAATCTTGTTTCAAATCAATTATCAATAAATTTTTTTTGATCTTAAACTCCATCTCTTCATATTGGTTAGGAATACCTTTGCTTGTGAATTCGCCACGATATGTTTAGGGTAGGTCTAAAGAACCCAAGTGGCATCCTATCCTTTAGCAACACAACACCTACACAAACTACACACAACCACATACAAAATAAACATATATCTTTTGTCTCAAGCTATTTTGATGTGGAATAAAACCCCCTGTGGCACTCACTCATTAGCTGTTGTAGGTCGAGCTGACATACTACCCTGCTAGTGTGTCACCCCAATGATTACTTGTCTCGAGGATGTAAGTCTACAGGCTTTCTTCCTAACTCGGTCCTCCTATTGAGGGTGTCCCGTCAGTAAGCAGCATCTATTGTATGGATTCAAACGAGCATAGTTCCACAGTTGGCCATCAACAAGTCTTTGTTCTAGTCCAGCTAGGAAAATCAACCTTGCCCGTGATTAAATTCAAATTCCAAAACCCTTCCTAAGCCTTTTGATTTTATCTTATGGACTTAGCCTTAACCAAATTCAAATCAACCTCAACTCAATTAATTTTCTCAAATATCCATTCAATCCCAAATTAAATCTCAACCTAAATTCCAAATCAAATGATTGAAACCTAAAATCAAAATCAAATTTCAAAATCCCTTCCTAAGCCATATGAACCACCTTCATATGCTAAGCCAAAACTCCTTTTAAACCAAATCAAACTTGGTTTATTTCTTTATAAATCAATCATTCCTTCATTTATATTCACAAATATAAATGAACTCCAAATTCAAATAGCCAAAACCAAATCAAACTAAATCAAAATAAATCAAGACCTTTCTTAAGCCATATGGACCTACCTCCATAAGCTTAATCAAATCTCAACCCAAATCAACCCAAACTCAATTGATTTCTTTACAAATCAATTATTCCTTCATTTATATTCACAAATATAAATGTGACCCACTCTCCAATGACCAAAAATAAATCAAACTAAATCAATTCCCTACTTAAGCCCTTTTGACCTACATCCTTAAATTTGGTCAAATTTGCATCCAAATCACTCCAAACTCAAGTGATTTTCTCATGAATCATTTATATATTTATTTATATTCACAAATATAAATAAAATATAAATCCAAATGACCAAAACCAAACCCAAATCAAATGAAATTTTTATTTTTAGCCTTTTTAACCAATTTCTTGAACTTGACTAAATGATATCCAAATCAACTCAAAACCCATTGATTTCTTCATGATTCAGTCATTGTTCCAAATATAAACACAAAATATAATTATCAAACCAAATCCAAGTCAACTCAAGTCAAGCCCATGTTCACCCCTTTTGACTTGAAATTGTCATATGAATCCAAATCCATTTGACTCCAAACCAATTTCAATTGGATTGATATCTTCATCCTAGGCTCATATATGAGTTCAACTAAACTTGAATCAAGCCAAAACCAAACTAGTTGACTCATTTAGGTCCACTTGACCCAAAGTGACCTAAAAAACCTCTTTGTGCCAAGTTTCTAATCCAACCCAAATTGGATTGAACTAAGCCCATCCAAACCTCACATCATGATCAACAATCACCCTAGGATAATCAACTACCTTAAATTAGGTCAATTCAAGTCAACTTAGTCCTTTGACCAAGTCAACATTTAGCCCAAATGAAACCCAAACTATCCAAAACCCACCATATACTAAGTTGATTGAAACCATTGATTCAAACCAATTCATAATTAATGATTGAATATGACCAAACCTTCATTTGAGCCAAACCAAGTCCAATTGGTCATTTGACCTAAGTTAACCCAAATTGGCCTAAAATTCAAAATGGGTCAAATCATGATTTGATCCAAATTGATTGCAACCAATGGCTGAAGTTTATTCCAAATCATTTATTGAACTTGACCAAAGCCACAATTGAGCCAAATTTGACCAATTGGTCAACTTGACCCAACCCTAAATTGACCTAAAAGGTCAAATTAGCTAAAATTCAAAGTAAACCCAAATAAAATCAAACCAAAGCCTACAATCATTTTCAATTAACCAATTGAACATGAACCAACACCTAACCCAACCTAATTTGGTCAAATTGGCCAACTTAGCCCATTTGACCTATTTGAATCCAAATGAGCCAAAATCAAACTTAAGCCAAATAATCAAAACCACTTGAACCAAAACTCTTCAAACCATCATTTGATCCTAACCCAAGCCTTAGTTTGACCCAATTTGACCAATTGGTCAACCCAACCCAACTTAACCCATTTGAACCCATTTGACCATATAAAGCCAAACCACCCCAAACCAACCCATGGGACCCTAGGACCTAGCCAAACCAAACCCAAACTAGCCGTAGAGCATTCCCAAACTAGTCCAAATCCAAGTAGGACCCAACCTAAGGAAATTAACCATTGGATAAGCTCATTTGCATTGGATTCTTGCCATAATATGCAAGGTCCACTCTCCCATCACCATGGCAGCCATCCCATTGTCAAATGGGGTATGCCTAGCCTCCCTAGCCCACCCTAAAACCACTAGGATTGTCCATGGACCAAAAGGAGTTAAACCAAGTCACCTCCCTTCATACCTGAGCATCCAAAAGACCAACCCAACTCAAACCTCCCATACCTTGCCTTGAGCTCCCTGCCATAACTTCCTCCACTCCTGGCGAGCCACGTGGAGCTGACGATGACCCATCCGACACCTCGATGGTGGCAAATCGATAGAAATTTAGGGATAGATCCTGTCCATCCATCACACTCAATTTCAGGGTATACTCCCTCAATTCAAGCGATAATTATCATAATTTGCATTAGGAGAGCCACTTGAGTGATTTAAAAATCCCAGAGAGTTTCCTAGAGCATTCTAAAGCCTCCCAAGCTCGAATTTCTTTCTCCCGTGTGCAGTCAAAATAAGGCAGGCTAATCCAACATTCCATTTCCTCTCCACTCAACCAAATCTCAATCAACTTTGCACACACCATCACCACACCTCGTCGAGCAATACCAAGTTATTTCCCAAGCTTCCAAGCTATTGGAGGTCCAAGTTTGATCAAAGCTGAAGCTTCTATGAGCTAGGATTGGTAGTCCGATCGGCTCACTTCAAATTAAGGTCCAAGCTTCTCGGTTTCACCTCCAGCGAAACTACCTCGATCCCGACATTAGCTCCGGTGAGGTAATTCCTCAAAACCGTCAGTTTAGGGAAAAAGTGGTTGGTCCTTTTCAAAGGAAATTTGTATGTTATGCATTTTTGACCGTTGGATGCGCTTGTCTCCTCCTCCTAATGGTGTGGGATCAATTTGATCCCAATCTAAGCTCTAGTGAGCTCAGATCGAATGGAGAAAGATGGAGTCCATCTTTCTCCATTCATGAAGGAGACAGATCATCATTCCGTGATCGAAAGACGGTCTAATCGATCATGTTAGATCCCTCATTTCGCTTAACCACAGAGATGATCATCCGATCGTCAGATCGATAATCCATGGGAAAGCGCATCCATCATAATCTGACTTAGCTTCCTGATTTGATAACTTAAATAGCATATCCCATCGCACCACAAATTAATTTCAAACTTTTCAGAGATGTTTAGGGGATGACCTCTACCTCCCCTATATTTCTTAGAATTTATTGGATAGTTAATTAGAGAAATTCATTGATTAAGTCTCAATTACTCTCTTAGGTTAATTAGTGATAATTAATCAAATGAATAGTGAATTGATCCATCAATTGAGTTCATTAGCCTCTGTTAACAGTGGAAAAACTTAGGAAAATGGGTTGGGACCCCTCTTCCAATCTTTTCCTTAAGTCTTCTTCATTCTCTCCTTAAAATTAATTAATTAAGACTCATTAATTAATTAATTAATCAAATCAATCAAAACCCAAATTATATAAACTTTAATTAACTAATTGAAAAGATTTAGGGATTGAGACTTAGGCTTCTTTCTATATCTCTTCCCTTAAGTCCATTTCATATTGTTGATTAAGAATAATTAGGATTTAATTAGATAATTAATGAACTTAATTAACTTGATTAAACCTACCTCCCTTAATTAACTCTTGGGTAGCTCTTTGGGTATTCAATAATCTAAAGAGAGAGAGAGCTAATGAAATTATGGTTAGCTCACATGTGTGAGAAAATCATAAAAGTAATTAAGTGACTCCTTAAGCTTAATTAACTATTAATTATGAGCCAATTGCATTAGGCCCCCTATCATTTCTTAGGAGAATTGCTAATTTAGTTTTCATGTGGTTGCATCTCATGTTGGCTCATCATTATTTAGTTAGTTAGTTTAAGGTGATGTAGATAAGGGTTTAATTAATTGATTTAATTCATACCTTAACCTAATTAAGACATAAAATCAACATAATTACTTTTCATTAAATCAAATTAACTCATACATGGGAAATGGGATTAGGATTGGCAAACCCTTTTCACATTTCTTAAATCAAATCAAACATAAAGATCAAAAATGGCTTTAAGAAACTTTGGTTTATTTTAAACGAGTTTGTTTAATATGATTGTCCTTAGAACTTAGTTGGATTGAATAAAATTCATGCTTGTGTTTCTTTATTTCCTTTCAATCATGTTAAAATGTTATATGCCACTTGTATTCACGCATTCATTTCTTTCCAATTAATCAAATGAAAATGATTTCCTTTATGTCAATTTGCATGTGTTGACTTAATTAGAAATATGTGTGGCTATTAAATCTCAAATGTATTTTCAAAAGCTTATTAATGAAGAATAATATGTATATTGTGACTTTAGTTATACATACATAGGAGATGCATATGAATATAAGCTTAGTGTATGAAGCGAAGTCTATTTCTTACATTCACATGTTGACTTGCATAAGTTTGAATGTTAATGGATATATTAGTCTAGACATTCTGGGGACGCACAACTTTAAGTAGCCCCAAGGAGGTTACTACCTCACTCCCCTGGTACAGAATAATGGTGATGTACTCGTTTGATTTCATTCTAATGCATCTTAACATTGGAATTTAAATAGAGCTTTAATTCATTTACATAAATAAATCAATTCAATTGAATTATACTTTTGCATGATTTTCACTCTTATAGTTATTTATACATCCATATGTATTTAAGAGTAGTGGGTATATTATTCTGGATATTCTAGGGATGCATAGCTTTAAGTAGCCCCAAGGAGGTTCCTACCTCACTCCCCTAGTGTAGAACAATGGAGCCATACTTGCTTAAAACTTTTATACATTTGAATGTGTATTTAGCTAATGAATGAAAACCCCTTTTTTCTATTAAAAATACATGCATTTATACTTTGTTCAAGTGGTTGGATTGATTAGTCATATAATTTAGAGTTCTTTTCTTATGCTTTTGTATAAGAATTTAGATAGAGCTTTAAACTAATATGATAAAATAATTCAATCAAATGAAACATCAATTCCAAGTATATGTGCTTACATTCATCATTTAAATGTGCTAAGATATAAATTGCATTTATAGGTATGTTTAGGATTTAATTATATGCATGTCATATATATGATGGAAAGAAATGAACAAACATGTGTTATGTGATAGTAAATAATTCCAATTAATCTTAAAATGTCTTTCTTATTGAATGAGATTATTTAAAGTGAACTTAAATCTAGGATTAATTAAAATATGTAATTAGCCATTCACTAAAAAGATTTGATTAATTAACTTACTTCAGATGTGACTTAAGGTAGAGATAAAAGAGAGTGATCATCTCATTCTTTTTCTTTATAACACTTAGTTATTTTGTGTAAGACAAGATGAAACAAAAGAAAACATTAAGTAAATTTTACAAATCAACTAAGCCACTTAAAGTGAAACCATCCTTCAAATTAAATCTCTTCATACTTAGAAAATCTTAACTCTAAAGCCTAGTTAGGACATACCACATGAGCCTTAACACACACATTAGAATTAAGTCACAACTTCTAGTTTTATGTTAGGGTGGTGCATGGTTTGGTGTATCCTTTATTTTGTGATGCATTGTTGTAGACTGGATGTTAGGTTGTATGCTTTGTAGACTAGATGATAGGTCATGATTAGCCTAATCATATTTTCTACAGGAGATTTTTCTTAAGGGGTGCTTAAAATAAATATAAATGCTCTCTTTTACAAGTTGCTTAACTCTTAAGCATGATCTACATTAGGACAGGTGGACTTAGTTACCCATGTGTAGGGTGCTAAGTCCAAATTATACATATAACTACTTGGGTTGTATGGTGTGTTTAGTTAACACTTATTTTGTAGGTGTAGTTAGATTTACTTTTTCTATTTTTGATGTAAATATGCATTAGGAATTTGAGTAAGCGTTATGGGGGTTAATGATGAACATTGGCCAAAAGGTTTAACCCTGGGATGCCATGTGATGCCTAGAAGCTTACCAAATCAAATGAAGCAAATCAAATGAAGAAATGGAGGAAGCATGAAGACTTGAAGACTCCTCCATAACACTTATCATTTATAATTTGTATTCATTCTTTCATATACCAGGTTGTATAAGGGTAGAGCTCAGCTACCCATTTCCTTTTTGAATTGTATAATGGTACATGACCGCGCCGACCTATTATTCTTTTGCATTGGGTTTATAAGTTGATTGATGCTTTGTTTACATTATGCAATAGAAATATATGTATTTTCCTAGTTTTTTTATGTATGATGATTTAATGTGTGGCCTGGATCCATTTAGGCTCTTAGGGAAAAATAAAATTTTTATCCCAATCATAACTCATAATTAAATTTCTAAATAACTCATAACCTCACATAAATCCTAGGCATTAAATCAAGATAATTAAAATATTTAGCAACCCTTGGCTGAATGTTGTATGCTTAACATCATGCATATCATATTATTTCACTCTTACTAAGAGAGGGTTTCCATCCTTGCACGATAGGGGAAGACTTGACCTTTGAGGGTCTCCCTTATGTTGGAAAATATCTCTTTCTCTCTGATTTAGCCAATAACCCTATTTCATCATACATTTAAGCATATAAAATTCTATAGCCTTTATCAAAATGAAGAGTCCAAAATTAAATAAAATTTGATAAAATTTGCATTAGATTAAGTCATTATTCATGCTACTCATACTCTAGTCTCTTAGAGAGTTAGTTTAAGGACTTTAGTTTCCTTCTAAATAATAACAGCCTAACCATCTTACAAAATATATGACTTGACTACATAGTTTTAAAATATAGGAGGAGTTAGTTGGCTACCACTCTAAATAGTTATGAGTCCAGCAGTCAGGTGGTTTCTCTCTCTTGTGGAGGTGAACAATATACCCATCTTTGCTTAGATTTACATCATGCTTTGGCCCTCGCTAAAGCTCCATAAATTTATAATCTGAGGTTATTGTTTCCCCTCAGGCTATAAGCATAAATCCTCACCTCTTAGGTATTTCCATAATCTTATATTATGGAATCATAAGTCCTAGTTTTCTAATAAAATTTTAACTCAAATACATAATTTTTCTCAATTTTAAATATATAAAGCCCAACCATAGGATAATTTGGCATGCATGCTAGGTTCCCTAGTATCAAGAGCATCCCCTACCCATCTCCTTTTGGCTTTGATAAGTCTCTCTTTTATTTATCCCATATGACTTTTCGAACATAGCTAATTTAGTGATAGTCCTATCTTTGAAATCTTTGAAGATAACAATTGCCTACTTTAATCAAGAGTATTCCTAAGGAACTCACCTTCCTTAGGATGTAATTAACTATGATGGCTTGCCCCATAGGAAACTTTATAACCCAATTTAAATAAACCCTATTTTATTCATCCATGTAAAGTAGGAGAAAAATCTCTGGTATATTCAAAGACCCATCATGCCTTAGGAGTCCTTATTAGGTGATTAGGTTTGTCATAGAATAATGATTTCTATCTTTTGAGATAGTATACTATTCTTTGATGTCATCTTGATCACCTTAATAAGTACACCCTCAGATTTGTGTGGCATCCCCCCATATCCACATAAACTAAAAATAAATACCACAAGAAGCCAGTGGTAGTGGCGTCAGTTGATGGGGGGAAGTAGCCAGTTAGAGTTCAGTTTGAGAGACCTAAAGCTCAGTAACCTCCACATTCACCACCTATACCACCACCTCAGCCTTCACATCGGCCACGACAGGCACCTCAACGGCCATTACCACCACCTCCTCAGCAGTATACTCAGCAGTAGTTCTCCTAATTACCATCAGGTAGCTACTATCCATCTACTCTTCTGGACAAATTAAACAAGCCCTATTCATTCAAGAGGGAGGTAGTTAGGAAAATCTTTAAGAACCTCTTAAAGAAGCCTAATTTCCATCTACCAGAGCCAAAGAGGCTAGAAAAAGTGGGCAAGAGCGATGATCCTAACTTTGCTATCATCGCATGTTAGACCATGTCTTAGAGGACTGTATCACCTTCAAGGACTGGTTTGAGCGTAGCTATAAGCCGGGTGCCATAATTATCCTTAAGGATTAATTATTAGAATAACCATCTAGTTATGTTAGGATAATTCTTGAGGATACATGTGACCCTCTCAAGACAAAAGAAGGTTGTGATATTTCTTTATCCTGAACCTCTAAAAAGATTGTTTCTAAGATCAAGAAACTCTCATTGTAGGTGCTAGAGTAGCTTAAACCTCCAACATCAAGGAAGATTTGCAAGTTGCCAAAGATAACTCAGGGAAGGTGGGAGCTCAGCAGCAGTAGCAGTTCACACTTGCCTGGGATAGTTTAGTAGTGTAACCATTGACCAAGTTTAGCATTCCCTCCAACATTGTAGCTACCACTTCATCCAGTTCTTCTTCCAGAGAGAGTGTTGTATCAGTGGATAAGGGCACTAAAACACTCACCTTACTTACTTTATTTAATTTCTATCATGTACCTCCAACTAAAAAGAAATCAGTGAAGAAAACATATTCCATTTATATCTTGTCCATTTTTTATGCTCTTGATTTTATTCCCATTGAAAGCTCTCCAAGTCTAGAAAATAATAATAGCTCTAATAATTCTAATCCTTTATCTTCTGATTTAGAATCAGACTTTCCTTTTAAATCAATCAGGTTCACCCATTGAGATTAACTTGGAGTCAACCGACTTCGAAGGTCCCATAGGAGAAGCTATATGTATGTCTGATGAGAAGGTATAACTTTCCACAAGTTCATCATTCCAAGAAGTCACTGAAGTAAACCTATATAGTGGCAAAGTTCTACCTCCTAGGGTAGCACCTCAGGATAAGGGTAATCAAGTCATTGGTTATAGTGAGCAGATGTCCCCTCCACAGGATGCTCCAATTATGGATATGCTTGTGGAGGACCAACCCAGAGTTGATTATAATGTCCTAGCTCACCTTAGAAAGTTGTCAATTATGTTAAGCATATATGACGCCCTTGTCTTATCCAAAGAGATGAGAGAATCTTTAATTAAAGCTCTTCTTGATCTAGAGATATGCTTAGCTCGGTTGACCACTATTGGAGAGGAGGCTCACTATTCAGTGGACACCCCAGGAGTCACTTTTAGCAATGAAGAATTGCTTTTAGGGATGATCAGACATAACCATACCCTCTACATTACAGTGGATATGGGTAGATTCAGACTATCAAGGGTGTTGGTTGACCCAGGTGCAGTAATCAACATTATGAGTCTAAAGACCCTTGCCTACTTGAAGATTGACATCTCCAAACTCAATTCAGAGAGGATGATGTTGAAAGCATTCAATGAGCAAGGTGAGGGGCTTTAGACTCCATAGTGTTGCTAATGGAGATTGATAAGTGGAAGACTGAAGCCAAGTTTCACATTATAGATTCAGATACTTCTTTCAATGCTTTGCTAAGGAGATGGTGGATACATGAGAACAACATGATCACATCCTCTTTGCACCAGTGCATCAAGTTCATGAGAGGTGGGATTGAGTACTGTGTCAAAGGAGATCTTAAGCCATTTACAGTTCACTAGGTCGACATATATGAAGATGCGGCCTACTACCTTTCTCAAAATCAACAAGTCTATTCTCACGAACTTGGCCAAAGCTCAAAAAATAAAGAAAAAGAGAATGAAAAAGAAAAAGAATAAAAAGAAAAGGAAAAGGAAAAAAGAAAAAGAAAAGAAAAAGAAAATAAGATTGAATATAAAAGGGAGCGAGAAATAGACTTGGAGGAGAAACTAGAGTCTCAGATTAGATTCTACCCATAGTTCATTACTCCATTTGAACACGTGGGTAGATGACACGACATCCACCAGTAGAGGAAGAGGTAGACTCAAAGGTAGCCCCAAGGATGGAAGACCTCCATATTGGCCACCCAATAGGAGATATGTCCCAGCTACCAGGAGTATGTCTACTTTCCATATAGACATATAATATAGTTCAGAGGTTGAGTCTAATATGATTAGCACACCAACCAGCTCTTCTCAATAGTAGATTCCTTTTGAGGTGACACTTGAGCCAGACATTAATGAAGACTGGGCTCTAAAGCAAAGCATAAGTGTATCCAAGTCTATATGTAAAATAGCCAAGCATCAGTTGGGAACCTTAGCTATAACCCCAGTTTCCTCATAAAAAGTTGAGAGTTTGGTAGTTAAGGAAGCCCCTAAGTCATCCACAGATGTGAAGACTCAGAGATTCTTTCTAGGAGAATCATCCTTAAGTCAATAAGTTAATGTAGAACGTGTGGATGATTTATATAAATATTTAATACAATTGCCTTTTGATTGGTACTCGCATTATGTTCTTAATCTAGAATAGAAGGGATTAATCCCACATACTTAATCTAAACACAGGTCAGATTACTTCAAGAGGTTATGGGACAACAAGTGTAAACATTCTCAATCAAGACCAGAGCTTGGATTCGATACAGTGGGTCCAGTCAATGATGATGATTATTGCTTAGTAATCACCAATCATTTAGAATCTGATAGGTTCTTTTCAAATCACATTAACTCATATGAGGAGGTGTCCTTAGAAACTTCAGATGCTCTAGATGATTTCAAAGTTAAAGATGCACCACCAGAGTTTGAAAAAGAAATCAAATCAACCATTGATGAACTCAAAAAAATCAACTTAGGACTGAAGAAGAACCACGCCTAATATACATCAGTTTCTTGTTAACCAAACTAAAACCAATGACTTAGTTGGGATATTGATTGAGTTTAAGGATTGGTTCACATGGAGTTATGAAAAGATGCTCAATTTATCTCCTAACATAGCAGTCCATAAACTAGCAATAGAGCCTAGTGCTAACCCTATCAAGCAAGCTCCTAGATGCATACGATTAGACATTGAACAACATGTCATTTTTGAAGTCAAGAAATTGATTGATACAGCCTTCATCAGAGAAGAAAAATATCCAACTTTGTTGGCCAGTGTCATCCTAATTAAGAAGAAGAATGACCAAATTCACATATGCATCGACTTTAGGGACTTAAATAAAGCATGTCCAAAAGAAAAATTTTTACTACAAATCCAGAGCTGATGGTGGATATTGCCTCATCTTATGCAGCCTTCTCTTTCATGGATGGCTCATCTGGCTACAACTAAATTTAGATGGCCCTTAAAGATGAGAAAAATACTGCCTTTTGAACCCTGATCAGAATATATTTTTATAAGGTCATGCCTTTTGGCTTTAAAAATACTGGTGCTACATACCAGGGGGCTATGACTTAAATCTTTGATAAACTCATTCACCTTCAAGTCAAGTGTTATGTCGACAATCTTATAGTCAAAAGTAAAGAAAAAGAAGGCCACCTCTTTAACTAGAGAGTAGTTTTTAAATGGCTAAGACAATTTAACCATAAAATGAACCCCCTGAAGTGTGCATTTGGAGTAGCTTCAGAGAAGTTCCTTGGGTTTGTTGTCCAACACTAGGGAATCGAGTTCAATCTGGAGAAGATCAAAATGATACTAGAAATGCAACCCCCTAAAAGCCTAACTCAACTTAGATCATTTCAAGGGTGATTGGCATATCTAAGATGCTTCATATCCAACTTAGCAGGAAGGTATAACCATTTTCAGCACTTATCAAAAAGGACGCAAGTTCAAGTGGGATGACAAGTGTCAGCATGCCTTTGAAGACATCAAGCACTACCTGATGACACTGCTAGTTCTAACAGCCCATATCCTAGGCAAGCCACTCATCCTCTATAATGCTGCATTAGATGACTCCCTTGGTGCTTTGTTGGCCTAAGCCAATGACGAATGAAAAAAGAATGATCTTTGTTATCTTAGTCATCATCTAATCCTGCTGAAGCCAATTATCCACCCATTGAGAAACATTACTTAGCATTAATCTTTGCATCCCAAAAGCTATGACATTATATGCTTCCTCATAAAGTCAACTTGATCTCTAGAGTCAATCCACTGCAATATCAAATGACACGGCCGACACTATTCAGACGGTTAGCATGATGGTCCATGATTCTCTCACAATTTAACATTACTTTTGTATCCCTCGGTGCAGTGAAAGGACAAGCATTGGCAGACTTATTAACAGTACACCCACTCCCTGCTAACTCTCTGCTTAATGATAATCTCCCTGATGAACAAATCATAAACTTAGGGGACACTAGCAATCATTAATGGGAATTGTATTTTGATGGAGCGGCTTCTTCTCAAAAAAGAGAAGAACCACAATCTACTATTCCAGGAAAGGTAGGGGTAGGAATAGTCCTTCTAACTCCATACCACAATGTGATGAGCTTCTCATACCATCTATCCAATCCTTGCACTAACAATGAAGTCGAGTATGAGCCTTTGATTATCGGTCTAAAGTTAGCAGTCACACTGCATCCATAATATCGACATCTTTGGGGATTCTCAGCTGATCATCAACCAAATCATTGGGTCCTACAAGGTTCTTAAGCCTAAGCTCCATCATTATCATAAGTACACCATAGAGCTATTAGCCCAAATCTCAGAGATTACCATATACAAGATCCCTCGAGGAGAGAACGTAGTACTGGATGCACTAGCAAAGCTTTCCTAAGAGTTAGCATGTTCGAAAGATGAGTCCATATCAATAATGATTCAAAATAGATAAGTCTTATCTCTTATTGATACTGAACTCATCGAAGACTCTCTCTTGAAGGAGGTTATCGTTATCAAAAAGGATGAGGAGCTGGATTGGAGGCAACCATTCATAAACTATCTAACTAAAGGCAAACTACCTCAAGAGAAGTCACAAGCCCATCAAATGAAGTAGAGAGCCCTTTCCTACACTCTCATCGATGGCACCTTATATCGGTGGTCCTTCGATCATATGTGGTTATGTTATTTAGACAAGCACGAAGCCCATAAGATCATGACCGAGGTACACTCAAGATTATGCAAAGCTCACCAACCTGGTCTGAAGATGAAGCCCAAGATTAAGAGACTAGGGTACTATTGGCATACGATGATTACCGACTACATGGATGTAGCCAAGTGTTGTCACCAATGTCAGGTGCATGGAGTGGTCGTACACAAACCACCCAACATTCTACATTCAACATTGGCCTCTTAGCCATTTGAGTGTTGGGGTACTGACATTGTGAGTTCGATCGATCCTCCTTCTTCCAAAGGTCATCGATTCATTCTTACTATTACTGATTACTTTTCAGAGTGGGCAGAGGTGATTCCTCTCAGGGAGGTCATAGCCCAGCATGTGCTCCAGTTTTTCAGGAACCATATCTTATATAAGTTCGGGGTGCATTGATGAATAATATTTGATAATGGTACTGCATTCAAGAGCACCAAGATCAACAACTTCGTTGGGAGACACAACATAGATTGGAGATACTCTACCATCTATTACGTGAGTGAATGGTCTAGTAGAAGTTTTCAATAAAACTTTCATTCAAATACTCAAGAAAATACTCGGTGATAATAAGAAATAATGGCATAAGCAGTTAGTTGAGGCTTTGTGGGCTTATCACTTACAGAGCTCCAACTCAATCTACTCCTTTATCCTTAGTGTACGGGTCCGAAGCTGTTCTACCATTAGAAGTCCAACTCCCCTCACTAAGGCTAGTTGTAGGTAGCAAGATCATGATAAAATAAAATGCCAAGTTATGGTTAGAAGATCTTAAAGGTTTGGAGGAGAGATGCCTACGGGCATGCCAGAACCTCAAGTTATACAAATCCAAAATGATTCAAACTCACAGCAAGTTGGTCCGTCCTGGAGCTTTTCAAGTAGGAGAGCTTATTTTAGTTCTAAGGAGACCAATTGTTGCCTGTCACAAGATGGGAGGCAAGTTTGAACCCAATGGGAAGGCCCTTTTGTCATAGAAAAGGCCTACCAAGGAGGATCATATCAACTCATCAACCATAAAGGAAAGCATCTTATGCTTCGAATTAACGGGCTTTATCTAAAGAAATATTACCCATAAAATCATATTTTGAAAAAAATAATTATCATCAATAAAACTCCATTTTTGTTCCTTAAATCTTCTATTCATTTGAAGAATTTTCATCTGTGAATCCACCACACGCATTTAGGATAGGTGTAAGAGAACATAATTGGCATCCTATCCTTCATCAACACAAATACAAACTACACATAATTCTCCAGTGCTATCATGATAGGTGTAAGAGAACCCAAGCGGCATCCTATTTTAACTAGCACAACTAAAATTAGGTGTAAGAGAACCCAAGCAGCATCCTATCCTTCATCAACATGAACACAAACTGCACATCATTCTCCACTGCTATTAGGATAGCGGTAAGAGAACCCAAGCATCCTATTTTAATAAGCACAACTAAGATTAGGTGTAAGAGAACCCGAGCAGCATCCTTTTTTGGTGGAGTCACATTGCTCATTGGTACCATTTCATCCATTCTTCGATGTGTTTAAGGTAGGTGTAAGAGAACCCAAGTGGTATCCTATCCCTTCTTCAACACAACTACACATACAAATGCATATCTTTTCTCTCGAGCTACTTTAAGTTGAGATAACGCCCCTACGACACTCACTCATTAGCTGCTCTAGGTCGGGCTGACGTGTTACCCTATTAGTTCATCACCCCAGTGGTCCCTTGTTTAAGAGGATGTAATTCTGCTATGCTTTTCTTCTTAACTTAACCATTGCACATCGACAAGCACCTTATTAGCATGGTAGGCCTTACTGCATGGTCGATAAGGTACCCTCATGTTGGCTCTATTTAAGAGGATGTAAGTTTGCTATGTCTTCTTTTTAAACTAGCCATCATGAACTGACTTAGTTGAGTATATCTGACAAACACACATACACATATTTTGTCTCGGGCTACTTTGATGTGGGATAACACCTCCTATGGCACTCACTCATTAGCTGCACTAGGTCGGGCTGACGTGTTACCCTATTAGTGCATCACCCCAGTGGTCCCTTGTTCAGAAAGATGTAAGTCTGTTACTCTTTCTTTCTTAATTTGATCGTTGCACACCGAGAGTGCCTTGTTAGCATGGTAAACCTTACTACGTAGTTGGTAAGCTACCCTCATGTTGGCTTCATTTAAAAGGATGTAATTCTACTACGCCTTCTTCTTAAACTAGCCATTGTGAACTGACTTGGTCGAGTAGAGGATTAGGGTAAGTCCTCCAGTGGCTCCTTTCCTCCTGACTAGTTCAAGTCTGGGTCTAGTCCTTCTTTGTGACTCCCTACTTAGTAGTCGCCCTTAGTTTAGGTTTGATCTGTTGCGCCATCAATGGGTCACCCTAGTGGTTGATCCCTACTTTAGAAGATGTAAGTCTGCTATGCTTTCTTCTTAAGTACAGATGTTGCACATCGATGGGCAGCCCTAGATCCGATAGCACCTATCGAGCCGACGACAGACTATCCCGGCAATCAATTTCACTTTAGGGAGATCTAAATCTACACGCCTCCTCTCTAGACTGATTATCGCACACCGATGGGCACCTTAGGTTGGTTGGTGTTCTCTATGCTGACAGTGACTCACCCGATGGATACTCCATTCTTGATAGATGTAAGACCGCCATGCTTTCTCCTTGAGTTGGCCATCGAATACCTATAGGTATTATTTTCTTCAGGGATTAGGATAACGCACCGAGTGACACCTCCCCTATGGGAACTCTACTTGGCTCACGTCCTTTGCGACCCCATTTAGACACTATCCGGATTACTTTTGGATTAGATTGTCCCCCTTTCCTAGTAACCACCCCGTGGTTAGAAATTTTATTTAGCGGATGCGCATATTCTCCCTTGGACTTCGAGATAGGTTAAGGCCAACATAGCCCCTTCTCATTATGGTCTCTCTCACATCAACAGAGTCCATGATAACAAATAAACAAAATATATTTGTTGCTTATGGATTAGAAATTAACATCCCCAGTAGCACCTTTCCTAAGAAAGCATCCTTTCTTTAGGGCAATGTCAGCAAAACTCCCTATAGGAATCGCCAAACTACCTTTGAGTTAAGATAAGTCCCCACGACACTCCCTCAGTAGTCACCCTTAGGTCGGGTTTGACTTGTTGTGCCACTGACAGGTCGCCCTAGCAGTCGTTCTTTCTTTGGAAGATGTAAGTCTATTATGCATTCTTTCCAGCACGACCGTTGCACACCGACGGGCAGCCCTAGGTCAAGTTCGATCTGTTGTACATCAATGGGTCACCTTAGCAGCTGAACCTTGCTCAGGAAGATGTAAGTATGCTACTTTCTTCCTAGTACATCCGTTGCACATCGAAAGTCCCTTAGGTCAGATAGTCTTACCCTTTAGTCAGTAGACTACCCCTTTAGATCAGTAAATCTAAGATAGGCCAAGGTTGACATAGCCCCTTCTCAGTATGATCCATCATACTGATGGGATCCATCAAATGAAATTAATATTGAATATTCTTGAGCTGACATAAGTCCCCAATGGCATTCACTTAAAAGTTGCCTTTGGTCAGGTTCGATTTGTTGCGTCATTGACAGATCACCCCAACGGCTGATCCCTACTTTAGAAGATGTAAGTCTGCTATGCTTTCTTCCTAGTACAGCTGTTGCACATCGAAAGGAAACCCTTAGGCAGAATAGTCCTACCTTGTGGCTTAGTAGACTACCCCTTTGGATTTGTAAATCTAAGATAAGTCAAGGCCGACATAGCCCCTTCTCAGTGGGTCCATCACATGCCGACAGGGTCCACAACATGACACACCAAATTAAATTAAATTAAATTAAATCAATATAAATCAAATTAATCATCAGGACTACTCTTGAGTTGAGGTAAGATCCCTAGTAGCACTCACTCAGTAGTTATCTTAGGTCAGGTTTGATTTGTTATGCCATCAACGAATCACCCCAATACTGATCACTACTTTGGAAGATGTAAGTCTGCTATGCCTTCTTCCTAGTATAGCCATTGCACACCGAAAGGAAACCCTTAGGTTGGATAGCCCTACCCTATGGTAGGTGGACTACCCCTTTGGATTTGTAAATCTAAGACAAGCCAAGGCCTCCGTGGATCCTTCTTAGTGGGTCTATCGTACACCGATAGGGTCCATAATAAAATAAATTCAAAACCAACCTTCCTAGTAGAGTCAAATTAAATATATCAAATAAATCAAATTTCTCCCCAGTGAGGTAAATTAGATTAGTATCCCTAGTGGAGACTAAATTAAATTCTAAATCTAACAAATTCAACCAGGCTTATATCCCCAGCAGATGTACCCTCAATTCAAAATCATTCTCCCCAATGGAGCCATAAGAAATCCAATCAAACTCTTATGCCCAACAGATAGCCAGAACCTTCTTCCCTAGTGGAAGGTTCACATCTCCATCCCTATTGGATTCAAATCCATATCCCTAGCAGATATTCCTCCACATCAATTAAAATAAAATAAATTAAAAATTAATTCAATCTTGATGCCCAATGGGTTATATATTCTTATCCCTAGCATATACACACCCAACTTAATCATATTCATAATCAAACTCAAATCCATATCCTTAGTGGATAGCTTGAACATGTTTCCCTAGTGAAAAGTTCATGTACTCAATCCCCGGCGGATTCCTCCTTCTGGCTCTCTTAAGCCCTTGGCATAAAGAGAGCTGCATTGTAGTAAGATTATGATTCTATCTACCTTTTAGGTCTAGGTATAGATCTTTTTTTGTTAGTGTTTGCAATCTTTTGGATGTTGTTGATCATTTTGGTCAACGCTAATACGTGCGGTATGCCTTGTTAGTTACACCACACCTATCGAGGGTCCTTTTGTTGACCTCACTTTTAGAGTGAGCTCTCAATCTTCTCTTCTTAAACTTAGGACTCTTCTAGACACTAAGAGCTCTTTAGTCATAAGATACTTCTAGTGATTAGGTGAACACTTAACCTAAGCTTAGAGACTTAGAAGGGTTAATCATATGATTAGGCTATGCCTTATGACTTAAAGAAATCACCTATCCTATAGCTTAAACCCAATCCATATGCATCTTCTCAAATCAAACCCAGATTCAAATCTTAAACAAAACCTCAAATTCAAATTCAAATTCCAAATCTAATTCTGAATTTGACTCCAAATGATTGAAACTCAAAATCAAATTCAAATCCCAAGACTCTTCCTAAGCCATATGAACCACCTTCATAAGCTTAGCCAAAACCCCCCTTTAAATCAAATCAAATTCAATTAATTTCTTCATAAATCAATTATTTCTTTATTTATATTCTCAAATATAGATGAAATCCATATCCAAATGATCAAAACTAAATCAAACCAAACCAAAACCCTTTTAAGCTAGATGGACCTACCTCCATGTGCTTAACCAAATCTACCTCTAAATCATTCCAAATTCAATCAATTTTCTTAAAAATCAATTATTCATTCATTTATATTTATAAATATAAATGAAATTTAAATTTAAATGACTAAAACTAAATCCAAAATCAAATCAAAACCCAATCTAAGCCCTTTGAGTCAATTCTTTGGACTTAGCCAAATGACATCCAATTTAAGTCAAAATTAATGAATTTTCTCTTGAATCAATCATTTATTCAATTATCTATCCAAATATGAATGAATCCTGTAATCATCAAACCAAATCAAAGTCGCCCAGGTCAAGCTCAACTTAACCCTTTTGACTTGAAACTTTCAATTGAGCCAAAACCTATTAGACTCCAAATTGATTGTTGTTGGATTTATATTTCAATCCTAGGCTCGTACATAAGTCCAACTAAACCTAAATCAAGCCAAAACCAAACCAATTGACCAACTTAGGTCCATTTGACCCAAAGTGACCTAAAGGACACATTTGAGCCAACTTCCAATCCAACCCCAATTGAATTGAACCAAGCACACCAAAACCTTCCACAATAATTGTTGATCACCCAAGTATGATCAATTGTAATCAATTTGGTCAAACCAAGTCAACTTGATCACTTGACCAAGTCAACCCTTTAGCTCAAATAAACCAAAACTAACCAAAACCCATTTTACATCAAATTAATTGAAACCAATGATTCAAATCAACTTAAAATCAATATTTGAACATGACTTTTGCCAAACTAAGCCAAAATTGACCATTTTTGACCCAAATTGATCTAAAGAACCAAATTAGGTCAAATCATGATCTAACCTAAATTGATTACAACCAATGGCTCAAGTTCATTCCAAATTGATTATTGAACTTGACCAAAGCCATAATTGAACCCAATTTTATCAATTGGGCCTAATTGAGCAATTTAGCCCTTTAGGTCAATTTGGCCTAAATTCAAATTAAACCCAAATTAATTCAAACCAAAGACTACATTCATATTCAATTAGTAAATTGAACATGAATCAACTCATAACCCAAGCCTATTTGGCTAATTTTGGTCAAATTGGTTAACTTGACCCATTTGACTCATTTGATTCCAAATGAGCCAAAATAAATCCTAAGCCAAATTAAATCAACTTGATCATACCAAAATACTTCAAATCATCATTTGAACTTAACCTAAGCCTTGGTTTGACCCAATTTGACCAATTGGTCAACCTAACTCAATATGACCCAATGTGATCCATGTGACCCAAATTGAGCCAAATCCCTTGAAACCAAATCATGACCTGTTGGGAGTTGATCAAACCCGACCCAAACCCACTTGGGATTAGCCCAAAATTAGCCCAAACCTAATTGGAGTCAAACCTAAGATAATCCATCTTAGAAATGACATCCCACTTGTGATCTTACCCAAAGAGAGCAAAGTCTAGTCCTCCTCATCCTTTGCATTCAATGGAGTTGATCCTACAGCTGAAGAAGAAGACTTTGGAGCTAAATCCAAAGTCCTCAATCAAGCCATCACCATCACAACCACCTCCCCATCACCCTTAATGAAAAAATTTGATCATCCCTTGAAAGAGGCCTCATCGTTCACTCAGCTTCCCAAAATAACAAATAACTATTTCCCACTTCTCTTGAGCTAAAAACACTAAAATTGAGCAGATTCCGGCGAGGAGGCGATGGCCATTGGTGATCATGACTTTCCAAAGCAAAGTAATGGTTCAAAATTATTCCAAGGCTTCCTCTCACACCCTAAAGCTCGCTCAGATCTTTATCGCAGCCAGAAACTATCCCGGCAATATAATTTTATCAAACTTTAGCCGACAATAGAATCTATTATTTGTGGCAATTCTTGCATGATTTAGGCATTTCCCTTCAATAAACCTCAAAATTTTTATTTTATTTAATCTCAAAATGAATTAGAAAGTTTTTTGGTGAAAATTGATGAAATCGAGCCAATTTGGGAGAAATAGTTATTTTCACAATTTTTTGGTCGTGAATAGTGGTTCCTATTTATTTTCATTGCCTGGGGTGGTGGAACACCTGCTAGCCATCCGATTCTATCGTTCAAGGATTGGACAGCCCATATCGCATGCAGATTCATGCATTTCAGCCCTTCATATCGTGCAGATTAATCTGAATTGTCCGATCCACAATCGGAAGGTCCACGTCGATCCATGCATCGCAATCCCACATCGCGTGGTTTCCGTCGTCGTTGATGCACCCACCAACTACGCGGCGCAGCAAGCGTTGTCATCAGTCGTCGATCTTTTGTTTAAGTGGGAAAATTGCCTATTTTTTATTTTTAAAATTATTTAAATCACCTAAAATTTCAAAAATTCATAGAAAATAAAATTTTTAACTAAAAATTGCAAACAAGAGCTCATTGGATTCATCTTTCCGAGAAGAATCCAACAAACCTAAAATCCCCAAAATTTACTTAATAGTTTGACTTTAATTTGAGTTTTAGTGAAAATTAAATTTCATTAAGTAAACCAAAAAAATACATCAACTTGATTTGAAATTTTCAGAGATAGAAACTGAAGTGAAAATGCATCCATCATAAAAATTTCAAGTCAAAAGGACTCCTAGGTTGGAAGATATTGCATTCTGAAGTTTAAATAGTAAAAATAAATTAATGGACTTTATAAAAATCATGAAAAATCACTTAAATAAACTGAAACTTTAAAAAATCATAACAAATCATAAAAAATAATAAAAATACAAATAAATATTTATTTTGAAGGTATTTCAGAGAAGAATTTAATAAAAATATTCTCAATTGATTTTGAGTAGTAATTAAAGCTTAATTTGGGTTTGATGGAAAACTTAATTAGCTTAATTACTCCTTAATTACTCATGTAATTAATTCCAAACTTTTTTAGGTTGATTAATAGGATGACCCCTGCCTCCCATAATTTTCTTGGGATTTATTGCTTGGTTAATTAGGAAAATTGATTGTCTTAGCCTTAATTACTTTTTTAATTTATTAAGTGATTAATTAACATGTTAAACAGTGAGGAAACCATTGCTAATCATTGTATAACAGTGAATGGACATGAGGAATGAGATTGAGACCTCTTTCCCATTCTTTTCCCTAAGTTCATTTTACTTGACTTGAAAGTAATTAATTTGGGACTAATTAATGGTTTAATTCATTAATTAAAATGGCTTAATTAATCAAATTAAAATTATAATCATTCCAGAATTCATCTAATTAAGTTTCTTGTGTAGATCTTTAGGTGTTTAATAACTTAAAGTCTATTTAAAGAAATTATGGCTAACCTACATGTGTGGGGAAGTCATAAGAATACTTAATTAAGCTCTTTAATTTAATTAACCACTAATTGTGAGCCAATTGTATTAGGCCTTTTATTTCTTAAGGTCATTGCTGATTTAAATTCTAATTCATGTGCATATCATGTTGGCTCATAATTAATTGGTTAATTATTTTAAGGTAACATAGGCAAGAGTTAATTAATTGATTTAATTCTTATCACAACTTAATTAATCCATAAAATTTATCTAATTATCTTTTCATTGAACCAAATTAATTAACAAACATGGGAATGGGCTAGGAGCAGCAAATGATTGAATCTCCTCTTTTCTCCAAATCAAATCAAACATCCAAAAATAACTTAAGAAATTTTGGTTTATTTTAAATAAGCTTATTTAATATGATTGTCCTTAGGAATTAGTTAGATTGAATGAAATTACATGTTTGTGTCTTTTTATTTTTTTCCAATCATATGTATGCCACTTGTAATCATGCATTCATCCTTTTCAAAAATTAATTAAATGAAATGATTTCCTTTATGTCAAGTTGCATGTGTTGGCTTAAATTAAAAATATATATGGCTATTATCACTATTAAATATCAAATGTAATTTCAAAAACTTATTAATGAATAATAATACATGTTGTGATATTAGCTATACATACATAGGAGGTGCATGTGAATATAAGCTTAGTGTATGAAGTGAAGCTCCTTTCTTTCATTCATATGTTGATTTGCATAAGTACAAATGTTAGTGGGTATATTAGTCTGGACATTCCGGGGACGCATGACTTTAAGTATCCCCAAGGATGTTCCTACCTCACTCCCCTGGTGCAAAAGAATGGCGACGTACTCATTTGATTTCATTTTTATGCATCTTGGCATTATAATTTAGATAGAGTTTTAATTCATTCACACAAATAAATCGATTAAATTAAATACAATTTTCGCATGATTTCCATTCTTATAATTATTTGTACACTTACATATATTTAAGAATAGTGGGTATATTAGTCTGGATATTTCAAGGATGCACGGCTTTAAGTAGCCCCAAAGAGGTTCCTACCTCACTTTCCTGGTGCAAAATAATGGTGAAGTACTTGCTTAGAACTTTCATACATTTGAATGTGTATTTAGTTACTAAATGAGAATCCACTTTTTCTGTGAAAATCATTTATGCATCCTACATTTAAGTGTGCCAAAAACATATTGTATGCATAGATATGTTTAGGACTTAATCATGTGCATGCTACATATGATGGAAAGAAATGAACAAACACATATTGTGTGATAGTAATTAACTCCAATTAATCTTAAGATATCTTTTGTATTGAATGAGATTATTTAAAGTGAACCTAAACTTAGGATTAATTAAAATATGTAATAAGCCATTCATGAAAGAGAATAAATTAAATTAACATGCTTTAGAAAGTGGTTTAGGGTATGGATGAAAGAGAGCAATTCTCTTTCCTCTCTTTATAACACTTAGTTACTAAATGTAAGGCATATGAAACAAAAGAAAATACTAAGTAAAATTCTCAAATCAATTAAACCACTTAAAGTGAAATCAACCTCTTATGACTAAATATCCTTTCACATTTAGAAAATCATAACCTTAATTCCTAGCTAGGACTTACCACACAAGCCTTAACACACACATTAGATTAAGTCACCAGTTCTAGCTTTATGTTAGGACGGTGCATGATGTGATGTATATTTTATTTTGTGATATTTTATTTTAGACTAGATGTCAGGGTGTATGATTCATAGACTAGATGGTAGGCTGTGATTAGCCTAATCTTATTTCTGCAAAGGATTATGCTTAAAGGGGCCACTTAAAAATAAATATAAATGCTCTCTTTGCAGGTTTCTTATGCCCCTAAGCATAATCCAAGCAAGAACAGGTGGGCTTGGATACCCATGTGCAGGGTGTTAAGTCCAAATTATGATATAACTGTTTGGGTTCTATGTGTGTTTAGCTAACACTTATTTTGCAGGTGTAGTTAAATTTACTTTTCTTATTTTTAATGTAACTTTTCAGTAGGAATTAGGATTAGTGCTATGAGGATTTAGGATAAGGCATTGGCCAGAAGGCTTAGTCCTGGGGTGTCATGTGATGCCTTGAAGTCTACCTCATCAAAAGAAGCAAAGATATGAAGAAATGAAGGAGACATGAAGAATGAAGACTTGAAGACCCCCCCACCCCCCGCCATATCATTTATTTTTTGTAATTATAATTATTATTTTATATACCGGGTTGTATAAGGGTAGAGCTCAGCTACCCATTCTCTCTTTTCTGGGTGTACGGCGGAACCCGACCGCACCAACCTTTTATTCTTTTAAAGTAGTATACAAAATTTTTGATGTTGTGTTTAGATTGCGCATTAAAAACAACATGCTTTTCTTAATTCTTATATATTTAAATTTTTAATGTGTGGTCTGGATGCGATTAGGCTCTTAAGATAAAATTAATTTTTCTACCCCAATTAATAACTCGCAATTAAAATTTAAAATGACTCATAACCTCACCATAAAGCTTAGGTTTTAAATAAGATAATTAAAAAATTTAACAACCCTTTAGCTAAATGGTTAAATGTCTCACAACTTGCATGCATATTCTTTCTCTCTTGAACATGAAGGATCTCCACCCTTGCAAGATAGGGGAATGCTTGACCTGTGAGGGTATCCCTTGTGGTAGAGAACACATTCTTTTAGCTGATTTGGCCTATAACCTATTTTCATCATGCATATAGGCATCAAAATCCTAAAGCCTTTGTCAAAATGAAGTGTCAAAATTGAAATAAAATTTGAAAATATTTTACATTTGCAGATTAAGTCATTACTCATACCACTCATGCTCTAATCTCTTAGGGAGTGGGTTTAGGATTTTAGTTTCTTTCCAATTAAATAACAGTTTAACTATCTTGCAATACATAAGACTTACCTACATGGATTTGAATCATAGGAGGTGTTAGCTGCAGCCACTCCAAGCGGTTGTAAGTCCAGAAGTCGAACGATTTATCTCTCTTATGGAGGTAAACCATTATGTCCATCTCTCGCTTAGATTTAGGTCGTGCTTTAGCTTATGCCAAAGCTCCCCAGATTTAGATCTGATGTTGTTGTTTCCTGCGAGCTGCAAGCATAAATTCTCACCTCTTAGGCATTTCCACAATCTTATGTTGATGGATTATAAGCCCTAGCAATCTAATAAGATTTCAACTAAAATAAATAATTCTCTTCAATTTCAAATACATAAATCCCAATCATATGATATATTAGAATGCTCACTATGTTTCTTAGTATCACGAGCATTTCCTACTTATTTTCTTTGACTTCTGAAAATAAGTCTTCTCCTTGAACAATCCCACTTGATTTTTCAATATAACCAATTTATTGACAGTCTAGCCTTGAAATCTTTGGAGACCCTAATTGTTTACTTTAATCGAGAGTATTCTTAAAAAATTCTCATTTCTTAGGATGTAATTAATTATGGGGGCTTGCCTCCATAGGGAACTTAATGGACCTAGCTTAAAATAAATCATGATTTACTTTTTCATGTTCTCTGGTATATTTGAAGACCCATCATATCTTAGGAGTCCTTATTAGGTGATCAAGTCCATTGAAGGGTGATGTCTCTATCTTTCGAGATAGTACACCATACCTTAATGTCGTGCATGATCACTTCAATAAGTACCCCCTAAGATCTACGTGGTGTCCCACATCTCAAAAATAAACACCACGAAGATCAATGGATAAATAATATTTTAGTTATTTCTATTGAAAAAGATATATTAAATGATATCAATAATGATATAATTATTTAATGTTCTCAAAATATAAACAGCAGACGTTATCAATTGTAAGTTCTTTTATCCATATCTTTTTTTTTTCTTCAAAATATATTCTAGTTAAAAAAAAATTTAAAACCACTAATATTGGTCTTAAATCTAAATGAAGAAGTTGATGATACTTTTAAAATTATAAAATGATGTCCCTCCTAAAAAAATTTTTCTAGCTTCAATATTGTGACCAAGTGTTTAACAACTACTAAATTTAAGTTCTACTTAACTGTAATTGAATGCTGTAAACTATAGCTTCGAGAAAATATTATTTGTTCATATATTCTATAAAAGGGATCAATGGTTACACCATTATTCATATGATCCTATTTTTTTAATCTTTTATTTTAGTATTCTATCTTTTATATGCTATAATTAACTATATATATATATATATATATATATATATATATATATATATATATATATATATATATATATATATATATATATATATATATATATATATATATATATATATATATTTCTATGAGATATGCTATTTCTGAGATACATAGATAAAAGTTTAGTTGATTAAAATTGGTGAAGGTTGTATCCTTATAAATAGGTGTATTCTAAATTAGTTAGAAAATGAAGTGAACAAGAGGATGAATATGATTCTTTCTCTTTAAAGCACATAAATTTTGTTCTCCATTTCGTATACTCTACTTTTTTGAAGATATATATATATATATATATATATATATATATATATATATATATATATATATATATATATATATATAATTTGAATATATTGTACATATAAAAAAAAAAATAAAAGTCATTACATTAAGAAGAGTCGATCATAGAAAACTTATTTTGTGATTAAATTCAACAAATAGTTTCATCCACTTAAAAATTTCAAAAAAAAAAAAAAACCTTTATAGCGCTTCTTGTATGCAACAAAATGCCAAAATAGAAGCTTGTTAGAAGGAAAAGGTTAGCCTTGACTTGCAAAGATGATGTGGAATTGATGAGATAAAAATATTATTTTAACTTCTTTGTAATCATATCACCATCTTTTTACATGACTACATAATACACTTGATATATCCCTTTAAAATTTATAAATTAAGCACGAATCTCAAGTTAAAGCATATATATGATTAAATTAAACGCATCAATGAGATGAGTTCAATAACGTATAATCGAATCGAGCCAACGAATGAAAAGCATCGCGTTAAAATGAAAACTTCAAAATACTGACTGGATGGTCAAATGACTTTCAAATTTGACACGCTTATAGTTGAATCGAGCGGCTCGATGAGACGACTCCAACGAGCCGAAGATCACTCAAATTGAAGATGGTTTGAATGATCAAACCGCCAAATAATTATCTATGATCAAATGAATTTATATAAACCGTCCGATGGAGTGTTTTGGGATTTTGGCTACAATAACCAAAATACCCCTCTCAAAATCTTATAAATAGGACCCCATTCTTGTCATGAGTGGGGAAGGAATTAGAAGTGAACTTGGGAGAAAGGCGAAAGTTAAGTTCAAAATCATTTATAATAATGTCGATCAGATGTAATGTTGGTAGCCACCAACAACCATTATAGTTTAACTACCGTTGTATAGTTGTTGTAACCTGATTATGGAATTCTTATTCTTATGATTTCTCACATACAATCTTATAATCCTATTATCGGGAAAACTTAAACTTGTACTCTAAAACAGATATATAGTGGTGCATTTTTATTGGGTTAGGCCTCGTGATTTTTCTCCTCTTTCTATGATTTTTCTACGTCAAAATTCTAGGATTTCTTATTTTATTTTCAACTATCTGTGAGTATACTGAATTTTCAAACAAAGCTAAAGCGTGAAATTTTACTCTATTGCTACCAGTTTTCTGGCACGCAATAACACTACAATTATTTTTCATTATAAATCATAAAAAATAAGGTAATGTGAAAGCCATAATGAAAATAAAAACTATTATGATTATATTAAACATATGCATTGAAATAATTTACCAAAGAGAAGGTCAACCACTTTAGCATTCTTATCTCTACAACACTTAAAATGAATTTTATGCTACTCTCTTATTGGCCAACATTCTATGCTATAAAATATTATAGGTCTCACCACCATCTTAAAAAATTTTCCTTTGAGTCTAAGCCGTATTTTTCTATCACACAATAGGGCCGATGCATTCCTCCAATTCAAACACCTAAGATATCTATTACGTTCACTCTTTTGAATGACTTGATTGCTCATTATCACCACTCTGTCATTAGATTTCCTACAACTAAAATTACGCTTCATGTATTTGATTTTACATCTACTAAAACAAAAGGCTTTAGACTCTAAAATTGATCTCAATACTTTAAGTTGTTCTTAAACTTCCTCTCAAGTTTTATCAACAAGAAGAATTTCATCAACAAAAAGCATACACAAGGTACATCCTCTTATAAATGTCTACAAAGAACATCTATAACTAAAGCAAAAAGATATGGGCTCAAAGCCAAATCTTGATATGATCCAACCAAAATAGAGAAATATTTGATCAATCCTCCCTGTGTTCGAACATAAGTGACATCACAAGTATGCATATCCTTAATGACTTGAATATAAGTAATATTAACTCTTTATCATATGCTTTCTCTAAGTCGATAGATATCATATATAGATCCTCCTTAATTTCTCTATACTTCTTCATCAAACTTCTCAACAATATATAGCATCCATAATAGACTAAACATAAACCCAAACTAATTTTAAGAAACTTTTATATCACATTGTAATCTATGCTCAATTACTCTCTCTCATAATTTCAATATACGACGCATTAACTTAATTTTATTATAATTTGCACACTCTTGTATCTCACATTTATTTTTGCAATGTAAATATAAAATTAAAAAAACTAGAAAGGAAACAACGCCCTATTCAATATTAGATGCAAGATCAATTAAAACATTTAACTACGTTTAATACTTTATACTCCCCCATAAATTGGCTACAAAATTACACACTAATGGAACACCTAAAAAGCATATATAGAAAAGGCCTTTTTTCAGTTCCTCATACAAGAAATAAATATCACTAAGAAATTAGGAGTTTATCAAAAATATTGATCTAAATAATGCGAGCTCAGCTAAAATTACTACTATATTGAACTTAAGTAATTAAGTTCAAACTTTATTCTATAAATTGGACTAGCCAATTTATTTAATATAAAAACACAAAACAATTTTAATTTAAATAATTATAATAAAATATTATAAAAAATTAAAAATTTAAAATATTAATAATAGACTACATGATATAAATAGTGAATTATAATTTTTATATTTTTTAATAATTTCATATTTAAACTATTAAATTTTCATATATTTTGAAATATTTTTGCATGTATAAAAAATTGAAATAATAACTACAAACCAATTATTTCCTTGAATAAAATAAAACTCAAACTCTTGCTTTATCTAATGAGAAAATTATGCTATGTTATATTATTAACCACATGTCCCTCTGTTTTGATTACTTCTGTTACATTCATGAAGCAAATAAAGATAGGCATCAACATGCATTATACACACCATATAATTCTTAAATATTTATACCTAACACCACGTAAACTTTGATATTTACATTCATAACATTCAAATTTTTAGCATCATATCATAAATATCACTATTATTTTTTTTCAAAATTGCATAAAATATTCATGCATAGATAAAGTATTAGAAATATAAATATCAAATTTAAATATTAAATATGTAAATATATAAAAATCACATGATATGTACATAAATCTCAAAAAAAAAAAAAAAAACCAACACTTTTTTCCATAAATTTTTCATAACGATAAAAAAAATAAGAAATGCATCACAGAAACACCTGAATCAAGTTCAAATATTATCACAAATCTTTTTTTTTTTATAACTTAAATTTATCAATAAACAGAATGCATATGAACTCCAAAAAACACCAGAAGTATCAATATAATATAAATATAAACCAGAAGCTGGTGAGATGAGAATTCCTTTACAAAGCAGTCTGCCGAAAGGCGAGTTCATGAAACTTCAGAAACCAAGATTTGAAATGAAATGAAATGAGATCAAAATTTCACCTAGCAACAATCTACCATGGCCTGAGCTTCGGAACAGGCCTTCAATGGCTGAAGCGAGGTGAGGATTCGGTCAATGGAAGCTGCTGAAACACGGACTTGGTGAGAGAGTTGGGTGATGGGCAGAGCTGTCCATTAAAACCACCTGAAGCGATTTGCTCCGACGCTATCTTGCAGGCCTTCTCCAGCAAGGAGTCTATGTAGGTGTGATAGGCTTCCATTCGAATCTTGATGTGCTTCTGAACCTGTTCAAAGAGGAGTATAAATTTTAGTTGAATATTATGAGGATTTGAAGCTGATGGATAAGAAGAAAAGAGCTAAGGTCCTGTTGAAGATTTTAAAAAATCATGTGCAATAATGTATAATATAAATATTTATGTTTAAATTCTCTTGTAACTATGTATGCTATATATACATATAATATAGCATTTATTTATAAAAAATTTGCATACATAGCACACAATTCTTATGCATTTACATAACTAACACAAAGTTTGATATTTATAAATATGATACTTCATGAAAAGATGCATTTCACTTTAAAAAATTAATGATTGTGCTATTTTTGATGTAATATTAAAACTTTTTTAAGTAAATATATTTAAATGGGGGATTTACATGCATGCCACACAATTCTTATATATTTACATATCTAACACCTAAACTTCAAATTTTACATAAATAGCATCCTAATCTTCAATATCACATCAGAAGTATCATAATCACTCACTTTTTAAAAGTGAAATGCACATTTATGCATAGGAAAGTATTAGATAAATAAATATTTAACCTTAGGTGTTAGATATATAAATACATAAGAATTGTGTGGTATGCATATAAATCTTCCTATTTAAATTTAGAAGAATTGTGAGTTATTTATGTAAATGCCCTTTATTTATAATATAAACTAAAAAAAGTATGCATTAATTATGATTTGTGGCTTCCTTGAAAGAAACCACTTTCCACTTGTCCCACCACTATCTTCACTTTTAGCACTAACCACTAAAGTACCAAACAAGAACTAAAGATGACAAGTCAATATCAGATTTAACACGTGTAGAGCCAAAAAAGGACTGCAGTAACTTGTATGTAAAAACTTTATTAGGTGAAGAAAAATAATGCAAAAATTAGGCCAAAAATAAGCAAAATTGTCAAGTAGGAAGCGAAATTAAGTAATACAACAAGTGCAATATAATTTAGAAAAATATACGCATGTAGCACACAATTCTTCTGCATTTACATTTTTAACATATAAAATTTGATATTTATAAATATAGCACTTTTTCTGTGTATTAAAAGGTGCATTTCACTTTAGAAAATTAATGATGGTGCTATTTTTGATGTAATATTAAAGATTTGGGTTTATGTGAATATGAAAGTTTAGGTGTTAAATATGTAAAAATATAAAAATTTTGTGCTATGTATGTAAATGCCCCTATAATTTATCAAAATTCAATTTACAAATAGGTAAATTCACATAATCCAAATTACAATAATGGGTATATTATTTATGGGTTGAAGAAATATCATATGGCAGCTCAAAATACAAAGCTAATATCAACAATAACATAGTTTTTTCTTCATAAAATTACATTATGTCAAAACCATTGAAACATACCATACAATAGCAAAATCAAGATGATAGAAATAACTCAACTATAAAAAAAATAATACTATCTTTTCAGTTTAATAATGAGATTTATTCTTGTGCATATAACTGCAAAACTATATATATTCCAAAAGCTTGAAATAGCTATTCATTTTGCTCATGTGGATAAGCTAAGTTGTCATATATGAGTCACCATCAAGTAATGCTATAACATGTAAAATCAACATTTTCAAATTCAATCTTTCAAATAAGTCCATTCACAAAATACAATACAGGTAAAATATTTATGTTTCGATGAAATCTAGAACACTATCACTGTAGCTTCAAGTTTTGACAACCTAAAGTCCAAATTTCAAAGCCTTGCTCATGTATCTTTATTCAGTAATGTCATCGGGTCTGGTCAGGGCAAATAAACTAGAATACTTTCTCTCTCTCTCTCTCTCTCTCTCCCTCTCCCTCTCCCTCTCCCTCTCTCTTTATCTCTAACATGTGCATGAAACTCATGCAGATGCAAGTCAAGAGAATTATATATATCTGAAAAATATCTAAAGTGATCTTGCAAAGTGATATATTGTCAAGTGATACACATTTCGGTCATTTATGATCTTGTATGTCTTTATCTGCAAAGTGATAGCTTGCAAAAGTAATATCCTACCTCATACAGAAAATATCACTTTTACAGTTTTCTATATATATATATATATATATATAAGGAAATTTAAAGAAAATATCTGCCAAAAACAAAAGCCATACATCATATAAGTTGCCATTTTATTGACTTAACTGAAATATTGATCATTAAATAAGGTGTGATCACCCAAAAGTTCGAGTCAACTAAGCTTTTGAGGATAATAAAACAGGTTTTGAAGCCTAATGGACCAACAACTTCAGTTTTCTTTTGTGAATCGAATAAAAAAATGAGAAAAATCTCAAAGACCTATAAATAATTTATCCTTTATGATGTTGCAAAGATTGAACCATATGATAGAAGCATAATGAAACATGAAACGGAAGGGCAAATATAATAAGAAAAAAAGTGACAAAACATAGCCAGCAAAGTTGTACCTCGACTTGCTCATGTAGTCTTCTTTGCACTTCCATCTGTGCTCTCAAAGCCTCTTTAACTTCCTGATTCCTACAAATACACTCTCTAACACATAAATCAACTCCAAAATAGGGCTGATCCAGCAATTCAAATTTCAATGAATCGGCAATGTGACTTAGCACTAAGCATAACTGTTCATGTAAGAAGGGGGAACTGTCATCTTACTCATTAATATCAGGAGCAGGCACTCTTGGAGACAAAGAGCTGCTACCGGGAACTTCCACAAAATAAGAACCAAAATTTAAAACCAGATGATATAGGAAATAATAATCTCATTTATGTCCTAATAACTGTAGCACATAAGACATAGAAACCTTGTATTTCATGTAACAATTTCTGTTGGTGCAATGCAAATATATAGTTTCTGCAATGGCTCTTTCAACAAAAAATTAGTATAATAAATAGTAGTTCCTTTCAATTACTTTCTTTGAATGCAAATGTTTACCAGCATGATTTTGAATGTAACGGATATTAAAAAAATAGAAATGAAAGAAAGGGGCATTTAGATGCATAGCACACAATTCTTATATATTTAGATATGTATCACAAACTTTCATATTTACATAATAAACACCCAAATCTTTAAAATTACATAAAAATAACAACATTATTAATTTCTTAAAGTGAAATGCACCTTTTCAAGCATAGAAAAAAATGCTACATTTGTAAATATCAAACTTTAATTGTTAGATAAGTAAATCCATAAGAATTGTGTGCTATGTATGTAAATTTCCCTAAATAAAAATGAGTAAGGCTAATACAGTGACAACAAATCAAACAAAAGCTGCTCGCAGACATGTGTAACAATAGGGAAGGAGTGAGTATAAGTTGTAGAATAGCCAAAAGTCACAACAAACTGGGACAGTAAATGTGTAAATTACCATCTTTAGGTTGCTCTGTCATTTCTTTGCCAGATTGCTTTCCCAATCTGTATTTCTGAACACCAAAATAAATATAAAATAAGCACACGAGCAGATGAAATTAATTTTTTTTTAATATCCTTCAAACAGGCATTTTTATATTCCTACTTTGGCCTAAAACAGTGTAGGTGAAGCCATTAGAGGCCAAGCAAGAAACTCAGAAGTGACTAGTAGTAAACTGTTACATAACTACCTGAAGGTGGCTCTTAAGGTGAAAAAGTGTAAGTCCCTTTACACCCATTGCTCGCATAATGGTCTTAGGAGTAGCTTCTGTAATAAAAATCTCAACTTATAAATGGCATTCGGGAAGCAATCCATGATATTCATTAGGGAAAAAAAATGAGACATTGAATATTTGATTGACAGTACTAAAATAAAATATGAGATTCAAACACTTCCAAAGTAGGGAACAATTTGGTCACATGAAGATTTAAAATCAATTTCCAAAATTGTTCACTTAATGCTTGAATTGAGTTACTTAGAAAAAAAAATAAAAAAGAAACACCGTGTAAGCGATGGATAGGGCTTAAGTGAATAGAATTGCAAGAGTGAGACGTAGAAGAGAACAAGCAAAAGTAAGCGATGGATAAAAGTTACTAGTGAATGATTATGAGAGTGTAATTAATGTGGGGGAAATGGATGGAAGTTCAAAGAATGAAAGCGGACGAGGAGCGAATCAGAGTGATGCAATGATAGCAAAAAGAAGCATGCAGAGATAGACCTAAGGGTGAATGCAAGCATATGTGCGAAGCATAGATGAGTGAGATGTAAGGCAAGGTCAACTAGATTTGGTGCGATGACGTCTATTGGGCGGTGGGAGAATCCCTTGTGGGGGTGATAGCATGATGAGCAGTGAACTGAACAACAATGAAGAAGATCACTGAGATGGAGGTTCACAAAACACATGGAAGAGGTGGAGGGGCAAACTAGCGAAGTAGTTAATGGAGTATAACACTTTGAGTGTCACGTGTTTAGCAAGGGCGGAACCAATCTTTCTTTTAGGGTGGACAAACTTATTATATAAATAAACTACAAATAACAAAAACAACAACAACAAGCCTTTATCCCCTATGTGGGGATATAAATAAACTATAATTAAAAATTAAAATATATAATATATTTTCAAAATAAAGTATTGTATTTCATTATGATCAATAAGTTACACATTAATTATAAACTTTTCAATCTATTTTATATTTTTTTTGATAATATGGCATAATAACTTATTGAAAATCAAGAAAAAAAAAAATCTTTCTTAGTATCTCGTATTACATAATGATTGAACAATTCATCACCCATTCAGTCAGACAAGCAATGCTTAACAATCTTTCTTATAAAAAATGTTTTCTCTACTGCAGCAGTAGTAACTAATAAAGTTAATACCAAGATAATATATAAACTAGAAGATATTTGATATATTTCTCTATCTTAATCACAACAACAACAATAATAACAACAACAATAACAACAACAACAATAACAAATTTTTATCTTAACAACCGCTTGACAATCCTATTTAAAGATGAGAACTCATTAAAGACACACATATCAATAAGTAAGCGAATAATTGATTTTCAAGAAATATAAGCTCAACTATAGAAAAATCACTTGTATATAACATCCCAAAATGAATTACTTTTTTTTTAATTAAAGCAAAGAATAAATCACTTAGATTTAAACACACCACACGAAAAAACAACTTAGTACTAACTTTAGAGAATAAATTATTTAGCTATTAAAGTTGCATATTAATTATAATGTAAAAAAACTCTATACAATAATAATATAAGTTTATTATTTATGTTGCTCTTTGTATTGACCGTCCATGAGGCTTGAATGTAAAGTTCATATTTGACACATTTATTTCTCGGCATTGCATTACTTTCTCTTTAAAGCAAATATGGTCAATTACTTGCATTTATTAAGTATAAATATTATTTATATTATAAAACATTTAATATAAATAAAAATATGAAGAAAGCATAATTGGAAAATCTTAATAATTAAAAAATTTATCCAGATGTCTGCTCTTTTTATGATATTATAAGACCAAATAAAATACATCTTATCAAAGAAGATCACTCATTTTGCGATATTATTATAATATCTTGCTCAGCAATTATGAAACGAACCTCCACTTACCATGGCCGGAGATTGAGCTACTTTGCTAGACCAATCTTTGGCCTAAAAGAACCAGATAGGGAAGTAAGACATGCAGGCGACATGAGGATCAGTGAGAGAATGATGGAAAATGGAGTGACAAATAATGTAGAAGGATTTATTTAAGTGTGAGCAAAATTACATAATACTTTATAAAAATAAAGGAAGTTCTGATTTTTAGGGTGGGCAATTGCCCACCTTGAACAATTCATAGGTCTGCCACTAGTGGTTAGACAAGGCAAAAATGACAGAGTCAAGAATGTGGATGAACAAAATAAGCAAGGATAAATGTGATTAATTACATTGAGGATAAAATGCAAGATGATTGAGTAAACGGTGCTTAAGAGTTGCAATGGGTTATTGAACGAGAGATGGTATGATGTGAGGGATCAGAGGGAGTCATGATGTCAGGGAAGAGATTGGCAAGTAAAATAGTTTAAAAGGATTGAAAAGGCTCTAAAACCAAACTAACGATGTAGAAGAAAGAGAGATTATGGGGGGAATAATAGAAGGAGAGAATAAAGAGGAAAAGAGAGAGAAAGGTTCAACTGTTGGATGAGAAGAAAAAGGAAAATCTCAATTTGTACTACTCATTCAATGACCAAACCCTAGACTCATGATCTCCTTTAATAGATGGAGCCATGACTTATTATATCAAGATCCAATAAGCAACTGAAACTTAAATATTCTTTGATGATTTTACATACACTATTTCTTACATATTTAAAAATTAACCACCTTCAACATCAAAATTTCAAATTGACATTCAAATATTGAAATTCATAACAAAAGCCCAATCCATATTTTTTTCTTTTTGTAAAATTCATAATGATTTGATCGTGGCATGAGCAAAAACATGGGCCTCATAGTTCAAAAAAATGATGAAAGTGATTAAATTGTAAATGCATATGTTTCAAATGGTTGATTTGTAAATATCCCATATTTAAAAATCCTAATGAAAAAAAACCTCTGCATTATTTCTCCTTCAATTTCTTTGTGCAGACTATTCTTTCATAATCATGTTAGCCAAATCTTAACAATACATAAGTAGATTTAAAGAAATAATTGATAAGCATGATATAAATAATAGATTAATTAGGATGTGGCAGGTGACACATTATAAAAAATTTGTTTCTCTCATAGATGTAGGGGCTGTTTGGCTACACACAAGATTTAATTCAAGTAGGATTTAGTAAATCAAGTAAATCCTGTGAAAGTTAAATCCAAAAACTGTTTGGTATGATTATCAAAGTGCTTTCTAGGCAGTCTAGAAAAAATATAGTTAAATACAGTTACATCCTATGCTAATGTTTGATTACATATATCAAGATTTAAGTTATTTATTTCAATTAATATTAAATAATAAATATTTAGAGATCATTTTCATCATATTTCTTATCACAAAAAAAATTTTAAAAGATTAATTAAACAGATAAATAAAAAAAGGAAAGCCAAGTAATTAAAAATAATAGCAATGTAGATGACAATATTCAAATTACACATAAATTGAAACTATAATAAAAAATATCTAATAGATACTCGAATTTAAATTATAAAAGCACAATGAAATAACAATTAATATAGTCTTCTAAAATATCTTTTAAATAATCAATAAAATATATAATTCTCGTTCGTATTGAAACAACAATTAAGAATATCTAATAAGTGATTTAAATAATAATTTTTATTTAGTTTGTTTACGTAAAAATAATATAATCATATTTGTTGTGCGAAAGCAAGTTTACGATTAACTCATGGAAACAGTCGAATGTCAAAGAATTAATAAGAAAGAATTATTTAAAAAACTTCAGAGTGGAAAACCACCGAAATAAAACCAAAGAAAATCTTCCATATGATCCGTTTCAGACAAAATTTTCCCGGATTCTGATATATGACAATGGGAATCCTGAAGTCAACAAAGGCGCTGGCGATAATGGTAGTAGTAGCGGGCCGAGCGGTTTAGGACCGTCGTGGCAGTGACCATTGATACAGCGGAGGTCGGCGCAGCACGGTGAGTGGATAAAATGCGCATCGGCAACGAGCAATATCTGCAGCGGCGCCAGTCTGGCGCTGCAAAACCAATCGATTAGACCAGAGATCGATTTTAGGCGCAGATCGCAGCGAATGGGACAGCATGCAGCTATCTGGCTCCACGGGATGATCCACGATGGCAGCATATCGCGGCGGCTGACAAAGGAATTTACGACAAGATGAGCATAATGGCTATTAGCAGAATAAGAATGGTGGCATACCGTGCAAGCTGGATGACCCGGCAATGGTGGTGACCGGAGATGCCGGTGGTACAAAATGGCGAGCGGCAGCGATCGAAGAAGGCGCCGATAGCGATGGTAAGCTGACTTAAAGTATGATGAGGCTGAGCGCCATGATGATGATTTTTGAGGGATTTTGCATAGCTCTCATCTCTTTTACTCCCCGGAAAGAATATTTATATTAAGAGTGACATTTAAAATTCAAAATAACTAATCTTGATGTCAAGTGTTGATCCCAAGTCAAACTACAGATCGCAACTTAAAATGGAAAATATCTTTAAATCTAAATAACTTTAAACATGAGTGTTTATAGTCAAATCATATAGCATATCGAAATAAAGCTTAATATCGAACTTCAATTTGAGCATTCAAATAGCATCAAAAATACATCAAATGATCAAAGGAATCATTTCAGCCGTTTTCGATTTTGCATGTATTTAAACACTCATTTAATCTATAAATACCTCATTCTTCACACAAGCAAAAAGGAGAGCTCTCAAAACCTCCATAATGCGTCAAAATTACGCCACACCCCTGATTGATTAACCGTAATTGTCGCCACCTCATCGCTTGCCATCTTCGCCGTTACTGCCACCACCTCAATCGCCCCTCATCATCACACCACTGCCGCCACCATACCACCCGCCATCACGATTCTGCCATCACCACGACACCTTTCATCGCCGGGCCGTCAATTCGTTCTCATTATATTATCTACTCATTAACTATACTATTTGTTTGTTGTCTAATCAGATTCTCATTTAACCCTTCATACTCTGTAATCCTTATCGAAACTTTGTTTAAAACATACATAGAAAGATTTTATTAGCAGATTTTTTTCCCTTTTTTCAGATTTTTCCACGTAAAATTTGAGTTTTATTAATTCCTCAAACATCATGTATGCAATTAACAAAGTAAGATAAATTTTATTATTACTGGTTTTCTAGCACGCAACAATATTTAAATTAATTAAAATATAATTATCATAATATAATATGTCAATTAATTATAAATCTATTAATTAAATATATCAATTAATTATAAATCTATTAATTAATCATAATAAAGTAATAAGAATTTATTTAATCAAAATTTAAATATTAAATATAATTAATTTAAAATAATGTATTAATTAATCATTATCTAAATAATTTAAAATTAAATTAAAAACAAATCAAAATAAAAATAATAAACTGTAAAAGGGAAGGAGTTGGGATTTCGTGGTTCGAAACCCTCGTCTTCCTAACCCCTTCCGATCCGCTGCCTGAAAAGAGAAGGGAGACGTCACGAAGGTAATCCTCATCTTCCCTCCCACCCTTCTTCGCGCGCTTCTGCTTCTCTAAATCCCGTAAATCCGCCTAAAGTAAATCCGGATTTAACTTGCGAAAGCGTTTAATGGATTACAAAAGTAGCGGATTTAACTTGTCCAAAAATACCGTTTGACTGGATTTAACTTAAATCCGGCTTTAATCCTGCTCAAATCCTGTAACCAAACAGCCCCGTAAGTACCTTTTACATGAACTCTATAAGGGCAAGATCTCCCTTTAACTACTAAATCTACAACAAGCATTTTGGTAATAGTCCGATAAAGAAGTTCAAAGTTAGAACAAAAAACAAACTACATTAAACCTTGATAAGAACTCCAAAATTACTATACATAGAACCAGAAAGAAGCAAGAAAGAAAAGGAACCAAATTATCACAGAATCTACTTCAATTAACTCTAAAAAAACTAATTAGAAAAACATAACAGAATCCATAGTAGCATCCACAGTCAATGAAACACTCCTTCTAAATCAAATAACCAAATTGGAAGGCATCAAACCAAAAAACCGTCATTCTTCATCCACCAAACTCACAAGGAAAACAACAAAATCACTGTAGACCTGCGTAGATAACAAAAATGCAAAAAAAAAAAAAAAAAACAGAAGTGAAAAGCGACAAACTTTCGGGGCCTCCGAGCTGGGCGACGGCATCTACGAACCGCTCGTGAAGATCGGATGTCCATCGGAGTCGGGGTTTGGGATCAGCCGTGAGTACTAAGCTGGGGCTGTGGATCTCTTCCTGTGGAATCGATGCTTCCTGACGATGGATCAAGCCAGAAAACATCTCCTTTTGAGAACAAAAAGGAGAATCTCAGAAGCTCAAACAGCCGTGAAAAAGGGTAGAATAAAGAAATCTGAAGATTTCAATCAGAGAGAGGATAAAACGCCACTTGGTTGAGGGAGACCTCTCCGCCAAGCTAATGCCAGGAGAGAGAGAGACAGGGAAACCATCATGGCGGAGTTTTCGCTTTATCTATTTGAAAAATGGATTATTATTTTTAAGTAATATATTATATTGATATAAGAGAAATAAGTGTTATTTTTATAAATATTAAAAATTTAAGTGTTATATAAGTAAATATATAAAAAAATTTTATGATTCTCTTTTTTTTTCAATTATACATAAAAAAAATAGGTTCAACCATGAAAAGAATTGAGGTTGTGTTATAAATATGTGAAATTCAAAAGTATTATAAGCACGGTATAAAATAAAATGATACATTTATAATTTTTTATTAGTGTTTTATTATTTATAAAAAAATAAGAGTTTTTTATATTATGTTGCTTGAAAAGTATTTTAAATAATTGTGATAGTGGTGGTGATGGATTGAAAGTGGGTGATAGTATTAAAACTTATATTTTGCATTTAGTATGTCAAGAAGAAAATAAAAGTACATAATTATATAATCTATAATGCTTCTATCTTCCCTCAAAATGACCAAAAAGGAAGAAAAAAAAGATTTTTACTATATATCTTGCTATATACAAAATTATAATTTAAAACATGATGACCACAAAAATTAGCTTGTATTACTCTATTACAAACTCTAGGCACATACTGGAAGATCATGGATGGAATTGAAGCAAAGAAATGAGATTTCGTCCATGTCTAGGTCTCCTTCTCTAAGTATCTTCTTATAAGCTTTGTCAAGGTTGTTGATGGTAACTAGAGGTTGGTAGTAAGTAGCAATCTTGATTGGTGGAAGGTTGTATTAACATTGGTGAAAGGCGGCTGCTGGTAGTGGTAGGTCATGCTTCACATAAGAGATGTATTTGAAACTCATCCAAATCACATGAATATATGTTAAAAATGAACTAGAAAGAAATTTTCAAATTTATTAAAATTTTAAATAGGAATTATCTTTTTAAACCAAACATCGAAACTTTCAAAGCAAATGCATCATTCTTAATTTTAACTTTATTATTGTAGATTTTAATATTGGTTATATTCAAGTCATTAAGGATATGTATACTAGATTTGTCCAAACAAGGAGGATTGACAAAATATTTTCCTATTTTTGGATTACATCAAGGATCAACATTAAGCCCTTATCTTTTTTACTTTAGTTATGGATGTTCTTACAAAGCATTTATAAGAAGATGTACCTTGGTGTATGCTTTTTGCTGATGACATTCTTCTTGTTGATAAGACTAGAGAGGGAGTCCAACAGAAACTTGAATTATGGAGGTCAACTTTAGAGTCTAAAGGTTTTCGTTTAGGTAGATCTAAAACTGAATATATGGAGTGTAATTTTAGTTGTAGAAGTTTTAGTGGTAGTGTTGTGACTTTAGGCCATCAAGTCATTAATAAGAGTGAGCGATTTAGATATTTAGGCTCTATTGTTCAAAATGATGGTGAAATAGATGGAGATGTTATTAGTAGAATTCAAGTTGGATGGTTGAAGTGGAGGAATGCATCTGGCTTGTTATGTGATAGAAAAGTTCCACTTAACTTAAGGAAAAATTTTATAAGATGGTGGTAAGATCTGCAATGACTTATGGTGAATGTGTGGCCAATAAAAGAGAAACATAAGACTAAGTTAAGCAGAGAGATGAGGATGCTTGGATGAGTGGCTTTACCCTTAGAGATAGAATGCAAAATGAGTATGTTGGGAAAAGTTAGAGTAGCTCAGTGGTAGATAAGATTAGGGAGAATCACCTTAGATGGTTTGGCCACATAAAGCGTCCATGACCCGATTAGGAGAGTAGATGCATTAGATTTGCCTTATATTAAGAAAGGTAGAGGTAGACCTAAAAAGACTTGGTTAAGATGTATAAAAAATGATCTTAGTATACTTGAATTAAATGAGAATTTGACACATAATAGGACACAACGGAGACGAAAGATTCATGTAGCCGACCACACCTAGTGGGATTAAGGCTTGTTGTTGTTGTTGTATTGTAGATTTTAATATAAAAAAAGATAAAATATATATTGACAAAAATTTATAATTGAGAATGTCTACACTCCGAGTTCTAAAAATGTTAAATGCCTTTATTGAATTCATTAATATAAGATTTTCTCTCTTTTTTAGTAGCTATAATTCTGCTTATAATCTTCATATTTTGAAATCAAAATATAATCATAACAAAAATTAATATATTAAATAGTTCAAATGTTACCTAAAATGTTTTTTCAACATGTTCCTAAACATTTTCTTAGAATCCATAAAAAATATAAGCTTATAAAAACCACAAAATAATTCAAAAGAAGGTAAAGCATGAAAGATGATCAACCTAAAAAAGAGGTGAATTATTAGCATCTCAATAAATATACACCACAGAATATATTCCAACATTCACATCAAAGCCTAGATAGAAACAAATAAACAAAATGATATAATAAGTAAAATTTTACTAGTTAATTAGAGTTTGACAATTTTGAGTGAAAATGGTGGTAATCAAGTCACAACTTGCTCATTATCAAAAGGAACCAACCTAAATAAGGAGTCTTAAAAAAATAGGGGTTCGGAATTGTCGAAAGCAAGTGAGAAGGGAGGCTTCTACCTCTAAGCTCTTATAAAACTAGTGATGACTCTTCTTAGGCCTCCAACCTTCAAGTTTCCACTAGATTTGATATCTCCTTCAAACCCATGGCATTAGCTAATCTTTTTATTTTTTGAGATTTTTTACCATTGAACCCTAGTCATGAGTTGGCCTTAGAGTACCAAGCAAAACTATGATGCAAATGATAAAATTTCATATTATAAACTATGTTTTAATATGAGCCCCTAATGCGTTTAATATAGATCCACCTATAATTATAATGTATGCATAATTTTGAGAAATGTGACCTATTCATAGCGTACTAATTTTGGGTTAAAGAGCATATTATCTTAAGCAAGGTCGCTAGAGTTATTTAAATCATTCATATTAAAAAAATGGTAATATATGTATCAAAATTTGTAAAGAAAAGGCAAGGGAAGAAGAAAAAATTTAGTATGATAAATAAAATAATTAGAAATATATGAAATTGTCTATAAAGTCTTAAAAAATAGTTACTTCATAGATCAATTTATTCTACAAGGAAGAATTTTTCTTCTTCCTAAAATATCAATATTATTATGTGCTAGAAAATTTGCAACGATATAGTACAAATTTTTTTAGTAGTGCATAAAGATTTTCATGCACATAGATAATTTAAACTTAATAGAGATAAGAGTTTTTGTAAGAAAAGTATAAGAAAAAAAATCTTAAGGCCTATCTCCTTGGAAATAATTTAGTATATAAGTGAAGATTGCAAAAGTCTAGTCTTCCTTCTAGTTGAAGAAGACAAAATTATAAAGTATAGATTGTTTTCTTAGCTTCCTATAAGTGTAATGGAAAGTACCAAAGAAATAGTGAGGGATAGCTGTCGATAATATTGGTTAATAAGTGGCAAGGGTGATTATGCAATAACTGTTGTTATTGTTGGATGATAGTGGGTAGTAGTTAATGTTCATCTTGTTTGGTTAAAGGCGTTGATAGTTATTGGTAATGATAATTAATATCCATAAATAAAGATAGTTTAAGATCTCTTAACTTCTTAATTTCTCTCTAAATTTAGGTTTCCTTCAATTATAAAATATGAGGTCTATTTATGTTTTTTTCAATATGTATTTTGTTTATTTTAACTGAATTAAAAAAAATTATTAGCTGGCTTGCATTAATTCTCTTGATCATATATCTTTTTAATCATTAAGTGACTTAATGACATCAAAATTGATGATCATGAGCTCATTACATTTCTCTCATCTTGATACTCATTTCAACTATAAGTATATAGATTCAAACATTACTTGATCTCTTAAATGATGTTATAAAGTTTTTGATTATATTTTAAAGTGTTTGATTTAATACAATTTAGACTCGTATCAAGGCTATTTCAATATCTTAGGTTCATCTTAATAAAATATTTATTTTGAATATAAGTTTAAAAAAAATAAAAAGAATTTCAAACTTAATCTTAAATGGTTTTAATTCACAGACTTGCAAGATCCCTATTTAATGTTGAATTTTTGTTCATGATCGATTAAGTGCCCTTTATTTTTGATGTTACAATCTTTGAGTTCTAAAATAATATAAGACTTGAAAGTTCATGACATAAACCTATAATTAAAAAAAATTAATTATGGTGCAATCACTATCTAAACATCAACATAGATTCCCTTTAGAGTAGTGACCAAAATTAAATTCTCTTTAACCATAGTTTCACCCTTTTTAAAAAGTTTGCATATTGATTAGAAAAATAATTCTTTTTTTACTTTAATTTTTTTAATTTCTCAAAACTATATTTAAATATATTATTGGTTATCAAAAGTGCTAAAGTTTAATCTAAAATATTAAAAAATGGTCCCAAACACCCAAAAAAATTTGATCAAATAAGTTTGTTTAGGTATAATCTTAAATATGTTTGAAGACATCTTGATGGGTAGAGCTAGTAAGTTGGTTTGCTAATGTGGTGTTTATTTTTGGATGTATTGGGGAGGGGGGTGAATGATATAAACATCACTATTCAATGGACCTAATCACCTAATAAGGACTCCTAAGATAAGATGAGTCTTCGAATATACCTAAGATTTTTCCCCTGCTTTGCATGGATGAATAAAGCAGAGTTTATATTAAATCGGGTTCTAAGGTTCCCTATGGAGGCAAGCCTCCATAGTTAATTACATCTTAGGAAATGAAATTCTAAAGAATACTCTCGATTAAAGTTGACAATTATCATCTCTAAAGATTTCAAGGTTACTATCAAAGGATTGGTTATATTTGGAAAATCAATTGAGAAAATTCAAGGAGATAACTTATTTTTGAAGCCAAAAAGAATATGTAGGGAATGTTTATGATACTAGAAAGCCTAATTTGCATTCCAATCTATCTTATGATTGGGATTTATAATTTTGAAGTTGAAGAGATTGATTTATTTGAGTTGAATTTTATTAGATTATTAGGGCTTATAATAACCAACACAATGCTGTGGAAATACCTAAGAGGTAAGGATTTATGCTTGTAGCTCAAAGAAAATAGTTACATCAGATCCTAAATCTAGGGAGCTTTAGTAAGAACCAAAGTACAACCTAAATCAATAGGTGAACATAGAGGTTCACCTCCATAAGAGAGGATGAAACATCCGACTGCTAGACTTATAATCGCTTGGAATGACCGTCAGCTAACTCATCCTACGATTTAAAAAATCATGCAGTATAGTCTTATGAATTGCAAGATGGCTAGGCTAGTTATTTATTTAGAAAGAGACTAAAGTCCTTAAACTCACTCCCTAAAAGACTAGAGTATGAGTGATATGAATAAAGACTTAGTATAATGCAAAATATTTTCAAATTTTATTTAAATTTTGATAAAGATTTTAAGATTTTTATATGCCTAAATGCATTATGAAATAAGTTATTGGCCAAATCAAAAGAGAAAAAGGGTTAAGCTCTATTAGTAGGGGTTGCTTTCACAGGTCAAGCAATCTTTATGCATGTAAAGATGGAGGCCATCATTTTGCAAGAGTGATTCAAGATGCATGCATGATGTGAGACATACAATATTCAACTAAGGGGTTGCTAAATCTTTTAATTATCTTATTTAAGCCTTAGACTTTATGGTGAGGTTATTGTTGGTGTTTTCTCTGGAATGGAGAAAAGAAATGACACCACATAGAGTTTAAGAGTATTTTATTTACATGACCAAATACAACATTAAGGAATAAACATATTATCTCGAAAGATAAACATGCTCTCCTATAATGGATTTGATCATTTCAATAAAAGACTCCTAAGGCTAATGGGTCTTTCGTTTACCAGAGTATTTTCCCCTAAATTATATAGAAAAGTAGAACAAGGTTTATTTTATCATGGGATCATGGTTCCCTATAAAGGCAAGCCTCTATAGTTAATTACATCTTAGGAAGAGTCTCTTCCTAAGAATACTCTCGATTAAAGAAATAAGTGGTTATTCCCGAAGACTACTAAAGTAGCTTTCAAAGGATTGATTTTTAGAAATTCAATTGATAGAGGTCCAAATTGGAGAGAGTTATTTTCAAGAGTCAAATGGGAAAGAGTAAGAAATATCTATTGATATTGAAATACTAGACATTTCAACTATCCTATGATTCAGCTTCAAATTTAGGATTTAATTTTAGATTTCAAGTTATCATTTTTTTAGAAATCTAGGACTTAAATTCTAACAGCACAAGACTATAGAAATGCATAGGGTTGAAGACTTATTCATAAAAAGATGCTTTAGAACCTAGTCTATAGGTACTTCTGACACATGTCAGATGCTCGACCTAATTCTATCCTTGGGAATCATTGGCCATTCTTCTCACTTGAGGGAACTAACCTATCCTTGATTCTTCTAGACTTACAACCTACCTGGAGAAGGCTGCCAACACCACTTAAGCACATTTTAAATTTATGAAGTCAAGTCATATGAATGTAAGATGGTTGTGCTATTGCATTTTTAGGAAAGAAGCCTATGAATCTAGACTCACTCCCTAATCCCTAATATCATGTAGGGCATGAGGATGCATCTAACTAATGTATATTTTTTAAATTTTAATAAATTTTGACTCAAGATTCATTTTAGGCCATAGGTATGCATTTTATGCCTAATGCATGCAATTAAAAAAAAGTTATGGGCTAAATCAAAATAAAAGAAGGTGTTCTTCCATCACAGGCTCTTAAAGATCAAGCCTAGGTTTTCTGGAAAAGATGGAAGTCCTTCCTTAAGCAAGAGTGAAATAATATGATTTATGCATGATGTTAAAACATCTAGTTAAAGGGATTGCTATATATTTTATCTTACTTTAATGCCTAAGATTTTATATGAAGATTATGAGTTGTATTTATTTTTATGTTTTGATTGAGTTAATTGGGTAGAAAACTTAATTTATCCTATGATCCTACGTCCAAGCATTCATCACAGTACAAACATAACACAGAAAGAAACCTAAAAAAAGCATGATGTTTCTATTACACATCCAAAATAAATCAAACCAAATCAAATTATATAAGAAAAAGACTAATGCATCATTGTCCCGAAGAAAGAAAAAAATTTGAGTTACGCCATTATTATACAACTTGGCCTAGAACTACAAGTTTAGATCTATGGGTCTTCTTTCCAAGAAAGTCTCCTTCTTCGTGGACATCCATCTGCACAGGGGACCACGCACCATCTCTAGTTGGTCACTTGTGTAATCCTAGACCCCATAGATCCTAACCTAATTCTAAGCTCAAATTTATATTTAAAATTCAAAAGAAATCCTAAGCTCTGCAAAACAGAGGTTAGGAAATACACACAACACATAAAATAGTTTATATTTCATAAACATACGAGCTTAACATTAGTTGCTTGCCAAGCCCACCTGTCCTATGGACTATGTTAAGGGATTTTCAGCACCTACAAGCAAACAATAATTTTATGATTTATTTATTACAACAATCCCTTAACACAGCCCTCTGCAAAAAATAGTGTTAAATCTAGAAAGAATGCCCTAACATCCAGTCTAACAAACAAACAAGCTTAGCCATCCAGTCTAAAGCAATACATCACCCAAACATGTGAAACACAACACAACATATCACAGGAGATTAAAGAAAATCATAGAATGATCTAACCTAGATCTAGAGTCCGTGGCCTATGTAATCTAGTGTGTGAGTTGCTTTGTGTGGTAAGTCTTGTCTTTAAGTTAAAGTTTAAATTTGATGTTTGATTTGGTTTAATTTTTATCAGTAGTTGGTTTCAATTCAAATGGTTTAATAGTTTAATTTCCATTTTTATGTTCATTTTATTTGGTTAAAATAATATTTAAAATTTCAAGAATGAAAAAATATAATGGACTTCATTTCTAGGTGAAACTCACTTTATTCCTAATGAAGTTTCCAATAGTCTAACTAATATTCTTAAGTATCTTAATTAATACTTTTGATTTTATTTATGTTTGGATTGGTTTTATGTTATTTCATTTATTTGAATTGGTTTGTTTGATTTAATTTGTTTGATTTGTTTCATTTTGAATTAAGCTATGTGGGTTTCATTTGATTAGTTCATGTTAATTTAAAGAGTTTAGATTAAAGTTTGATTTCATTCAACTTAATTTAAGTTATTAAATCATGGATTTGTAAAGTTTAAGGTTTAAGTTCATTAATAATTATTACTTTAGGTTTGTTCATGGATTGGGCTTAACCTAAAGTACTTAGGTTAATTATTTGATCTAATTTAATTGACATAAGTTTTCAATTCATTCTTAAATTCATTAGAGATGAGCGGTTTCATTAAATTTTATTGATTCAAAGTTTAAGGTTTAAGTTAATTAATAATTTTATTAACCTAAGATTGAATTTGATCACTTTAATTGACTTAGGATATTTAGAGAAGTTCCTTAATAGTTTTCTGATATATGATTGGAATTGATTTGAATTACCATTTTATTTAATAGGTTAATTAATATCCTTAACCCAATATTTGATTAACATTGACCTAAGGATTTAGAAAATTGAGAACTCCTAATCCAGAGATTAATTAGACTTGAAATATTTTTGATAAGTAGGGTTATATGCTAATTTTATATCCCTAAAGTTTCAGCTTGATTAGAGATGTAATTAAGGTGTATTTAAGGTTTTAATTATTTCATTAAAACCTAAATTAAGCCTAATTCGGTTAAGAGTTTTATTTTTTTTACTTATTCTTCACTGAAATACCTTTCTAGTGAGGGTTTATTCATAATTTTGGTCAACTGGTTAATTTACTATGATTAAATTAAGTTTAGATTAAAATTATTTAATTCATTTAATTATCTAATTAATCTAATTTAGGAATTATTAAATTTAGATAGGTTTAATTAGTGTCCTGATGTTCATTAATATTTATTATGTTGAATTTAAGATTGTTAGATTAACATTTTGTTAATTATTGTATCAAGGGTAATTAATTTAATTGATTTAAAGGTTAAGCACATGAAATTATAATTTCCTTTGAATTCAGAGAATTAAATCCCCAAAAATCAACCTAAAGTGTATTTTATGCTTAATTTCATTTCCCCAAAGTTTCAAATTAATTGGATTATTAATTTGAGAGTAATTATGGATTAATATTTTTGAATTAAATCTAAATTAAGGGAAAATTACTCAATAAAAATTGAGGATTTTAATTTTTGTGGATTCTTCTCATCAAGATGAATCCATAAAGCTTTTATTTGTGATTTTATGATTTATATTTGATTTTCTATGATTTTTAGAAGTTTTCAGCATTTTTTAAATTAATTAAATCCATTATTTAACCGATTTTACGGTTTTTAAGTGCCCCATCGCGAGATCCAGCGATGGTGCACGCTTACGGGTGTGTCCACCTGAGATGCATTGAAGGCCACCAGCGCGCCAACTTGTGGTTCCTAAGGGGTTTAATCCAATGGTCTGCTTAGATTGGAGCCATCCAAAAAAGAGAAGGATCGATGCTCGGATTAAATCCAAGTTTCGCAAGAAAGTACACGCATGATTTCTTGTCAATCGCCGGTGAATCAAACCATGATTTCATTTCCAAATTGACCAGTGATCTAATTAGGATCAATCCATACAATTGGATCCATTTGAGGATCCAACTTTCTTCATAAAGCTCCAAAATTGATGGTTAAGAGGGAGGGAGAAAATGCATACCACTCGTGATGGTGGTGAGACCTTAGACCCATGAACATGTGCACGGTGGGCTCCCCACAGATTGCTCCCAATGCAACGAATGCCGCCAGAGGGCCATTTTTCGCCACGGTGGTGAGGAGGGCCGGTGAGGTTTCATTTGAGCTCCCCTTGAGATTTGGAACGTATTGGTGCCTTCAATTCAAGATGAAATCCACTCAATGGGATTTCACCATTAGAGTCGCTTTGCTTTTGTCCCACGGCATCTGGTGAGCACGGGAACTTCCTCACTTTCCTGATGCTTTTGAATGAAAATGGGAGGTAATAGTCTCCCCTACCACACTTTCCATGCTTGAAAAGCTCTACAAGAGGAATTTGATGGTCAACTGCCACCCATGCACAGTCCATCAAGGTGTCAGATCAACTCCCCTTGTCCTTGTGAATATATTGGAATGTTCACACCACAGATAGAGAGCTTCCTCCTTTGGTTTCTACCCTTGGCTGAGAGCTTTATCTTCTTCCTCTTTTTCTCTTTTCCCTCTTTCTTTCTCTCCTCCTTGGGTAAGATCAGGGCAAACTCTTGGAGGTTTGCACCTTTGCCTTAATTGCCTTCTCTACCATCAAGGTACCATCCATCTCTTAAGAGGTGGCTTTTGTTTTCTTCCTGAGTAGGGTAGATAAGGGGAAAGAGAAATGTTTTTATTTTTTTATTGTTTTTCTTTCTTTGAATTAAACCATGAAGGCAGCCATCCAAAAGTAATTCAATTTAACTTATTCTTTAAACCAACATGCAATTGATGATCAATTGCAGTATGATTTGATTAAACCATGAGTTGATTTTAAATTTAATTTCATTTTAACCTATTTAGCTTAAATGGATTAGGTATGATTCCAAATGAGTTCAAATGATCAATTTGATTCAAATAGAATGGGTTTGGATCCTTTCATTCATTTTAATTTGGTTTTAAGTTGATCAAATTGAGTTAATCCAAATTGAAAGTTTGGATTGATTCTACCTATACCTAATACGTTAGAAAAAACTCATAAATATTTTTTAGGACACTAGGTGAGGTGCCCTAAGCATTGAATTAGGAGATTCCTATTTGAGAATAGGAATTCCTAATTACTAATTTCAAACTGATGTTAACCTCATTAAAAAATGAAGTCAATAGTTATGAGTTTAAAATTTTAGTTATGAGTGGTTAGTTGAGGTAGAAAAAATTAATTTTGCCCTAAGAGCCTAATCACATCCAGGCTACACATTAAGGCATCAAACATTTAAGAAACTATGAAGAACATGCTATTTCTAGTGCGCAACCTAAATAAATCACCAAATAATTTTATAACTACCATGAAAGAATAAGAGACTCAAAAGCAAAGTCATGAACATGAAGAAGAGATGGGTAACCGAGCTCTACCCTTATATAACTTGAAATATAAAAGAATAATTACAATTTTATTAAATGCTATAGGGGTCTTCTTTCCTTCATTTCTTCATATCTTATTTCTTCCTTTTCTTGATTTGGTTCACTCCTTCTTTGATTTGGATGTGCTTGCTTCAAAGGAATCACATGGCACCCCAAGACAAAGCCTTCTAGCCACTGCTCACCATAATCCCATACAACACTAATCCTAATTCTTATTGTAAAATTACATTAAAAAATATGAAAAGTAAATCTAATAATATCTGCAAAATAGAGGTTACTAAACATACATACAACCCAAGCAGTTATATTTATAATTTGACTAGCATACATGAAAACCAAGTCCACCTCGACTTGGATTATGCTTAAGGGTTTAAGCAACCAGCAAAGAGAATATTTATATTTATTGTAAACACCCCCTTTAGCATAATCTCCTACATAAAATATGATTAGGCTAGGAACAACCTAACATCCAGTCTACAAAACAAACACCTTAACATTCAATCTAAAATAATACATCACAAAATAAAATATACATCACATCATGCACCTTCCTAACATAGGGCTATAAGTGGTGACTTAATTCTAATGTGTGTGGTCTCAACTAGACATTGAAGTTACAATTTTCTAAGTTTAGAAGGATTCAATTTTAATTAAATAAGGGTTGATTTCAAAGTTTAATCAATTTGAGAATTTTAATTTGTGACTTCTTTTGTTTCATTTGATTAACACTTAGCAACTAAGTGTTATAAAGAGAAGGAAGAGGACTACCTTCTTTCATCCCTACCTCAAGTCACCTTCTAAAGTATATTAATTTGATTTAGTTCTCTTTAAGTGAATATCTTATTACACATTTTTAAATTAATTCAATAAAGTTCACTAAAATTCAATATGAAAGGCATCTTGAAGATTAATCTAATTAAAATCACATGACTTATATTAACTCATTCTTTCTATACATGCATAACATGCAATTTTAATCCCAAGTGTATCTATGCATACCATGGTGTTTATTTTGACTGGGGACACACAGATCGTAGGGATATTGAAGTGATATTATATTGAAGTATGATATACTATCTTGAAAGATAGATATATCACCCTTCAATGGACCTAATCACTTAATAAGGACTCCTACGATATGATGGGTCTTCGAATGTACCAGAGATTTCCCCCTGCTTTACATAAATGACTAAAGAAGAGTTTATATTAAATCAGGTTCTAAAGGTCCTTATGAGCACAAACCCTCATAGTTAATTACATCCTAAGGAAGGTAAATTCCTTAGGAATACTCTCGTATAAAGTAGATAATTATTGTCTCCAAAGACTTCAAAAATAGACTATCAATAAATTTGTTATATTGAAAAATCAATCGGGATAGATCGAATGGAGGGACTTATTTTGGAAGCTAAAAGATGATAGTCAGGGAAACCCAATGCATGTGCATTCTAGTCTACCATATAATTGGGCTTTATATGTTTAAAATTGAAACTATTTATTTGTTAGAGTTGAATTTTTATAGATTACTAGGGCTTATAATCTAACAACACAATGTTGTGAAAATGCCTAAGAGGTGATGATTTATGCTTGTAGCTCAAAGAAAATAATAGCCACAGATCTTAAGTCTAGGGAGCTTTAGCAAGAGCTAAAGCATGATCTAAATCTAAAGATGTGCATAAGATTTACCTCTACAAGAGAGAGTAAACCATCCGATTGCTGGACTTATAACCATCTAGAGTGACAGCCAACTAACTCCTCATACTCTTTAAATCCTTGTGGTCAAGTCCTATGATCTTGTAGGATAGTTGGGCTATTATTCATTTAGAAAGAGACTAAAGTCCTTAAACCCACTCCCTAAGAGACTAGAGATGAGTAGTATGAGTAATGACGTAATCTACAAATACAAATATTTTCAAATTTTATTTAATTTTTTTTACTTTTTATTTTGACAAAGGATATAGGATTTCTTATGCCTAAATACATGATGAAAATAGATTATGAGCTAAATCAGTGGGAAAGAGGTGTTTTCCAACATAGAGGAGGCCCTCAAAGGTCAAGCCTTCCCATATACAGAAGAAAATAATATGCATGGATATACAACATTCAACTAAGGGGTTGATAAATCTTTTAATTATCTTGATTATGCCCTATGCTTTATGTGAGGTTATGAATTATTTAAAACTTTAGTTATGAGTTGTAGTTAGGTAAAATATTTATTTTTCTCTAAGAGCCTAATCGGATCCAGGCCACACATTAAGACATCATTCATGTAAGAAATTAAGAAAAGCATGTCATTTTTAATGCACAATTTAAACATAACATCAATCAATTTTATAAATTTAATACAAAAGAATAAGAGGTTGGTGCGGTCGAGTACCACCATGCAACCCGAAAAGAGAAAATGGGTAGTCGAGCTTTACCCTTATACAATCTAGAATATGAAAGAATAATTATAATTTACAAATGAATAAATGCTATGGGGTATTCAAATCCATTCTTCATGTCTCTTACATTTTTTCATGTCTTTCTCCTTCGATTTTTTGAACATGGCACCCCAAGACTAAGCCTTCTGCCAATGCTCATCCTAAACCCTCATAGTACTAATCCTAATTCCTAATGAATAATTACATTAAAAATATGAAAAGTAAATATAACTACACTTGCAAAATAAGTATTAGCTAAACACACATACAACCCAAGCAATTATAGCACCCTGCACATGGGTAACCAAGCCCACTTGTCCTAACTTGGATTATGCTTAGAGGTTTGAGCAACCTACAAAAAAGAGCATTTATATTTATTTTAAGCACCCCTTAAGCACAACCTCCTACATAAAACATGATTAAGATAATATAGGCCTAACATCCAATCTACAAAACATACATCCTAACATCCAGTCTAAAATAATACATCACAAAATAAAATATACATCATACCATGTATCGTCCTAACATAAAGCTAAAAGTAGTGACTTAGTTCTAATGTGTATGTTAAGGCTTGTGTGGTATATCTTAACTAAGCATTGCTACAATTTTCTAAATTTGAAAGACTTTCATTTAATATAAAGGGTTGGTTTCACTTGAAGTTACTTAATTGATTTAAGAATTTTAGTTTATGTTTTTTTTTTGGTTCATATGCTTACACTTAACAACTAAGTGTTGTAAAGAGAAGAAAGAGAATTGTCCTCTTTCATCCCTACCTTAAGTCACTTTCTAAAGTACATTAATTTGATTTAATTCTCTTTGGTGAATGACTTACTAAATGATTTAATTAATCCTTAGTTTAGGTTCATTTTAAGTAATTCCATTTAACATGTAAGGCATCTCAAGATTAATTAAGCTGAATATATGACACATATCAAGTCATTCCTTTCCATCATAAATATCATGCATATGATTTAATCCTAAGTGTATCTATACATATAACACACTTAAATGATGAATGTATGTGTATGTGGAATTTCATATTATTTTATGCGATTGAATTATTTAATCATATTAGTTTAAATCTCCATCTAAATTCTTATACAAACATACATAGGGATGAAATTAAATAGGTACATGTCATTATTAACTAGGGAAGTGAGGTAATCAAATGACCTCCTTTTCCAAAGCCTCATATTCGTGGGATGTCTAAACCATATACCCATCATATATTCAACCATGATATGTATGTATATGTAAAATAAGAAAGAAAACTCTAAATTATATGATTAATGAATCCAATGACTAAGCAAGTATGAATGCATGAATTTTTAAATAAAAAAAGGAGGATTATTATTTTATTATCAAATACACACACATGCATGTATAAAAGACATAAAAAAGTACATGCCTTTGTCAACAAGAGAAGTAAGGTAATCAAATGACCTCCTTGGGGCTACTTAAAGTCTCGTATTTTGAGGATGTCCAGACTATATACCCATTTTTCTTAAATACATACACATGTATTTATTATTAAGAAGGTGAAAATCATGCAAAGATTGTATTTTTTTTAATGAAATTAACTAGGTATATGATTTAAAGCTCTATCTAAGTTCTTATGTTAAATATACAAAAGAGTGAATAAAGGAAAGAGACTTAACTTCATACACTCAAGGTATAATCACATGCATATCCTATAGATTTATAACTAACACCACAACATGTGTTATGATTCATTTATAAGGTTTTGAAAAATACATTTGAATTTAGTAGTGATAATAACCACACATATATTAAATTAAATCAACACATGCAAGCTTACATAAAGGAAAACCATTTGATTTAATTAATTTTTGAAAAAGAATAAATGCATGGAATTAAGTAACATACAATTTGTAGCATGATTGGAAGGGAATAACTAAATATAAACATATGATTCATTCAATCCAACTAATTATTAAGGACAAACATACCAAATTAAACTATTTAAAATAAACTAAGTTCTTTAATGTCATTTTGATTCCATGTTCAATTTGACTTAAGGAATGTGAGAAGGAGTTTGCTAATCTTAACCTATTCCCATGTTTGTAAGTTAACTTGGTTTAAATGAAATATGATTAAGTTGATTTATGGATTAATTAAGTTGTCATATGTATTAAGTTCATTAATTAACCCTTACTTATGTTGCCTTAAAGTAATTATCCAAATAATTATGAACTAATATGATATGCAAATAGATTGAAAAATAAATTAGCAATGGTCTTATGAAATGAAAGGGCCTAATGCAATTCGCTCACAATTATGGGTTAATTAGATTAAGGAACTTACTTAATTACTTTTATGATTTTCATATATATATGGGTAAATCATAATTTCATTAACTCTCTTTAGACTATTAAACACCTAAAGATTTACCCAAGAATTAATTAAGTAAAATCAGATATGATTGTAATTTTAATTTGATTGATGAAGTCATTAGTTAATTAATTATCTTACTTAATTTGCCAAATTTGATTAATTATCCTTCAAATGAAATAGACTTACGAGGAAAAGGTTGGGAATGAGGTCACAACCTAGTTCCATGAGTCCTCTCATTCAATTAAACAAGATTTGATGTGATTTGAACTTTAATTTAACAAATTAAATAATTAATTAGTTAATTAATCTTTAATTATTATTTCTTAAGTAAAATGAGAGGGACTTAGGGAAAATGGATTAGGGAGAAGGTCCCAACCTAATTACATAAGCCCCTTACTGTTAGGCAGTGATTAAAGAGCCAAATTAATTAATTAATCACTGTTCACATGCTTAATTAACATTTAATTAAGTTAATAAGGTAATTAGGACTTAATCAATCAATTTTCCCAATTAATTAATCAATAAATCTCAAGAAAATTAGGGGAGACAGAGGCCATCCTCTTAAATAATCTCAAAAGTTTAAGGTTAATTAGTCAAATAATTAAGGAGTAATTAGTGTAATAATTTTTTTATTAAACCCTAATTAAGCTATGATTACTATTCAAAATTAATTAAGGATAAATTTAATGGATTCCTCTCTAAAATATCTTTAAAATGAGCATTTATATGTTTTTTTTTTGGATTTCTCTATGATTTGTTATGAATTTGTGAAGTTTCAGCCTTAAAAATAGATTAATTAAGCCTTAATCCCATCAGCGCCATGTGATGCACTTTCCATGTGGCCGTGGATTTATTTAAGTTATCATCCTCCATTGAATTATAGGACATTTATCATTATTTAGATACCAGATTAAACCCATAATGTAAAGGGGATAAAATCGATTGGATCTAACAGATCTAATCACGATTATCCATTTTGATGATGCAGAATGGACGGTGCATGATCTATCTCCCTACGGGCGATGAGAGATGGAGCCTGTATGCCATTGACCGTATGATCTAAGCTCACCTGAGCTCGAATTAGCTCCAAATGGAACCCACACCATTGCATGAAGGATCTAAGAGGATCCAATGGCTATGATCATGTGACATTCACATTTTCTTTGAAAAGCTACAAAAAAATTTTGAGGAAGCTCAGTTTTAATGGTGTTACCTCATCGGAGCTAAGATCGGTAGCTTGCATTCTTCAGGAAGCTTCGTTTGGTTGAGACAAAGTCTTGTAGAGCAGCAATTAGATCAATTCAATGTGGATCACTCAGAACGCCAACTCCCATGCTATGGACACTCGACTTCAATCAAACTCTGACCTCTGGTGGGCTTGGAGCTTGAGGGAAGGTTTTCTTGGCTTCGATGAGGTGCGGAGATGGTGTGTGCAAGAGGAATTTGATTCAAGTGGAGAATCTGTGGAGTTTGGATTGGAGGATGCTTGCCTTATTTTAGCTGTGCTCGAGACGGGAAAATTCTGATGAGGGAGGCCTTGGGAATGCTTTGGAGCTCACTAAGGAGTTTGAAATCTCTCATGGAAGCTCGGACGATGTGAATGGTTGGCTTTCCCGTGCAAATTAAGGGGGTATAACCCTTAATTACTTATGATGGATAGACGAGATTATATCCCATTTTTTGGCCAAGTTATTCTTAATAGTTGTCTCAACAATCACTTGGCTCATTTTGGTTGGACGAAGGATTGTCAGGGTGCTCAAGGTAGGATTTGGCTGGATTGCTCTTCCTTGGATCATTTTGTTTCTCAGTTTATAAGGGAGATGAGTTAGCTCACCTCCCTTTGGTCCATGGCAAGCCTATCCCATATGGGCTGGGCTAGGTGGCTAGGTCAGACTCTATTTGGGGTGTGTAAGGGCTGCCAAGTGGAAAGAGAAAGTGAACTTTGCAAAAAATGGGTGGAATCCTATGTAAAGAGGCTTATCCAATGGGTAATGCCTTGGACTCATTTGGGTTTGAGATGATTTTGGGTTGATCCCAAGTGGGTTTGGGTCAGGTTGGATCAGGTTCCAAGTGGCCATGGGTTGGTTTAAAGGGGTTTGACTCAATTTGACCCTTATAGGTCAAATTGGGTCATGTTGGGTTAGTTTGACCAATTTGTTAAATTTGGTCAACCCAAAGCTTGGGTTAGGTTCAAATGATGATTTGAAGTATTTTGGTTTAAGTAGTTTCAATCAATTTGGCCTAGGTTTGGTATTGGCTCAATTGGAATCAAAATGGGTCAAATGGGTCAAGTTGACCAATTTGACTAAATTGGTCAAATTGTCTTAGGTTAGGTATTGGTTCAAGTTTAGTTAGTTAATTAAAGATGATTGTATGCTTTAGTTTGAATTAATTTAGATTTTGGCCAATTTGACCCTTTAGGTCAATTTGGGCTAAGTTGGTCAATTGGGTTCAATTATGGTTTGGTCAAGTTCAATAATCAATTTGGAATTAACTTGAGGCATTGGTTGTAATCAATTTATGTTGGATCATGATTTGACCCATTTTAGCCTTTTAGGCCAATTTGGGTCAACTTGGGTCAAATGGCCAATTGGGCTTGGTTTGACTCAATTGATGGTCAAGTCATATTAAATCATCGATTATGGGTTGATGTGAATCAATGGTTTTAATTTTTTTTGGTTTGATTAAGGTTTAGTTAAATTTATATATGACTTTAGGGTTGAAATATAAATCCAACTTGAGTTTGAAGTGACTTGAAGGAAAATTTGGCTAGCTATGTCAAAAGGCTTGGAAGGGAAGTTGATTTAGTTTGGCTTAATTTCTATCATTGGAATGTGCATTTCATTTGCAATTGTAGAGATGATTGAATATATAATTGATTTATGAGAAAATTAATTTATTTTGGATTGATTTAGGTTAAGATTTGGTTAAGCTTATGGAGGTAGGTCCATATGGCTTAGGAGGGTTCTTAGCTTGACTCGATTTAGTTTGATTTAGTTTTTATCATTTGAGTGTGGATTTAATATATATTTAGGAAGATAATTGATTGAATAATTGATTTGTAAGAAATTAATTGATTTTGGGTTTGTTTGAATGGGATTTTGGTTAAGCTTGTGAAGGTGGGTCACATGGCTCAACGGAGATTTGGAGCTTGGATTTGATCATGGGTTTCAATCATTTGGAGTTGAATTTGGATTTGAATTTGATAAGTGATTGAGGGATTGAATTGATCTTGGAGAAAATCAATTGAATTGAATTAAATTAGACATGGCCAGGGTTAAGGCCATGGAATTTAATCATAAGGCTTAGGAAGGATTTTGAGCTTGGATTTGATTATGTGATTGATTGAAAATTTTTTATTTTTGATTTTTGAATTTGAATTTGAATTTGAATTTGGGGTTTGGTTTGAGAAGGAGAACATGGATTGGGTCTAGGCTATAGGGTAGATAAGTCTCCTTAAGTCCCTAAGACATATGTAACCTCAAGCTAAACTTAGTTAAGTGTTCACATAATCACTAAAAGTGTCTTAAGACTAAAGAGCTATTAATGTCTATAAGAGTTCTAGATCTATGATGAGGAGGTTGAGAACTCACTCCAAAAGTGAGGTCAACACATACATTATGTTTTAGCATACTTAAATGATGAATGTAGATGTGTATATTTAAAGTTTATATTCTTTCATTTGATTGAATTATTTAATCATATTAATTTAAAGCTTTATCCAAATTATTATACAAAAATACATAAAGATGAAATTAAATAAGCATGTGTCATTGTTAACCAGGGAAGTGAGGTAATCAAATGACATTCTTGGGCTAGCTAAAGCCTCGTGTTCTCAGGATGTCCAAATTATATACCCATTTGCATTCAAACATATGTAAATTTATATGCATGAATATAAGAAAGAATGCTCCAAATCACATGAATAATTAATCCAAGTGCCTAATAGATTATGGATGCATGCATTTTTAGTGGAAAAGAGGGATTTTCATCTTTTAGCTACACATACATACACAAATTGTGGTGTTTATTTTTGGATGTATGGGGGGGATGGGACACCACGTAGATCGTAGGGGGTACTTATTGAAGTGATCAAATACGACATTGAGGTATGATGTACGATCTCAAAAGATAGATATATCACCCTTCAATGGACATAATCAACTAATAAGGACTCATAAGGCATGATGGGTTTAATACTAGAGATTTTTTTTCCTATTTTATATGGATGAATAAAGTAGGGTTTATATTAAATTGAGTCCTAAAGTTCCTTATGGGGGTAAGTCCCCATAGTTAATTATATCTTAACGAAGGTAAATTTCTTAGGAATATTCTTGATTAAAATAGACAATTGTTGTCAAAGATTTCAATATTAGACTATCAATAAATTGGTTATATTACATCAACCAGGATAGATCAAATAGACTTATTTTGGAAGCTTAAGGAGATGAGTAGAGAATTCTCATGATACTAGAAAACCTAGTGAGCATCCCAATCTACTCTATAATTGGGCTTTATATATTTGAAGTTGAGGAGAATTATTTATTAGAGTTGAATTTTATTAGATTCCTAGGTCTTATAATCCACCAACACAAGGTTGTGGAAAAGCTTAAGAGGTGAGGATTTATGCTTATAGTATGAAAGAAATAGCAACCTCAGATCCTAAATCTAGAGAGCTTTAGTGATGTAGAACATCATGATGATCCAAAAATTATAGCCCAAGAAAATTCAAGAAAGAAGAATGCATAACCCATTAGCCTGTTAAGGCCCATTTTATGATTTCATCTTTCTTATTTATGTAATTTTTAATTTTTTTCTAGAAACTCCGTGTTTGAAATTTTGTATTTAAAAATTTAAAGCATGATATGTGAGGTGGTTGAATCCACATAAAATAATAGCATGTGAAATGAGTGGATGACATAAAATAATGAGGTAATTTAATGCTTCGCATTAATGTGACCACCCACCTTTTCCTCCATATTTTGAATTTTTTTCTTTTGAAAGATACTTATAATGGCTATAAATAGCTCCCCTTACTAGAATGAAGGAGATCTTTTGGCAATTATAAATTATTGAGTTATTCTTGTGATTTGAGAGCTTGGTGGCCAAACCTTGACAATCCTAGGTGAGAGCGCCAGTTATCCAATATATCTTCTTCCCTCACCTCCAATGCCCAAGTTCACTCAATTTTATCAAAAGAAAGAACACCCACCTCCATCAAATTTGGTATCAGAGTGAAGCCTGGAAGGAGCAAATTTGGTCAAAAGTTTGCTTCAATAAAGGGAGCATCTCAATGGACTTGTCTTCAAACTTGTGAGTTTTTCTTGGACTTGTGAGGTTAATAAATTTTATTTTATATGATAGTTTAAATACATATTAGTAGCTTGGAAAGATATATATATTGCCTTGTTTATGGTGATAGCTTAAAATTTCAATTAGTAAGCTCATTATATATTTTAGTCATTGTCCAATTATGTGAACTATCCCCAAAGAAAAGAAAAAAAATTAAGAGCACCTTAGTGAGGTAGTTCTTCACCCAAAACAACCTAGCCATTAGTGCAAATCAAAATCTAATTACTTGCTTTATTATCTTTGTTATTGTTTATGGTTAATTTTAGAAGTTTCTTTGATTAACTTATGATAACTTGCTTTCTTAAGAAAAAAAGAGGCTTGATAAATTTGAGCATTTTTTTCATTGCATTAAAAAAATAAAAAAATGTGCATGCATAATAATATAAGTGTGTTAAACCATTTTGGAAGCTAAATAGAATTTTATCAAAAGACCTAAACTAAAGAGCTTGGGATTTAAGTGGTCTTGTACCCCTCATCACCAAAGTTCTCTTAGCTAAAATTTCACTTTGATTGCATTATATTATACTTGTTTATTTTATTTTATTTTTTTCATTGATCCCTTTTCATATATCTTTTTTTTTAAAAAAAATCTCATGGCACCAAAATCTATCTCAAGATCAAGTTGAAAATTTGACTAGATTAGTTGATGCCTCAGATCTTAGGATCCATGAGAATGAATTAAAAACTCAATAAATATTAGAATAAAGTAAGAATCAAATGCAATAACTTAAACAATAAATGCAAACTCTTATAGCTTATCTACAAAATAATAGAGTGCCAACTCCTCCTCTAATACTTGGTCACTAAGATAGAAGAAGATTCATATCCAAACCATGAGAAAATCAACCACTTAGAAGACATCAATTGCTAGAAATGGTGGAAGGGAGAAAATTATTTTAAGACTATAGAAGACTCTAATGATCCATCTCAAGAGTTAAAGTAAAATCATGATGGTATACATGACCCAAATAAATTTCTGATTGGTTAGTTCAAATGGATGACTTCTTTGATTGGTATAAAATGGATGATTACCAAAGGGTTACTTTTGCTAAAATGAAATTGATAGGGCATGCTAAAATTTATTGGAGATAGACAAAGTATTGTTGAGAATATGATCTACATAGTCAATTATTAACTTTGGGGTAATCATGATACTTGAATATTTTTAAAGATCTAGTTTCTAGGAATTGTGATGATAATGATTGACAATTAGCTAATAAATTTGTTATTGGACTTATTGATATTAGAAATGAAGTTGAATTATTTGACTCACAATCTTTAGAGGATGCATTTCATTATGCATTATTGGTTGAACAACAAAAGAAATTTATTTTCATCTCTAAAACTAAAAGTCAAGTACTTTCCATTTCATCCCATAGATCTACTGTTAAACCCACTCATCCAAATGACCCAACCCTTTTGCATAAAACTTCAATTTAAGGGAGCTCTAAGAGAACTAGGAAAGTAATATATTTTAAATGTCATAAAAAAGTCATATGTAAAATCAATGTAATGCTCAAATCATATTTTTAGAAGAAGTTGAAAACCCAATATATGATAATCTAGAAGAAGTATCTGATGAAGAATTAGAATTAATTGATGACCCTCAGGTTAATGTGATGAGATGTCTTACTATAATTAAAAATGAGGCAGAAGATTGTAGGAGAAAAATATTTTTTAGCATGTATGTTTTATGTGATGAAAAGAGATGTTGGTTAGTTATAGATGGAGGAAGTGCTATGAATGCCATTTCAACACTCACCTTAACTCGAGCCAACCTAAAATCTAAACCTCACCTTGAACCATTTCATGTTAGTTGGGTAAATCATACATCTCTTCCCATCACCAATCAATGTTTAGTTCCAATTAAAATAGGAAGCTATGAGGATCAAATTTGGTGTGATGTTCTCCTTATGGACATTGCTCATATTCTCTTAGGACAACCTTGGCTGTATGATATGAATTTTATTCACTATGGTATGGAAAATACTTATGTTTTTAAACATAATAATATGACTATTTAACTCCTACCAATAAAGCTAATAGAAAAAACACCGTCCATGACACCACATAAAACAACTTCTGACTTGCAACCTAACTCTCTATTGAAGAAAAATGCTAAACTTTAATTAATTATCATAGAAAATCTACTATTATGCTTAATACTATCATTTCTGATTCTTACTTTAAAACATCTACTCTTCCTTCTTTGACCCCAAAGAAAGAAATAATAGGTTTTGGAGCTTTACGAAAAGAATTTTTTGATCCATTTCTTCTTCTAATATTACATGTAAAAGAAGTCATACTCTAATGAGACTCACATACCTACATGGTCTCTTCTCTTCTTTTGATTTTAAAGATATTGCACGATGAGCTTCATGAGCTACCTCCTTTGAGACATTCAACATGCTATTGAGTTCTTGATTCTCAACTTTCTCTTCCACATTATAGGATGAACTACCAAGCATGTTGAGATTAAAAAAAGACAAGTTGAGAATTATTAAAAAAGGGTTTTATTCAAGAGTCTTAGCAGTCCAACATTATTAACTCCAATGAAAGATGGAACATGGTGAATGTGTGTTGATAGTCGAGCAATAAATAAAATTACTATCAAATATAGGTTTCCTATTCCTAGATTAGATGATATGTTAGATTTAATCTCAGGAGCAAATTTTTTTTCAAAGATTGATCTAAAAAGTGGATATCATCAAATTCAGATTAGATTAAAAAATGAGTGGAAGATAACTTTATGACCCCTGATGGACTTTATGAATGTCTTATCATGCCCTTTGGCCTTTCAAATGTTCCTAGCACATTTATGAGATTAATGAATACTGTTCTTAAACCATATATATAAATTTTTGGTGGTGTATTTTGATGATATTCTGATTTTTAGTCCAAGTGAAAATAAGCATCTACAACATTACAAAAAGTCTTTAAAATACTTAGATAAGAGAAATTATATGTTAATTTAAAAAAGTATTTCTTTTCGCAAGCTTAGGTAATCTTTTTAGGCTTTATTATATCCACTACGACTTAAATCCTTCTAAAGTGAAAGCAATCTTAGATTATCACCTAAAAGTTTTCTTGAAGTTAGAAGCTTCCATGGTTTATCCACTTTTTAACGAAGATTTATTAAGAATTTTAGTACTATTGTTGCTCTGATAATTGATATACTAAAATTAGATTAATTTTATTGGACTCCTAATACACAAAAAGCCTTAGAGTAAATTAAAGTTCTTATTAATTCTGCACCAATCCTTAGGCTTCCTGATTGTTCTAAAGCCTTTGAAGTGACATGTGATGCTTCAGAAATTGGGATAGGTGGAATTTTAAGTGAAGAGAATCATCTTATAGCATTCTTTAGTGAATAGTTAAATGAAGCCAAATAATGATATTCCACTTATGATAGAGAGTTTTATGCTGTAATTCAATCTATAAGGAAATGTTGATACTATCTCTTACATAGAGAATTTATACTTAATTCAGATTATCATGCCTTAAAATTCATTAATACTCAACAAAAATTATGTCATAGGCATGCAAAATGGGTTGAATTTTTACAAGATTACTCTTTTGTTCTAAAGCATAGGCTTGGAATTGAGAATAAACCTGTTGATGCTTTATCCAAGATAAACCTAATGATTTCCTTTTTAGAATTGAGAATCGCAGGATTTGATAGAATTAAAGATGATTATATTGTATGCCCTGACTTTCACCTAATTTATCTTGAACACCTAGATAAATCAATAACTTTACAAGGGACATTCTTGATAACAAATGGATATTTATATAAGAAAGAAAACAATTATGCATTCTCGATCTTCTCTTAGAATTCTTATCGAGCTACATGCTGTGTAATTTGGTCATTGAAAGGATAAGACCATATGTTTATTAAAAAATAGATTTTATTGGCCTCATTAAAATGAGATGTTCAGAAATTAATGGCTCAATGTTTAATTTGCAAACAGGCTAAAACTATCAAACAAAGTTTTAGATAATACATTGCCTTACATGTTCCTTATAGGCCTTGGGAATATCTATCAATGGATTTTATTCTAGGATTACCTAGGACAGCTCGAGAACATGATAATATTTTTGTTGTAGTGGATAGGTTCTCAAAAATAGCTCATTTTTTATCTTGTTCAAAAATAAATGATGCTTCTTATATAGCCAATTTATTTTGTAAGGAAATAGTGTGACTCCATGATCTCCCTTTAACCATTATTTTTGACAAAGATGTTAAGTTTGTCTCATATATTTGAAAAATATTATGGAAATTATTAGGTGCCAAATTAAAATTATCTTCTGCCTTTCACCCACAAATTGATGGACAATGAAGTAGTTAATCATACTTTAGGAAATTTGCTTAGATGCTTGGTAGGTATAAGTTTAAGAAATTGGGATTTACATTTACCAACCTCAGAATTTGCCTATAATATTATTATTTCTAGAACTACAAAAAAATCACCATTTGAGATAGTCTATGATCAAAACCCACGATGACCAATAGATGTAGCAAACCTACCATCTCATGTATTTTTTGATGCAGCATTCTCATTTGCTAAAGATTTTCAAAGCATCCATGAAGATATAAGAAAAAAAATTACTGTAAGTAATGAAAACTATGCTTCCAAGGCAAATCATAATCGTTCAATGAAAGAAAATAAAGAAGGTGATTTTGTATTGATTCATTTTGTGTTATCAAACTACTAGATATAAGAAATTATATGCACGAGCTTGTGGTCTATTTAAAATTCTTAAGAAAATTAGAAATAATGCTTATCACTTTGATTTACCAATTGATATGCTCATTCATCCAATTATTAATATTGAAGATATTGTATCATATGAAGGAATTAACAAACCTCCACTTGTTTAGTCTAACTCTTTAGCAGAAGATATACGTACTTGTAGAACCCCTCTTCCTTTGAAGTTGACTATATTATCATCGAGGAAGCACCCATTAATCCAGCTTCTGAACATTATTTTCTAGTTCATTGAAAGAATAAGCCACCAGCTAAAGACACATGGTTGACCCATCCTGATTTGGAGACTTTAGCCCCACAATTATTCGAAGACTTCTTAGATTTCAACTCCACAGAGCAGAGTTCAATTGAGCCCAATGGAGTTAATGTTAAACATCAGGAGGATCCAAAATTTAGAGTTCAAGGTCCATTTACAAGTTCTCAAGCTAAAGTCCAAGAAAATTCAAGAAAGAAGAAGACATAGCCCATTAGTCAGCTAAGGCCCATTTTATGATTTCATCTTTCTTATTTATGTAATTTTTAATTTTCTTCTAGAAACTCCATGTTTAAAATTTTGCATTTAAAAATTCAAAGCATGACATGTGAGGTGGTTGAATCCACATAAAATAATAGCATGTAAACTGGGTGGATGGCATAAAATAAAGAGGCAATTTAATGCTTCATATTAATGTGGCCACCTTTCCCTCCATGTTTTGAATTTTTTTTTCTTTTGAAAGATGGTTGAAATGGCTATAAATAACCCCCTTACTAGAATGAAGGAGATGTTTTGACAATTACAAATTATCAAGTTATTCTTGTGGTTTGAGAGCTTGGTGGCCAAACATTGACAATCCTTGGTGGGAGAGCCAGTTATCCAACATATCTTCTTCCCTCACCTCCAATACCCAAGTTCTCTCAATCTCATCAAAAGAAAGAATGCTCACCTCCATCATTTATCAAGAGCTAAAACACGACCTAAATCTCAGCAAAGATGGGTATAAGGTTTTCCTCACAAGATAGAGTAAACCACACATTGCTTATAGCGTCAGAGTGGTGGCCTAACTCTCCTACATTTTAAATCTATGTGATCTAGTCATATAATTTTGCAAGATTAGTTAGGATGTTATTTATTTAGAAAGAGATTAAAATCCTTAAATCCACTACCTAAGAGACTAGAGCATGAGTGGTATGAACAATGACTTAGTCTAATGAGAAAATCTTTTCAAATTTTATTTAATTTTTGACTCTTTATTTTGACAAAAGGCTGTAAGATTTCTTATACTAAATATATGATAAAAATTGATTATGACTAAATTAGTGGAAAAGAGGTATTTTCTAACATAGAGGAGGCCCTCAATTGTCAAGCCTTCTCCTATCGTGCTCTTAGCAAGAGTGAAACAATATGCATGCATGATGGAGACATATAATATTCAACTAAGGGGTTGCTAAATCTTTTAATTATCATGATTATGTCCTAGGATTTATGTGAGATTATGAGTTATAAAAAATTTTAATTATGAGTGATTAATTGGGTAGAAAATTTACTTTATCCTAAGAGCCTAATTGCATCCAGGATGCACATTCAAACATCGAGCATGAAGAAACTAGACAAAACATGTTTCTACTACGCAAGCTAAACAAAACATCAAATAATTTTATAACTAACACAAAAGAATAACATGTGCGATCGGGTGCTGCCATACAACCCGAAAAAGAAAAAATGGGTAGTTGAGCTCTAGCCTTATACAACCCAGAATATAAAAGAATAATTACAATTTACAAATGAATAAATGCTATGGGGGGTCTTCAAATCTTCATTCTTCATGTCTTCTCAATTTCTTCATATCTTTTCTCATTTGATTTGGTAGGCTTAAAGGTATCACATGGCACCCCAGGACAAAGCCTTCTTTCCAATGCTCATCATAATCCCCCATAACACTAATCTTAATTCCTAATACAAAATTACATTAAAAAAAGAAAAAGAAATCTAACTACTCTTACAAAATAAGTGTTAGCTAAACATACATACAACCCAAGCAATTATATTTATAATTTGGACTTAGCACCCTATACATGGGCAACCAAGCTCATTTGTCCTAACTTGGATTATACTTAGGGGTTCAAGAAACCTGTAAAAGATAGCATTTATATTTATTTTGAGCACCCCTTAAGCATAATCCCATGCATAAAACATGATTAGGCTAATATTGGCCTAAAATCTAGTCTAAAATAATACATCACAAAATAAAGCATACATCATACCATGCATCATCCTAACATAAAGATAGAAGTGGTGACTTAATTCTAATGTGTGTGTTAAGGCTTGTGTGGTATGTCTTAACTAAGCATTGGTATTATGATTTTCTAAGTATGAAAAACTTTCATTTAATATAAAGGGTTGATTTACTTAAAGTTATTTAATTGATTTGAGAATTTAAATTTATATTTTCTTTTGTTTCATATGATTACACTTAGCAACTAAGTGTTATAAAGAGAAGAAAGAGGATTTTCCTCTTCCATCCCTACCTTAAGTCACTTTCTAAAGCATATTAATTTAGTTTAGTTTTCTTTAGTGAATGACTTATTAAATGATTTAATTAATCTTAAGTTTTGGTTCACTTTAAGTAATTTCATTTAACATGTATGACATCTTAAGATTAATTGAATTGAATTACTAACATATGACACATATCAAATCATTCCTTTCCATCATGAATATCATGCATATGATTTAATCCTAAGAGTATCTATACATATAGCACACTTAAATGATGAATGTATGTGTATGTGGAATTTTATATTCTTTTATGTGATTAAATTATTTAATTATATTAGCTTAAAGCTCTATCCAAATTCTTATACAAACATACATAGGGATGAAATTAAATAGGTAGATGTCATTGTTAACCAGGGAAGTGAGGTAATTAAATGACCTCCTTGGGGCTACGTAAAGTATCGTATTCCCGGAATGTTCAAACTATATACCTATCACATTCAACAATATGTAAATTTGTATGTAAGAATATAAGAAAGCAAACTCTAAATTATATGATTAATGAATCTAATAACTAAGCAAGTATGAATGCATGTATTTTTAAATAAAAAAGGGGGATTATCATTTTCTAATCAAATACACACACATGCATGTATAAAAGACATAAACAAGTTCATGCCTTTATTAACCTGGGAAGTGAGGCAATCAAATGACTTTCTTGGGGCTACTTAAAGCCTCATATTCCTAGAATGTCCATAGTATATACCCATTTTTCTTAAATACATACATGTGTATTTATAATTAAGAAGATGAAAATCATGCAAAGATTGTATTTTCTTTAATGGAATTATTTAGGTATATGATTTAAAGCTCTAAATAAATTATTATGCTAAAGATACATAAGAGTGAAATCAAACGAGTATGTGCCATTGTTAAACCAAGGAAGTGAGGTAATCAAATGACCTCCTTGGGCCTATTTAAAATCTCATATTCCCGAGATGTCCAGCTATATACCCATTATATTCATGCTTATGTAAATCAATAAATGAATAAATGAGAGAGACTTTAATTCATACACTTAAGGTATAATCACATAATCTTCTATGTATTTATAATTAATCATCACAACATATGTTACTATGCATTTATAAGCTTTTGAAAAATACATTGGGATTTAGTAGTGATAATAGCCACACATATATTAAATTAAATCAATACATTCAAGCTTAAATAAAAGAAGATCATTTGATTTAATTAATTTTTAAAAAGGAATGAATGCATGAAATTAAATAACATACAATATGTAGCATGATTGGAAAGGAATAATCAAATACAAATATGATTCATTCAATCCAACTAATTCCTAAGGACAAACATACAAAACAAAACTATTTAACATAAATCAAAGTTCTTTAATGTCATTTTGATTTCATATTCAATTTTATTTAAGGAATTTGAGGAGGAGTTTGCTAATCCTAACCCATCTCCATGTTTGTAAGTTAATTTGGTTTAATAAAATATGATTAAGTTGATTTTTGTCATATGTACTAAGTTCATTAATGAACCCTTTCCTATGTTACCTTAACATAATTATCCAAATAATTGTGAGCTAATATGATATGCAAATACATTGAAAAGTAAACTAGTAGTAGTCCTATGAAATGAAAGGGCCTAATACAATTTGCTCATAATTCTTGGTTAATTGGATTAAATAACTTAATTAATTACTTTTATGATTTCCCACACATATGGGTAAATCATAATTTCATTAACTTTCTTTAGCCTATTAAACACCTAAAGATCTACCCATCGATTAATTAAGTAAAATCAGATATGATTGTAATTTTAATTTGATTAATGAAATCATTGATTAATTAATCAATTTCCCTTACTTAATTTTTCAAATTTGATTAATTATTCTTCAAATGAGATGGACTTAAGGAAAAGGTTGGGAAAGGGGTCCTCTCATTTAATTAAACAAGAGAACTTAGGGAAGAGAACTTTAATGTAACTAATTAAGTAAGATTTGATGTGAATTGAACTTTAATGTAACTAATTAAGTAATTAATTTGTTAATTAATATCTAATTAATGTTTCTTTGAAAAGTGAAGAGAACTTAGGGAAAAGAAATTAGGAAAGAGGTCCCAACCTAATCCCATAAGCCTCTCGCTATTAAACATTGGTTAAGAAGCCCAATTGATTATTTAATTACAGTTCACATGCTTAATTAACCCTTAATTAAGTTAAGAAGATAATTAGATAAATCAATTAATTTCTCTAATTAATTAACCAATAAATCCTAAGAAAATTAGGAGAGGCAAAGGTCATCCCTTAAACAATCTTAGAAAATTTGAGATTAATTAATTAATTAATTAATTAAGAAGTAATTAAGATAATCAATTTTTTAATCAAATCTTAATTAAGCTCTGATTATTATTCAAAATTAATTAAGGACATTTTTAATGGATTCCTCTCTAAAATATCTTTAAAATGAGTATTTATATGCATTTTTTGGATTTTTTTATGATTTGTTATGATTTTGTGAAGTTTTAGCCTTAAAAATAAATTAATTAGTCTTAATTAAACCTAATCCTATTGGTGCCATGTGGTGCCAAATGTAGCATGCTTTCCACGTGGCATCGCAGGATTGACTATTTAAATTGACTATTTAAGTTGGCGGGGACACTTTCTCATGCGCTGTTCAATCTAAGATCGAACCACAATTAAATCCTCGGTTAATGAAGGATTAAATCAATCATCTAATGGATCTAATCTAGTGGACCGGATGGTGCATTATCTAATGTCATGCGAGTTAGGGAGAAAGACATCTGTCAATCATTATTCACATGATCCGAGCTTGGATTGGCTCTAAATGGAACTCACACCATCGCACGAAGGATCTAAGAGGATCTAACAGGACCATGCAACATTCACATTCTCTTCAAAAAGTTACAAAAAAAATTGACAAGAGCTCAATTTTAATAGTGTTACCTCACCGGAGCTAAGACTGGTAGCTCTTATGCTTAAGAAGCTTTGCCGAGTTGAGATGAAGCCCTGTTGAGCATCAATTGAGTTGATTCTAAGTGGATTGCTTGGGAGGCCAAGATCCATCGGTTGGAGCTTGGTGATCGAACTCCTAGCTCTAGTAATTGTAGAGCCTCGGGGAGGATTCATTTGGCTTCGAGGTGTGGGGATGGTGTGTGCAAGAGGAATTTGGTTTTGATTGAGAAATGAGGGAGTTTGGGTCGGAGGAGGCTTGCCCTATTTCAGAAGCGCTCAAGAGTGAGGAATTCTAACGAGGGAGGCCTTAGGAATGCTTGAGAGCTTGCTAAGGAGTTCAAAATCTCTCTTGGAAGCTCGAATGAGTTAAATGGTGTCCTTTCCTATGAGAATTGAGGGGGTATATCCCTCAATTGCTTGTGATGGATAGATGGATTGAGCTCCCATTTTTTGGTCAGCCAGCCACCGTCAGGGTGCTAGAGTTGTCTCCATCACCTCCACATGGCTCGATTAGGTTAGTGGAAGATTTGGGAGGTGGCTCAAGGTTGGATTTGGGTTGATTTAATTCCTTGGATCATTTACGTTCTCATTTGTAAGGGGGGTGAGTTAACTCACCTCCCTTTGGTCCATGGCAAACTTAACCCACTTAAGGTGGGATAGTGGTTGTGGTCTAATTCCCAAGTTTGATGAAGATTTTGGGACCCAAGATGGGTTTGGGTTTGGTCAGGTTCCAAGTGGACAAGGCTTGGTTTCAAGAGATTTGGCTTAATTTGTATTATTTGGGTCACTTTGGGTTAGGTTGACCAATTGGTAAATTTGGGTCAAACCAAAGCTTGGGTCCAGTAAATCTGAGATATGTCAAGGCTGACATAGCCCCTTATCAGTGTGTTTCCTCGCACACCAACAGGGTCCACGATAATAAACAAATAATATATATATTCGCTTATGGATTAGAATTAATGCCCCTAGTGGCACCTTTCCCAAGCAAGCATCCCATCTTTAGGGCATTGTCAGCAAAACTTCATATGGGAATCGCCTGACTACTCTTGAGTTGGGTTAAGTCCCCCGTGACACTCTCTCAGTAGTCGCCCTTAGGTCGGGTTCAATCTGTTATGCCATCAATAAGTTACCCTGGTGGTCATTCTCACTTTGGAAGATGTAAGTCTACTATGCATTCTTTCTAGCACGACCGTTGCACACTGACGGGCAGCCCTAGGTTGTGTTTGATTTGTTGCACATACAACAGGTCACCTCAGTGGATATTCCTTACTTTGGAGATGTAAGTATGCTATGCTTTCTTTAGCACAATCATTGCACACCAAAAGGTACCCTTAGGTTGGATAGTCCTACCCTTCGGCTGGTAGACTACTCCTTTGGATCGATAAATTTGAGATATGCCAAGGCTGACATAGCCCTTTCTCAGTGCGGGCTATCACAGACTGATGAGATCCATCAAATTAAATTAAAACAAATGAAAACAAACTAAATCAAATTAATACAAACCAATGAATTTAATGACATTAATCTTGACTACTTTTGAGTTGACATAAGTCCCCAATGACATTCACTCAATAGTCGCCCCTAGGTCGAGTTTGATTTGTTGCGGATCCAATAAATCACCCTAGTGGTTGACTCTTGGTTTGGAAGATGTAAGTTTGCTACACTTTCTTCCTAGTACAACCATTATACAACAAAAGATAACCATTTAGGTTGGATGGTCCTACCCTTCGGTCGGTAGACTTCCCCTTTGGATTGGTAAATCTGAGATAGGCCAAGGCCAACATATCCCCTTCTTAGTGGGTCCATCACACAACGATAGTGTCCATAACAAACTAAATTTGAAACCAACCTACCTAGTGGAGTCAAATTAAAACATATCAATAAACTAAACTTCTCTGAAAAAATCAATTAATCTCCCGGGAGCCATGTGAGATCTCATTAAACTCTTATCCCCAATAGATAGCTCAAACTCGTTGCTCTAGTGGAAGGTTCACATTCCCAATCTCCAATGGATTATAGATTCTTATCCCAAGTAGATAGCTTGAACCTGCTTTTCTAGTGGAAGGTCATTTCCAAACCCCAGTGGATTCCTCCTTTTATTACCTTAACATAGACCTCTCACATGTCATGTATACTACATGTGTGATCCCTTAGCAGATCTTCCTTCATGTCCTTGACATGAAATTCCAACCATATCTTCCTTGTTGACTTATGCCTGCATAAGTTGAGTTATATTGCACTAAGATCATGATTCTATCTACCTTTCAGGTTTATGTTTAGATCATTTCCATTAGCGGTTGCAATCTTTTGGACATTGTTGATCATCTCGGTCAACGCCAACACGTGCGGTGTGCCTTGTCAGTTACACCACACTTATTGGGGGTCCTTTTGTTGAACTAACTTTTGGAGTAAGTTCTCAATATCCTTATATTATGCATAGGAATCTTTAGACACTTAGATTTCTTTAGTCATAAGACACATCTAGTAATTAAGTGAACACCTAACCTAAGCCTAGAGCCTTAGAAGGGTTCAACCACAGGATTAGACCATGCCTTAGGGATTAGGGAAATCACCCCTATAGCCTAAACCCAATCCATGTACACCTTCTTAAATTCAATCAAAATCCAAATTTTAAACATAACCTCAAATTCAATTCAAACTCAAATCCAAATACCATATCCAAAATCCAAATCCCAAATCAAATGATTGAAGCCCTTGATTAAATCCTCTTTAAGCCTTATGATTGGATCCCATAGACTTAGCTAAATTTCCATCCAATCCACTTAAAACTTGATTGATTTCTTCATGAATCAATCATATCTTCAATCATCTTCATAAATATAAATGAAATCTACACTCAAATCATCAAAACTAAATCAAACTAAATCACAATCTTCCTTAAGCCATTTTGGCCTATCTCCATGAGCTTGGCCAAATTTGCCTCCAAATAAATTCAAATTCAATTGATTTTATCATGAGTCAATCACATATTCAATCATATTCCCACATATAAATCAAATACACAATCAAATAGCTAAAATCAAATTCAAATCAAGTCAAAACCAAATTTGAACTCTTTGAGCCTATTCCTTGGACTCAATCAAATCTGACTTAAATCCTCTCCAAAGTCAATTAATTTTCTCATGAATAAATCATTCCTTCAATTATCTACCAAATATAAATGAAATCCATAAAATCAAGCCAAATCAAAATCAACTCGAATCAAACCCAACTTAGCCCATTTGACTTGAAATGTTCCAATGAACCAAAACCCATTGGAATCCAAATCAATTGCAACTGGATTTATATATCAATCCCAAATCCATATATAAACTTAACTAAATCAAATTCAACCCAAAATCAAGCCAACTAAATCTAATTGGCTCACTTGACCCAAATGGCCAAATTGGCCTATTTGAACTAAAATCCAATTCAATCCAAATCAAAGTGAATTAAGCCAATCCAAACTTCATGTCATTATTGTTGATCACCTTATGATGATCAAGTGATATAAATTGGGTCAAACAAAGTCAACTTAACCCTTTGACCAAGTCATCCCATTAACCCATATGACCCAAAACTAGCCAAATTGCAACCTAAGCCAAATCTCTTGAAACCGATGATTCACACTAACCCAAAGTAATACTTGAACATGACTTGACCTTCAATCGAGCCAAACATAACCCAATTGGCACTCTTGACCTAAGTTGACCCAATTTGGCCTAAATGACCAAGATGGGTCAAATTAAAATCCAACCCAAATTGATTGCAATAACCAATGACTTGAGTTCATTCTGAATTGATTGTTGAACTTGACCAAGACTACAATTGAATCCAATTTGGCCAATTGAACCCAACTGACCCACTTAGCCTAAATTGACATAAATGGTCAAATTAGCCAAAACCAAAATTAAATCAAATTAAATCAAATCAAAGCATGCAATCCTCTCCAATTGACCAATTGAATATGAACCAACACCCTACCCAAGCCAATTTGGCCAATTTGTGTCAAAGTGGTCAAGTTGGCCCATTTGACCCAAATGAACTCAAATGAACCAAAATAAAATTTAAACCAAATTAAACCAAATCAATAACACCAATACACTCTAAATGATCATTTTAACTTGATCCAACCCTTAGTTTGACCCAATTTAACGAATTGGTCAACCAAACCCATTTTGGCCCAAATGGGTCAAATTGGCCCAAATTAAACCAAATGAACTCCAAATGACTTGAAATTTGGTCCAAATCACTTTTGACTCATTTCAAATCTGCCCAAATCAAATCCAATTCCAAATGACCACTTTGGCCTTAGGTCAAGGGCATCCTATGTGAAATGACACTTGTCTAAATGATCATTTCTCTTTCTTGGCCACTTGGCACTCATCCATTAGTCCACATAGGCACCAATGACACTCACCAACCTAACCCAAGAGGTGGTTGGGGCATCCATGACTCATGGGGAGGTGGATTCACCTCACCTATCCCATTGGAACACTTGGCATGAAATACTTCCACCTCCCATTGCTAGGACACCCATTAGTCCTTCATAGCAGCCACCTCCCATGCCTTGGAAACTCAAATCAAGCCACCTAAGGAGAATCCCAACCACCCTAAGCCAAAGACACCCACTAGGATCCAAAATCACAAAGAATGAGGTGATTTTCTGCCATTCCAAAACCATAAAAAATAGAGAGGCAAAAACTCTTCCTCCCACACTCATTTCACTCTCCTAGAGCTCCTAAACCAACGAGCAACCATTCTCACTTGATTTTTGAGCAAAAGCCAATAAAATCAAGTGGATTATTGCGAGGAAGCAGCGGCATTTGGTGGGCACATCATTCCGGAGTGAAGTAAGAGCCCATATCCATTTCAAAGCCTCTTCGTGCATTCAAGAGCATGCTTGGATTTTCACACTGCTGTAAATCATCCTCGGTGAGGTAATTTTTTAGAACCATGGCTGGCCTTATGATCTTTTATTTGTGATAGTTTTTGCATGATTTTAGAAAAATTCTTAGAAAACCCTTGCATTTTTTATTATATTTAGTCCCAATATAAATACAGAGATTCTTTAGTGAGAATCGACACAAAATCGAGCCCGTTCAGACATGATTTCATTCATTTTTTTGTGAAAATCCCATTTTTCCCATCAATTTACTATAGAACATGTCATTTTCTCCGGAAGCACCAGTCGTTCGATCTCATGGCCAGGGATCAGATGGTCTAGATTTCAAGCTAGATCACACCGATTCTATCCTTAGATCATACAGATTTGATATGGATCATCCAATCCAAGATCAGACGGTTCGATTAGAACCGCACCCTCCCTCACATTTTCCCGCTTATCTATTGATGCTCCGCCACACGGCATTACATGCCAAGAAAAATTGTGTGGTCCAATCATACGACACCGCATGGCTTCGCATTGCCCCGTCAGCACTGTGCGGTGCTGACTAGGATAAGTAGAAAATTCATCCATTTTTTGATTTTAAAAATTATTTAAATCACTTGAAACTTCAAAAATTCATAAAAAATAAAATACTTAACTAAAAATTGCAAACAAGGGCTCGTTGGAATCGTCTTTCCAAGAGGAATCCAAAAAACTTAAAATACCCAAATTTTACTGAATATTTTGGGCTTACTTTAAGTTTTAGTGAAAATTGAATTTTATTAATTAAACTTAAATACACATCAGCTTGATTTGAAATTTTTAGGGATTGAAATTGAAGATAAAATGCACCCACCATAAAAATTTCAAGTCAAAAGAATTTTTTGGATTGGAAGATATTGTATTCTAAAGTTCAAATAGCATAAATAAGTTAATGGACTTTATAAAAATTATGGAAAATCATTTAAATCAGCTAAAACTTTGAAAAATTATAACAAATCATAGAAAAATCCAAAAAATATAAATAAATGCTCAATTTAAAGGTATTTTAGAGAAGATGAATTTAAAATTAATTCTAATTAATTTTGACACTAATTAAGGATTAATTTAGTTTAATTAAAAACTTAATTAGCTTAATTACTCCTTAATTACCCAAGTAATTAATCCTAAACTTTAAGATTGATTAATGGGATGACCTTTACCTCTCATAATTTTCTTGAGATTTATTGCTAGGTTAGTTAGGAAAATTTCTTATCTTAGCTCTAATTAATTTCTTAATTAATTAAATGATTAATCAAGATAACCATTAAATAAGCTTGTTAATCATTGTAGAATAGTGAATGAGCATGGAGAATGAGATTGGGACCTCTTTCCCATTCTTTTCCTAAGTTCATTTCACTTGACTTGAAACTAATTAATTTGGGACTAATTAATGGTTTAATTCATTAATTAAGTGGATTAATTAATTAAATTGAAATTATAATCATTCCAGAGCTCATATAATTAAGTTTCTTATGTAGATTTGTAGGTGTTCAATAAGCTAAGAGAATCCTAAGAAAATTATAATTAGCCCATATGTGTGGGAGAATTATAAGAGTACTTAATTAAGTCCCTTAGCTTAATTAACCATTAATTATGGGCCAATTGCATTAGGCCCCTTTCATTTTTTAGGATCTTTGTTGATTTAATTTCTAATGCATATGCATATCATGTTGGCTCACCATTACTTGGGTAAATATGTTAAAGTGATATAGGAAAGGGGTAATTAATGGACTTAACTCATATTGCAACCTAATTAATCTATAAAATCAACTTGATTTCTTTTCATTGAACCAAATTGATTAACCAATATGGAAATGAGTTAGGGGTAGCAAATGATTGAATCTCCTCTTTTCTCTAAATCAAATCAAACATCCAAAAATAACTTAATAAGAAGTTTTGGTTTACTTTAAATGATTGTATTTGATATGATTATCCTTAAGAATTAGTTTGATTGAATGAAACATATGTTTTATTTTTATTATTTCTTTCCAATCATATTAAATGATGTGTGACATGTGGTTCCATGCATTCATGTTTTCAAAATATTTCAACTTAAATGAATTTCCTTTATGTCAAGCTTACATGTGTTGATTTAATTTAATATATGTGTGGCTATTATCACTATTAAATCCAAATATATTTAAAAGCTTATAATGAGTAATAATATATGAAGTGATAGTAGTTATGATTATATAGTTTGCATGTGCTTACAACTTAAGTATGTGAAATAGAGCTTTCTTAAGGCTTTAGTTAGCCCCAAGGAGGTAATTTGATTACCTGAGTTTCCTAGTTTAATAATGACACGTACTTATTTGATTTCATTTACATGTGTTCTTACATTATAATTGGGATAAAATTTTGTTTCACATACATAAATGTTCTAATCAAATAAAAATATAATTTTTGCAAGATTTTCCTTTCGCTTACTTATATATACATTCATGTATAGTAAGATAGCAAAGTATATAGTTTAAGCATCTCAGGAACATGAGGCTTTAACTAGCCCCAAGGAGGTCATTTGATTACTTCATTTCCCTAGTTTAATAAAGGCACATACTCACTAATTTCTCTTTACATGTGTATGTATGTGTGGCTAAAAGATGAAAATCCCTCTTTTCTAAAAAAATTCATGCATTCATAATAGACTAAGTCATTGAAGTAATTATCCATATTATTTGGGGTCTCTTTCCTTATGTTCTAACATACAAATTTACATGTGTTTGAATGCAAATGGGTATATAGTTTGGACATCTCAGGAATATGAGGCTTTAGCTAGCCCTAAGGAAGTCAATTGATTACCTCACTTTCCTGGTTTAACAATGACACATACCTATTTAATTACATTCTTATATCTTTTGTATAAGAATTTGGATAAAGCTCTAAATTAACATGATTAAATAATTCAATCAAATAAGAAATATAAGCTTCAAATATGCACATCTACATTCATCATTTGAGTGTGCTAAAATATGTTGTATGTATGAATACACTTTGGATTAAATTATATGCATGTTATTTGTGATGAAAAGGAATGATTGAACATAAATCATGTGATTGTATTTTAATTAGATTAATCTTAAGAAGCCTTTCATGCTGAATGCAATCATTTAAGGTGAACCAAAACTTAAGATTAATTTAAAATGTGTAATAAGACATTCACTAAAGAGAAATAAATTAAATTAACATGCTTTAGAAAGTGGCTTAAGGTAGGGATGAAAAAGGGCAATCTGCTTTCTTCTCTTTATAACACTTAGTTGCTAAGTGTAGGTCACATAAAACCAAAAAAATACAAATTAAAACTTACCAATCAATTAAAGCACTTGAAGTGAAACCACCCTTTAAATTGAATATTTCTACACTTATAAAATCTTAACTCTAAAGCCTAGTTAAGATATACCACACAAGCCGTAATACACACATTAGATTAAGTCACCACTTCTAGCCTTATCTTAGGACGGTGCATGGTTTGATGTATGTTTTGTTTTATGATGTATTATTTTAGATTGTATGTTAGGGTGTATGGTTCATAGACTGAATGGTAGGTCGTTATTAGTCTAATCATATTTTTTGTACGGATTGTGGTTAAGGGGCCACTGAAAAATAAATATAAATGCTCTCTTTGCAGGTTGATTGAGCCCCTAAGCATAATCCTAGTTATAATAGGTTGGCTTGGTTACCCACGTACATGGTGCTAAGCCCAAATTATAAATATAACTGCTTGGGTTGTATGTATGTTTAGCTAACCTTTATTTTGAAGGTGTAGTTAAATTTACTTTTTCTATTCTTAATGTAATTTTGCAACTAAGAATTAGGATTAGTGCTATGGGGGTTTAGGATGAGCATTGGCTAGAAGACTACCTTATGTTCCATGTGATGCCTTTGAAGTGGAGCAAACCAAATCAAAGAAGGAGTAAGATACATAAAGACATAAATATATGAAGACTTGAAAACTCCCCATAGCATTTATCATTTGTAAATTGTAATTATTATTTCATTTTTTTGGGTTGTATAAGGGTAGAGCTCGACTACCCATTTCTCTTTTGGGTTGTACCGCAGTACTCAACCGCATCAAACTTTTATTCTTTTATGCTTATTTTATAAAGTTTGTTGATGTTTTGTTTAGCTTGTGCATTAGAAATTACATGCCTTTTCATAGTTTTTTTATGATTGGTGTTTGTTGTATGGCTTGGATGTGATTAGGCTCTTAGAGGAAAATAAATCTTCTACCCAACTATAACTCATAACTAAAGTTTTAAATAACTTATAACCTCATCATAATGCCTAGGCATTAAATCAAGATGAATAAAAAATTTAGCAACCCCTTAATTGTATGGTTATATGTTTAATATCATGCATGCATCTTCTACTACTATTGCAAAAATGAGGGCCTCAATTCTTGCATGCATGGGAACCACTTGACCTATTAGAACAACTCCTACTGACAAAGCTTCACCCTCTTCTCTTCTGATTTGGCCAATAATCCATTTCGTCATGCATTTAGACATGAAAATCCTAAAGCATTTGTCAAAATGAAGTGTCCAAAAATAAATAAAATTTGAAAAGATTTGCATTAGACTAAGTCATTACTCGTACCACTCATGCTCTAGTCTCTTTAGAGAGTGGGTTTAAGGACTTTAGTTTCTTTCTAAATAATAATAACCTAACTAGCTTGCAAAATCATATAACTTGCCTACATGGTTTTAAAGCGTATGAGGAGTTAGCTGGTAGCCACTCCAAGTAGTTGTAAGCCCAGCAGTCGGGTGATTTATCCTCTCTTGTGGAGGTAAACTATATGCCCATCTTTGCTTAGACTTAGGTTGTGGTTTGGCTTATGCCAAAGCTCCCTAGATCTAAGATCCGAGGTAGCTGTTTTCTTCGATCTACAAGCATAAATCATCACCTCTTAGCACTTTCCTAGTTTTCTAATAAAATGGAAATTTTAATAAAATCAATCTCTTCAATTTCAAATATATAAAGCTCAACTATAGGATAAATTTGAATGCTCACTAAGCTTCCTAGTATCATGAACAATTCTTAGTTATTCTCTTTGCTTCAAAAATAAGTCTTCTCCTTGGACAATCCCATTTGATTTTCCAAACATAACTAATTTATTAATATTCTAGCCTTGAAATCTTTGGAGACCATAATTGTCTACTTTAATCGAGAGTATTCCTAAGGGATCCCATTCCTTAAGATGTAATTAATTATGGGGGCTTGCCTCCATAGGGAACTTAAGGGACCCAATTTAAAATAAACCATGCTTTAGTTTTTCATGTAAAGTAGGGAAAAAATCTCTGGTATATTTGAAGTCCCATCATGCCTTAGGAGTCCTTATTAGGTGATTAAGTCCATTATAAGATGATGATTTCTATCTTTTGATATAGTGCATCATTCATTAATGTTATACCCGATCACTTCAATAAGTACCCCTAAGATCTACGTGGTGTCCCACCATTCTGAAAATAAACACCACAGATTTTTTTGGCGGCTCTACTAGGGATGGTTTCTCTCTCCATCTTTAGTAGACAATTATTATCTCCAAGCATCGATAGTGAAGTTATATTTACTATGAGCCCAAAGACTATCTTTCTTTTTTATTGACACTTAGCTCATTCCATCTTTAAGCAAAGCTAGCCATTATTATTTAGGTTTTAGGACTTCACTCTGTGTAGGTCTTAAAATCTCAATTGGGTTCCCCAATAGGTAAAAATAAACTAACTAAATAAAGGAGATGACTTGAACCACCACTAGCTTGGTGAGGTAAGGTTTATCCCACATTTAAGAAAACTCAAACCAAGTAAAGTCTTTTGCAAAATATTATCAAAAAGCACTTTTCCTAAACAAAATCATTTTTAAATTCAGTCCACATGAAGTTTGCAAAAACATAAAATTATTCAAATCTCTTTAAAATAAAAGACAATTAAACCTCATTTAACATACCTAAATTTGTTAAATGAGGGTCCTCTTTCAAAAATCATAATCAAATTTACAATCATCAAAATCCCTTTCAAAGATGTTTTTTTTAAAAAAGCACATTTCTTAAAATAAAATCAATAAACCAACTCCATTTAACATACCCAAATTTGTTAAATGGACTTCCATTTTTAATATAAAAAAATATCAAAATCAACAAATAATTAAACCTCATATACCCAAATTTGTCAAGAGTTCCCCTCTTTTCAAAAGCAATATCACACACAAAGTCAAGATATATATTTTGAATCTCATTTGGCATACCCAAATTTAACAAATGAGAGTTCTATTTTTAAAGCAACCACACACAAATAATTGAACTCCATGTAGTATACCTAAAATTGCTAAGTGGAGTTCCCATTTTTCAAAAACTAAAACAAATTGGATCCTATTAGCATACCCACATTTGCCAAGTAGAGTGCCTTCTTTCAAAATTATGAAAACATCAACACACATTTGAATTCCATTTAACACACCCATACTTGTCAAATGAGAATTCCCCTCTTTTTAAAAAATCAAAATAAATTGGACTCTACTTAACATACCCACATTTTTTAAGTAGAGTTCTCTTTTTCAAATCTCAAACAAATCAAACACAATTGAATTCCAATTGACATAACTAAATTTGTCAAATGTGAATTTCCTTTTTATAAAATTAAACATCAACATGAAAATCAAATTAAACTCCATTTAACATACCACATTTGTTAAATGAGAGTTCACCTCTTTCAAAATGAAATAAATACAAGTCACACTTACTTAACATACCACTTTTGTTAGGTAAGAATCCCACTTCGAATTAAAATCAAAAACATTTTTGGACCTTACTCAATATACCACATTTGTTAAGTTAGAGCCCTATCTTCAAATCAAAGCAACAAACACACTCAACCCTGCTTAACATAACAAATTTGTTAAGTAAGGGTTTCACTTTTCAAATCAAAATAAAACATCAAATATTTTGGATCTTACTTAACATACCACATTTGTTAGGTAAGAATCTCACTTTTAAAAATATTAAACACACTTGAACCTACTTGACATACCAAATTTGTTAAGTAAAGGTTCATTTTTCAAAATCAAATCAAAAAACATCAAACACATTGGGCTTCACTTAGCATACCTAAATTTGCTAAGTAATCCCATTGTCAATTCAAAATAAATCAAATACATGACAGATAATCACCGCAAACAATAAAGATATTTTCAAAAATATTTTCAAACATGCACTTGGACCTCTCTTAGCATACCCAAATTTGCTAAGTGAAAGCTCCAAAATCAAGATCTAAAAATAAAGTATTAGCAAAACAAATCATTTACAAAAATCTCTCCAAATGGAGGAACCTCATTCAACATATCCTATTTTATTGGATAAAGGTTCCAAAATTAATAAACCAATTATTATGGCAAAGTCTCTCTTCAAAAATCTAAATCTCTAAAATCAATGAACCCCACTTAGCATACTTAAATTTTGTTGAGTGTGGGTTCAAATTCCAAATTCAAATAAAAAATCAGTGATTGAAGGCGAATATGAAGATCAAAGTCTGATTTAGTTATATTTTCACATGCAGAGATATCGTAGCAGTTAGTTCAGTTTAGTCTTCAGTTAGTACAGTTGTTATGGCTTCTAACAAGTTTGTTTTCTTTTTCCCCTCTGGTTTATACTTGGCCTTGGATCAGGCCAATCTTACCAAGACTAAGGACACCCACTTGATTTACTTTGGTTGTGGCTTCGAGGGGGTTAGGATTGCATGTGAGGGCAAGCTCTCACAACTGTCAGCATGGAGGTGGTGGCAGGGCAGAAGCTAGTCCTCTGCTTTGATGTTGAGTCTGACCTGAGTTTCCCTCTCTAAAGTGGAAGGCTATGGAGATCCCTATTGTAGTGCCATTACAGTTTAATATACTTTTATTATTCTTAGTATAGCTCTGATGTGAGCTATTACCTTCTCCATGGTCCCCTCAAAGGGGAAGGCTATCTTAGTATTTGAGATAGTCTCCCTACCTTTAAGGTAAGCTATAGCTCCCACAAAGCAATAAAAAAATAAAAGATCAAGCACTTGAGAGTCGGAGGTAGATACCGCATCACATATTATTGAGGAGGGTTCTCCTCGAGAGGTCTCCCCTTTCTTGGGTGGTAGTAGATTCTATCCCCTCTCTGGTTTAGATGGAGAAGAGGATGCTGGGATTGCATCTCCTCCACCACCAGTTTACTATGAGGTACCAACTAGGCAGAGTAGGAAATCCTATGTTGGGCTTAAGACAGTTCTTCGCTATGTTCGTAGAGCCTACGGATTGTTAGAGTCCAGTGCATTATTCAATTTGAGGTCTGTGATCCCCATGAGTGTCAGTTCTCAGATCCATAGAGAGAGGGCCACCGAGGCCAAGGTTATAGCTTAGGTGGGCAGTAGGGAGAGACAGAGGTATGTCAGGCAGTCAGTGACCTTCGCCCTTATTGATTTGCCTGATCAATGGGCCATCAGGGCCGATCACATAAACAACATAGTACTCACCACACCGCCATGAAGGAGAAGAGTGGAAAGCGTCGGATACCCCCCATCACACCTCTTCGTTCCCCATACACCATCAACTGTCTAGGTCCCTCCTTCCACTGTTCCTACCAAGGTTCAGAGATCTGCATCCGAGAAGAGGAAGTCCCCATTGGCAATCCAGCTATGACCTAAGGATCCCACTCCATCTACTCCATTTGCTGAGGTGAGGTTGAGCTCTCCCATTCGACCTCCCACTTCAGCTGTGGCGAAGGAGTGGTGACCCAAACTCACCGTGGTCGTGCCACCACCACAGCCATAGTAGCAACATCAGTCACCACCACCAGCAATAGTGATAGCGATAGAAGAGGTAGGGGACACTAGTATAGTTCCTATGGCAGTTGACCCTCCTAGGGAGAGCACGCCACCAACAGGAAGTGTTTGATGCATCACCTCGGTTGAGCATAGTCCAACATCTACTAGTCAGTGAGTCTTTGTGCCAGTGAAGGTTGATGACCATTCATTGGATGATATTCTCACACAGTACTTTGCTAAGAAGAGGGAGCTTCTTAGAAGCGATCATTATGACGAGGATGATACTAGGGGTAGACTTTGATCTCGATGAAGATGATTTATTAGAGGACTCGACAGGAGTCCATATGGTTGATACCAGGGGTTCCCTTCTTAAGGAGCAGCATAATCAGGAAGGTATTGAGGTCGAAGAGGATAACATAGCTCACTCGAACTAGCACCTCCTTTAATAGCTCAGATAGAAGGATGAGCACATCATGAGAATTGAGAAGAGGGTCGATGATCTATTAACAATAGTCTTAGCATTGCAGAACCAAGCCTCAATTTTGTAGCCTTTGTCTATGGAGGTTGATCGACCCAAACTTTTACATACCTTAGATCATCCAAAAAGTACCTCTCTTGTGGACCAGGATAGTGGTAGCTTGCATAGGAAGGTCATTGATAGCACTTCTATGCAAGAAAAAGACATAAAATAAATGGTGGAGAAGCAGGTGAGGGAAGCATTGGCGCAAGCCCGGGGTGGCTCATTTGTTCCAAAAGGTAGACCTACTCAGAGGAATTTGATTCAGTCCAATATCCCAAAGGTTTCTTACCACTTTCATTTAAGATCTTTGATGGTAGTGGAAATTTGTGACAACATATGGCACATTTTAGAAAGTTGTAATCCGAGGATGATGCTCTTCTCTTTTACTCTTTTGTAACAAAATTGCATTTGAAGACTTTTTTGAGTTAGAGCACCTCTTCATCAAGAGGTTTAAGTTAATTGTTTATTAATGAGTCTCTTATTGATTATATTCTCAGGTGGCGTAACTTGAGTATGAAATGTGAATCATAACTGTCCAAACAGCACGCCATAGAAATTCTTCTCGAGAATATTCATGGCCTGGTGCTTTCATGCTCAAGGGATTTACAATTGTGACATTTGATAAGTTAATTAACAAGGTGACAAGCTTGCTATAGGAAGCCAAATAGTTACCTTTTCAAGATCAGTCATTCAAGTCCAAGCCTCAGAAGATCTTTGAAAAGAAGCTGTAGTTGTTGATAAGGAGACCCGTGGTTATTATGTGTGGTGTTTATTTTTGGGAGGTGGGACACCACGTAGATCTTAGGGGTACTTATTGAAGTGATCGGGTATGACATTAAAGAATGATGTACTATCTAAAAAGGTAGAAATCACCACCCTATGATGGACCTAATCACTTAATAAGGACTCCTAAGACATAATGGGTCTTCAAATATACCATAGATCTTTCCCCTACTTTACATGGAAAAGTACATTGGGTTTATTTTAAGTCGGGTTCATTAAGTTCCTATGGAGGCAATCCCCCATAGTTAACTACATCCTAAAGAATGAGAATTCCTTAAGAATACTCTCGATTAAAATAGACAATTAGGGTCTCCAAATATTTCAATGTTAAGACTATCAAAGGATTAGCTATTTTAGAAAATCAATTGGGATAGATCAAGGAGAAGACCCTAATTGATTTTCTAAAATAAGTCTTAACATTGAAATATTTGAGCATTCTAATCTACCCTATAATTAGGCTTTATATTTTTGAAATTGAAGAGAGCTAATTATTTGAGTTGACATTTTATTAGATTGCTAAGGCTTATAATTCCACAACATAAGATTGTGGAAATGCCTAAGAGGTGAGAATTTATGCTTGTAGCCCGAAGGAAACAACTACCTAAGATTCCTAAACTAAGGAGCCTTGGTACAAAATGAAAGCACGACCTAAGTCTAAGCGAAAGGTGGGTATTTGATTCACCTCCACAAGAGAGGATGAACCACCCGACTACTAGACTTACTACTACATGGAGTGGCAACTAGCTAACTCCTCCCACACTTTAAATACATGCAGATAAGTCTTATGCTTTGCAAGATGGCTAGGTTGTTATTTATTTAGAGATGAAAATAAGTCCTTAAACTCACTCCCTAAGAGACTAGAGCATGGGTGGTATAAACCCATGACTTAATTTAATGCAAATTTTATCAAATTTATTTGATTCTTTTGGACTCTTTGTTTTGACACAAACTATGGGATTTTGTATGCCTAAATGCATAAGAATTTGATTATGGGCCAAATCAAGAGAGAAATGGGTGTTCTTCCAAGTTAAGCCTTCATTCTCTAGCAAAGATGGAAGCCCCCTCTTAACATGAGTGGAATAATATGACATACATGATATTTTATATTCATTCATCAAGCTAAGGGGTTGCTAAAAATTTTATTATCTTGATTTAATTCCTAGGCTTTTATGTGAGATTATGAGTTATTTTAAAATTTTAGTTATGAGTTGTTAGCGGTATAGAAAATTTAATTTTATCATAAGAGCCAACTGTATCTAGGCCACACATTCAAGCATCAATCATAAAGAAATTATGAAAAGCATGCTATTCTAATGCACAATCTAAACACAACATTAAACAATTTTATAGACTACCATAAAAGAATAAAAGGACAATGCGGCCGGGTTCCACCGTACAACTCGAAAAGAGAAAAAAAAGATGGGTAGTCAAGCTCTACCCTTTATACAACCTGGGTTACAAAAATAATATATATGCTATGGGGGCCTTCTTTTCTTCATTTCTTCATTCTCTTTCTCTTGATTTGATTTGCTCCAAAAGCATCACAAGGTACCCCAGGGACTAAGCCTTCTGGCGACTGCTCATCCTAATCCTATAACACTAATCCTAATTCATAATACAAAATTACATCAAAATTAGGAAAAGTAAATCTAGCTATACCTGTAAAATAAATGTTAGCTAAACACACCATACAAGTAGTTATATGAATAATTTGGACATAACACCCCATACATGGGTAACCAAGCCCACCTATCCTAACCTGAGTTATGCTTAGGGGCTAAGCAACATGCATAGCAAACACATTTATATTTTTATTATAGCGGCCCCTTAAGCACAACCCCCTATAGAAAACATGATTAGGCTAATAATGGCATAACATCAGTCTATAAAACATACACCCTAATATCCAGTCTAAAATATTACATCACAAAATTAAACATAACATCATTATACAATGCACTAACTTAGTAAGAATGGAATTATATGACATGCATGATATTATACATTCATTCATCCAGCTAAGGGGTTGCTAAAAATTTTATTATCTTGATTTAATTCCTAGGCTTTTATGTGAGATTTTGAGTTATTTTAAAATTTTAGTTATGAGTTGTTAGTGGTATAGAAAATTTAATTTTATCATAAGAGCCTACCATATCTAGGCCACACATTCAAGCATCAATCATAAAGAAATTATGAAAAGCATGCTATTCTAATGCACAATCTAAACACAACATTAAACAATTTTATAGACTACCATAAAAGAATAAAAGGCCAATCTCGGTTCCATACACCAGAAAGAGAAAAAAAGATGGGTAGCAGAGCTCTACCCTTTATACAACCAGGTTACAAAAAATAATATATATGGGGTCTTCTTTTCTTCATTTTCTTCATTCTCTTTGATTTGATTTGCTCCAAAAGCATCACAAGGCACCCTAGGGACTAAGCCTTCTAGCCACTGCTCATCATAATCCCCATAACACTAATCCTAATTCCTAGTCCAAAATTACATTAAAAATATGAAAAGTAAATCTAGCTACACCTGTAAAATAAATGTTAGCTAAACATACCATACAACCCAAGCAGTTATATGAATAATTTGGACTTAACACCCCATACATGGGTAACCAAGCCCACCTATCCTAACCTGTTATGCTTAAGGGCCCTTAAGCACAATCCCCTATAGAAAACATGATTAGGCTAATAATGGCATAACATCCAGTCTATAAAACATATACCCTAACATCCAGTCTATAATATTATTATAAAATAAAACACAACATCATACATACAACGCACTAACTTAGTTCTAGAAGTGGTGACTTAGTATTCTAATGTGTGTGCTTAAGGCTTGTGTGGCAAGACTTTACTAGGCTTCCTTAGTTTAAGTTTCAATTGGAGTTTGAATTTGTTTAAATTTTACCTTTGGGTGATTTTAATTTAAATGATTTAATGATTTATTTTTTATTTTTATTTCACTTTTATTTGGTTAAAATGATGTTTAGGTTTTCAAGAATGAAGAGTAGAATGAATTCCATTTGTAGATGAAACTCACCCTATTCTACATCCTAATTCCTAAAGAATCTAACTAAGGTCCTTAAGTATCTTAATTAGCCCATTTGAATTTGTGTAATTTATTTAATTTGATTTAATTTAGAGATTAGAATTTGAGTTGGTTTAAGTATTTGATTGATTGATTTTTATTTAGATGTTTTGGTTTAATTACATCTTGATAATTCAATATCCTTTTAAATTAATATTTAATTCTTTTCTTTGATTATGGTTATGTGACTTGACTTTATGTTTATTTGATTTGATTATGGTTTATTCATTTGTAGTTTGATCAGATTAAATTAATTGAGATTTTATTTTGATTTTAATTGAGTTTGATTCCTTGTAATTAGGATTTTATCTTTTAATCTCATCCATTTGTCATGTTTATCAAAGTTTGGTTTGCATTTTGATTTCATACATTGGATAGTTAATTAGTTTATCTTATTTAAGTAGGTTGAATGAGATTTGATTTGATTGTATATTAAATTGATGAGAGTCTTTCTTAATTTACTTTAATTTGATTTAATTTGATTTGATTAGCTTTATTGGTTTATGAGTTTGCTTAGGTTCAATGTGATTATGTGATTAGTTTAATTAAGAAGAGTATTTATGTTAATTATAGAGGTTTGTTTAAATTTCAATTTGATTTCATATTTGTTTAGACTAATGATGTAATTAAAGACTTAATAATTTAGGTTTTGATTAGTATTTAATTGCATTTATGTTTGATTAAGTTTAAGTTTGATGTGATTAATTTGATTAACTTAATTAGTTTGTTTAAGAAGTGTGATCAAATTATTAAATTAAGTAAAGATTTGTTTAATTTTTTTTTTAAATTTGATTTCATATTTGTTTAGGTTAATGATGTAATTAATGATTTAATGATTTAGATTTAAATTAAGAATTGATTGGTATTTAATTACATTTATGTTTGATTAAGTTTAAGTTTAATATGATTAATTTATTTGACTTTAATTAGTTTATTTAATAAGTGTGATTAAATTAATTAGTAGATTAATTAAGTGTTTGGTTTGAATTAATTTTAATATGATTTATAAAGTTAATTTGGTTTATTAAGATGGTGGATTAATTTATTAAGTTTGCATTAATTAGATGTTTGATTAATTAAGTTTGATTAAGGGTAATTAAATTTTTAAATCATTAGATTAATTAAGGGTTTATTTAATTAGAGATTAATGACTTAATGATTTAAGTTTAATTTAGGTTTTGATTAGTATTTAATTGCATTTTAATTATGTTTGATTAAGCTTAGGTTTAATATGATTAATTTGATTAAATTAATTAGTTTACTTGAGGGGTGTGATTATTAAATTTAATTAGGTGTTTGATTTAAGCTTAATTTTAGAGTAAGCTTTAATGTAACTTATTTAAATTAATTTGATTAATTAAGATGATGGATTAATTCATTAAGATTGCATTAATTAGATGTATGACTAATTAAGTTTGATTAAGGGTAATTAAAATTTTAAATCATTAGATTAATTAAGGATTTGTTTAAATAGAGATTAATGACTTAATTTCCCATATGGGAATGATTTGATTTAGTTAAGTGTTTTGCTTAAGTTGATTTGATTAAGGGGTCATTATTATTACCATCATTGTTGTTAAGTGAATTAATTATTTATTTCATTTCAATTAAGTTTGATTATTTATGATTAGAGTTTTACTTGATTTGATTCATTTATTATGTTTGTTTGATTTCATTAACGTGTTTGATTTAGTTATTAGGTTGAATTATTTAATGGCTAATTAATTATCTTATTCTAAATGGATGTGATTTAATCATATGTTAATTAAATTTACTTCAACTTTATCTGGTTTAATTTGGTTAGTATTTAATGATTATATTGACTTGGTTTGTTAATCAATTTGATTTTAGTTTATTTAATGATTAATTAATTTTAGTTTATTTATACTCATTAAGGAGGTTCATATGGTTAAGATTCCATGCTTAATGTAGGTTTAGTTATACTAGTTTGACCCATGTTAAAGTTTCCTAGATTTGTTTAATTTTAAGTTTGATTTAAAATTTAATCATTTAATTGAGCTTTATTAACTTAAATAAGTTTAATCATATTTAATTTAATTTCCTCTAAGGATGATATTTTTTTGATTTGAGGATGGATTAATGATTGCTTAAGTGCTATTTTATTTCTGATTTTTGATTTGATATTTAAATTATCTTTAGATTATGTTTTAATTAACTCCTTAATTGATTAAACTTTAAACTTAAGTGTTTATTTGGGGTTCATTAAGATTCAAAAAATAACATTATTTTCTTAAGAGTCCAAGATGTCAATTAAAGTGATTTAAGCCATTTTGAAGATTTTTGTAAATTTTTGAATTTTTATTTGATTTATTTTATTAAAATAGATAATCTAAACTTAAAAATTTAATTTCTCCCAATCCAAAAGTCCTTATCACTTGACATTTTCATGGAAGGTGTGTTTTAACTTTAATTTCAATCCCTAAAAATTTCAAATTAATCTGATATATATATTAATTAATGAAATTTGATTTTTACTAAAACTCAAATTAAGCTCAAAATACTCAGCAACATTTGACAACTTTGGGTTTGTTAGATTCCTCTTAGAAGGAAGAATACGACGAGCCCTTGTTTGCAATTTTATTAAGTATTTTATTTTTAATGAATTTTTGAAGTTTCAGGTGATTTAAATTAATTTTTTTTTAAAAAAAATATACGCGACGATGCCGGGCGGAAGGAAAATGACCCGGTTGCTCGGACCATCCGATCGTAGATGATGGTCGATTAGATCGCATGATCTGAGGCGGATCGCGGATCGACACACGACCGAGCCCGCGTCCATGCGACGGACTATCCATCGCATAAGGCATCCAACGCCGGATCACGGATCACGGCGATCCGAACCATTCAATCATTTGAACTGCATGATTGGATGGTCCAGAACTCATCAAGTGATCTGATGGCCCAGATCGCGCGATCCCAGACATCCGATCCCATGAATCACAGGATCGGACGATGTTGTAACCCGCCGGACGGTGAACAATGTTTTCAGGCTTTTAAAGGGAAAAATGGGGTTTCTAAGCCAAAACTTTTCCAAATGGACCCGTTTTCAATGCAATTTGCACCAAAAAAAAATTCTATTTTCTAATTGGGATAATTTAAAGTAAAAATGTGGGATTATCTAGGAAAATTCCTAAAATCGCAAGAAAATTAACACAAATGCGGAAATCCTAAGGCCGACTATGGTTTGGCAAACTTTACCTCGTTAGGGATGGTTTCTGTTGATCCGAGTGAACTCCTAGGTATGTGAGGAATCTTTAGAATGATCTTTAACCCTTGCCTCCCTTCGGAACATCGTCTTCTCTGATGTTTACCATCACCTCCCCGGAAGAGAAATTATTTATATTTTTGAGCTCAAAAATGGCTCAAAGAGGTGGGGGATGGGTTCCTTTTTGCTTTGGGAGCTTTTGGGGCCTGAATGGTGGTGGGAGTAAGAGATCTAAAGCCTCATCTCCCCCTCCTTTTATAATGGCCAAAAATCCAATATTTGTTTGAATTTTTTGGATCCAAATTGATTACCATCTTACTTGAGGTGGTTGGGATGGATGATGGATTGATTGATGAATTTTGATTTTTTCTCCAAAGTCCTCTCTTATTTCCATATAATCAGCCCTATTCAATGCAAATGTTGGGGAGGAGTTAAGTGCTTATGATGGGGGAGAATTAAATGAGGTTGGGTGGAATCCTATATGGGGGGAGGATCCATAATTTAGATGGGTTGGCTTGGTTTTGAGTTGATCCCAAATGGGTTTGGGTCAGGTTTGATCAGCCCCCAATGGGTCTTGGCTTAGTTTCAAGGGATTTGGCCCAATTTGGGTCATATTGGGTCAAATTGACCCATTTGACCAAAATTGGCCAAATTAGCTTGGGTCATGGGTTGATTCATGTTCAATTGGCTAATTGAAGATGAATGTGATCTTTGGTTTGAATTAATTTGGATTTAGGCCAAATTGACCCTTTAGGCCAATTTGGGCTAGGTTGGGTCAAGTTGACCAATTGGGCTCAATTGATTAAATTAGGTTTAATTATGGCTTTGGTCAAGTTCAATAATCAATTTGGAATGAACTTCAGCCATTGATTGTAATCAATTTGGGTTAGATCATGATTTGACCTGATTTGGTCCTTTAGGCCAATTTGGGTCAATTTGGATCAAATGACCAACTGGGCTTGGTTTGACCCAATTGATTGTAATTGATCATCCTAGGGTGATCAACAATCATGGTGGAAGGTTTTGGTGAGCTTGGTTCAATCTAATTTGGGTTGGGTTGGAAGTTGGCTCAAATGGGTCCTTTAGGTCACATTGGGTCAAGTGGACCTAAGTGGGTCAATTGGTTTGATTTTGGTTTCATTCAAGTTTAGTTGAACTTATATATGAGCCTTAGATTGGAATATAAATTTAATGACAATCAATTTGAAGTATAAGGGATTTTGGCTCATTTGAAATTTTTTAGTCAAAAAGGCTAAGTTGGGTTTTACTTGGATTGGCTTCGATTTGGTGTGATGATTATAGGTTTCATTTATATTTGGGTAGATAATTGAATGAATGATTGATTCAATAGAAAATTCATTAGTTTTGATTTGATATGGATAGAATTTGGCTAAGTCCAAAGAATTGGCTTAAAGGGTTTAGATTGAGTTTGGATTTGATTTTTGATATAGTTTTGGTCATTTGAATTTGGATTTCATTTATATTTGTGAATATAAATAAAGGAATAATTAATTTATAAAGAGATCAATTGAGTTTGATTTGATCTAAAGGGAGTTTTGGCTAAGCTTATGAATATGGTTCATATGGCTTAGGAAGGGTCTTAGGATTTGAATTTGATTTTGGGTTTCAATCATTTGGAGTCAAATCTAAAATTAGATTTGGAATTTAAATTTGAATTTAAGGTTTTATTTGAGATAGTGTATCTAGATTAGGTTTAGGCTATGGGATAGTTAATTTTTTGAAGCCTTAAGGCATTGCCTTATCTTATGATTAACACTTCTAAGTCTCTAGGCTTAGGTTAAGTGTTCACCTAATCACTAGAAGTATCTTATGACTAAGAAATTCTTAGTGTCTAGAAGAGTCCTAAGTCTAACAAGAGGAGGTTAAGAGCTCACTCCAAAAGTGAGGTCAACAAAAGGACCCCCAATAGGTGTGGTGTAACTACAAGGCACACCACACGTATTGGCGTTGACCGAAACGATAAAAAAAACATCTAGAAGATTGCAACAAATAATGAAAGTGATCTATACCTAGACCCGAAAGGTAGATAGAATCACGATCTTAGTGCAATGTAGCTCTCTTTATGCTAAGGGCATAAGAGTGCGAGAAGGAATCTGCTTGGGGTTGAGTACATGAACCTTTCACTTGGGAAGTAGGTTCAAGTTATCCACTGAGGGATAAGAATTTGAGTTTGATTGTGAATATGATTAGTTTAGGTGTGTTTCCACTGGGGATAAGCATTTATAATCCGATGGGGGTCAAGATCAATTGATTTTAATTTGTTTTATTTTAATTGATGTGGAGGCATATCCGCTAGGGATATGTGCTCAAATCCGCTAAGGATTGGGTATGCGAACCTTCCATTAGGAAGGTTCAAAGCTTCCGGGGATAAGAATTTGATTAGATTTGTTTGATTTGTTTGATTATACTCCACTTGAGAGGTTGGTTTAATTTGTTATGGCTTCACTAGGGAGAAGGGTTCTAGATTGAGGGCATATTTGTCAGGGATGTGCACTCTATTAAATTTGTTTGATTTAGATCTAGGTTCTACTGGAAAGGCCAATTTGATTTGCCTCATTGGAGAGAAATTTAGTTTATTCAATATGTTTAATTTGACTCCACAGGGGAGGTTGGTTTTGTATTTATTTTGTTATGGACTCTATTGGTGTGCGATGGACTACACTAAGAAGGAGCCATAGGGGCTTTAGCCTATCTTAGATTTATAAGTCCAAAGGGATAGTCTACTTGCCATAAGGTAGAACTATTCAATTTAATTTGATTTGATTTAATTTTGTGTGTTATATTGTGGACCCTATTAGTGTGCGATGGACCCACTAAGAAAGACCTATGTCAGCCTTGACCTATCTCAGATTTCAAGTCCAAAGGGGTAGTCTACCAACCACAATGTAGGATTATTCGGCCTAAGGGTTGCTTGCCTTCGTGCAACCATGAAAAAAGGCATAGACTTACATCTTCCAAAGTAGGGATCAATTGGGTGATGCCGATGCATGATCAATCCCGACCTAGGGAGACTATTTGAGCGAATGCGCTATGAACTCATATCGATTAAAGAATAGTCAAAATTAATTTAATTTTAGATGGACCCTCTCGGTGTGCGATGGATCTACTAAGAAGGAGCTAATATCAGCTTAGACCTATCTTAGGTTTATAAATCCAAAGGGATAGTCTACCAACTGATAGATAGAATTAACCAACCTAAGGGGTGCCTTTCAGTTTGAAATTGTCAAGTTAGGAAGAAAGTGTAGGGACTCACATCTTCCTAAATAAGGAACCACTGGGGTGATCAATCACTTGCGCAATAAATCAAGCCTGACCTAGGGCTGCCCATCAGTTTGCAATGATCGTGCTGGAAAGAATGCATAATAGACTTATATCTTTCAAAGTAAAGATGACCGTTGGGGTAAGTCATTGGTGTACAACAAGTTGAACCTAACAAGGACTACTAAGAGAGGCCGAGGGACTTATCTCAACTCAAAGTAGTCGCAATTTGGGGAGTTTTCGACACGCCTAAAGATAGGATGCCTGCTTGGGAAAGAGGCCACTAGGGGCTTGAATTCCTAATCCATAAGCAAATTAATTTTGTTCATTTGTTTAGTTTATTTTAACATGGACCCTGTTGGTTTGCAAGGGATCAAACTGAGAAGGAGCTTATATCAACCTAAACATATCTCAGATTTACTGAACCAAGGGAGAATACGCTTCCGCTAAATAAATTCTCCAACCACAGGGGTGGCTACTAGGAAAGGAGGACTGTCAAATTCAAAAGTAACCCATGTAGTGTCTAAATGGGATCACAAAGGATGTGATCCAAATAGAATGCCCTTAGGGGATGGGGCCACTAAAGGCTTAATCCAACACCCTAGAGAAGATGACATGACTAGTCATATATCAAATAGGTATTCGGTGGCCAACTCAAAGAGAAAGCACAGGGACTCACATCTGACAAGAGTGGTGTATCCATCATGTGAGTCTCTGTCAGCATAGAAAACATCAACCAATCTTAGGTGCCCATCAGTTTGCGATAATCAGTCTAGAAAGAAGATGTGTAGGCTTACATCTCTCTAAAGTGGAACTGATCACTGGGATAGTCTGTCTTCGACTCGATAGGGGCCATCTGATCTAGGATGACTATTAAATGAGGAGTCCTGTGTAAGGACTAGACCCAAAAAAGTCGAGGAAAGGAGCCTCAGGGGGACTTACCCTAAAGCTAAAATATACTCAACCTAGTTAGTGCATGATGGCTAGTTCAAGAAGAAAGCACGGGGACTCAGATCTCCTTAAGAAAAGTCAACATGAGGTAGCTCACTGGCTGGGTAGTGAAATCTACCATACTAACAAAGTGCTCATTGGTTTACAATGGCCAAGTTAGGAAGAAAGCCTAGGGACTCACATCCTCTCATAATTGACCACTGAGGTGACATACTAGCGAGGTAGCATGTAGACCCGACCTAAAGCAGCTAATGAGTGAGTGCCACAAGGGGCTTGCTCCCACATCAAAACACGAGACAAAAGATATATATGTTTATTTGTGTTGTAAAGAATAGGATGTAGGGTTCTACACATATCTTAATAGCACTGGAGGATCATTTTGTAGTTTATGTTTATGTTGTGGAGGGATAGGATGCCTCTTGGGTTCTCTTATACCTACCCTAAATACATCGTGGCAGATTCGCAAGCAAAAGATATTTCTTACATAGAAGAAATAAAATTTGAGATGAAAAGAAGTTTTATTGATAATTATTTTCAAATAATATTTATGGATAGTATTACTTTAAGTAGAGCCCATTGATTGGAAGCATCGGGTGCTCTCCTTTATAATTTATGAGTTGGTAAGACCCTCCTTGGTAGGACTTCTCTATGGCATAAGGGTCTTCCCAAGTGGGTTCAAACTTGACTCCTATCTTTCGATGGGCAATAATTATCCACTTTAGAACTAAAATAAGCTCTCCTACTTGAAAAGCTCTAGGATGAACTAACTTTTTATGAGCTTGAATCATCTTGGCTAACTTCGAGATTTTGGCATGCCATCTCTCCTCAAACCTTGAGCTCTTCCAATCATAACTTGGCATTTCCATTGTGATTTTACTACCAGCTATCCTTGATGGGGTTGGACTTCTAATGGTAGAATGATTTTGGACCCATACACTAAGGAGAAAGGGGTAGATTGAGTTGGAGTTCTATATGTGGTGCGGTAGGCCCACAAGGCTTCAACTAACTATTCATGCCATCATTGTTTATTATCATCTAGTGTCTTCTTTAGTATTTGAATGAGAGTTTTGTTGAAAGCTTCTGCTAACCCATTTTCCCTTGGATAGTAGATGGTAGAATATCTCCAATCTATGTTGTGTCTCCGAGCAAAGCTATTGATTTTAGTGCTCTTGAATGCAGTACCATTATCGGATATAATTTATCGAGGCACCCCGAATCTATATACGATATGGTTCCTAAAAAACTAAGAACATATTGAGTTGTGACCTCTCTAAGTGGGATTGCCTCTGCCCACTTGGAAAAATAATCAGTAGCAACTAGAATGAATCGATGACCTTTGGAAGAAGGAGGATCAATCAAACCCACAATGTCAGTACCCCAACACTCAAATGGTCATGAGGCCAACATAGGATGTAGAATATTGGGTGGTTGATGTAGGACCACCTGCGTGTACATTGATGGCATCTCTGCTATCCATGCGATGCAGATCATCGAAGGATAGTAGTATCCTAGTCTCTTGATCTTGGCTTTCATCTTCAGACCGGATTGGTGTGCTCTGCATAAATCTGAGTGTACCTCATGATCCTATGAGCTGTGTTTGTCGAACAACATAACCACATGATGAAGGATTGGGTACAAGGTGCCATCCTACAGAGTATAGGAAAATGCTCTCTTCACTAGTGTGCCGTGATTTCTCTTGAGGTAGTTTTCCTATATTTAAATAATCTATGAATGGTTGCCTCAATCCTCTTATCTTTTTATGGAAACCTTCAAGAGAATCTCGATAAGTTCGGCATCAATAAGGGATAAGACTTGTATTTTGGACCCTTATTAGAATGGAACTCATCTTACGACATGTCAACTCTTTTGAAGCTTGGCTAATGCATCTACTATTCTCTCTCGATGAATCTTAGATGGTAACCTCGGGATTTGGGCCAACAACTCCATAGTGTACTGTAATGATGGAGCTTAGGCTTTAGAACTTTGGGACAACAATTTGGTTGATGACTAGCGAGAATCCCCAAAGATGTTGATACTCGGATGCATAGTGTAATGACTCTAGGCCGCAATTTATCATATTCAACTTTGTTGTTGGTGCATGAATTGGACAGATGATATGAGAATCTAATCATATCATGGTCCAAAGTTAGGAGAACTATTCCTACCCATGCCTTCCCTGGGATAGTAAATTATGATTCTTCTCCTCTTTGAGAGGAAGCTGCACCATCAAAGTCCATCTCCTAGTGGCAAGCACTAGTACCCCCTAAGCTCATGATTTGTTCATCGGAGAGATCATCATTACCTATAGAGTCAGCAGGGAGTGGATGCGCTACTAAGAAATCCGCAAGTGCTTGTCCTTTTATGGCACGACGGGGTATGGATGTTATGTCAAACTAAGATAAAATCATGGACCAACATGCCAACCATCTATATAAGGTCGGCCGTGTTATGAGATATTGCAGTGGATTGACTCTATAGATCAAGTTTACCTTATGAGAAAGCATGTAGTGTCATAGCTTTTGGGATGCAAAGATTAAAGCTAAGCAATTCTTTTAAATAGGTCGATAGTTTGACTCAGTAGGGATTAGACAATGACTGAGATAATAGAGAGTGTTCTCCTTCCCTTCATCATTGGTTTGAGCCAACAAAGTGCCAAGGGAATCATAGATATATATATGCGGCTTGCGGGATAGAGGCTACTAGGACTAGTGGCATCATCAAATACTGCTTGATGTCTTTGAAAGCATGCTGACACTTGTCATCTCATTTGAACTTGGCATCCTTTTTCATAAGTGTTGAGAATGGTTGGCATCTTCCTGATAAGTTGGAAATGAAGCATCTTAGATACGCCAACCACCCTTGGAATGACCTGAGTTGTGTTAGGATTTTAGGGGGTGGCATTTCTAAGATAGATTTGATCTTCTCTAAATCAATTTCACTTCCCCGATGTCGAACAACAAACCCAAGTAATTTCCCAAAGTTACTCCGAATGCACACTTCAGGGGTTCATTTTGAGGTTATATTATCTTAATCATTCAAAACTACTCTCAAGTCAAAGAGATGGTCTTCCTTTTCTTTGCTTTTGATAATGAGATAATCAACTTAGCATTCAACTTGATAGTGAATGAGTTCATCGAAGATTCAAGTCATGGCCCGCTGGTATGTGGCACCAGCATTTTTAAAGCCGAAAGGCATGACCTTATAATAGATTTTTGATGGGGGTTGTAGTGTTTCTTTCATCCTCTAGGCCATCTTAATTTGGGTTGCGGAAGACCCATCCATAAAAGAGAATATGCAAGAGATGAGGTGACGTCCACCATTAATTCTGGTATAGGAAGTGGAAATTCATCCTTAGGGCATGCCTTATTTAGATCCCTAAAATCAACATATATGCGAATTTGGCCATTCTTTTTCTTAACTGGGATGACAGCCAACCGGGATATTTTCTTCCTAATAAAGCCAACATCGATCATTTTCTTGATTTCAGAAGTGCCTGCTGTTCAATGTCTAATCACATGCGACTAAGAGCCTGCTTGATAGGGTTAGCATTAGGTTCTATTATTAGTTTATGGACTACTATGTCATGAGATAGACTGGACATCTCTTCATAACTCCATGCAAAGCAATCCTTAAACTTAGTCAATAGCTTAACTAAATCATTGGTTTCTTTTTCATTCAATAGAGAACTAATATATGTTGGGTGGATCTTCTTCAGTTCCTAGGTTGATTTCTTTGAGCTCATCGATAGTTGATCTGATCTCCTCTTTGAACTCTGGCGGTGCATCCTTGACTTCAAAGTCATTTGGATCATCCGAAGTTTCTAAGCACACCTCCTCATATGAGTTAGCATGATTTGAAAAGAACCTATCATATTCCAAATGGTTGGTGATGACTAAGAAGTAATCATCATCATCAACTGGACCCACTATACTGAATCTTAGTCTCGGTCTTGATTATGAATGTTTGCATTTGTTGTCCCATAACCTTTCAAAGAAATTCAACCTGTATTTAGACCAAGCATGTGGAATTAATCCTTTCTTTGCTAAATTAAGAACACAAGGTGAGTATCAATCAAAAGGTAATTCTATTAAATCTTTATATAATCATCCTCAGAATGCTCCAAAAGAACTTTTATGCACCTTTACATTTGTGGAAGACTTAGGGGCTTCCTTAACTACCAAACCCTCAACTTTTTAGGAAAGTGGGGTTAGAGCTAAAGTTCCCAAGCGATGCCTCACTTGTTTCACATATAGACTTGGATACACTTATGCTTTGCTTAGAGCCTTGTCATCATCCATGCGGCTCAACACTTGCATGAGGATGCAAAGTGCTAGCTAGCATACTAATCATATATGACTCATCCTCCGACTAGATTCTAAGTCTATATAGATAGTAGGTCTAGTAGTAGACATAACTCTATTGGTGGCCAATAAGGAGGTCTTTCATCCCAGGCATCTCTGGATCTAGCCTCTTCCTCTTCACTGTGGAGGTGAGTCATCCTACCCATATGTTCGAATGGAGTAATGAACTGTGGGTGGAATCTAATGTTAGGCTCTACTTTCTCCTCCAAGTCTATTTCTCGCTCCCTTTTATTTTCTTTCTCATTTCCTTTTTCTTTTCTTTTTCTTTTTCTTTTTCTTTTCTTTTTCTTTTTTCTTTTCTTTTTCTTTTTTCTTTTCTTTTTATTTTATTTTGAACTTTCACCAAGTTCATGAGAATAGACTTGTTGATTTTGAGGGAGATAAGGCATCCTCATATTTTGACCTCATGAAGCGTGAATGGCTTAAGATCTCCTTTGTAGTATTCAATCCCACCACTGGTGTAGAGAGGATGGAACCACATTGTTCTCATGTATCCACAGTCTCCCAAGCAAAGCATTGAAAGATGTATCTGAGTCTATAATATAAAACTTGGCGGTAGTCTTCCAATCATCTACTTCTAATGGCAACATTATAGAGCTTAAAGCCCTCTCGCCTTGTTCATTGAATCCTCTCAACATCATCCTCTCTTTTAAAAGTTTGGAGATGTCAATCCTCAAGTAAGCGAGAGTTTTTAGATTCATAATATTCAGATGCACCTTGTCCAACAAGAACTCTAGATATCCTATATTTTCCAACATCCACTGTAATGTAAAGAAGGTGGTTATGCTTGGTCATTCCTAGAAGCAAGTCTTCATCACTAAATCTAACTCATAAAGTGTCCTTTGAACTATGAGCCTCCTCTTTAGTAGCGGTCAGTTGGGCTAAGCATATCTTTGGATCAAGAAGAGCCTTGATTAGAGATTTCCTCATCTCTTTGGATAAGATAAGGGTGTCATATATGCTTAATTTAGCTAGCAGCTTTCTAAGATGTGCTAGGACGTTGTAGTCAACCTTGGCTTGATCCTCTAAGACATGACTAACCATGTGGTGGTAGGGGCAATAGTTAGGATCATTACTCTTGCACACATCTCCAGGCCTCTTAGGCTCAGGTAACTGAAAGTCAGGTTTCTTTAAGAGATTCTTAAGATCTTCCTAACTACCTCACTCTTGAATGAATATGGCTTATTCAATCTATCGACAAGAGTAGATGAGTAATAGGTACCTGGCGGTGGATATGAATACCGCTGCTGAGTATATTGTGGAGGAAGCGACGGTGGCCACTATGGTGGTCAATATGTTGGCTGAGGTGGTGGTAGAGGAGGTGGCAATGGAGGTTGCTGCATGAGGTCTCTCATATTGAGCTCTGGTTGGCTGCTTCCCTTTGTCTACTAACACTACTACCCCTGGCTTCTTCTCGAATGCTTTCTGTGGCTTGGGCTTGAATGATCGGTCTTAAAAGGTAACTATTTGGCTTCCCCTTGTAGGCTAGCCATCTTGTTGATTAATTTCTCAAAGATTTTGATTGTAAATCCCTTGAACATGAAAATAACTGGGCCATGAATATTCTTGAGAATAATTTCTATAGCATGCTGTTCGGATAGGTGTGGTTCACATTTCATACTCATGTTTCACCACCTGAGAATATAATCAATAAGGGACTCATTAGATTTTATTTCACCACAATGAGGTCACCCATAATTACCTTTTGCTGGGCTCCAACAAACTTCTTGATGAAGAGGTGCTCCAACTTAGCAAAAGTCTTCACTAAACCATTGGGTAGTTCAGCGTACCAATCAATTGCAATGCTGGTCAAACTACTAACGAAGAGATGGAATATAAGTACATCGCTGCCATCAGCATTGCAACATACGACTCTAAAATGTACTATGTGCTACCGGGGGTTCCCATCATCATCAAAATTTTGAAGGAAGGATGCATAAAACCCTTAAGATATTGGACACCATCAAATTCCTCCAGGTAGGGTCTACCCTTTGGAATAGATGAGCCACCTCGGGCTTGTGCCAACACATTTTCACTTGTTGCTCCACTAATTGCTTGATATCTTTTTCTTGTATGGAGGTGCTATCCACCACCTTCCTATGCAGGCTTTCACTATCCTGGTCCATGGGAGATGTACTCTTGGGCTGGTCCAGAACATGCAACAACCCAGGGTGGTCAGCCTCTAAGGGAGTAGACTATACTGATGGAGTTTGGCCTTGAAGTGCTAGGACTACTGCTAATAAGTCTTCAATTATTTTCTCCATCTTACTGATATGCTCATCTCTCTGCCTCAATTGTTGATGAAGGTGTTGGGTTGAATGAGCTGTGTCTTCTTCCTCAACTACAACACCCTCCTGGCTATGCTGATCCCTAAGGAGGGAGCCCCTAGTGTTGACTATATGGACTTCCACTGAGTCCTCCAAGAGATCATCCTTATTTGGATCAAAATTGACCCTAGCATCCTCTTCATCAGAGCAATCTCTCCCAAAGAGTTCCCTCTCATCAATGAAGTACTAAGCAATGATCTTATTTGAAGAGCTTCTTGCAGGACAAACACTCACCGGTGGGTGCTCACTAACGGAGATGCACTTAACAATGCCTAACACTAGAGTGCTAGATCTAGGAGGGTCATGATTGCTGGAAAAGACATGCTCGTGGCTGCTCATGGGCGGAGTGGTGTCCCTAGGGAGATCCACTACCATGGGGACTGCATAACTATCCCCTTCCCTTTCTATGACTGCTGCATTCACTACCTATGATGGTGGTGGTTATGGTGGTGTGACCACGATACTGTGGGTTGCCACTCCTTCTTCACCAAGACTAAAGTAGGAGATCGAGTAGGGGAACTCGCCCTCACCTTAGTCGGTGGAGTAGATGAAGTGGGACCCTTTGGCTATAGCGATCACCAATGGGGCTTTCTTCTCCCCAGATGTTGTCTTCTGTGCCTTTGTAGGCATGGTGGATGGCGGGACCTGAACAAGTGATGGTGGGTGAGGAGTGGATTGGTGTGGTGGAGGCAACACTAGCTTTCTATAGGCAGGAGCTTCTCTCCTATGGTGGGTAGTACCCATCAATAGAATGATATCATGATTGGTGCGGGTAGCACACCATTGGGAAAGTCTATGAGGGCTGAGGCCGCCTAGCATACCTTCGTCTCTCTCTACTAGTAATCTATACTAATACTCGGGCCTCCCTGACCCTCTCTTATCTGATGTGTCTGCCAACACTACGAAGGATGATAGAACGTAAATCAAATTAATCCCCAGACTCTGATCGTCCGTAATCTCCGCCAACTCGGCGTAGAATTGATTTGAGGCTAGCATACGACCTTCTCCTGTCACTTATAGGAGCCTCAAAATGAACTACGGGCAGAGGTGAAACTAAGATCCTTCTAATGTCTTCCTCTCCATAGAACCAAAGAGAGGGTGAAACTTGTTCTCTATGATAAGAGGAGACACAATCCTAGGTAACTCCTCTACTATAGACTAGGAAGCTACCTTTAGCTTCTTAGCTATGCGGTCATGATGCCGCTTGATCTTGCGGCACTGGTTGTGTCGCTGAGTCCTACTAGGAGGGGTAGCATGAGAACTAGACCCAACCTTGTAGGTGGGGGAGACTATCCATGAAGATAGGGTAGCCTTTCCCTTGGAAGGAGGCAACGAGTGGGTGCTAGCTAAACTAGGGTAGAAAGGGGAACCACTGAGTGCAAGTCCTGCGAGAAATGCAAGTCCTGCGAGAAATGCCATAGATTTTCTCTTCAGTGAGGGAAACTATGAGTCAGATGTCATCTTAACCTGGATAACTGGGTTCTACACGGTCACCACACTTCTGCTGATGGTTGTGAGGGTGGTCACCTCACAAGTGATCCTAGCCCCCTGAAAACCTCGACCAAAATGAATGAGGTGGGCAAAGTCGGTCATGAGAGGTCGCCATCCAAGGCCAAATCCATCCCAAAGGAAAAGTAAACACATACAAGCCATGTGTGAAAACTAAAAGACGCACCGATCTAAGTCGTATGTATTTGTGGAAATATAACTTGTATCAGATTTATTCCTTGATATTTGTTCCACGCAAGTAACAGAAGTTTGGAGTTTCTAACCCACACTCGATGATTCAAATGTGTTAATTAGGGTTCATTGGAGAGATTTGGATATTGAGGAGAGTTTTTTCCATTTGATTTTGATTTAGAACCCATACTCAACCGATTTAGGTAGGTTGGGTGGGGTTCTTAAATTTGAGGAGAGATTTTCTTGAAGATACTTGTGTTTTATGCATCTTGTTTAAAAATATTGATAGTTTGAAAGACCTCTACTTAGCAAATTTGGGTATGATAAGAAGAGGTTTTGATTGTGTGTTTGAAATATTTTTGCTTGATTATGTGATATTTTGAAAATGAGGCTTTTTACTTAAAAATTTAGTATGTTAAGTAGATGTCACATGTGTTTGATTTTTGCTTGATGATGAGACTATGACTTAACATATTTGGTATGCTAAGTGAAAGTCAAATGTGATTGTGAGATATATTTACTTTTCTTTGAAGATGGGAGTCGCACTTCACAAATTTGGTATGTTAAATGAAAGCCCCAAATGTATTTGAGATATGTTTATTTTTGTTTTGTTTTTTTTTCTTTGAGAATGAGACTCTCACTTAACAAATTTGGTATGTTAAGAGGAAGCTCAAGTGTGGTTTCACATGAAAAATTGGATCCTTATTTAACAAATTGGGTATGTTAAAATAGGGATCAAATGTGTGTTGAAAAGAGACCCTCACTTAATAAATTTGATATGTTAAGTGAAAGTCAAATGTGTTTATGATTTTGAAAATGAAACTCTTAACAAATTTAGTATGTTAACAAAAGTCAAATGTGCTTATGATTTTGAAAATGAAACTCTCACTTAACAAATTTGGTATGTTAAGTGAAAGCCAAATGTGTTTTATGATTTTGAAAATAAACTCTCACTTAACAAATTTGCTATGTTAAGTGAAAGTCAAATGTGTTATGATTTTTAAAATGAAACTCTCACTTAACAAATTTGGTATGTTAAGTGTCATGTATTTATGATTTTGAAAATGAAACTCTCACTTAACAAATTTGGTATGTTAAGTGAAAGTCAAGTGTGTTTATGTTTTTGAAAATTAAACTCTCACTTAATAAGTTTGGTATGTTAAGTGAAAGTTAAATGTGTTTATGATTTTGAAAAATGAAACTCTCACTTAACAAATTTGGTATGTTAAAAGTCAAGTGTTTATGATTTTGAAAATGAAACTCACTTAACAAATTTGGTATGTTAAGTGAAAGTCAAATGTGTTTATGATTTTGAAAATGAAACTCTCACCTAACAAATTTGGTATGTTAAGTGAAAGTTAAATGTGTTTATGATTTTTGAAAGAAAAAGAACTTATTTAACAAACTTAGGTATGTTAAATGGAGTTCAATTTGTTATTATGATTTTCAAAAAGGGGTTCTCATTTGATATACTTGGACATGTCAAATGAGCTCCCAATGTGTTTTGAAGTCCAAGACTTTGGCAAGAAGGAGTTTTATCGTAAAATGCAATTCAATTTGCTCTACCTTCTCCAAGGGAAGGGGAACTCCCATTTGACAAATTTGGGTATGTCAAGTGGGGGGTTCAAATATGTCTTGACTTCTCTTTTATGTGTGTATGACTTATTGCTTTTCGAAAAGGGGAAAAACTTCAACTCTAGCACATGTGAAGTATGCTAAGGGGAGTTTCAATTTTATATCATGATTTTATTCAAAAATAAACCCCCCACCAAACAAATTTGAGTGTGTGGGATGAGTATAGCTATTTCTAAAGAAAACATGCTTTTGAAAAAGACATTAAAAATGGTTGATTTTGATTTTGAAATAACCTCCATGTAATAATCATAGGATTTATTAAATGAGATTTGGTTATATGTGTTTTGTACCATTTTGAAAATTTCTTACAAATTTTTGTGTAAAGATCTCTTATTATGTGAATTTTAAAAAAGTGCTTTTGGAAAGACATATTATTTTGTAGAAGAGTTTTTATTTTTTTATTGTTCATGAGATGAACCTTGCCTCACCATCAGCATGGTGAAGAGGTTCTTAATTTTGGTCATCTCCTTTGTTTGATTAATTTTAATTTTCACCAATTGGGGAATCCAATAGGGATTTTAGGACCTATACAGAGTGAGGTCTTAAAACCAAAAAGATGTTGGCAAGATTTTCTTAAGGATGAAATAAGCAAAGTGCCAATGGAAAGAATGATAGTCTCAGGACTATATAAAATATAAGTCCACTATCGATGCTTGGAGATAATAATTGTCTACTAAAGATGGAGAGAGGAACCATCCCCAACGAATTGCCAAAAAAATCTGTGGTGTTTATTTTTGGGATGTGGGAGACCATGTAAATCTTAGGGGGCACTTATTGAAGTGATCAGGTATGACATTAAGGAATGATGTACTATCTTGAAAGATAGAAATCATCACCCTATGATGGACCTAATCTAATAAGACTCTCTAAGACGTGATGGGTCTTCAAATATACCAGAGATCTTTTCTTTTTTTCCCTACTTATACATGGAAAAGTAAAGTAGGGTTTATTTTAAGCCGGGTTCGTTAATTTCCCTATGGAGGCAAGCCCCAATAGTTAATTACATCCTAAGAAATGAGAATTATTTAAGAATACTCTCTATTAAAGTAGATAATTAGGGTCTCCAAAGATTTCAAGGTTAAGACTATCAAACAATTTGTTATTTTAGAAAATCAACTGGGATAGATCAAGGAGAAGACTAATTTTTGGAATCCAAAGGGATAAAGTAGGAAATGCTCATGATACTAGGAAGCCTAGTGAGCATTCCAATATACCCTATAATTGGGCTTTATATTTTTGAAATTGAAGAGAACTAATTATTTGAGTTGAAATTTTATTAGATTGTTAGGGCTTATAATTTCACAATATAAGATTGTGGAAATGCTCTAAGAGGTGAGGATTTATGATTGTAGCTCAAAAAAAAATAGCTACCTCAAATTCCTAAACTAAGGAGCCTTGGTACAAAATAAAGGCAAGACCTAAGTCTAAGTGAAAGGTGGGTATTTGATTCACCTCCATAAGAGAGGATGAACCATCCGACAGCTGAACTTATTATCGCCAGGAGTGGCAGCCAGGTAACTCCTCCTATGCTTTAAATCCATATAGGCAAGTCTTATGCTTTGCAAGATGGCTAGACTGTTATTTATTTAGAGAGGAAACTAAGTCCTCAAACTCACTCTAAGAACTAGAGCATGGGTGGTATGAAACCATGAATTAATCTGATGCAAATTTTATCAAATTTATTAGATTCTTTTGGACTCTTTGTTTTGACACATGCTATGGGATTTTGTATGCCTAAATGCATGAGAATTTGATTATGGGCCAAATCAAGAGAGAATGGGGTGTTCTTCCATCAAAGGCTCTCACAGGTTAAGCCTTCATTCTTTGGAAAAAATGAAAGCCCCCTCTTAACAAGAGTGGAATAATATGACATGCATGATATCATACATTCATTCATCCAGCTAAGGGGTTGCTAAAAATTTTATTATCTTGATTTAATTCTTAGGCTTTTATGTGAGATTATGAGTTATTTTAAAATTTTAGTTATGAGTTGTTAGTGGTATAGAAAATTTAATTTTATCCTAAGAGACTACCATATCTAAGCCACACATTCAAGCATCAATCATAAAGAAATTATGAAAAGCATGTTATTCTAATGCACAATCTAAACACAACATCAAATAATTTTATAGACTACTATAAAAGAATAAAAGGCCATTCGAGTTCATTTACCCAAAAAAGAGAAAAGATGGTAGCCGAGCTCTACCGTTATACAACCCGGATTATAAAAAGAATATATATGCTATGGGTGTCTTCTTTTCTTCATTTCTTCATTGTCTTTATCTGTTGATTTGCTCCAAAGGCGTCATAGGGCACCCCAGGTACTAAGCTTTCTGGCCACTACTCATCCTAATCCCTCATAACACTAATCCTAATTCCTAATACAAAATTACATCAAAAATAGGAAAAATAAATTTAGCTACACCTGCACAATAAATGTTAGATAAATACACCATACAACCAAGCAGTTATATGAATAATTTGGACTTAGCACCTCATACATGGGTAACCAAGCCCACCTATCATAACGTGAGTTATGCTTAGGGGCTAAGTAACCTGCACAGTAAACACATTTATTTTTATTACAGTGGCCCTTTAAGCACAACCCCTGCAGAAAATATGATTAGGCTAAAATGACCTATCCATTTACTTAAACATACACCCTAACATCCACTAAAACATTACATCACAAAACAAAACACAACATCATACATACAATGCCTAACTTAGCCAAGTGGTGACTTAGTATTCTAATGTGTTTTAATGCTTGTGTGGCAAGACTTTACTAGGCTTCTTTAGTTTAAGTTTCAATTGAGTTTGAATTTGTTTAAATTTTACCTTTGGGTGATTTCAATTTAAATTATTTAATGATTTATTTTTTATTTTTATTTCACTTTTATTTGGTTAAAATGATGTTTACGTTTTCAATAATGAAGAGTAGAATGAATTTCATTTGTGGATGAAACTCACCTTATTCTACATCCTAATTCCTAAAGAATCTAACTAAGGTCCTTAAGTATCTTTAGCCCGCCTGAATTTGTGTAATTTATTTGATTTAATTTAGAGCTTAGAATTTGAGTTGGTTTAAGTATTTGATTGATTTTGATTTAGATGTTTTGGTTTAATTACATCTTGATAATTCAATATCTTTTAAATTAATAGTTAATTCTTTCTTTGATTATGGTTATGTGACTTGACTTTATATTTATTTGATTTGATTATGGTTCATTCATTTGTAGTTTAATTAGATTGGATTAATTGAGATTTTATTTTGATTTTTAATTGAGTTTGATTCCTTTTATCTTTTAATCTCATCCATTTGTCATGTTTATCAAAGTTTGTATTTTGATTTACATTGGATATTTAATTAGTTTATCTTATTTAAGTAGGTTGAATGAGATTTTATTTGATTGTATATTAAATTGATCTTTCTTAATTTAATTTAATTTTAATTTGATTTGATTAGCTTTATTGGTCATGGCTTAGGTTCAATGTGATTATGTGATTAGTTTAATTAAGAACTATTTTATGTAATTATGAGGTTTGTTTAATTTTCAATTTGATTTCATATTTATTTAGACTAATGATATAATTAATGACTTAATAATTTAGGTTTAATTTAGGTTTTGATTAGCATTTAATTGCATTTATGTTTGATTAAGTTTAAGTTTAATATGATTAATTTGATTAACTTAATTAGTTTGTTTAAGAGGTTGATCAAATTATTAAATTAAATAAAGATTTGTTTAATTTTTTAAAATTTGATTTCATTTTTGTTTAGGTTAAGGATGTAATTAATGATTTAATGATTTAAGTTTAAATTAAGAATTGTTTGGTATTTAATTGCATTTATGTTTGATTAAGTTTAAATTTAATATGATTAATTTAATTGACTTTAATTAATTTATTTAATAAGTGTGATTAAATTAATTAGTAGATTAATTAAGTGTTTGATTTGAATTAATTTTAATCTGATTTATAAATTTAATTTGGTTTATTAAGATGGTGGCTTAATTTATTAAGTTTGCATTAATTAGATGTTTGATTAATTAAGTTTGATTAAGGTAATTAAATTTTAAATTATTAAATTTTAATTAGAGATTAATGACTTAATGATTTAGGTTTAATTTAGGTTTTGATTAGTATTTAATTGCATTTTAATTATATTGATTAAGCTTAGGTTTAATATGATTAATTTGATTAAACAATTAGTTTACTTGAGGTGTGATTATTAAATTTAATTAGGGGTTTGATTTAAGCTTAATTTTAGAGTAAGCTTTAATGTAACTTATTTAAATTAATTTGATTAATTAAGATGATGGATTAATTCATTAAGTTTGCATTAATTAGATTGACTAATTAAGTTTGATGGGTAATTAAAAATTTTAAATCATTAGATTAATTTATTAATTAGAGATTAATGATTAATTTCTATGTGAATGAGATTTAGTTAAGTGTTTTACTTAAGTGATTTGATTAAGGGGCATTGTTATTACCATCATTATTGTTAAGTGAATTAATATTTTTCATTAATTAAGTTATTTATGATTAGGGTTTTACTTGATTTGATTCATTTATTATCTTTGTTTGATTTCATTAAAGTGCTTGATTTAGTTATTTGGTTGCAATATTTAATGGTTAATTAATCATCTTATTCCAAATGGATGTGATTTAATCATATGTTAATTAAATTTACTTCAACTTTATTTAGTTTAATTGGATTAGCATTAAATGATTATGTTGAATTGGTTTTCTAATCAATTTTATTTTTAGTTAATTTAATGATTAATTAGTTTAAGTTTATTTATACTCATTAAGGAGTTCCATATGGTTAAGATTCCATGCTTAGTGTAGGTTTAGTTATACTAGTTTGACCTATGTTAAAATTTCCTAGATTTGTTTAATTTTAATTTTAATTTAAGATTTATTCATTTAATTGAGTTTTATTAACTTAAATAAATTTAATCATATTTAATTTAATTTCTTCTAAGGATGATATTTTTCTGATTTGAGGTTTGATTAATGATTGTTTAAGTGCTATTTTATTTTTGATTTTTGATTTGATATTTAAATTATCTTTAGATTATATTTTAATTAACTCCTTAATTGATTAAACTTTTATCTTATGTATTTTTTTAGGGTTCATTAGGATTCAGAAAATCACATTATTTTCTTAAGAGTCCTAGATGTCAATTGAAGTGATTTAAGCCATTTTGAAGATTTTTGTAAATTTCTGAAATTTTATTTGATTTATTTTATTAAAATAGACAATCTAAACTTCAAAATTTAATTTCTCTCAATCAAAAGTCCTTTTCACTTGAAATTTTGGTAGTTTTAACTTTATTTCAATCTAAAAAATTAAATTATATATATATATATATATATATATAGTTTAATTAATGAAATTTGATTTTCACTAAAACTCAAATGAAGCTCAAACTACTCAGTAACATTTGGGGACTTTGGGTTTGTTGGATTCCTCTCAGAAAGACGAATCCAACGAGCCATTGTTTGCAATTTTTTATTAAGTATTTTATTTTTTTTATCAATTTTTGAAGTTTCATGTGATTTAAATTAATTTTTTTAAAAAAAAAATAAAATGTTAGCCATTGGGAAGGGAAAATGACCAGTGTTTCAAGCCATCGATCATGTGAACGGTGTGATCAGATGGTCCAGATCACATCAAGTGATCCGAAGGCCCGGATCACGTGACCCATGAGTGATCCGATTCATCGCAAACTACGATGGATGGTCCGAAGAAAGTGTTTCAAGCTTTTAAAGAGAAAAATGAGGGTTTGTAAGCCAAAACTTGTCCAAATGGATCCAGCATTGATTCACACAAAAAAATTCTATTTTCTAATTAGGATGATTTAAAGTAAAAAAGTGGGATTATCTAGGATTTCTAAAGCCTCATCTCCCCTCCTTTTATAATAGCCGAAAATCCAATATTTTTTTGAATTTTTTGGCTCCAAATTGATTATCATCTTGCTTGGAGTGGTTGAGATGGATGATGGATTGATTGAGGACTTTGGATTTTTCTCTCCAAAGTCCTCTCTGTCATGATGTATTCAATGCAAATGTTGGGAGGAGTTAAGTGCATGTGATGGGAGAGAATTAAATGAGGTTGGGTGAAATCCTATGTTGGGGAGAGATTCATGAGAGATTTAAATGGGTTGGGTTGGTTTTGGGCTGATCCCAAATGGGTTTGGGTTAGGTTTGATCAGCCACCAATGGGTCTTGGCTTGGTTTCAAAGGATTTAGCCTAATTTGGTCATATGGGTCATATTGGGTCAAATTGAGCAATTTGACCAAAATTGGCCAAATTAGCTTAGGTCATGGGTTGATTCATGTTCAATTGGCTAATTGAAGATGAATGTGGTCTTTAGTTTGAATTAATTTGGATTTTATTTGGATTTAGGCCAAATTGACCCTTTAGGCCAATTTGGGCTAAGTTGGGTCAAGTTGAACAATTGGGCTCGATTGATCAAATTGGGTTTAATTATGACTTTGGTTAAGTTTAATAATCAATTTGGATTAAACTTTAGCCATTGGTAACAATCAATTTGGGTTAGATCATGATTTGACCCAATTTGGTCCTTTAGGCCAATTTGGGTCAGTTTGGATCAAATGGCCAATTGGGCTTGGTTTGGCCCAATTGATTGCAATTGATCATCCTAGGGTGCTCAACAATCATGGTGGAAGGTTTTTGTGAGCTTGGTTCAATCCAATTTGGGTTGGATTGGAAGTTGGCTTAAATGGGTCCTTTAGGTCACTTTGGGTCAAGTGGACCTAAGTGGGTTAATTGGTTTGGTTTTGGTTTAATTTGAGTTTAGTTGAACTTATATATGAGCCCTAGATTAGAAAATAAATTCAATAACAATCAATTTGAATTATAAGAAATTTTGGCTCATTTGAAATTTTCAAGTCAAAACGGCTAGGTTGGGTTTGATTGGGTTGGCTTCGATTTGGTTTGATGATTGTAGGTTTCATTTATATTTAGTAGATAATTGAATGAATGATTGATTCAAGAGAAAATTCATTAGTTTTGAATTGATATGGATAGAATTTGGCTAAGTCCAAAGAATTGGCTTAAAAGGTTTAGATTGAGTTTGGATTTGATTTTCGATATAGTTTTGGTCATTTGAATTTAGATTTCATTTATATTTGTGAATATAAATGAAGAAATAATTAATTTATAAAGAGATCAACTAAGTTTTATTTGATCTAAAGGGAGTTTTGCTAAGCTTATGAATGTGGTTCATATGGCTTAGGAAGGGTCTTAAGATTTGAATTTAATTCTGGGTCTCAATCATTTGGAGTGAAATCTGAAATTAGATTTGGAATTTGAATTTGAATTTGAGATTTGGTTTAAGAATTGAATCTGGGTTTGATTTGAGAAAGTGTATCTATATTAGGTTTAGGCTATGTGATAGGTAATTTCCTTAAGCCTTAAGGTATAACCTAATCTTATGATTAACACTTATAAGTCTCTAAGCTTAGGTTAAGTGTTCACCTAATCACTGGAAGTGTCTAGAAGAGTCCTAAGTCTAAGAAGAGGAGGTTAAGAGCTCACTCCAAAAGTGAGGTCAATAGTATGTGAGGCCATGAACTCAGCAGCCCCCATTGCCACCTCCTTTGCCATCACCACGACCATCATATCGACCATCATAGCTGCCAAAATGGCTGCATCGCCTCCTCCACAACATACACAGTAGCAGTACTTGTATCCATCACTAGGTAGATTACCCACCTACTCTTATTGATAAACTCAACAAGTTATATTCATTTAAGAGGGAGGTAGTCTGGAAAATTCTTAACAATCTCTTAAAGAAGCCTAATTTTTAGTTACCTGAGCCTAAGAGGTTGGAGGAAGTGGGCAAGATTGATGATCCTAACTTCTGCCACCACTACATGTTAAGCCATGTCTTGGAGGATTGCATCACCTTTATGGACTATCTTGAGCATAGCTACAAGTCAGGCATCATTGTCATCCCTAAGTAATACTTGTTAGAACAACCATTTAGTTCTATTAGAGTAATTCTTGGGGACACATGTGATCCTCTTAAGATTGAAGAAGGTTGAGATATCTCCTTTTCTTGAACCTCTAAGAAAATTATTTCTAAGATCAAAAACTTTCCTTATAGGTGCTTGAGGCAGCTCAAACCTCCAACATCAAGGAAGGTTTACAAGTTGTCAAAGGAAACTTAGGGAAGGTGGGAGCTCATCAGTAGTAGCAGCATCCCTCACTTGCCTAGGATACTCCAGTAGTGCAACCACCATCCGAGTCAAGCATTCCATCCATCATTGCAGCTACCACTTCATTTAGTGCTTCTTCTAAGGAGTGTTGTATCGGCGCATAAGGGCACCAAAACCCTTACTCCGTTTACTTTATTTGATTTTTATCTTATACCTCCACCCAAAAAGGAATCAATGAAGAAACCTGATTCCACTTACATCTTCTCTACTTCTGATGCTTTTGATTTTATTCCTCTAGAAAACTCTGTTTAAAATTGATAATAAATAATGATCATTCTTCATCCATTTTAAAAAATGGATTATCCATTCTAAATCTTATAGGTTCATTGAGATTGACTTGGAGTCATCAACTATGGTCCCATAGGAGAAGTTTGTGTATGAGCAGGTAGAACCTTCCACAATATAATCTCAGGAAGTCAGTGAAGTTAACCTTCATAGTGGCAAGGTTCTATCTCCTAGGGTAGCACTTCAAGATAAAAAAAGCAAGTCATTAGTTCTACCGATCAAACATCCCCTCCACCAAATATTCTGCATATAGATACTTTGATGTACATACAACTTAGAGTCGATTACAATGTCCCCGCTCACCTTAGGAAGTTGCACAAGCATATATAATGAATTTGTCTTATCCAAAGAGATGAGAGAGTCATTGATTGAAGCTTTACTTAATCCTAAAATATGTTTGGCAATTGACCACTATAGGAGAGGATGTGCATTACTCTAAGGAAGTCCTACGAGTCACATTCACAGACGAAGACCTTCCCTTAGGACATCGAGCATAATCTCTCTACAATCGAATGGGCATTTAGATTATCAGAGTATTGGTTGATCCGTGCATGAATATTATAAGTCTAAGAACCCTTTCCTACTTGAAGATCAATATCTCCAAACTTTCAAAAGAAAGGATAATATTGAGAGGATTTAATGAACAAGGAAAGAGGGCCTTAGATTCCATAGTGTTACCTTTGGAGATAGATGATTGAAAGACTGCAGCCAAGTTTTATATTATAGACTCGGATACATCTTTCAATACTTTGCTAGGGAGACTGTGAATACATGAAAATAATCTAGTTCCATCCTCTCTACACTAGTGCATCAAGTTCATGAGAGGTGGGATTTCATATTGTGTCATAGGAGATCTCAAGCCATTCATAGTTGATTAGGTGGGAATATATGAGGATGCAGCTTACTGTCTCCCTCAAAATCAACAAGTCAATTATTGCAAACTTGGCTAAAATTCAAAAATAAAAGAAAAAGAAAAACTAAAAGAAAAAGAAGAAGAAAAAGAAAAAGAAAAATAAAAGGAAAAATAAAGTGAAAAAGAAAAAAAAAGAATCAATAAATAGACTTTGAGGAGAAAATAGAGCCTGACATTGATTCTACCCACAGTTCATTACTCTATTCAAACATATGGGTAGGATGAACCGACCTCCACTTGGAAGAGGAAGAGGCAGATCTAGAGGCATTCCCAGGGACAGAAGACCTCCTTATTAGCCACCCAATAAGAGATATGTCCATGTTATCAGGAGTACACCTGCTCTCCATATAGACTTAGAATCTAGTTTAGAGGATGAGTCCTACATGGTTAGTATGACAGTTAGCACTTCCATACAATAGATCCCATGCAGGTGACAGTTGACCCGGATAGTGATGAAGACTGAACTCTAAAGAAAAGCATGAATGTATCCAAGTCTATATGTGAAATAGTCAAGCATCAGTTGGGAACCTTAGCTCTAACCCTACTTTCATCATAAAAAGTTGAGAGTTTGGTTGTCAAAGAAGCCCCTAAGTCTTCCATAGATGTAAAAGTCAAGAGGTTCTTTCTTGGAGCATCATCCTTAAGTCAAGAAGTTGATGTAGAATTTGAGGATGATTCATATAAAGATTTAATATAATTACCTTTTGATTGGTACTCACCTTGTGTTCTTAATTTAGCAAAGAAAGGATTGATTCCACATGCTTGGTCTAAACACAAGTCAGATTACTTCAAGAGGTTATGGAACAACAAATGTAAACATTATTAATCAAGACCATGATTAGGATTCAGTACAGTGGATCCAATCGATGATGATGATTATTTCTTAGTCATCAATAATCATTTGGAATCTGATAGGTTCTTTTCAAATCACATTAACTCATATGGGGAGCTGTGCTTAGAAACTTCAGATGGTCCAGATGACTTTGAAGTCAAAGATGCACCAGAGTTTGAAGAGGAGTGTGGTGAAAAATATTTCCTGCCTTCATCTATCCTTTTTGAAGAGGATAAATGAAAATAAAAATATACGCCTTTATTGTTGGGACACCATGTAGATCCACAGATGTTCTATTAGTGTGATCGGGTATGACATTGAAGAAATGTGTACTATCTCAAGAGATAGAAGTCACCGCCCTACAATAGACCTAATCACCTCAATAAGGACTCATAAGGACTATGGGTCTTCAGAATATACCAGAGATTCTCCCCTTACTTTACATGGAAAAGTAAAGTAGGATTTATTTTAAACTGGGTTCGTTAAGTTCCTACAGGGGCAAGCTCCCATAATTAATTACATGATAAGGAACGGATTCCTTAGGAATACTCTTGATTAAGGTAAATGATTATTGTTTCCAAAGATTTCAAAAAGGTAGGACTATCAATTGATTGGTTTATTTTTAGAAAGTCTAGTGGGATTAATCAAGAGGAGGGAGTTCTTATTGAAGCCAAATGAAAATAAGTAGGGGATGCTTAAGATACTAGGAAGCCTAGTAAGCATCCCAAATTACCCTATGGTTGGATTTTACATTTTTGAAATTGAATTAATTTATTTGAATTGAATTTTTATTAGAATGCTAGGGCTTATAATTCCATGACATAAGGTCACAAAAATACCTAAGAGGTGAGGATTTATGCTCGTAGCTCACAAAGGGAAGTAGCAACCATTGAACCTAAATCTAGGAGCTTTAGAGAGGGCCAAAAGCATGACCTAAATCTAAGAAAAAATGGTATTCAATTTATCTCCATAAGAGAGGATAAATCATCCAACTATTGGACTTACAATCGCCTGGGGGTGGATTCCAACTAACTCCTCCCACAGTTTTAAAATATGTAGGCAAGTCAAATGCTTTTGCAAGATAGCTAAGCTGCTATTCATTTAGAAAGAGACAAAGTCTTGAAACACACCTTAAGAGACTAGATCATGTAGGGCATGCCTTAATGACTTAAATCTAATGCAAATTTTGTTATATTTTATTTTTATTTTGGATAATCAATTTGACACAGGCTTTAAGATTTATATGCCCAATGAATGAGAAATTAGATTATGGGAAAAAAAATAGCAAGATAAGAAGGTGTGTTTCCACCATGGCTCTTACAGGTCAAGCCAAGTTCTTTGGAAAAGGTGGAAGCCCTCTAATCAAGAGTGAAACAATATGCTTTTTTATGCATGATGTTAGAAAAGTAAGACAACATCAAGCTAAGGGGTTGCTAATTCTTTTATCTTATTTTATAACCTAAGCTTTATGTGAGGTTATGAGTTGTTTATTTTTAATTTGAGTTATTTAATTAGATAGAAAATTTATTTTCCTAAGAGCCTAATTGTCATCCAGGCCATACATCAAAGCAAGGAAGAAACTAGGAAAATATGTCATCTTAATGCGCAAGTTAAACAAACATCAATCAATTTATAAAACTAGCACAAAAGAATAAAATATCACTTGTAGTCGGGCTCCACTACACAAACCCAAAAAAATAAATTGGTTAACCGAGCTCTACCCTATACAACCTGACTTACAAATGAATTAATTATAATTAAGGAAAGAATTCATGTTATGGGGGTCTTCATTCTTCATTTCTTCTTTCTTCTTCTTCTTCTTCTTCCTTCTTTTGGTTGGTTGGAATGTGGTTGCTCCAAAAGCTTCACATGGTATATAAGACATGATCTTATGACCAATGTTCATCCAATTACCCCATAATAATCATTCCAAAATCTTAATTACAAAGTACATAAAAAATGGGAAAAAAGAAATCTTACTAACACCTGCAAAAGAGAGATTAGCTAAATAAACCATACAATCCTGAGTATGCATATATATAAATTAGATTTAGCACCCCACACATGGATAACCAAGTCCACCTGGCCTATTTTGGATTATACGTAGGGGTATAAGAACCTACACAACAAAAGTAGTTATATTTTTATTATAACACCCCTTAAGCACAATCCTCTACAGAAGATAATGGTTAGACTAAGATTTCTCTACCATTCAGTCTACACATGAATCCTAATATTCAATCTAAAAAAAATATCACAAAATTAAAGCAAACATCAAACCATGCACTACCCTAATCTAAAGTTAGAAATGGTGACTTAGCCTAATGTGTGTGCTACTTAAGGTTTGTGTGGTATGCTTACCTATGCTTTAAGGTTAAAGTTTTCTAAGTATAAAAATATTCAACTTAGAGGGTTTGTTTCATGTGAATGATTTAGTTGCTTTGGTTAATTTTATTTTATTTTTTTTGATTTGATTTAGGTGAATCCTACAATTAATTACTATGTTGTAAAGAGAGGAAAAGAGAATTGAACTTCTCTTTCCTCCCTACCTTAAGTAATTTTTAAGGTTGATTCATATTTAATTTTTGTTTAGTGAATATTTTATTATGTCATTAATCTTAAGTTTATATTTTCCCTAAACAAATCTATTCAAAAAGAAAGGCATTTTAAGATTAAGTAAAGTAAAATGCTATGACAAAACACACATCACTTTATTTCTTTCCTAACATGTGTAACATGCATATGAATGAATCCTAAGCATATCTATACATGCAAATGGAAATGTTTAGAACACTTTTAATGATGAATGCTAAGAGAATTTGTTTAAGAAATTTGAATGTTTTTTTATGATGCATGATTTTGTTAAGTAGAAAAAGAGGGATTCTTTTATCCATTTTTCATATGCACACATACATGTATGAAAGACATAAGTGAGTACGACACCATTGTTAGCATCAGGGGTGTAAGGTACAAGACCTACTTAGGGCTACTTAAAGCCTCGCAACCCCGAGGTTATCCAGACTAATATACCACCTTCCTTAAATACATATACATATACAAAAGAAATGAATGGAAAAAGAAAGATGCAAAAGTTTGTGTTTGTTTGTTTGATTTATTTATGTAATTTATATGTGTAAGTGTAGATGTACTTCTTAAATAGTAACATATGAATGAATAGAAATGGATTTAATAAAGTGTTGTTCTTTTCAAATGAACTATGCACTTTTCCAAATCCTATTCAAAACTGTGTTAAAAGAAAAGAGAAGCAAAAGCCAAACTATGCACATCTTTATATTTTTTTACTCACATGCAAGCTCATAAATAATTATAAGTAGCATTCCTTTCAATTTTGATGTTTGGTTCATAAGCTTTGAAAGTAATTTTGGATTTAATAGTGATAATAGCCATTCATATTCTTACTTTAGCCAAAACATGCAATTTCATATAAAAGAAATATTTCTTTTTTAATTTGATATTCAAAAAGAAAGAATGAATGATTTTCATATGGCATACACATTTATCATGCTAGGAAAGAAATAAAGTGATGAAAGCATGTAAATTCATTCACCCTAATTAATTCCTAAAGACAATCCTATGAAATAGAAGTATTTAAAGCAAATCAAATTTGTTTTAAAGAGATTTTAATTTTGTTTGAGTTTGATTTCAATTTGAGAAATGTGAGATGTGTTTGCTAGTATTAACTCATTCCCCCATGTGTGAGCTATTTAAGTTCAATTTTAAGGTGATTAGATCAATTTTATGCTTTGGTTAGGTTAAGGTGTGAATTAATTATGTTAATTATCCCTTACCTACACCACTTTAACATATTTAATCACATAATTATGAGCCAATATATGACATAAAATCACACAAGGAATTTAAATCAACAATGCACCTAGGAAAGAAAGGGCCTAATGCAATTAGCTCACAATTAGTGATTAAATTAAGTACTTTCATAACCCTTCCCACACATGTGAGTTGGATTTTGAATTCCTTAAGCCACTTAGGTTATTGAACACCTAAGCGCCTACCCAAGATGTATTGATTAAGTTCTGGAATGTTTTAATTTTAAAATTTTGATTAATTAAGCTATTTAATTAAGTGATTAGATTATTTAATTAATTTTGCATATTAGCTAGATTTTAATTCAAATGAAACAAACTTAGGGAAAGAGATATGGGAAAGAACTCCTAATCTCATTCCCTAAGTCCACTCACTATTCTAAAGTAATTAGCAAAATTAATTAGTGGATTTATCACTATTTAAAAGGTTAATTAATCATTTAATTGATTAAGTGAGTAATTAAGAATGAAATAAGTAATTACCCTAATTGAACTATTAATAAATTTCAAGAAAATCATGAGAGGCACAGGTCATCCCATTAATCAACCCTAGGAAGTTTGGAATTAATTAGTGAATAATTAGGGAGTAATTAATATAATTACCTTTCCTGAAAAAAAACTTAATTCAAACAATATCACTATTCAAAATTAATTGAAATTAACTTTAGAATATTCTTCTTTGAATTATCTTTCCAATGCTTTTTATTTTATATTTTTTTATTTTTTCTACATTTAATTATGAAATTATGAAGATTCAGCCATTAAGGATAATCAATTAAATCCTTAAAATAGCTAATCTCGTCGGTGCCACGTGGAGGCTGATGTGGTGCGCGCTTTCCATGTGGCACGATGGAAGAGCACTTATGTTGTCACATTATAGCATCATGTGAGCGGCGAAGCTACATGCTTTCTCCTCATACTTTCGATCAAAGATCGAACGACTGAGATAAAGCTCGCGGTATTAAAGGATTAATCTGTGGATCTATGCATCTTGATCATGGTCATCCATCCAAAATATGCGGATGGGAGGCCCATGATCCATCCCTGAGCTCACTTACGGGAGAGGGGAACTGTCCACCTTCCATGGCAAGATCTGAGCTCGATTGAGCCGGATTGAGCTCAAACTTTACCCACACTATCTAGGAGTAAAGGGAAGAAGATCTAACAGTCAAATTCTCATGAGGTGGAAAATTTCTTTCACAAAGGACCATACACACTCTATTTTAAGCTCAGGTTGAAGGCATACCTCATCGGGCTATCACCGGCACTCAAATCCATTGAGGTAGCTTCGTCTAGTGGAGACAAAGCCCTGTTGAAGATTTGAGCTGATTTGGTTGAGTGGATATTCCTATGGACTAAGCTCTCCTTCAAATGGATTCGACCTTGGTTTAGACACCACCTCCCTTGCTTTGAGAACTTGGGAAAAGGTGTGGATCAACTCGATTGACTCCTTTGAAGAAGCTTGCAAGAGGAATTGAGTTGATTTATTGTATTGAGTAAGTTGGAAATTTTAAGGAGCTCCCTTATTTTCAGTCTAGGAGAAATCAAAAATGGAGAAATGGCATTCACTCTAGGAATCTTGAGGAGACTTGCAAATGCTTGCTTTGAGTTCCCTTAGCTCAATCGAATGTGTGTCATGTTGAATGAGGTGAAATTAGGGGGAGTATATCTCCCCCTTGGTGAATCAGATGGCCGTGATTGCCTTTGCCATTTTGATCCAATTCACCCTATTCAATGGGTTGTTTCGACCGTTTAGAGTGGCATGGCATTCGGTTTTTGCCAGAGAAGGTAGTGGGGAAGTTTGCCATGTGCAAAACAAGGTGGAGGAAGGATTCCCATGTGCTCATGTCCATGGGGGTGGTTGATTTTAGCCTTAGGTTAGGTTGGGCTGACCCAAACCCATTAGGTCATGTGCACCATGTCCATTAGTGACCATTTGATTCACTAAGAGATGCCAAGTGTCCATGAAAAGGAATTGACCAAATTTCATGTGGTTTTGATTTTAGGTTATCCTATAGCCTAGGGATAAAATGGTCATTTGGCTTGGATTTCAATTTGAATATGTTTGGTATGATTGAAAAATGGGTTGGGCCAAGTTTCAATGAATTTGGAGTTGGTTTGATATGATTTGGCTCATGTTGACCCATTTAGACATAAGTTGACCAACTGGTCAAATTGGGTCAAACCAAGGGTTTTGTCAAGTTCATATGACCATTTGAAATATTTTGGCATCATTAGTTTGGTTCAATTTGATTTATATTTGAATTTGGTTCATTTGATTTCTTTTAGGTGAAATGGGTCAAGTTGACCAATTTAACTCATTTGACCTATTTGGGTTAGGTCATGGGTTGGTTTATGTTCGGTTGATCATTTGAAGTAGATTGGTATCTTTGTTTCCAATCAATTTGTTTTATATTTAGATTTGGCTCAATTTGACCTTTTAGGTCAAGTCAGTTCAAGGTCAATGGGCTAGGTTTAGTTGGCCAATTGGGGCTTTAGTCAAGTTCAACAAGTGATTTGGAATTAACTTGACCCATTAGTTTCAGTTAATTTGGCTTAGATCAAGTTTTGACACATTTTTACTTTTTAGGTTAAGTTGGGTCAACTTGGGTCAAGTTCAAACATTGATCATGAATGAGTTTTGATCAATGGTTTCAATCAGTTTGGCCTATGATGGATTTTGGCTACTTTAGGTTTCATTTTGGCTATGTGTTTACTTAGTCAACTCTTAGGTTTGACTTGGTTTGACCTAAGTTGAGTGATAGATCATCTCATGCTGATTGTTTCTCATAATGCGAGGCTTAGTTGGGCTTAGTTCAATCCAATTTGGGTAGGATTAGAATTTGGCTCAAAAGGGATACTTTAGGTCACATTGGGTCAAGTGAGCCTAAGTAGGTCAAAAAAAGCTTTGATTTGAGTTTGATTGAACTCACATATGGACTTATGATTGAAATATAAATCCATTTATAAGTGATTTGGAGTCAAATGAGTTTTAATTCATTTGATAATTTCAAGTTCAAAAAGGGTGAACATGAGTTTGATTTGGATTTGATTTTTGAATTGTGTTTTCTTTTTATGATTGAAGTTTTGTATTTATATTTGGATTCATGATTAAAGGATTGATTGAATTAGAAAGAAAAATCAAGGGTTTGGCTTGATTTGAAGTTGATTTGACTAAGTTCAAGAATTTGACTTAAAAGGCTTAGGTTGAATTTTGATTGAATTTAAGTTTGAGTTTTGAATTTATTTTTGGTTTGATGATTGGAGTTTATATTTATATTTGGATTCATGATTGAAGGATTGATTGAATCATGAAGAAAAATCAAGGGTTTGCCTTGATTTGAATTTTATTTGGCTAAGTCCATAAGATAGAATCAAAGTGACTTAGGAAAGATTTTTGATTTGGATTTGAATTTTCAATTTAGTTTTGGTTATTTGAATTTATATTTCATTTATATATGTGAATATAAATGATAATATACATGGATATGAAAAAATTCCTTGAATTTGAATTAATTTAGATTTTATTTAGGCTAAGTCCATAAGATAGAATCATAGTGACTTAGGAAAGATTTTTGATTTGGATTTGAACTTTAAATTTGGTTTGATTGATTTGAATTTATATTTCATTTATATATGTGAATATAAATAAGAATATAAATGGGTTGTGAGAAAATTTCTTGAATTTGAATTGATTTGGGTTTGATTTGAGCTTGGTTAGGCTATAAATGGGTTGTGAGAAAATGATTCAAGCCAAACTCAAATCAATTCCATGAGAGGGAATCAAAGACTTAGGAAAGATTTTTGAACTTGGAATTCAATCATAAGCTTCAATCATTTGGAATTGGTTTGATTTTGGAGAAAATTAATCAAGTTGGAATTGATTTGAGTTTGGCTTAAAGGGAGGAAGTGTGGAATTTGGTTCAAGCTATAGGGTAGGAAAATTTTCCTAACACCCCTAAGGCATGATTTATTCCTATGGCTAACTCTCATAAGTCTCTAGGGTTAGGTTGAGTGTCCACCTAATCAATAGATGTGTCTTAAGATTAAGGAACTCTTAAATTCTAAGAGAAGTCCTATGTCAAAGATGGAGGGGTTGAGAGCTCATTCCAAAAATGAGGTCAACAAGGAGATGAAGTCAACCATCGATGAGCTCAAGGAAATTAACCTAGGAACAGAAGAGAATCCACGCCTGACATACATTAGTTCTTTATTGAATGAAAAAGAACCAATGACTTAGTTAGGCTATTAACTGTGTTTAAGGACTGCTTCACATGGAGTTATGAAGAAATGCCCAGTTTATCTCCTAACGTAGTAGTCCATAAACTAGCAATAGAACCTAATGCTAACCTTATCAAGTAAGCTTCAAGGCTCATGCGATTAGACATTGAACAACAGATCATTTTGATGTCAAAAATTGATCGATGCTGGTTTCATCTAGGAAGAAAATATCCTACCTGGTTGGCTAGCGTCGTCCTAGTTAAGAAGAAGAATGGCCAAATTTGCATATGCATCGATTTTAGGAACATAAATTAGGCATGTATGAAAGTTGAATTTCCATTACCAATCCCATAACTGATGGTGGATATTGCCTCATCTCATGTAGTCTTCTCCTTCATGGATGGTTCATCTGGCTAAAACCAAATTAAGATGGCCCATGAAGATAAATGAAATACTACTTTAGAACCCTGATCGAATATATTACTATAAGGTCATGTCTTTCGGCCTTAAAAATGCTGGTGCCACATACCAGCAGGCCATGACTCAAATCTTCGATGAACTCATTTGGCACAAAGTCGAATGTTACGTGACCATCTCATTGCCAAAAGCAAAAAAAAATGGAAGACCACCTCTTTTACTTGAGAGTAGTTTTCAAATGGTTAAGATACAACCTCAAAATGAATCTCTTGAAGTGTCCATTCGGAGTAGCTTCAGAGAAATTCCTTGGGTTTTTTGTTCGACATCAGAGAATTGAAATCAATCCAGAGAAAATCAAAGCGATATTAGAAATGCCACCCCCTAAAAGTCTAACATAACTCAGATCATTCCAAGGGTGATTGACGTATCTAAGACACCTCATATTCAACCTATTAAGGAAATGCCAACCATTCTCAGCACTTGTCAAAAATAATGCCAAGTTCAAGTGGGATGATAAGTGCTAGCATGCTTTTGAAGATATCAAGTAATACCTGATGACGCAGCTAGTTCTAGCAGCCCCTATCCTGGGCAAGCCACTCATCCTCTACACTGCTGCATTAGATTACTACATTTGCACTTTCTTGGCTCAAACCAATGATGAAGGGAAGGAGAACACGCTCTATTATCTCATTGTCTAATCCATGCTGAAGCCAATTATCCACTTATTAAGAAGCATTGCCTAGATTTAATCTTTGCATCCCAAAAGCTGCGCACTACATGCTTTCTCATAAGGTGAACTTTATCTCCATAATCAATCCACTACAGTACCTCATGACATAACCGACATTATCTAGATGGTTGGAACGTTGGTCCATGATTCTCTCACAGTTTGACATTACATTCGTACCCCTCTGTGCGATGAAAGGCCAAGCACTTATAGATTTCTTAGTAGCACACCCACTTTTCGCTGATTTTTTGCTTAGTGATGACCTCCCAATGAACAATTCATGAACTTAGAAGACACTAGTATTCATCACTAGGAGATGTATTTTGATGGTGCGGCTTCCTCTCAAAGAGGAGAAGAACCACAATCTACTCTTTTTAGGAAAGGCAGGGGTAGGAATAGTTCTCCTAACACCAAATTGTGATGTGATGAGATTCTCATACCATCTGTCCAATTTATGCACCAATAACGAAGCTGAATATTAGGCTCTGGTTGCCGGTATGGAGTTAGTAACTCTAAGCATCCATAACATCAACATCTTTGGAGAGTCTCAGTTAGTCATCAACCAATCATTGGATCCTGCATAGTCCTTAAGCCTAAGCTCCATCACTACCACAAGTACACCATGGAGTTATTGCCTCAAATCCTAGAGGTTTCCATTTACAAGATTCCTCAAGAAGAGAAAGCAGTAACAAATCCTTTAGCTAAATTTTGCCAAGGAATTGGCATGTCCGAAAGGATGAGTCCATATCAATAAGAGTTCAAAACAGATAAGTCCTATATCATATTGATACTGAACTCATCGATAAGTACTCACTTGAAGGGGAGGTTTCCATTGCCAAAAAGGATGATGAGTTGGATTGGAGGCAATCATTCATTTATTACCTAAATAAAGGAAAACTACGTCAAGAGAAGTATCAAGCCCATTAGATGAAATAGAGAGCACTTTCATAAGCTCTCGTGGATGGCACCTTGTACCAGCAGTCCTTCGATCATATGTGATTACATTATTTAGACAAACATGAAGCCCGTACGATCATGATTGAGGTACACTTTGGTCTATGTGAAGCTCATCAATCCGGTTCAAAGATTAAAGTCAAAATCAAAAGCCTAGGATACTACTGGGCATCGATGTTCACATATTGCATGGATGTAGCTAGATGATGCCACCAATATCAGGTGCACGATGTGGTCCTACATCAACCACCAATCATTTTACATCCAATATTAATCTCATGGCTATTCGAGTGTTGGGGTACCAACATAGTGGGTCTGATTGATCCTCCTTTTTTTAAGGGTCATCAGTTCAACCTAGCTGCTATAGATTATTTTTCCAAATGGGCAAAGCAATTATGCTCAGAGAGGTCACAACTCAACATGTGGTCTAATTTTTAAGGAGCCATATTGTATATAGATTCGGGTGCCTCGCCGAATTATATCTGATAATGATACTGCATTCAAGAGCACCAAGATCAATAGCTTTGCCCAGAGACACAACATAGATTGGAGGTACTCTACCATCTACTACCCGAGGGAAAATGGATTGATAGAAGCCTTCAACAAAACTCTCTTCTAAATATTGAAGAAAACACCCGACGATAATAAACAGGAGTGCCATGAGCAGTTAGTTGAAGCCTTATGGGAATACTACACCATATACATAACTCCAATTCAGTCTACTCCTTTCTCTTTAGTGTATGGGTTTGAAGCTGTTCTACCATTAGAAGTTCAACTCCCATCACTAAGGATAGCTATGGGTAGCAAGATCACAAAGGAGCAGAATGCTAAGTTACAGTTAGAAGAGCTCAAAGGTTTAGAAAAGAGATGCCTACGGGCATGTAGAACCTCGAGTTATATAATGCCAAAATGATTCAAGCTCACAACAAGTTGGTCTGCCCTAGAGCTTTTCAAGTAGAAGAGCTTGAATTAGTTCTAAGAAGACCAGTTATTGCCCATCGCAAGTTGGGAGACAAGTTTGAACCCACTTGGGAAGGCCCTTTTGTCATAAAAAAGGCTTAGTAAGGAGGATCATATAAGTTGATCAATCATAGAGGAGAGAACACGATGCTTCTAATCAATAAGCTTTACTTAAAGAAATATTATCCTTAAATTGTGTTCCAAAAATAATCATCATCAATAAAATTTCTTATCAAATCAATCCTTCTCATCATTTGAAGCATCTTGGTTTGTTTGCAAATCTGCCATGATGCGTGTTTAGGTTAAGTCCAAAACACTAGATCGACATCTTATCCTTCATCAACACAACACAAACACAAACTATACATCATCACAACACATACACATATCTTTTGTCTTGGGCTACTTTGATGTGAGATAATGCCCCCACAGCCCTCACTCATTAGCTATTATAGGTCAGGCTGACGTGCTACTCTGCTAGTGCGTCACCCCAGTGGTCCCTTATTTAGGAGGATGTAAGTCTGCTATGATTTCCTTCCTGACTTGACCATTGCACATCGATGAGCACCTTGTTACCATGGTAGGAACTTACTGTGCGGTCGGTAAGTTACCTTCATGTTGGCTTTGTTCAAGAGGATATAAGTCTACTATACACTTTCTTCTTGGACTAGCCATCATACATTGATTGGGTGGAGTATTTGAGGTTTAGGGTAAGTCCCCCAGTGGCACCTTTCCTCCTGACTACTTTAAGTTTGGATCCAGTCCTTCTTTGTGACTCTCTACTTAGTAGTCGCCCTTAGGCTGGGTTCAACTTATTGTGACAATAATGGGTCACCCTAGTAGTTGTTCCTTGCTTTGGAAGATATAAGTCTACTATGCTTTCTTTCTAAGTACAATCATTGCACATCGATGGGCAGCCCTAGGTTGGATAACACCTGTTGAGCCAATGACAGACTATCTAGGCAATCAGTTCAGCTTTAAAGAGATATAAGTCCACTCGCTTTCTTCCTAGACTGATTGTCGCACAGCGATGGGCATCTTAGGTTGGTTGGCTCACCCGGTGGATACACCACTCATGGTAGATGTAAGTTTGCTTTGCTTTCTCCTTGAGTAGGCCACCGTACACCTATAGGCTTCCTTATTTATAAGGTCCAGGATAACACCTAGCACCTCCCTTGTGGGCACTCTATTTGGATCACGTCCTTTACGACCCAATTTAGACACTACATGAGTTACATTTTGGATTGGATAGTCCCCTTTTCATAGTAGCCACCCCTATGGTTGGAGATTTTGTTCTTGGATAGATTCTCCCTTGGTCCAGTAAATCTGAGATAGGCCAAGGCCAACATAGCCCCTTCTCAGTATGATCCCTCGCACACTAATAGGGTCCACAATAACAAATAAATATATATATATATATATATATATATATATATATATATATATATATATATATATATATATATATATATATATATATATTTGCATGTGGATTAGAATTAATGCCCTTCCCAGCAGCATCCTATCTTTGGTTAGCAAACCTATAGGAATCACGACTCTTAAGTTGAGATAAGTCCTTGCAACACTCTCTCAGTAGTCACCCTTAGGTTGGGTTCAATCTATCCTGCCACCAATAGGTTTCCCCGATGGTCGTTGCACATCGACGGGAAGCCCTAGGTTAGGTTCGATTTGGTGTGCATCCAATAGGTCACCCCAACTGATGTTCCTTGCTTTGGAGATGTAAGTCTGCTACACTTTCTCCATAGTTGTCACACATTGAAAGGCACCTCTTAGGTTGGATTATCCTACCCTTCAGCCGGTAAACTACTTATGTGGATCAATAAATCTGAGATAGGTCAAGGTCGACATGTCCCCTTCACATTGCAGTCCATCACACTAATGACCATCAAATTAAATTAAAATAAATGAAAACAAACCAAATCAAATTAAAATAAATCAATGAAATAAATCTTGACTACTTTTGAGTTGACATAAGTCCTCCAGCGGCATTCACTCAATAGTCGACCCTAGGTCGGGTTTGATTTGTTGCGGATCCAATAGATCTCCTAGTGATTGACCTCTGCTTTGGAAGATGAAAGTCTACTATGCTTTCTTTCTAGTATTGCACATTGAAAGGAAACCCTTTAGGTTGGATAGTCCTACCCTTCGGCCCATAGACTACTCCTATGGATCGGTAAATCTGAGATAGGTGGCGACATAGCCCTTCTCGGATCAATCGCACAGCAGTGGTCCATAACAAACTAAATTGAAACCAACCTCCCCAGTGGAGTCAAATTAGAACATATTGAACAAACCTAACTTCTCCCTAGTGAGGTGCAAATCAAATTAATCTCCCCAATGGAGCCATGAGAGATCTCATTAAACTCTTATCCCTAGCGGATAGCTCGACTGCTGCCCTAGTGGAAGGTTCACATTCCTAATCTCCAGCAGATTATAGATTCTTATCCCCAGCAGATACACACCCAAATAAATCATATTCACAATCAAACTCAAATCAATATCCCCGGATAGCTTGAACTTGCTTTCCTATTGGAAGGTTTTCATTTCCAATCCCCGGTGGATTCGTCCTTTTATGCTCTTGGCATAGTCCTCTCACATGTCATGTCCAATGCATGTGTGATCCCTTAGCGGATCTTCCTTCATGTCCTTGACATGAAATTCCAACCATATCTTCCTTACTCTCTTATGCCCCTGACATAAGTTGATTTGCATTACGCTAAGATCATGATTCTATCTACCTTTCGGGTTTAGGTTTAGATCATTTCCATTAGCGCTTGTAATCTTTTGGACATTGTTGATCATCTCGGTCAATGCCAATACTTGCGGTGTGTCTTATCAGTTACACCACACCTATTGGGGGTCCTTTTATTGACCTCACTTTTGGAGTGAGTGTTCAATCTCCTTATCTTATACATAGGAATCTTTAGACACTAAGATTTTCTTAGTCATAAGACACATAATTAGGTGAACACTTAACCTAAGTTTAGAGACTTATATAATTACCTACCCTATAGGATTATGCCATGCCTTAGGGATTAGAGAAATCACCTACCCTATAGCCTAAACCCAATCCATGTACACCTTCTTAAATTCAATCTAAATCTAAATTTTAAACATAACCTCAAATTCAATTCGAACTCAAATCCAAATACCAAATCCAAAATCCAAATCCTAATTCAAATGATTGAAGCCCTTGATCAAATCCTTCTTAAGTCTTATGTTTGGATCCCATGGACTTAGCTAAATTTCCATCCAATCCACTTCAAACTTGTTTGATTTCTTCATGAATTAATCATATCTTTAATCATCTTCATAAATATAAATGAAATCTACACTCAAATCATCAAAACTAAATCAAACTAAATCAAATCTTCCTTCTTAAGCCATTTTGGCCTATCTCCATGAGCATGGCCAAATTTTCCTCCAAATCAATTCAAATTCAATTAATTTTCTCATGAGTCAATCATATATTCAATCAACTTCCCAAATATAAATCAAATACACAATCAAATAGCCAAAATCAAATTGAAATCATGCCAAAATGCCAAATTTGCCTCCAAATCAATTCAAATTCAATTAATTTTCTCATGAGTCAATCATATATTCAATCAACTTCCCAAATATAAATCAAATAGCCAAAATCAAATTCAAATCAAGTCAAAATACAAATTTGAACTCTTTGAGCCAATTCCTTTGGACTCAATCAAATCCCACTCAAATCCTCTCCAAAATCAATTGATTTGCTCATGAATAAATCATTCTTCAATTATCTATCCAAATATAAATGAAATTCGCAATCATCAAGCCAAATCAAAATCAACTCGAATCAAACCCAACTTAGCCCACTTGACTTGAAATGTTCTAATGAACCAAAAGCCATTGGAATCCAAATCAATTGCAATTGGATTTATATATCAATCCCAAATCCATATATAAACTCAACTAAATCAAATTCAATACAAAATCAAGCCAACTAAATCTAATTAGCCCACTTGACCCAAAGTGGAAAATTTGGCCTATTTGAACCAAAATCTAATTCAATCTAAATCAAAGTGAATTAAGCCAATCCAAACATCTTGTAATGATTGATGATCACCTTATAATGATCAATTGATATAAATTGGGTCAAACCAAGTTAACTTAACCCTTTGACCAAGTCAACCCTTTAACCCATTTAAACCAAAACTAGCCAAATTACAACCTAAGACAAATCTCATGAAACTTATGATTCACACTAACCCAAAATTAATACTTGAACATGACTTGACCTTCAATTGAGCCAAACTTAACCCAATTGGCCCTCTTGACCCAAGTTGACCCAAATTAGCCTAAATGGTCAAGATGCATTGAATTAAAATCCAACATTGATTGCACCAATGGCTTGAGTTCATTTCAAATTGATTATTGAACTTGACCAAGGACACAATTGAATCCAATTTGGCCAATTGAACCCAATTGACCCTCTTAGCCCAAATTGACATAAATGGACAAATTAGTCTAAACTAAAATTAAATCTAAATTAAATCAAGTCAAAGCATGCATTCCTCTCTAATTGACCAAATGAATATGAACCAACACCCAACCTAAGCCAATTTGGCCAATTGGGTCAAATTGGTCAACTTGACTCATTTGACCCAAATGAACTCAAATGAACCAAAATCAAATTTAAACCAAATTAAACCAAATTAATAACACCAATACACTTTAAATAATCATTTGAACTTGATAAAATGCTTGGTTTGACCTGATTTGATCAATTGATCAACCTAACCTAATTTGGCCCTAATTTGGCCCAAGTGGGTCAAATTCACTCAAATTAAACCAGATGAACTCCAAATGACATGAAATTTGGTCTAACTCACTTTTGACTCATTTAAAATATGCCCAAATTAAATCCAATGCCAAATGACCACTTTACCCTTGGGTCAAGGGCATCCCATGGTAAAAGAAACCTGCCCAAATGGTCATTTCTCTTCCTTGGCCACTTGACACTCATCCATTGGTCCACATAGGCCCCAAAGACACTGATCAACATAACCCAAGAGGTGGTTGGGAAGCCATGACTCACGGGAAGTGAATTCACCTCACCTCTCCCATTGGAACACTTGGCATGAAGTACTTCCACCTCCCCTTGCTAGGACACCCATTAGTCCATCATGGTAGCTAGCTCCCATAGCTTGGCCACTCAAACCAAGCCACCTAAGGAGAATCCCAACCACCCCAAGCTAATGACACCCACTAGGAGCCAAAATTACAAGGAATGAGGTGATTTTTAGCCAATCCAAAAGCACAAAAAATAAAGAGGCAAAAACTCTTCCTCCCACACTAATTTCACTCTTCTAGAGCTCCCAAACCTACTAGCATCCATTCCCACTTAGTTTTTGAGAAAAAGCCAACAAAATCAAGTGGATTCCAATGAGAAAGCGATGACATTTGGTGGATGCATCATTCCGGAGTGAAGTAAGAGCCTTGATCTATTCCAAAGCCTCTTTGTACATTAATGAGCATGCTTGAATCTCCACTGCCACCAGAAATCATCCTCAGTGAGGTAATTTTCAAGAACCATAGCCAGCCTTAGGAGCTTTTGTTTATGATAATGTTTGCACAATTTTAGGAAAATCCTTAGAAAATCCTTGTATTTTTCATTATATTTAGTCCCAAAATGAAGATAGAGGTTCTTCAGTGAGAATCGATGCGAAATCAAGCTTGTTCGGATGAGATTTCATTTAGTTTTCATGAAAATCCCATTTTTTCCCATCAGTTTGTTGTAGAACAGGTGGCTTTCGCTGGCTGGGAAGCATGTTGACCTCACTTTTGGAGTGAGCTCTCAACTTCTCCATCTTAGACATAAGACTCCTCTAGACATTAAGAGTTCCTTAATCTTAAGACACTTATAATGATTATGTGAATACTTAACCTAATCCTAGAGACTTAGAAGGGTTTATCATAGGATTAGGCTATGCATTAAGGACTTAAGGCAACCACTTACCCCATAGCTCAAATCCAGCCCATGTACACTCCTTCAAACCAATCCAAATCAAATCTCAAATCAATTCCAACTCAATTGATTTTCTTAAATCTCAAATCAATTCCAATCTCAAATAATCCAAATCTAAAATCAATTATAAATCCAACTCCAATTCCAGATGATTGAAATCCATGATCAATTTCAAATCCAAAACCTTCCTAAGCCTTATGAATCACATCCATAAGCTTAGCCAAACCATTTAAATTAACCCAAAGCCAAGTGATTATTTATAAATCACTTATTCCATCATTTGTATTCACAACTATAAATGAAATTGGCACCCAAATCATCCAAATCAAATGAATATAAATCAAACCAAATCAAAACCTCTTTTTCAAACTTTTGACCTACCTTAGCCAAATTCACAATCAAATCACTCCTAATTCACATGATTCCCTCAAGGATCATTTATATTCTCATTTATATTCATAAATATAAATTAAATATAAATTCAAATAGCCAAAATCAAATCAATATAAATTCAAAACTCAAATTTAAACCTAATTTACATCATTCTAAGCCAATTTCTTGGATTTAGCCAAATCATTCTCAAATCAATCCAAACCCTTAGATTTTCTCTTCAAACAATCACTCCTTCAATCACATTTCCAAATATAAACATAATTTATAATCACCAAACCAAAATAAAACTAACTCAAGTCAAACTCATGTTCATCCTGCATTGACTCAAATTTCATGAATAACCAAACTAATTCCTTGACCAATTGAGATTTTGATCAAGTCCAATCAGTCAATTGACAAACTTGATCAAGCCCTTGATCAAGTCAATTGGCCTTACTATTGACTTAAATTAGCCTAAAAAAAGATGATTGAGCAAATCTAAGCCAAATTGATTTTTAACCAAAAAGCAAAATTCCATTTCAATGATTTGACTTCATTTGATCAAATTAATTCTCTATGACCAAGAAAACTTGACCCAAAAGGTCAAACCAATTGAAAAAACCAAATCAAAATTGATTGAAAAAAAGCTTGAAACATTTGATCAACCAAGCCTAAACCATAGCCCTAACTTAATTCAATTAAATGGAATCAAATTGGGTCAAACTTGACCTAAATGATTCAATGAACCAAATAAATATAATAATTAAATCAAATAATGACCTTAAACCAATGATCATTTTAAGTTAAATGGATCAAATTGATCAACTTCACATTTGACCTAAATGAACCTAAATGGGTCAAATTGAAATTAAATAAACCAAATCTTGAATTTGACCAATCATTTTTTGAATTTCAAATTATCAAGTCAAACCATTTGCTTTGAAATTCAAAGGGTATCCAATTCACTTGGAATTTTCCATTTCTTTAAGGCCACTTGTCACTCTATTGGTCATGGGCACCAAGGAATCCATGACCCAATGAGGGGTCAGCCATGACCTAGGAATACACCTTCACTTTGAACCAGGCTCACCAAATCCACTTGGCGCCCTCTCTCCCTCTCTCTACCAAAAATGACCCATATGGAATGTTTTGCAACTCAAACTGATCAGCCAATCCAACCCATTGAGCTAAAATGATAAATCAGCCTTCCACCGTATGATCTAAGGAGGGGGAGATATACCCCCCTCATTCTCACTCAAACATAAGCCATTCATTCCTTAGAGCCCTAAGAGTAAAAGCTGAGCATTTCAGAGCTTTCCCTAAAAATTCTCGAGCACCCTTGATTCCCATTTCTCAGTTTTACTCAAAGCTGAAATAGGGGAGATCAATCCCAAGCTCAATTCACTCAATTCTCAATCAAAGAAAAATTAATCTTGTACACACCATCCTTGAACCAAGGCCAGTCAAAGAGAATCGAATCCCAAGCTTCCTCAAGACTGGAGCTAGAAGTTCAATCAAAGCCAATCACCATTGAAGAGGAGCTTGGTCAACCAAGCAAACCACTTTAAATCAAGGCCATATTTCTTCAACAGGGCTTCATCTCTTCTAGATGAAGCAACCTCCTCGTTCGCCTGATGGAGGATCATAGCTATAGGAAATTTTAGTTAATCATTTTGAAGGTATCATCCAGGCGTTTGGCCTTACATGAGATTTTGATCCCAATATGAGCTTAGGTGAGCTCGAATTGAATGAGGAAAGATGAACGATGTTCATCTCTCATCGCTTGCAATGGAGAAGGATCATATGTCATCCATTCGACGTGATTGGAATGGACGGTTATGATCAGAACATGCTAGATCCACTATGATTCTAAGCCTAAACCACGAGATTAATCATTGATGTCTAATCTTAGATCGGATGGCTCGTAGAGAAAATGTGTCCACCGTGAGTTGACTTAGCCGACAGATGTGACAACTTAAATAACCTATCCCGTCATGCCACATGGAAACCACGCGTGGCCATGTGGCAGGAATTAATTAGGCTTACTTTAATGGTGAAAATTTCCTAAAATCATTGTAGAAAATTTAAAAAAATGTAAACTCAAGCTCATTTTGAAGATATTTCAGAGGAGAATCTAAGAAAATTAGGATTAATTGATTTTCAATAACTTAGGATTAATTAGTGTTTTATCAAAAATCTAATTAGCTTAATTATACCTTAATTGAGCACTCAATTAATTTTAAATTTTCTATGGATGTTTAGGGGGATGATCTCTGCCTCCCCTATTTTTTTAGGAGTTTATTGATTGCTTAATTAGGAAAATAATTTAAGTAAGCCTTAATCACTCTCTTAATCAAATTAATTGTAATTAAGGGATGAACAGTAGCTTGATTAATCACTTGAACATAATTATCCTTGTTAAATAGTAAGATTACTTAGGGAATATGATTGGGGACATTTTTCCTAATTTATTTCCTAAGTATCCTTTACCTTTGAAAATTAAATTAATGGGTTAATGGAATGATTAGTTGATTAATCAATGATTAGATCTTCAAAATGAGGGAATCAAAACCTAGAAGAATGATTGAATGTTTGAGGCCCTTGATCCTTTCCCCTAAGTTAATTTTATCATTCAAAATCAAAGCATAACTAAAGCATTTAATCAATTCATTAATGGCCTAATGAATTCAAAATTAAAAATCAATTCTCCCAACCTAAATAACATTTAATTGGTCTTGGGTAGCTCCTTGGGCATTCAATAACCCAAGGTGAGAGATAATGAAATTATGATTGGCTCACATGTGAGAAAATCATAAGAGTATAAGTGAGATCCTTTAAGTTTAATTAATTATTAATCATAAGCCAATTGCATTCCTTTCATTTAGGATCATTGCAAATTTACTTTTCATGTGGTTGCATATCATATTGGCTTATTATTAATTAGTTAATTAACTTAAGGTGATATATAAGGGATAATTAACCCACTTAATTCGTACCTTAACCTAAATAAAACATAAAATCAACCTAATTGTTCTAAATTAAACTAAACTAATTCACATATGGGGAAATGGGTTAGGACTAGCAAACCTTTCTCATATTTCCTAAATCAAATCAAATTCAAAAATAAAAATCTCCTTAAAAAATTTTGATTCATTTTAAATGATCTTATCTTATATGATTGTCCTTAGGAATTAACTAGGGTAAATGAAGCCATGTGCTTACATCCCTTTATTTCTTTCCAATCATGCTAAATATTATTTGCCATATGAAATCATGCATTCATTTCTTTTAAAAATTAATTAAATAAAATGTTACCTTTTATGCCAAATTGCATGTCTTAGCTAAATTAAGAATATGAGTGGCTATTATCACTATTAAACCAAAAATTATGTTCAAAACCTATAAATCAAAGATTATGAATGAAGTGATGTTAGTTATACATATTTATAAGCTTGCATGTGATTATAACATAAGATGTGTATTATGAATTTCTCTTTTCTTCTCTTAAATATGGATTCACATAGGATTTGCAAGTGTATAGTTTATTTCAAAAGAACACAACACTTGCCTAAATCTATTCTTATGCATCTCTATATTAAGACTTAGGAAGGATCATCATATTACACATGTAAATCATACAATTAAATTAAACATAATCTCTTGCATGATTCTTTATCCATTTGATTCTTTTTGTACATCTACATGTATCTAAGAAAAGTGGTATATCAGTCTGGACATCCCGGGGCTGTGAGGCTTTAAGTAGCCCTAAGTAGGTCTTGTACCTTACACCCCTAGTGTAAAAAACAATGACGTTGTACTCACTCATAAATTTTATACATGTGGATGTGCATTTTTCTAACATATGGAAAATCCCTCTTTCTACATAATAAAGACATGCATTAATAATCTAATTAACAAATGGAATATCCAAATTTTCAAATCACATCTCTTTGCATTCATCATCAAAGTGTGCTAAGATTTGCATTGCATGTATAGGTATGCTTAGGATTATTCATATGCATGGTATACATGATGGAAAAAAATGAATGGGTGTGTGTTATGTGGTAGTAATTCACCCTAAATAATCTTAAGATGTCTTTCTTATTAAATAGGACTATTTAAAGAGAACCCAAACTTAGGACTAATTAAAACACCTAATAAACCATTTACTAAAGGAAATTCATTAATCAATCTACCTTAAAAATTCTTTAAGGTAGGGATGAAAGAGAGCTCTCTTCTCTTTTCTTCTCTTCATAACATTTAGTCACTAAGTGTAGCTTCATTTAAACCAAATCAAATTACCAACTAAAATTGACAAGTCAACTAAATTACTTGAAATGAAACCACCATCTAAATTGAATCTCTCACACTAAAAAAACTTCGACCTTAAAGCCTAGCTAAGATATGCCACACAAGCCATAAATGGCACACACATTAGGCTAAGTCACCACTTCTAGTTTTAGGTTAGGGCAGTGCATGGTTTGATGCATGATTTTGTTTTGTGGTGTAATATTTTTAGACTAGATGTTAGGGTGTATGTGCGTAGTCTGGATGTTAGCCGATATTAGCCTAATCATGCTTTCTGCAGGGGGTTGTGCTTAAGTGGAACTGTAATAAAAAATAATATAAATGCTTTTTATTGTGCAGGTTGCTTGTACCTCTAAGCATAAGCCAAATTAGGACAGTGGACTTGGTTACCCATGTGTGCGGTGCTAAGTCCAAATTATTCATATAACTACTTAGGTTGTGTGGAATGTTTAGCTAACCTTTGTTTTATAGATTTAGTTAGGTTTATCTTTCCCATTTTGATGTAAATCTTACAATTAGGATTTGGAATGAATGTTATGGGGGATCAAGATGAACATTGGTTATAATATCAAGTCTTATGTATCATGTGATGCCTTTGGAGCAACCATATTCCAATCAAGCCAATAAAAAGAAAGAAAAGAAGCAAATCAAAATGAAGAAATAAAAATGAAGACCCCCATAACATGAATTCCTCTTAATTGTAATTATTCATTTGTAATCCGGGTTGTATAAGGGTAGGGCTCAGCTACCCATTTTTCCTTTTCGGGTTGTGTGGTGGCACCCGACCACATCAGCCTCTTATTCTTTTGTGCTAATTTTATAAATTGATTGATGTTATGTTTATGATTACATAATTAGGATGACATGATTTTCCTAGTTTCTTAATTATTTGATGATTGTTGAATGGCCTAGATGCGATTAGGCTCTTAGGAAGAAATAAATTTTCTATCCAATTAATCAATTCAAAATTAAACTAAATAATTCATAACCTCGCCTAGAACCTAGGACATAAATCAAGATAATAAAAGATTTAGTAACCCCTTATCTGGATGTTGTATGTCTAATATCATGCATAAATCATATTGTCTCTCTCTTGCTAATGGAGGGCTTTCACCTTTGCCAAAGAAAATAGCTTGACCTTTGAGAGCCATGGTGGAAACATACCTCCTTCTTTCTGGTTTTGGCCCATATCTAATTTTGCATGCATTAGACATATAGAATGCTATATCCTGCGTCAAAGTAAAAGTTCAAAAATCAAAATAGAACTTGACAAAATTTGCTTAGATTTAGGTCATTATTCATGCCCTTCATGATCTAATCTCTTAGGGAGTGAGTTTTAGGACTTAGTCTCCTTTATAAATAAATAATAGCCTAGCTATCTTGCAAAGCATAAGACTTGCCTATATGTATTTAAAATTGTAGGAGGAGTTAGTTGGAGGCCACCCTAGGCAGTTGTAAGTCCAACAGTCAGGTGGTTTATCCTCTCTTGTGGAGGTAAACCATATACCCACTTTCATGTTAGATTTAGGTCATGCTTTGGGCCTCAAAGCTCCCTAGATTTAGGATCTTAGGTTATTTTTTCCTTTGTGGGCTACAAGCATAAATCCTCACATATTAAGCATTTCTATAATCTTGTATTGTAGAATTGTAAGCCCTGGATTTCTAATAAAAATTCAACTCAAACGTATAATTCTCCTCAATTTCAAAAATATAAAGCCCGATCATATGATAGTTTAAGATGCTCACTATGCTTCCTACTCATCTCTCTTTGGTTTTGATAATAACTCCCTCCCTTTGATCAATCTCACTTGATTTTCTAAAAAATAATCAATTGATTGATAATCCTATCTTTGAAATCTTTGGAGACAATGATCATTTACCCTAATCGAGAGTATTCTTAAAAAATCTCATTCCTTAGGATGTAATTAACTATGGGGGCTTGCCTCCATAGGGAACTTAATGAACCCGACTTAAAATAGACCCTACATTTCTTTTGCATGTAAAGTAGGAAAATATCTCTAGTACATTCGAAGATCCATCATTCCTTAGGAGTCTTCATTAATTGATTAGGTCCATTAGAGGGTAATGACTTCTATTTTTCAAGATAGTACACTATCCCTTAATGTCATACCCGATCACCATAATGAGTACATCTATGGATCTGCATGGTGTCCCCTCACATAAACACACATGTAATCTCACAAACACAAAAATAAAACACCACAAATTTTTTTGGCGACTCCGATGGGGATGGTCCCTCTCTCCATCTTCGATAAATGATCATTGTCTCTAAGTATTGATAGTGGATTTGTATTTCATATGAGTCTGAGACTATCCTTCTTTTCCATTGGCACTTAGCTCATTTCATTCTTAAGCTAAGCTAGCCAACATCCTTTAGGTTTTAGGACCTCACTCCATGTAGGTCTTAAAACCCATGTTGGGTCCCCCAATAGGTGAAAATAAAATTTAATTAAAGGAGATGACTAAAGACCTTTTTGAACCTCCTTACCATCTCTATGGTAAGGTAAGGTTCATTTCACAAATAAGAAAAATAAATCCTTTATAAAAATATCACTTTTAAAAGCACTTTCCCAAATTTTACATAATAAAACACTTGCACAAAAATTTTCACAAAATATATAACTCAACCCCATTTAATAATCCCTAGGATTGTTACGTGTAGGTTCTATTCAAAACCCAAAATCAAATCATCTTTCAAAAAATTACATATTTGAAAATGAGAATCCTCATTCAATATACCCAAATTTATTGAATGAAAATTTTATTTCAAATATAATCATAAAATTGAAACTCCATTCAATATATCTTACATATGTTGATGTTGGAGTTTCTTTCTTTTTGAAAAGCACAACTTGAAAACAAACATCTTCATTCAACATACCCAAATTTATTGAATGAAGGTTTCATTTCCAAATAAAAATCATTTCTTAAAGTTGAAACTCTACTCAATATATCTCACATATGTTGGAGTTTCTTCCTTTTTGGAAAGCACAAATCTGAAAATAAATATCTTCATTCAATATATCCAAACTTGTTGAATGGAGGTTTCATTTTCAAATAAAAGCACACCATTTGAAACTCCACTCAACACATTCCACATATGTTAAGTTGTAATTTCCTTATTTTCAAAAAAAAAATGCAATAATCACACACATAAATTTCATCTTTGAAAAATAAAATATGATTAACTTCCATTTTACATACCCAAATTTGTTAAATGGAAATCTCCTTTGCAAAAATCTTGAAAATCAAAATATATTGGAATTCCATTTGACATAACCAAATTTTCCAAATGAGAGTTTCATTTTTCAAGAAGAAAATTAAAAATAAATTGGACTCTATTTAACACACCATATTTGTTAAATAGAAATCCCCCTTTTCAAAAAAAAAAAAAATCAAAACAAAAATCAAACACATTTGGGTTCTACTTAGCATACACAAATTTTCTAAGTAAAAATCCCATTTTCCAAATGAAAACAAAAATTAAACACATTTGGGCTTTATTTAGCATACATAAATTTGCTAAGTAAAGATCTCATTTTTAAAATCAAAATATAAATTTAAATATATTTAGGCTTTATTTAGCATGCACAAATTTGCTAAGTAAAGATTTCTTTTCTAAATTCACGCATGATATACATCATTCACAAAAAAAAAGAGAATTATTTTCAAACAACTCATTTAGCATACCCAAATTTGCTAAATCAAATCTAAAACAAAATCAATTGACCCTCTATTTAACATACTCAAATTTGTTAAATAATGGGATCAAATTATTAATGGAAGCATCAAAGTTTCTCCAAAATATTTGAACCCATTCAACATTTTATTGAACTCAAATGAACTTAAAATCTCTCCTCCAAGTTATTCAAAATCTCTCTAAATTTAATGATCCCCACTTAACATATTCAATTATTGAGTGTGGGTTCAAACTCTAAATCAAATTTAAAAAGTCAGAATACCAAGTCAGAAAATTTGATTTGAGTTTGTTTTCAACAATTGCAGAGTTCCAGTTCAGTTTCAACTTAGTCTAGTCAGCTTTTCTCAATTCAGTACGGTGTAGATGGATTCACAGAAGTATGTGTTCACCTTCCCCTTGGGGATGGATTTGGCCTTGGATCGGGCCAGCCTCCCCAAACTGATTTTGCTCATTTAATGCATTTTGGTCGAGGGTTCGAGGGAGCTAGGATTACTTATAAGGGGGTAACCATCACCATTGTCAGGAGGAATGTGGTGGTTGGGAAAAAGCCATCCGCATTGAGATGCCCTCAGATTATGAGTTTTCCTCGCTAAAGAGGAAGGCAGTAGAGGTTCCTGTAGTAGCTATAGTTCTAATACCTACACAATCAGTTGTTCCCATCACTACCCTAGTGCAGGCTAGTACCCACTCATTGGCCTCCTCTAAGGGAAAGGCTACTCTAGCTTCAGGGATAGTCTCTCATACCTTTGAGGTGGGGTCTAGCTCCCGTACTACTCCACCTAGGCAAACCCAACACCACAATAGAAGCAACAAGATCAAGCGGCACCACGTGCGCATTGCCAAGGAGATGGAGACAGTCTCTGACATTGCGAAGATGGGTCACCTAGGGAGGTTTCTATTTTGCTTACTCAGAACAAGTTCCATCCCCTTTCTGGTTCTGAAGGAGTGGAAGATGTTAGAAGGATTGCAACATCACCTCCACCTCTGGTTCATTATGAGACACCTATCAAAGATAGGAGAATGTCATATGTTGGCCTCAGGATAGTTTTACACCAAGTTGGTAGGGCTTATAGTCACGGACTAGTTTGATTCTGATCGGTTATTCCTCCAATGTTGGTGGCGGTCACATTGGGAGAGGGCCAGAGAAGCTCAAATATGAGTTCACATCACTAGTAGAGAGAGGCGAAGATATGCCAGGTAGTCAGTAACCTCCACCCTTATAGATTTCCCTGATCGGCGTGCTACCCATGTCGATCATACTGATAGTATTATGTTGACTGGTACCACCCATCATGGGAGGAGAGCCCGTGAGAGGTGTTGTCTCCACTACTGCTCCACTCCATGTCCATATGATTCAGTTCCATCTTCTCTGACTCCACCCAAAGCCATGAGGCGACATCGGGAGAGAAAGCTCCATAGGTGATCTAGCTACGGCCAAGGGATCCCACTTCATCTATGCCACCGACTAAGGTGAGGGTGAGTTCTCCTGCTCAACCTCCCACTTCAGTTGCGGTGAAGAAGAATTCCTGTAGCATGTCATACCACCACCACAACCTCAAACGTCATGGATATAGCGATGCTTGAAGGAGAAGGGGATAGTTTTATTGTCTCCATGGAAATAGATCCCCTCAGGGGCAGCACTCCACCCATAGTAGTTGATAGTCATGAGCATCTATCCTCTAGTGAGTGTAGCCCTCACAGGGTTAACACTTCAGCAATAGGGGAGGTAAGATGTATCTCTGTTGATGAGCATAATCCCACCACCAGTTAGTATTTTGTGCGACGCAGTTAGATTGATACCTTGCGGCCTTTGAAAAGAAAGAAATCCTAGAATGGATGAAACCTCAAGGAGAAAGGTTAACCCGATAAGGATGTTTTGTTGAAAGACTCGGTAGAAATGCACATGGTTGATACCAAAGGTTCCCTAATTTGGGATCATCATAGTTCAGAAGGTGTTGCAGCCAAATAGGATGATATAGCCTATTCGACCTAATACCTCATTCAACAACTCAAGAAGAAAGATGTGCAGATTGATAGTATGTGGAAGAGAGTTAAAGATTTGTTAACGGTAGTTCTAGCACTTCAGAATCAAGCCCCAGTAGTACAACCTACTATTGTGTAGACTGATCAGCCTGAGCTATTGCATGTCTTGGATCAACCCAAGAGTTCACCCCCAATAGAGCAGGGTAGCTTATAGGAAGGTAGGCAAGAACTCCATATAAGAAAAAGATATCAAACTCATGGTAGAACAACAAGTGAAGGAAGCACTGGTGAAAGTCTGAGGTGGTTCATCAGTTCTAAAGGGTAGACCCTACCCAGAGGAATTTGATGCCTCCTTCTTTCAAAAGTTTTGATGGCAGTGGGAACCCTCACCAACATCTAACACACTTCAGGGCTAGTTGTTGCAATGCTGGTGGAAACGATGCATTATTATTCTATCTCTTTATTAGGTGTCTAGTGGGCATAGCTTTTGATTGGTATGATGAACTTCTTAATGATTCAGTGAAAGCTTTTGCTGAGTTGAGCAACTCTTTGTTAAGAGGTTTGTTGGAGCTCAGCAAAGGGTAACTGTGGGAGATCTCGTTGTAGCTCAACAACACCCCGGTGAGTCCCTTGTTGATTATATTTTTAGATGACATAATTTAAGCATGAAATGCAAACCACAACTGTCTGAACAACAAACTATTGAAATTTTATTAAAGGATATTCATGGCCCAGTCACCTTCATGCTTAAAGGTTTCACCATTAAGAAATTTGAGAAGTTAATTAATAAGGCAGCTAGTTTACAAGGAGAGGCGAAATAGTTACCTTTTCAAGATTAGTCATTAAAGCCAAAGTCGTAGAAAGTCAATGAAAAGAAGTCAGGGGTAGTAGCAACATTGGATAAGGGGAAGCAACCGGCCAAAGATCAGTGTGAGAGACCTCGAGCTCAACAGCCTTCACTTCCACCTCCTTTACCACTACCTCAACCATCTTTCAGCCATCGTAGCAGCCTCCATGACCTTCGTTGCCTCCTCCTCAGCCATACTCTCAGTAGCGGTATACATACCCTCTCCCAGGTAGCTATCACCCACCTACTCTTTTGGATAAATTAAACAAGCCTTATTCATTTAAGAGGGAGGTAGTCAAGAAAATCTTTAAGAACCTCTTAAAGAAACTTGATTTTTAGTTACCCAAACCTAGGAAGCTGGAGGACATGGGCAAGAGTAATGATTCTAACTTTTGTCCCTACTACCGCATGCTAGGCCATGTTTTGGAGGATTGCTTTACATTTAAAGACTGGCTTGAGAATAGTTACAAGTCAGACGCTATAGTTATCCCTAAGGAATATCTAGTAGAATAACCATCTAGTTTTGTTAGGGTAATCCTTGGGGATACATGTGATCCTCTCAAAATAAAAGAAGGTTGTGATATCTCTTTATCCCAAACCTCTAAAAAGATTATTTCTAAAATTAAGAAACTTACCTTATAGGTGCCTCAGGCAACTCGAACCTTCAACATCAAGAAAGGTTCATAAGTTACCAAAGATAACTTGGGAAAATTAAGAGCTCAGCAGCAGCAGTAGTAGCCCATACTTGCATGGGATAGCTAAGTAGCATAACCACTGATCGAGTCCAGCCTCCATTCCACCATTGCAGCTACTACTTCATCTGACATTTCAACTTCAGCTAGTTATTCTTCTAGTAGACATCTTGTATCAGCAGATGAGAGCATCAAATCCCTCACCCCACTTAATTTACTAAATTTTTACCATGTACCTCTTTTTAAATCTAACAAATCAAGGAATAAAGCTAGTTTGAATTACATCTATCCCACTTCTGATGGGTTATCTGATTCTATTCCCTAGAAAACTCTTCAAGTCTTAATAACTAGAACAACTTTGATCATCCACTTTTTTATTCAGAAATGGACTTTCCTTTTTAGAATAAAACGGGTTCACCTCCTGAGATAGACTTGGAATCATCTAATTCCGAGGGTCTTATAGGAGAAGCTGTAGGTATACCTGATGAGCAAGTAAAACCTTCCACTAACCCACCATAAGAGATCACTGAAGTTAACCTCTGCAGTGGCAAGGTTCTAACTCCTAGGGCAACACCTCAGGATAAGGGTAAACAAGTCATTGGTTCAAGTGATTAATAAGCCCCTCCACAGGATGCTCCACCGATATGCTTGTGGAGGATAAACACAGAGTTAACTACAATGTCCTCGCTCACCTAAGAAAGTTGATAGCTAAACTAAGCATATATGATGCTCTTGTCTTATCCGAAGAGATGAGGGAGTCATTGATCAAAGCTCTTCTTAATCCAGAAATATGCTTAGCTCAGTTGACCACTGTTAGAGAGGAGGAATATTATTCAAGAGAAGCATAGGGAGTCACATTCATTAATGAAGACCTTCTTCTAGGGGATATGGAGCACAACTGTTCCCTTTACATCATAGTGGATATGAGCACATTCAGACTTTCTAGGGTGTTGGTTGATCCAGGTGCATCAGTGAACATTATGAGCCTAAAAAACCCTTGCCTATTTGAGGATTGACATCTCCGAACTCCAAGGAAATCAGATGATGTTGAGAGGATAAGTAGGAAATTCGACCATTTTTTTATTTTATAAATTATTTAAATCACCTAAAACTTCAAAATTTTATATAAAATAAATAACTAAAAATTACAAGCAAGGGCTCATTGGATTCATCTTTCCGAGAGGAATCCAACAAACCTAAAATCCTCAAATTTCACTAAATTTCTTAGGCTTAATTTAAGTTTTAGTGAAAATTTAAATTTCATTAATTATACCAAAATACACATTAAATTGATTTAAAATTTTTAGAGATTGAAATTGAAGTTAAAATACACCTACACAAAAAATTTTAAGTCAAAAAGAGTTTTTGGATTGGAAGATATTGCATTCTGAAGTTCAAATAACAAAAATAAGTTAATGGACTTTATAAAAATCATGGAAAATCATTTAAATCAGCTTAAATTTTAGAAAATTATAACAAATCATAGAAAAATAAAAAAATATAAGTAAATACTCATTTTAAAGGTATTTCAAAGGAGATTAATTTAAAATTAATTATAATTAATTTTGAACAATAATTAAGGCTAAATTTAAGTTTAATTAAAAACTTAATTAGCTTAGTTACTCCTTAATTACCCAATTAATTAATCCTAAACCTTTTGAGGTTGATTAATGTGATGACCTTTGCCTCCCATAATTTTCTTGGGATTTATTGCTTGGTTAATTAAGGAAATTACTTGCCTTAGCCCTAATTACTTTCTTAATTAATCATCTAATTACTAAATATTCTAAATAGCAAGAAAACCATTAATTAAGCATGCTAATCATTGTATAATAGTGAATGGGCATGAGGAATGAGATTGTGCCTTCTTTTTCATTCTTTTCCCTAAGTTCATTTCACTTGACTTGAAACTAATTAATTTGAGACTAATTAATGATTTAATTCAATAATTAAATGACATAATTAATTAAATTGAAATTATAATCATTCTAGATCTCATCTAATTAAGTTTCTTGGATAGACTCTTAGTTGTTCAATAACCTAAGAGAATCTTAAGGAAATTATAATTAGCCCATATGTGTGGGAGAATTATCAGAGTACTTAATTAAGACCTTTGGCTTAATTAACCATTAATTGTGAGTCAATTGTATTAGGCCCATTCATTTCTTAGGATCATTATTGATTTAATTTCTAATGCATATGTTGGCTCACCATTACTTGGGTAAATATGTTAAGGTGATAAAGGAAAGGGGTAATTAATGGAATTGACTCATATTACAACCTAATTAATCTATAAAATCAACTTAATTTCTTTTCATTGAATCAAATTAATTAGCCAATATGGAAATGAGTCAGGAACATCAAATGATTGAATCTCCCCTTTTCTCTAAATCAAATCAAACATACAAAAATAAGTTAATAAGAAGCTTTGGTTTACTTTAAATGATTATATTTGATATGATTGTCCTTATGAATTAGTTTGATTGAATGAAATATGTGTTTTATGTCTTATTATTCCTTTCCAATCATATTAAATGATGTTTGTCATGTGGTTCCATGCATTCATGTTTTAAAAATGTTTAAACTTAAATGAATTTCCTTTATGTCAAACTTGTATATGTTGATTTAATTTAATATATGTGTGGCTATTATCACTATTAAATCCAAATATATTTTCAAAAAGACTATGAATGAGTAATAACATATGAAGTGATAATATTTATTATTACATATAAGTTTGCATGTGCTTACAACTTAAGTATGTGAAATAGAGCTTTCTTTTCTTTAATCCATATGTAGTTTTACATGTATTTGTATGTTAATAAGTATATAGTCTGGGCATCCTGAGAATACGAGACTTTAGTTAGCCCCAAGGAGGTAATTTGATTACCCGAGTTTCTTGGTTTAACAATGACACATACTTATTTGATTTCATTTACATGTGTTCCTACATTATAATTGGGATAAAATTTTGTTTCACATACATAAATGTTCTAATCAAATAAAAATATAATTTTACATTATTTTCTTTCTCTTACTTATATATAAATTCATATGTAGTGAGATAGCAAAGTATATAGTCTAGAAATCCTGGGAACATGAAGCATTAACTATCCCCAAGGAGGTCATTTGATTACCTCACTTTCCTAGTTTAACAAAGGCACGTACTCACTTATTTCTCTTTACATGTGTATGTATGTGTGGCTAAAGGATGAAAATCCCTCTTTTCTATTAAAAAAATACATGCATTCATAATAGACTAAGTGATTGAAGTAATTAGCCATGAGATTTGGGGTCTCTTTCCTTATGTTCTTACATACAAATTTACATGTGTTTGAATGCAAATGGGTATATAGTTTGGACATCCTAGGAATACGAGATTTTAGTTAGACCCAAGGAGGTCATTTGATTACTTCACTTCCCTAGTTTAACAATGACACGTAACTATTTAATTTCATTATTATTTCTTTTTTCATAAGAATTTGGATAAAGCTCTAAATTAACATGATTAAATAATTCAATCAAATAAGAGATATAAGCTTCAAATATGCACATCTACATTCATCATTTGAGTGTGCTAAAATATGTTGTATGTATAGATACACTTAGGATTAAATCATATGCATGTTATATATGAAGGGAAGGAATGATTGAACATAAATCATGTGATAGTTTCAATTAGATTAATCTTAAGAAGCCTTTCATGTTGAATGTAATCATTTAAGGTGAACATAAACATAGGATTAATTCATAATTCATAATAAGACATTCACTAAAGGGAAATAAATTAAATTAACATGCTTTAGAAAGTGGTTAAGGTAGGGATGAAAGAGGGTAATCTCTTTTATAACATTAAGTAAATCATAAAACAAAGAAAACACAAATTAAAATTTGCAATTAAAAGTACTTGAAGTGAAACCACATTTAAATTGAATCTTTCTACTTAGAAAATCTTAACTCTAAAGTTTAGTTAGACATACCACACAAGCCTTAATACACATACATTAGAATTAAGTCACCATTTCTAGCTTATGTTAGGGTGTAGTTTGATGTATGTTTTATTTTGCGATGTATTATTTAGACCTGGATGTTAGGGTGTATATTGTATCACAAGATGCATTATGTCACAGAGGCAGTTGGCAAAATAAATAATTGTGCTTAAGGGGTTGCTTAAAAATAAATATAAATGCTTTCTTTATAGGTTTCTTGAGCCCCTAAGCATAATCCAAGTTAGGACAGGTGAGCTTTGTTACCCACGTGCAAGGTGCTAAGTAAATTATAAATATAGATGCTTAAGTTGTATGTATGTTTAGCTAATATTTGTTTTGCATGTGTAGTTAGATTTACTTTTCCTATTCTTAATGTAATTTTGTAATTAGGAATTAAGATTAGTGCTATGGGGGTTTAAGATGAGCATTCTATAGAAGACTATGTCTTATGTGCCATGCGATGCCTTTGAAGTGGAGCAAACCAAATCAAAGGAGGAAGATACAAAAAGGCATAAAGATATTAAGACTTGAAGACCCCCCATAGCATTTATCATTTGTAAATTATAATTATTCTTTCATTTTTTGGGTTGTATAAGGGTAGAGCTCGGCTACCCATTTCTCTTTAGATTGTATGGAGGTACCTGATCGTACTAGCCTTTTATTCTTTTGTGCTAGTTTTATAAAGTTAATTGATGTTTTGTTTAGCTTGTGCATTATAAATTACATGCCCTTTCATAGTTTCTTTATGATTTATGTTCATTGTATGACCTGGATGTGATTAGGCTCTTAGGGGAAAAATAAATCTTCTACCCAACCACAACTCATAACTAAATTTTTAAATAACTCATAACCTTACCATAAAGCCTAGGCATTAAATCTAGATAATTAAAAGATTTAACAACCCTTAGCTGTATGGTTGTATGTCTAATATCATGCATGCATCTTTTATCACTCTTACAAAAATGAGGGCCTCTGTTCTTGCACACATGGGAACGCTGACCTATTAGAGAAACTCCTACTAACAAAGCTTAACCCTCTTCTCTTCTGATTTGGCCAATAATCTATTTCATCATGCATTTAGACATATAAAATCATAAAGCCTTTGTTAAAATGAAGTGTCCAAAAATAAATAAAATTTGATAGACTAAGTCATTACTCATACCACTTATACTTTAGTCTCTTTAGGGAGTAGCTTTAAGGACTTTAGTATCTTTCTAAATAATAATAACCTAACTATCTTTCAAAATCATAGGACTTCCTACATGGTTTTAAACCATAAGAAGAGTTAGATGGTCCACTCAGTATAAATAGTAGTATGATGGTTTATCCTCTCTTGTGGAGGTAAACTATGTACCCATCTTCGCTTAGACTTAGGTCATGCTTTGGTTTATGCCAAAGCTCCCTAGATCTAGGATTTGAGGTAGTTATTTTCTCGGGCTACAAGCATAAATCCTCACCTCTTATGCATTTTTACAATCTTGTGTTGTGGGAATATAAATCCTAACTTTCTAATAAAATATCAACTTTAATAAAATCAATCTCTTCAATTTCAAATATATAAATCCCAACCATAGGATAGATTAGAATGCTCACTAGGCTTCTAGTATCATGAGCATTTCTTACTTATTCCTTTTGACTTCTAAAATAAGTCATCTCCTTGAGAAATCCCATTTGATTTTCCAAACATAACCAAATTATTGATAGTATATAGCCTTGAAATCTTTGGAGACCCTAATTATTTACTTTAATTGAGAGTATTTCTAAGGGATCCCATTCCTTAGGATGTAATTAACTATGGGGGCTTTTCTTCATAGGAACTTAACATATCTGGTTTAAAATAAACTCTACTTTACTTTTCCATATAAAGTAGGGGAATTATCTCTGATACATTCAAAGACCCATCATGCCTTAGGAGTTCTTATTAGGTGATTAGGTCCATTATAGGGTGATGATTTCTATCTTTTGAGGTAGTGCATCATCCCTTAATGTCGTACACAATCACTTCAATAAGTACCCCATAAGATCTATGGTGTCCCACCATTCTAAAATAAATGTCAAACTTGGTTTGACCCAACTTAAGGCAATTGATCATCCTAGGGTGATCAATGGTTATGGAATAAGGTTTGGATGGGCTTAGTTCAATTCAATTTTGGGTTGGATTAGAACTTGGTTCAAATGGGTTATATAGGTCACTTTGGGTCAAGTGAACCTAAATGGGTTAATTGGTTTAGTTTTGGTTTGATAAAGGTTTAGTTGAATTTATATTTGAGTTTAGGATTAAAATATAAATTCAACTACTATCAATTTGGGCTATGATGGGTTTAGGTTCATTTGAAATTTTCAAGTCAAAATGGCTAAGTTGGGCTTGACTTGAGTTGATTTTAATTTGGCTTGATGATTATAGATTTCATTTATTTTTGGATAAAATATTGAAGGAATGATTGATTCAAGAGAAAAACCATTGATTTTGGTTTGAGTCAGATGAGTTTTGGTTAAGTCCAAGGAATTGGCTTAAAGGTTTAAATTGAGTTTTGATTTAATTTTGGATTTGGTTTTGGCTGATTGAATGTATATTTCATTTATATTTGGGAATATAATTGAATATATAATTGACTTGTGAGAAAATCACTTGAGTTTGAAGTAATTTGTAGGCAAATTTTGCTAAGCTCATGGAGGTAGGTCCAAAGGGCTTAGAAGAGAATTTGATTTTGTTTGGTTTAATTTCTATCATTTGAATGTGGGCCTCATTTATATTTGTGAAAATGATTGAATACATAATTGATTTAAGAGAGAGTCAATTAATTTTGGATTGATTTGGGTTAATATTTGGTTAAGCTCATGGGGGTAGGTCCATATGGCTTAGGAAGGGTCTTGATTTAACTTGATTTAGTTTGATTTAGTTTTGATCATTTGAATATGAATTTCATTTATATTTAGGGAGATAATTGATGGAATAATTGATTTGTAAAAAATCAATTGAATTTGACCTGATTTGAATGGGGTTTTGGTTAAGCTTTATGAAGGTGGATAATATGGCTTAAGAGGGATTTAGAGCTTGAATTTGATCTTAGGTTTCAATCATTTGGAGTTAAATTTAGATTTTAATTTGATTAATGATTGATGGATTTAATTAATCTTTGAGAAAATTAATTGAATTGAATTGAATTGGATTTGTCTTGGGCTAAGTCCATGGAATCCAATCATAAAGCTTAGGGAGGATTTTGAGCTTGGATTTGATTTTAGGATTGATTATGAATTTTGGGATTTTGATTTTGGGATTGATTGTAAATTTTGGGTTTGATTTTAGAAGGAGAACATGGATAGGCTCTAGGGTAGGTGAGTCTCCTTAAGTCCTTAAGGTATAGCCTACTCCTATGACTAACCCTTCTAAGTCTCTAGGCTTAAGTTAAGTGTTCACCTAAGCACTAGAAGTGTCTTAAGACTAAAGAGCTCTTAGTGTCTATAAGAGTCCTAGATCTATGATGAGAAGGTTGATAACTCACTCCAAAAGTGAGGTCAACACATGTAAAGAAAAATGAGCAAGTACGTGCCTTTATTAACCAGGAAAGTGAAGTTATCAAATGACCTCCTTGGAGCTAGCTAAAGCCTCATATTTCTAGGATGTCAAGACTATATACTTTTCTATCTCACTACACATGAATGTATATGTAAATAAGAGGAAGAAAATCATGCAAAAATTACATTTCTATTTGAATAAAACATTTATGTATGTGAAACAAAGTTTCATCCAAATTCTAATGTGAAACACATATGAATGAAATCAAATAAGTACATGTCATTGTTACATGGAAGTGAGTAATCAAAAGACCTCCTTGGGGCTAGCTAAAGCCTTGTATTCTCAAGATGTCTAGACTATATACTCATTAACATTCAAACACATGTAAAACCACATATGAATTATGGAGAAGAAAACTTTTCTTCACAAACCAAAGCTATAAGCACATGGAAAGGCTATATGTATTCATAACTATTATCACTCTAATTAATGTAATTTATTTATAAACTTTGGAAAAGTAATTTGAATTTATTAGTGATAATAGCCACACATATTATAAATTAATGCAACACATGCAATTTTCCATAAAAGAAAATCATTTGATTTAATTAATTTTTAAAAGATGAATGTATGATTTCAAATGACATACAACATTTAACATGATTGGATTTCATTTAATCAAATTAATTCCTAAGGACAATCATATTAAATAAATCTATTTAAAGTAAACCAAGGCTTTCTTAATATCATTTTTAATTTCATGTTTTCATTTGATTTAAGGATGTGAGAAGAAGGTTTGTTGATCCTAACTCATTCTCATGTTTGTTAATTAATTTGGTTTAAAAATGTAATTAAGTTGATTTTATGAGTTAATTAGGTTGTAACATGAGTTGAATACATTAATTAACCCTTTCCTATGTTACATTAATATAATTATCCAAATAATTATGAGCCAACATGATATGCACATGAGTTGAAAATTAAATTAGCAATGATCCTAAGAAATAAAATGAGCCTAATGCAATTGGCTCACAATTAATGGTTAATTAGGCTAAGGAACTTAATTAATTAATCTTATGGTTTCCTCACACATATGGGTAGCCATAATTTCATTAAACTCCTTTTAAGTTAGTAAACACCTAAAGATCTACCCATGATTTAATTAATTAAGATATGATGTGATTATGATTTGAATTTAGTTAATCATACTATTTACTTAATTAATTAAAACTTTAATTGATTTGGTTTTTAAAATTAAATAAACTAAGGGGAAGAGGCTAGGAAAGAAGTCCCAACCCTATTTTATTAGTCCATTCACTATTCAACAGTGATTAACATGCTCAATTAATTAATTTGTTTACTAATTAGGGGTTAATTATTCACTTAATTGATTAAGGGAGTAATTAAAGTTAAAATGTGAAATTTTCCTAATTACCTAAGCAATAAATCATAAGAAAATTATAGGAGGTAGAGGTCATTTAATTAAATAATCTCAAAAGTTTGGAATTAATTACTTGAGTAATTAAGAGTAATTAAGCTAATTAAGTTTTTAATTAAACTTAAATTAAGCCTTAATTATTATTCAAAATCAATTGGGATTAATTTTAAATGATTCTCCTCTGAAATACCTTTAAAATGAGTATAATTTATATTTTATAATTTTTCTATGACTTGTTATGAATATTAGAAGTTTCAGCCATTAAAAACTGTTAATTAGGCTTAATTAAAGCTTAATCCCGTCAGTGCCACGTGGCCTACTAACACAACGCACTTTCCATGTGGCGCCACTAGATTGGATATTAACATGCATCCAACTTAGTGCCTACATGATGGCGGCAGATGGAGTTTTAATCTCTACTGTCCAATCTAAGATCGTACGGCCAAGATTAAACCCGTGGCTCTTAAGAGAGTAAATCAGATAATTTAATGAGATATAATCATGACCGTCCATTCCAATCACATTGAACAGATGACACGTGATCTATCATCCCGTGAGAGATGAAAGATGGAGTTTGTCTGCCATTACTTGCTCGATCCAAGCTCACCCAAGCTCGGATCAACTCCAAAAAAATCTCACAACTTTGCCCGAAGGATCCGAAGGGATACAATGGCTAAGATCATGTGACATTCAAGTTTCCATTGAAAAGCTCAAATGATTTTTTGCAAAATCTCAATTTTAATGGAATTACCTCGTCGAAGCTTAACACAGATGGCAAATCTGATTGAGGTTGCTTTGTCTAGTGGAGACAAAGCCCTGTTGAGCAGCACGTAAGCCAATTTCTCCTCATTCGCTCGGAAGACCAAGGTCTGCCACTGTGGAGCATGACTTTGATCGAACTCCTACTTCTGGTGATCGCCGAGCTTGGGGAATGATTCATTCTTACTCGATGAGATGAGGATAAGGTGTGTGCAAGAGTAATTAGGATTTGATTGAGGTTTGAGGGGGTTTTGATCAAGGGAGGATGTGCCCTATTTTAGCTTGAAGGAATCCGAGCTTAGGAAGCTTGAAGTGCTCTATGGAGGCTTGGGGAGTTTCATTTTGGGCTCTAGGGTGATTGTGAGGGTGTGAGTGATGAATTCTAATTGAATGAGGGGTATATCCCCCCTTACTCAAATCGGACGGACGAGTTAAGCTCCTCAATTTTGGTCGGCAAGCCATCATCAAGGCACAAGTGGTCGGTGTCACCTCCACATGGCTCAATGGGTAGAAGGCTTGGGAGGTGGCTCAAGGCAGCAGCCCTCAATTGGGATCCAATGGATTTTGACTTGTCAGGGAGGTGAGTTAACTCACCTCCCTTCGATGCAAGGCCCACATAGGCTAGGCTAGGTGGCTAGGTGACCCCATTTGGGGTGTGTGAGGGCTGCCATATTGAAAGGGAGAGTGGACTTTGCTATTTTTGGCATAAACCCATGTGGGGAGGATTTGCCTTGGGTTGAGCTCAATTTGGGTTTGGGTTGGTTTTGGGCTGACCCAAGATGGGTTTAGGTCGGTTGGATTAGATTCCAAGTGGTCATGGCTTGGTTCAAAGGGGTTTGGCTCAATTTGACTTTTATAGGTCAAATTGGGCTAGGTTTGGTTAGGTTGACCAATTGGTCAAATTGAGTCAAACTAAAGCTTGGGTCAAGTTCAATTGATGATTCTAAGTATTTTTGTTTAGTTGGTTTTAATCAATTTGGCTTAGGTTTGTTTTTTGCTCATTTGGTATCAAATGGTTCAAATGGGTTAAGTTGACCAATTTGACCAAAGGGTCAAATTGGCTTAGGTTAGGTGTGGATTCATGTTCAATTGGTTAATTGAAAATAATTGTAGGCTTTGGTTTGAGTTGATTTGGATTTAGGCCAATTTGACCCTTTAGGTCAATTTGGGCTAAGTAGGTTAATTGGGTCCAATTGGTCAATTTAGGTTTAATTATGGCTTTGGTCAAGTTCAATAATAAATTTGGAATGAACTTGAGCCATAGTTACAATCAAGTTGGGTTAGTTCATGATTTGAGCTATTTTGGTCTTTTAGGTTAAATTGGGTCAACTTGGGTCAAAGGGCCAATTAAGTTGGGTTTGGCTCAATTGGTGATCAAGTCATGTTCAAATATTGACCATAGGTTAGTGTGAATCAATGGTTCCAATTGATTTGGTTTAGGATGAATTTTGGCTAGTTTGGGTTCATATGGGTTAAGGGGTTGACTTGGTCAAATGACAAAGTTGACTTGATTTGACCTAATTTATGACAATTGATCATCCTATGGTGATCAATAATCATGGTATAAGGTTTTGACAGGCTTGGTTCAATCCAATTTTGGTAGGATTAGAACTTGGCTCAAATAGATCATATTGGTCACTTTGGGTCAAGTGGACCACTTGGGCTTAGTTGGTTTGATTTTGGGTTGGTTTGGGTTTAGTTTAGTTTATATGTGGATTTAATATTAATTTATGAATTTGATTACAATTGATTTGGACTTGAATGGGTTTTGGCTCATTTGAGAATTTCAAGTCAAATGAGTTAAGTTAGGTTTGACTTGGGTTGATTTTGGTTTGGCTTGATGATTGTAGATTTCATCTATATTTGGGATGATGTTTGAAGGAATGATTGATTTATGAGAAAATCAATTGGTTTTGGTTTGAATTGAATGTATTTTTGGCTAAATCCATAGATTTGGTTCAAAGGGCTTAAGCTTGTATTTTGATTTAGTTTTGATCATTTGGATGTAGATTTGACTTATATTTGGGAAGATGATTGAAGATATAAATTGATTATGAGAAAATTAAATTGATCTGCATGGAGATGTGGCTAAGTTCATGAAAGTTGGTCAAAGGGCTTAGAGAAGAGTTTGGTTTAGTATGATTTAGTTTTGATCATTTGGATGTAGATTTTATTTATATTTGGAAACATGATTGTAGATATAAATTGATTATGAGAAAATCAATTGATCTTAGATTGATTTGCATGGGGATTTGGCTAAGTTCATGGAGTTATATCACATGGATTAAGAGGGATTTGGAGTTTGGATTTGGTTTGGGTTTGATATTTAGTTTTGGTTTGATTGTAGATTTTGGCAAATTGATTTGATTGTAGAATTGATCTAGGAGAACATTAATTGAGTTTGGATTGATTTGATTATAAGTTTCATTCATTGGGTTGGGATGATGAGTTGAATTTGAGGTTTGGTTATGGCTTAAGAAGGTGAACATAGGTTGGGTTTAAGCTATAGGGTAGGTAGATTATCTTAATCCCTAAGGCATAACTTAATACTATGGTTAACCATTCTAAGTCTCTAGACTTAGGTTAAGTGTTCACCTAATTGCTAGAAGTGTCTTATGACTAAGAAAATCTTAATATCTAGAAGATTCCTACGTCTAAGAGGAAATTGAATCCTCACACCAAAAGTGAGGTCAATAGCTACAGCCACCACTTGCCCCTCATAGGTACGTGAATGTGAAGTTTTAATTATTTTTAAGTCACTTTTATAATAAATTATTAAAATTAAAAAAGCTTCCATTTGAAAAAAAAAAACCTAAAACATTTTAAATTTTATTTACATTGAAATCCTTCAAAATGATGTTGATTTATATGATGCCTTATTTTTTTTTTCAATTTTAAAGCCATATGGGAGTTTAATCTTACTCTTTTCTTCTCTTTTTGGTCTTTCTTTACTAAATAATCATTTTTTATGTATATTTCTCTCAACAATTTTTTCTTAGATTGTTCTATCCTTTTGTTTATTTTTGGAGAATTACTATTTTTGAATATTTTGCTGCTAAAATTATATTATGTCTAATTTTAATTTATATTTGTGATGAAATCAATTATAAAGCATTTTAAATTTTTTTAACATATAGATAACATTTGTATTCACCTTATGAATATTTTAATGTCAAAATAATGTCATTAAATGAAATTAAAATTTTAAAATAATGAGTTTAGTGAATATGCTCTTATCTAATTACACATGTTAAAAAAAATTATGATTTGTCCATTTATCAAAATTAAATGAAGTTTTTTGTACAAGCTCTCATTTATATTTTATTTACTAAAAAAAATTAGTATTGTTTATAAAGTATATTTCTATAAAGTTTTTTGTGTGTTTATTAGGGAGCAATTTCTATTGTAGAAAAATATATTAAGGTGTTAAATAAGTAAATTTTCTAATGTTCTTGATGCTATACTTGTCGGTGAAAAAAATAATTATTCAATTTTATATAAGGAGCATTCACCATCATCAATCAATCTCCTCCCTTCTTCCTCCTTGATTCTCTCTTCTTATCTTCATCCCTCTTGGAAAGAAAGATAAAGACAAAACAAAGAAAAGGAAAGAAAAGGGAGAAAATTCAATATGATGATGATTGCTTCTTTCTTTAGATGGACACCACATAGAATCATAAGTGTACTTGTTAGGGTGATCAGGTACGACATTGAGGGAAAGGTGTACTTTCTTGAAAGATAGAAGTCACCACCCTACAATGGGCTTATTCACCTAAATAAGGACTCATAAGGACTTATGGGTCTGTGGGATGATGTGCCAGAGATTCTTCCCCTACTTTACATGAAAAAGTAAAGTAGAGTTTATTATTTTAGTGTTCATTAAGTTCCCTATGAGGCAAGCCCACATAGTTAATTATAATCTAAGGAATGAGATTCCTTAGGAATACTCTCGATTAAGGCAAATGATCATTGTCCCTAAAGATTTCAATATGTAAGACTATCAATTGATTAGTTTATTTTGGAAGATCAAATGGGATTGATCAAAGAGAGAACATTCTTTTTGAAGCCAAATAAAATAAGTATGGGATGTTTAAGATACTAGGAAGCCAAGTAAACATCCTAAACTACCCTATGATTGAGCTTTACATTTTTGAAATTGAATTAATTTATTTGAGTTGAATTTTTCATTAAAGATTTAGGGCTTATGATTCTATGACACAAGATCATGGAAATGCTTAACAGGTGAGGATTTATGCTTAAGGCCCATAAAGGAAAAAAAGCTATCTCATAACCTAAATCTAGGGAGCTTTGGCAAGGGCCAAAAGTGCGACCTAAATCTAAGGCAAAAAATGGGAATTTGTTTGCCTTCATAAGAGAGGACAAACCACCCGACTGCTTGGACTTACAACTACTTAGGGGTGGTCGCCAACTAACTCCTCCTATGATTTTAAATACATGTAGGCAAGTCTTATGCTTTATTCAAGATAGCAAGGTTGTTATTTATTTTAGAAAGAGACTAGATCCTTAAACTCACTCCTAAGAGACTAGATCATGTAAGGGCATGAGAAATGACCTAGATCTAATGCAAATCATATTACATTTTATTTTTCATTTTGGACAATCATTTGACTCAAGCTTATAGGATTCATATGCCTAACACATGAGAAGTAAGATTATTGGCCAAAATCAACGAGAAGGAGGAGGTGTGGTTCCACCATGACTCTCAAAGGTCAAGCCAAGTTTCTCTAGCAAAGGTGGAAGCCTCCAATCAAGAGTGAAATAATATGCTTTTATGCATGATGTTATAAAAGAAATACTCATCTAGTTAAGGGGTTGCTAATTCTTTTATCTTGATTTTTAACTTAAGATTTAAATGAGATTATGAATTTCTTATTTTTAATATTGAGTTGTTTAATTTGGTAGAAGATTTATTTTTTCCTAAGAGCCTAATCCACATTCAGGCCATACATCAAGCAAGAAAGAAACTAAGAAAACATGTCATCTTAATGCATAAGCTAAATAAAATATCTCACATTTTATAAAGCTAACGCAAAAGAATAAAAGGCCAAGTGTGGTTGGCCACCACCGTACAAACCTCAAAAAAAAATTGGGTAGCCGAGCTCTACCCTTATACAACCTGGATTACAAATGAATTACAAAATGGAATTCATGTTATGGTCTTCATTTCTTCATTTCTTCTTTCTTCTTTCTTCTTTTGGTTCATTCTATTGGTTCCTTCTTTTGGATGGTTGGAATGTGGTTGCTCCAAAGGATTCACATGGTACATAAGATGAAATCTTATGACCAATGCTCATCCTAACCCCCCACCCCAATAACATTCATTCCAAAATCCTAATTACAAAAATTACATGAAAAGGAAAAGTAAATCTAACTAACACCTACAAAATAGAGATTAGCTAAACAAACCATACTAATCCCAAGCATGTATATTGGACTTAGTATGCCACATGGGTACTCAAGTTCACCTAGCCTATTGGATTATTCTTAGGGGTATAAGCACCTGTACAGCAAAAGCAGTTATATTTTTATTTATTACAATGCCCTTAAGCACAATCCCCTACAGAAAATAATAATTAGACTAAATCATCCTATCATTCATTCTATGCACATTCACCCTAACATCCATATTAAAATAAATCATCACTAAACAAAAGCAAACATCAAACCATGCACCACCCTAACTTAAAGCTAGAAATGGTGACTTATCCTAATGTGTGTGCTTTAGAAGGTTTGTGTGGTATACTTAGATATGGCTTCATAGTTTGAATTTTCTAAGTATGAAAAAGTGTTCAACTTAGTTTGGTGGTTTCATTTAAGTGTTTTAGTTTCTTTAGGTTGATTTTATTTTGTATTTTTTATTTGGTTCAAGTGAATCCTATAATTAGTTACTAAGTGTTGTAAAGAGAGGGAAAAGAGAAGATGACTTCTCTTTCCTTCCTTACCTTAAATAACTTCTAAAGTAGATTTAGGTTTAATTTTATTTAGTGAATGTTTTATTATATATTTTAATTAATCCTAAGTTTAGATGAACTCTAAACAAACCTATTCAAAAAGAAATCATTTTTAAGATTAAGCAAAGTGAATTAAGATCACAAAAACACACATCATTTCATTCTTTCCCAACATGTACAACATGCATATGAATGAATCTTAAGCATATCTATACATAGAAAATGATAATGTTTAGCACACTTTATGATGAATGCTAAGTGAGTTACTTAAGAAATTTGAATGTTTTATGATGCATGATTTTCATTAAGTAGAAGAGAGGTTTTCTTATCCATTTTCACATGCACACATGTATGTATGAAAGGCATAAGTGAGTACGACTCCATTGTTAACCAGGGGTGTAAGGTACAAGACCTACTTAGGGCTACTTAAAGCCTCGCAACCCCGGGGTTGTTTAGACTAATATACCACTTTCCTTAAATACAAACATATGTATAAAAGAAATGAATGGAAAAGAAAAATGCAAAAGTTTGACTTGATTGTTTGATTTGTTTATGCAATTTATATGTGCAAGTGTGGATGTCTTCTTAAGTAATAGCATATGAATGAATAGGAATAGGGTTAGGCAAGTGTTGTATTCTTTTCAAATGAAATATACACTTTGCCAAGTCCTATTCAAAACTATGTTAAAAGAAAGGAGAAGGAAAAGTACACTATGAACATCTTCATATTTATATCTACATGCAAGCTTATAAATAACCTATAAGTAGCATACTTTCAATTTTGATAATTGATTTATATATTTTTTTGAAAATAATTTGGATTTAATAGTGATAATAACCACTCATATTTCTATTTTAGACAAAACATGCAATTTGACATAAAGAAAATATTTTTTTTAATTTGATTTTTTGAAAAGCATGAATGCATGAAATTCATATGGCATACACATTTAGCATTTTGGGAAGGAACTAAAATGATGAAATCATGTAAACATATTTACCCTAATTAATTCCTAAAGACAATCTTATAAAATAAGAAAGCTTAAAGCAAATCAAATTTTTTTTTAAAGAAGGTTTGATTTTGTTTTGAATTTAATTCAATTTGAGAAATGTGAGGTAAGTTTGTTGTTCTTAACCCATTCCCACTTATGTTTGTTGTTTTAACTTATTTTTTAGATGATTGTATCAATTTTATGCTTTAGTTTGGTTAAGGTATGAATTAAGCATATTAATTATCCCTTACCAATACCACCTTTGTATAACTAATCAAATAATTATGAGCCAATGAGATGACATAAAATCTCACAAGGAATTTAAATTTTCAATGCACTTAGGAAGAAAGGGGCCTAATGCAATTTGGCTCATGATTAATGATTAATTAAACTAAGGGGTTTAAGCTTAAGTACTTTCAAAACACCTCTCACACATGTGAGTTGAGTTTTGATTTTTTTTTAATTATACTTAGGCTCTTGAACACATAGAATCTACCCAAGATAGATTAATCAAGTTCTTGAAGGTTTTAGAATTTTTTGATTTAATTAAGGGGTAATTAGTGAATTAACCCTTAATTAAGGTTGGATTAAGGAATAAAAGGGGGTTTAAGGAATATCTTAAGGAAGGTATCCCAAACTTATTTCCTAAATCTCATATTCACTTAATCAAAACTTAATTGACTCAATCAAAGGGTTAAACTACTAATTATGTCCTTAATTAAGCTTAATTACATAAAGGGGTAATCAGGAATTAATCAAGAAATTCCTCTAATTAAACCACCAATAAATCCTAAGAAAATTAGGGGAGGCAGAAGTCATCCCACTAATTATTCTTAAGAAGTTTGGAATTAATTTGTGGTGTAATTAGAGGGTAATTAGCAAATTAACATTCCAAATAAACCCAAATTTATAGAGAAGAACTATTTAAAATCAATTAAAATTAATTTTAGAATATTCTATATTTAATTATCTTTCCAGTGTAATTTATTTCATATTTTTTTGATTTTTCTAGGCTTAAATATGAATATTTGAAGTTTCCTTGATTAATTAGAACATTTTAATCAATCGTATTTAATTTTCCGCCACGCAGCCACCGAACAGGCATGCGCTTTCCATAGAATGGTGGGATTGGGTCTTTAACTTGTCACATCATAATGCCACATCAGCAGAGGTGCTACACGCTTCTCCTCACCCATCCGATCAAGGATCGGACGTCTGAGGTTAAAGCTGGGGATCTAATGGGGAAATTAGGGATTTGCATGGATTTAATCACGAACGTCCATCCAAAATGCACGGATGGATGACCATAGATTCATCCCTATAATTCCCTATAGGAGAGGAGATCCGTCCATCTTTTAGGACATGATCCAAGCTCGATTGAGCTTGGATTGGATCCAAACTCAACCCACACCATCAACATGCAATCTATATCAAATTTAATGGCTAGTTTGTCATGCAATGAAAATTTCTTTCATAAAGCTCCACATTATGGATAAATTAAACTCCAAAAAATGGTTTACCTCATCGGAGGTGATCACCGACGCTCGACTCCCTTGGAGAAGCTTGATCTAGTGGAGATGAAGCTTTGCTGAGAGTTTGAAATCTTAAGATTGGATGGATGCTTCTAGATACCAACTCCCCTTTGCCTTGAGCTCGGCATTGATCAAGGTGACTCCTCCCTTGCCTTAAAAACTTAGGAAAGAACTTAGGTTAGTTTGATCGAGCTCCCTGAGAGTGGTTGCAAAGGGAATTAGGCTGATATTGAGTGTAGGCTAAGTTTGATTTTTAGTGAGGCTCCCCTATTTTCAAACTATAAAACTGAGAAATGGGAATTTTGAAACCACTTGAGAGAGCTTGGGAAGGCTGAGGAATGGCTTCTTTCCCTAGGTTCAATCAAATGTGAGAGTGTTGAATTGAATTCAAATTAGGGGGAGTATATCTCCCCCTTTAGCAATTAGATAGCCACAAGCCTCCTTATTATTTTGATCCAATTGACCATCAAGGAGTGGGTTTTTTAGGTCGTTTAGTGTGTCCTTGAGTGGTTTGGCTAGAGGAGTGGAATGGTGAACTCCCCATGTTCTTAAAACAAGTGGAGGAGGAATTCCATGTGGCCACTTTCAAGCACATGGTCAGTTTTGAATTTGGGTTGAGTTTTGGCTGACCCAAACCCATTGGGTCATGTGCACTAGGTCCATTAGTGACCATTTGGTCCACCAAGAGGATGCCAAGTGTCCATGAAAAGGAATTGACCAAATTCCAAGTGGTTTTGATTTTGTGTTACCCTATGGCCTAGGGGTAAAATGGTCATTTGACCTTGATTTCATATTTGGTATGATGAAAAATAGGTTTTTATTGAATTTGGAGTTGATTTGATATGATTTGGCTCATGTTGACCCATTTAGGTCAAAATGGGTCACTTGGTCAAGTTGACCAAATTAGGTCAAACCAAGGGTTGGGTCAAGTTCATATGACCATTTGAAATGTTTTGGTGGCTTTGGTTTGATTCAATTTGGTTTAGGTTTGGTTCAAATGAGTTCATTTAGGTCAAATGGGTCAAGTTGACCAATTTGGCCCATTTAACCTATTTGGGTTAGGTCTTGGGTTGGTTTAGATTTAGTTGACCATATGAAATGGATTGATATCTTTGTTTCTAATCAAATTTTAAGTTTGAATTTGGCTCAATATGACCCTTTAGGTCAAGTTGGGTTCATGGTCAATTGGGTTAGGTTTGGTCTAGTTGGACAATTGGGGCTTTGGTCAAGTTCAACAAGTGATTTGGAATGAACTTGACCCATTAGTTTCAATTAATTTGTCTTAGATCAAGTTTTGATGCATTTTGACTTTTTAGGTCATGTTGGGTCAACTTGGGTAAAGTGGACAATTGGGCTAGGTTAGGCTCAAATGTTGACTTGGTTAAGTTCAAACATTGGTCATGAATGAACTTAGGTCAATGGTTTCAATCAATTTGGCCTATGGTGAATTTTGGCTATGTTGCATTTCATTTTGGCTAAGTATTGACTTGGTTTGACCCAATTTAAGTAATAGATCATCTCATGATGATTGTTGATCATGATGAGAGGTTTAGGTGGACTTAATTCAATCCAATTTGGTTAGGATTAGAATTTGACTCATAAGGGGTACTTTAGGTTACTTTGGGTCAAGTGAGCCTAAGTTAAGTTAAAAATTTTGGTCAAAGCTGATTTTTTGAAATTCACATATGGACTTAAGATTGAAATATAAATCCATTTGCAAGTGGTTCGAAGTCAAATAGTTTTGTTTCATTTGACAATTTCAAGTTCAAAGGATGAACATGAATTTGACTAAGGTATGATTTTGTTTGAATTGATTTGGAGTTTGGTGATTGCATTTTATATTTATATTTGGGTTCATGATTGTAGGATTGATTGAATCATGAAGAAAAATCAAGAGTTTGGCTTGATTTGAATTAGATTTGGCTAAGTTCAAGAGTTTGACTTGAAAGACTTAGGTTGAACTTTGATTGAATTTGAGTTTGATCTTTGGAGTTTGTTTTGGTTTTTTGAATTTATATTTCATTTATATTTGTGAATATAAATGAGAATAAAAATGGGTTATGAGAAAAATTTTGAGGATTTGAAGTGGTTTGATTTGATCTAGGCTAAGTCCTTAAGAGAAAATCAAAGTGACTTAGGAAAGATTTTGAACTTTGGATTTGATAGTTGATTTGATTTAGAATTTCATATATGAGAATATAAATGAGAATATAAATGTGCTGCGAGAAAATTTTGAGGGTTTGAAGTGGTTTGATTTGGGCTAAGTCCTTAAGATAAAATCAAAGTGACTTAAGAAAGATTTTGTGTTATGAATTTCAATCATGGGTTTCAATCATAGGTTTCAATCATGGATTTCAATGAAGTAGAATTAATTTGAGTTTGGAGAAAATCAATTAAGCGGAATTGATTTAGGTTTGATATTGATTTGATTAGGAGTTTGACTTGAAAGAAGGAAGTGAGGAGTGTGGTCTAAGTTATAGGGTAGGCAAATTTTCCTAACACCCCTAAAGCATGACCTATTCCTATGGCTAACTCTTCTAAGTCTCTAGGGTTAGGTTGAGTGTCCACCTAATCACTAGATGTGTCTTAAGACTAAGGATCTCTTAAAGCCTAAGAGAAGTCTTATGTCTAAGATGGAAGGGTTGAGAGCTCATTCTAAAAATGAGGTCAACAATACTTAAAAGAAAATTTATTACTATTTTATAAGCTTCTTTGACTTAATACATAATTGTTTAATTTATACCCTATTTTGATGTGATTGTGTGTCCATATATTTGTCTAGAACTATCAAACTAAGATAACAAATATGCAAACCTTCTTTAATTCCAATATGCTAATCATATCCAAGATAAAAGAGTATATATCCGCAAGAGAGGAAATGACCTCACAGCACTAAGTGGAGAAGAATTTAATGATTTTAATAAAGTTTTTTTTGTCTATTTTATGAAGGGTTATGAAGACCTCCCTTAAGAATTTTGTTTATCCTGAATTGTTAACCTAGGGCACCACCAAAAAGATAAGTTGAATTAATAGTGCTAAAGAGATTTTGGTTGGATTGTACTAAGGGAGAAACTTTAAAAAAGTGATAAGAGGGCCATGTATAAGTGCACTCAAATTAATTGGCCATGACTAATTATTGAATTTTATTCTAGACAAGCTCTATCATGTTATGATGGTAATATCTATTGATTAGCTTTTTATATGAGTTAATAGACTTAAACTTGATTGATGGTGGTAGGTGTGGTGTCTATTTTTGAGATGTGTATGGGAGACACCATGCAAATATGAGGGGGTACTTATTGAAGTGATTGGGTATGACATTGAGGTATGATGTACTATCTTAAAAGATAGAGACATCACCCTTCAATGGACATAATCACCTAACAAGGACTCCCAAGGCATGATGGATCTTCGAATATACCAAATATTTTTCCCCTACTTTATATGGATGAATAAAGTAGAGTTTATATTAAACTGGGTTCTAAAGTTTCCTATGGGGGCAAGCCCCCATAGTTATTTACATCCTAAGGAAGGTGAATTCCTTAGGAATACTCTTGATTAAAGTAAACAATTGTTGTCTCAAAAGATTTCAAGGGTAAGGCTATCAATAAATTGGCTATATTTAGAAAATCAATCGGAATAGATCAAAAGGAGATACATATTATCGAAGCCAAAGGAAATGAGCATGGATTACTCATGATACTAGGAAACCTAGGGGGCATCCTAGCCTATCCTATGGTTGGGCTTTATATGTTTGAAATTGAAGAGGATTATTTCTTTGAGTTGAATTTTATTAGATTGCTAGGGTTATAATCCACCAACATAAGGTTATGGAAATGCCTAAGAGGTGAGGATTTATGCTTATAGCCCGAAGGAAACAGCTACCCGAAACCTAAATCTAGAGAGCTTTAGTAAGAGCTATACAACAACCTAAATCTAAGCGAAAGTGGGTAAATGATTTACCTCTGCAAGAAAGAATAAACTACATGACTGCTGAACTTATAATCACCTGGAGTGGTAGCCAGTTAACTCCCCCTATGCTTTAAAACCATGTAAGTAAGTCATATAGTTTTCTAAGATAGTTGAGTTGTTATTATTTAGAAAGAAACTAAAGTCCTTGAGCCCACTCCCTAAGAGACTAAAGTATGAGTGGTATGAGTAATGAATTAGTCTAATACAAATCTTTTCAATTTTTATTTGATTTTGGACACTTCATTTTGATAAAGGTCATAAGATTTTGTATGCTTAATTGCATGTTGAAATGAATTATGGGCTAAATCAAAAGGGAAGAGGGTGAAGCTCTAGTAGAGTTGTCATAAGTCAATTTGCCCCATATGTGTAAGAATGAAGGCCCCAATTTGCAAAAGTGATTCAATATGATATGTATGGTGTGAGACATACAACATTCAGTTAAGGGGTTACTAAATCTTTTAATTATCTTGATTTAATGCCGAGGCTTTATGTGAGGTTATGAGTTACTTAGAAATTTAATTAAGAGTTGTAGTTGGGGTAAAAATTTTAATTTTTTACTAAGAGCCTAATCGCATCTAGGCCATACATCCCCCATAACACTAATCCTAATTCCTAATACAAAATTACATTAAGAATAGGAAAAGTAAATCTAACTACACATGCAAGACAAGTGTTAGCTAAACACACCATATAACCTAAGCAGGTATATATATAATTTTGACTTAGCACCCTGTACATAGGTAACCAAGTCCACCTATCCTAACTTGGATTATGCTTAGGGGTTAAGCATCTTGCAAGCAAAATATTTATATTTATTTTTAAGCATCCCTCAAGCATAATCTTCTGTAGAAAATATGATTAGGATAATCATGGCCTAACATCCAGTCTATGAAGCATACACCCTAACATCTAGTCTAAAATAATACATCATAAAACAAAACATAGATCACACCATGCACCACCATAACATAAAGCTTAGAAGTGGTGACTTAATTCTAAAGTGTATGTATTAAGGCTTGTGTGGTATTCCTTAACTAAGCTTTATTATTATTTTCTAAGTATGAAAGGATGTTTAATCATATGGGGTTTATTTCACTTTAAGTGGTTTAATTGATTTGGGAATTTTACTTAGCATTTTCTTTTATTTCATTTGACTTACACTTAGCAACTAATTGTTATAAAGAGTGGATTACTCTCTTTCATCCCTACCTTAAGTCACATCTAAAGCATGACTTATTAAATATTTTAAATTAATCCTATGTTTAGGTTCACTTTAAATAATCATATTCAATAAGAGAGGCATCTTGAGATTAATTGAAATGAATTACTATCACATGACACATGTTCATTTATTTCCTTCCATCATATGTAACATGCATATGACTAAATCCTAAAGTATACCTACACATACAATATGTCTTAGCATACTTAAATGATGGATGTAAGCATACACATTTGGAATTTAGATATTTCATTTGGTTGAATCATTTTATCATATTAATTTAAAGCTCTATCTAAATTCTTATATAAAAATACATAAGAATGAAGTTAAATAGGTACATGTCATTATTGACTAGGGAAGTGAGGTAATCAAATGACCTCCTTGGGGCTAGGTAAAGCCTCGTATTTCTAGGATCCAAACTATATACCCATTACACTCAAACATATGTAAGTTTATACACATGAACATAAGAAAGAGAACTTTAAATCACATGAATGATTCAATCACTTGAACAAATATGAATGCATGTCCTTTTTAATAGAAAAGGGGATTTTCATTCATTAGCTAAATGCACATACAAGTATATAAAAATTTTAAGTGAATACTTTGCCATTGTTAAATCAGGGGAGTGAGGTAAAAACCTCCTTGGGGCTACTTAAAGGCTTGCATCCCTGGAATGTCCATACTAGATATACCAACTACTCTTAAATACACATGAATGTGTAAATAACTACAATAATGGAAAAATCATGCAAAAGTTGTATTTGATTTAATTGAATGAAGATTTTTATTCATTAGCTAAATGCACATGCAAGTGTATAAAAGCTTTAAGTGGATACTTCACCATTATTAAACCAGGGGAGTGAGGTAAAGACGTCCTTGGGGCTACTTAAAGCCTTGTGTCCCCGGAACGTCCAAACTAGATATACCCACTACTCTTAAGTACACATGAATGTATAAATAACTACAAGAATGGAAAAATCATGCAAAAGTTGTATTTGACTTAATTGAATTATTTATATATATGTGAGCTAAAGTTCTATCTAAGTTCCAACATAGAGATACATAGGAATGAATCCAAATAAATGTTATTTCCTTTTCAAATGAACTGTACGCTTGTTAATATTCAAAGTTCATGTAAATCCATGAAGATTCATGAAAGAGAACTCCATATCACATGTTCTAAGCAATAGGCACATGCAAGCTTATGAATATTTAAAATTATCATCACTCCATATATTATAATCGATTTATATGCTTTTAAAAATAATTTTTAATTTAATAGTGATATTAGCCACACATATTTTTATTCAAATCAACACAAGCAAGCTTGACATAAAAGAGATAATTTCATTTAATTGATTTTTTTTGAAAAAGATGAATGCATGATTACAAATGACATACAACATTTAATATGATTGGAAAGAAATAAAGAGACTTAAGCACATAATTTCATTCAATCCAATTAATTCCTAAGAACAATCATACTAAATAGGGTCATTTAAAATAAACCAAAATTTCTTAAGGTCACTTTTAATTTCATGTTTAATTTAAATTAATAAAAGAGAGAAAGAGGTTTGCTAATCTTAATCCCATTCCCATGTGTGAGTTAATTTTATTTAATGAAGAGTAATTAGATTGATTTTATGGATTAATTAAGTTAAGGTATGAATTAAATAAATTAATTAAACCCTTACCTATGTTACCTTAAGATAATTAATCAAATGATTATTAGCCAATGTAATATGCAAATGAATTGAGAAGTAAATAGCAATGATCCTATGAAATGAAGGGGCCTAATGCAATTAGGTCACAATCATTGATTAATTAAGCGTAAGGAACTTAATTACTTTTATGGTTTTCTCACACATGTGAGCTAACCATAATTTCACTAAATCTCTTTAGGCTATTAAACACCTAAAGGCCTACCCCTGAATTAATTAGGTTTAGATCCATTTTAAAATTTAATTAATCTAACTAAGTAATTAAATAGTTAATTAATTCCTAATTAGTTTCTCTTGAAAAGTAAAGGAAACTTAGAGAAAGGATTAGGAAAAGACCCCAATCACATTCCCTAAACTCCCCTATTATGTCATTGCCAAATGAGTCCGTCATCTAAGCAACCTCAAAAATTTTAAAACCAATTGGATGATTAATTAGGGAGTAATTAAGTTAATTAAAATTTTAATTAAACTTTAATTAAGCCAAAATCACTGTTCAAAATTAATTAAGGATAATTTTAATGGATTCCCCTTTAAAATACCTTTAAAATGAGCCATTGTTTATATTTTTTTTAGATTTTTTATAATTAGTTATGAATTATATAAGTATTAGACTTAAAAAAGCAATTAAATAACTTAAGTAAGCCTTAATCTCGTTCGTGCCACATGGCGTGCTAACACGATGTGTTTTCCACATGGCGCCTGCGGGATTGGCTATTAAAGTTCTCACATCTACGGTTGACTCAGATGGCGGTGGGATGCTTTCCTGTGTGGCCATCAGATCTAAGATCAAATGACCATGATCAAACACGTGACTAAAGAGGATCAAACAGCAGATCTAGCGTGATTTAATCAGAGTCGTTTGTTCCAATCACACAAAATGGATGGCACATGATCTCTCTTCCTACGAACGATGAATGATGGAGCCTACCTACCATGGATCGCTTGATCCGAGATCACTCGAGCTGAATTACTCCAAAATCAACCCACACCTTCGTACGAGGGATCCAAAAGGATCCAACTGCTATGATGGGCTCATATGTGAATTTTCTTCATAAAAGACCAACCCATTTTCTCCCTAGAGCTCAGTTTGAAGCAATTACCTCATTGGAGCTAAGACTGATGGTATGTATGCTTTAAGAAGCTTCGTCTAGAATAGAGGAGGCCCTCTTGAGCAGCAATTGGATTGGTTCCAAGTGGATCGCTCGATTGGCCAAGAACGGTGCTTTGGAGCTTCAGCTTTGATTGAAGTCCATCCTCGAGTGGATTTGAAGCTTGGTAAATTACTTGGGTGGCTTCGACAATGTGCATGGAAGGTGTGTGTAAGAGGAATTGAAGTTTGGTTGAGAGATGAAAAAGTTTGGATTGGGATTGAGCTCCCCTATTTTGGCTACGCACGGGAGAGGAAAATTCAAAGTGAGGAGACCTTGGGGAAGCTCTGAGGAGTGCTAGGGCATTTTTCACTTTGGAGCTTAGATGAATCAAATTCATGTGAAATCTAGTTTGAATTGAGGGGATATATCCCTCAATTTGTTAAGGCTGGATGACGATTGTTTCCCATTTTTTGGCACCACGCTGCAGAGTGGTCGCCATCATGCCACATGGCTTGTCTTAGTTGGAGGAAGGAGTGGGAGGTGGCCCAAGGCTTGATATGGTTTGATCTCCTTGCTTGGATCCAAAGGGTGCTCAGTTTGTAAGGGAGGTGAGTTGGCTCACCTCCCTTTGGTCCATGGCAAGTTCTAGCCCTCTTAGGGTGGGCTAGGAGGTTACCCCAAATGGGGTGAGTGAGGGATGCCAAGTGATGGGAGAGTGGACTTTATTATTTATGGGTGAATCCTATGTAAAGATGGTTTGACCAATGGACAATGGCTTGGATTGGATTCACTTGGATTTTGGGCTGACCCAAGATGGGTTTGGGTTGGGTTTGATCAGCCTCCAATTGGTCATGGGTTGGTTTCATGGGTATTGGCTCAATTTGGTCATATGGGTTCAATTTGGGTCATGTTGGGTTAGGTTGACCAATTGGTCAAATTGAGTCAAACCAAAGCTTTGTTTAAGTTCAAATGATGATTTTAAGTGTTTTAGTTAAAATGGTTTCAATCAATTTGGCCTAGGTTTGATTTTGGCTCATTTGGATTCATATAGGTCAAATGAGCTAAGCTAACCAAATTGAAAAAATTAGCTAAATTGGGTTTGGTTAGGTGTTGGTTCATGTTCAATTGGTTGATTAAAAATGATTGTAGGCTTTGGTTTGAATCAATTTAAATTTAATTTGGATTTTTGGCCAGTTTGACCTTTTACGTCAATTTGGGCTAGGTTGGGTCCAATTGACCAAATTGGAGCTTTGGTCAAGTTCAATAATGAATTTGGAATGAACTTGTGCCATTGGTTGCAATCAATTTAGGTTAGATCATGATTTGACCTATTTTGCCCTTTTAGGTCAATTTGGATTAACTTGGGTCAAATGACCAATTGGACTTGGTTTGGCTCAATTGAGGGTCAAGTCATGTTCAATCATTGATTATGAGTTAGTGTGATTCAATTATTTCAATCAATTTGGTGTAGGATGAGTTTTGGCTAGTTTGGGTTTCATATGGGCTAAGGGTTGACTTGGTCAAATGACCAAGTTGACTTGGTTTGACCTAATTCAAGGTAATTGATCATCCTAGGGTAATTGATGATCATGGCATGAGACTCGGATAGCCTTGGTTCAATCCAAATTGGGATCAAAACTTGGTTCATATGGGTTATTTAGGCCACTTTGGGTCAAGTTGACCTTAATGGGTCAATTGACTTGGTTTTAGCTTGATTCAAGTTTAGTTGGATTTATATATGAGCTTAGGATTGAAATATAAATTCAACTACAATCGATTTAGACTTGAATGGGTTTTGGCTCATTTGAAGTTTTCAAGTTAAAAAGGCTAACTTAGGTTTCACTTGGGCTGACTTGAATTTGTTTTGATGATTGCATGTTTCATTTATATTTGTGAATATAAATGAAGGAATAATTGATTCAAGAGAAAATTCATTAGTTTTGGCTTATTTAGATAGGTTTTGGCCAAGTTCAAGAAATTATCTTAAAGGGCTTGAATTAAGTTTTGATTTGATTTTGGGTTTGGTTTTGGTTGTTTGAATTTATATTTCATTTATATTTGTGAATAAAAATGAAGATATAAATGATTCATAAGAAAATTACTTGAGTTTGGAGTGATTTAGAAGAAAATTTGACTAAGCTCATAGAGGTAGGTCAAAAGGGCTAGGAGGGAAATTATTTAGTTTAATTTAGTTTTGATTGTTGGAATGTGGGTTTCATTTATATTTGTGAATATAAATGAATGAATAATTAATTTATAAGGCAATCGATTGGTTTTGGGTTGATTTGGGTTGAGATTTGGTTAAGCTCATTGAGGTGGGTCCATATGGCTTAGTTTGGTTTGATTTAGTTTGATTTGGTTTTGGTCATTTGAGTTTATATTTCATTTATATTTGTGAAGATAAATGAAAATATAAATGATTCATAAATGGATCAATCAAATTTGGGTTGAATTGGGTGGAGATTTGGCTAAGTCTATGGGATTCAATCATAAGGTTTATGAAAAAAATTTGGACTTGAATTTGATCATGGGATTGAATCATTTGAAGTTGGATTTGAATTGGAATTTGATAGTTTGATTAAAGGATTGAATTGATATTTGAGAAAATAAAATGAATTGGGATTGATTTCAATTACAAGGCTAAGTCCATAAGATGAAATCAAGGCTTAGAAGGGTTTTGAATTTTCATAGATTTCAATCAAATGTTGTGGTATTTAGATTTGAATTTGGAATTTGAATTGGGATTTGAGGTTTGGTTTGAGATTTGAATTTGGATTGTATTTGAGAAGGTGCACATGGATTAGGTTTATTCCATGGGGTGGATGATTCCCTTTAGTCTTAAGGCATGACCTAATCCTATGGTTAACCCTTCTAAGTTTTTAGGCTTAGGTTAAGTGTTCACCTAATCACTAGAAGTGTCTTGAGACTAAGGGACTCTTATTGTCTATAAGAGTTATAGATCTATGGTGAGGAGGTTGAAGACTCACTCTAAAAGTAAGGTCAACAGTGACAGCTTTTTTGTGAGATGAAAGAATAAAAAGGCTATGGATAAATTAATATTTAAAGATGAGATTAGGAGCTTTTGGTGCAATGTTGAATAGTTTAGTGTAATCTTTTAATAGAACATTCAATATCAGTTAAGATTGAGGTAATTTAGATTTATTTAGAAGATATATTGAGGAAATAGGTTTTAGGTGAATTAATGGCTGAAAATTATTATAAATGGTTATCTTATGATAAGAACTAATGATCTGAAGTAGATAATTGAGACTATTAGATTTTGTAAAGGTGTCAATGGGTAGAGAAAGAGACTAGATCATAGTATTTTTAGTTCAGTCGATAGCTTTTTGTGAAACTTTGGAGTGAATGAAAGATTTGGGATGAATGATTGCTAGTCGTGAAAAATGTTAAAAACATGAAAAATAATTCTAAAAAAGTTAAGAGCAAGAGATTAAGAGAGTAAAGATCAATATAAAATAAATTAAATATAACTATCTTATCTCACCAAAGAAAAAGCAAAACTTAAACCACCAAGCATCAAGCTAACTAAAAGAGCAATGCTCCAATAAAAAAGTCATTCAACAAATGAAGTTACAAGCATTTTAACCCATATTTTCAGGTATTGAAAGACTCCAAGGTTAAGAATTTTGAAGGAAAAAATAGAGGAAAAAAAAATGTAGAGTTAATGGACTGTTATGAAGGAGAAGATCCAACTACTCATGTCCAATACTTTCTTCATAACATGGCTAGCTATAAAAACTTCTAGATGATAAATAAAAAATAAATAATATTAAAATATAAAATCTTTTAAATGATGGGCTATTTATTGAACTTTTACTTAACCACTTATAGTTTGGCCAATTCTTTGATTCCTTTGATGAGCATTAGCCTTAGTTCCAATAATTAGATCTTTAATTTGATTTTTGATCCATACAATATTTATTTTCTTAACTTTTACAATCTACTATATCATGGACGCCCCTCCATCCTAGAAATGTTTTCCTTCAAGCATTGGAGCCTTCGCCAGTTAAATTTTGATATCTTTAATTGAATGATTAAATTCTAAGTGCTAGAGTGAGAGGCTATATTATTATGGTGTTTTACATGTTTGCCATTAAAAAAGTGTTCATTGAGCTTATGATGATGCGATAATTCTCATATATGATGCCAAAGTAATGTTTGCTAAAAAATTTATTATAATAGAATAAGATTTTATTTTATTTTATTTAGTCTTACACAATGATCTATTTATATATAGCTAAGATAAGATCATAAAAGATACGCGAGTTTTTATGTGTAAATTTTTTTTAAAAATAAGAGAAAAAATTATGAGGTGTAGCTTAGTTGAAATAATCCACTATATGAAAGATTATAGGAATACACCATTCCTTTCAATTATAGAAAATGTGATTATAAAATTATAAATTATTAACTCAACATTTTATGTGTGTAGTGAAATTACTAGAAATTTGGTGATGAAAGATTAATATAGTTGAGCAATGATGATCATCAATGTTGATAATAGTAAGCGGCAGTGAACATTGGCATTAGTTGACATAAGGCGATGATGATCAAGAGATTATAGTTGACAATAATGGCCATGCAATAGTGGTTGGGAAATAGTAGTTGGACTACGACAATTATTAAGGATGATCATTGGTGTCACTATATTGGAAAAATTTTAGTATTTCTTAGATTTTTAAGTTCTCTTTAATTTTCGTTCACTTCTATATGTATATTATTTAATAGTGACATTCTAATTATTTTAATCATGAGTTTCTTTAGGTATTGAAGTTCATTTATAACACTAAACTAAAATGACTTGGACTTATTGGATTCCTCACCTAAATACACTCATTTTAATTATACACAAAAGGATTCAAAGATTAATTCGGTCTTTCAAATGATATCATAGAGTTTCAAACTATACTTTTGAATACTTATGTGTGACTATTTAAACTTGGATTTAGACACTTTTTGTGTCATTGGGTTTGACTCATTGAAATATTTTGACTAAGTTTATTTAAGACATAGTTCATATAGTACCAAAGTATATTTTGAAGATTTTGGATTCACATACTTGCATTAAGATCCATGGTTGATTCTAGAAAGAAAAATGTAGAGGGACAAGTTTTGAATTTTTTTAAGATTTCTATTACATAGTATACATTAATATGTTAGACTTATCTTCTAACTCCCCTTATTTATAGGTTTAAAATAAGATTTACTACTATATAGAAGAGCAATTCTGAGTCATATAAATTAAATTATATATCAATGTTTAATAACACTTTTTTTTTGTAAAAATGTATAAGTGTTTTTAGTTAATCTATCCAAATAATTGTGTAACTATTAATGAGTCTAAGCATAGCATGAGATCTTTGAGAATGAATTCCTCCATGTTTATTGGCAAGTTCATTTGATTGAGCAAGTTATTAGGGAACTGACAACTTCAACTATAAAATTATATGAGCAAATACACACTTTATATATGATTTGATACTCGAGAAGAAAATTCATTAACTGAAAGAGTATATGAATGAACTAAAGAGAAGCAGAGAAAAATACAAAAAAATAATTAAATTATCATTAATTAAAGTAATTAATTTAAATTTTATATGCTTAAAAACTCTATTATGAAAACTTCCCAACAAATTAAAAAAATAATAATATAGGAAACATTTAAATGGTATATTAGATTACTTAGCCTCTCTGTGAGCAAGCAAATGAGTAGATTTTTGTGATATATCTCTCACATAAAAAACAACAAAGCTATATATTTTATTGCTAGTTTAACTCAATAGTTTTAGTTTTGTAGTTTTATGAGAACAACCATTTTCATAATAGAGTATTTGTTAATTTTAATTCGTTAAGTGGTGCCCACTCTATAGAGTTTTATTTGATTTATTTAAATTTTTTTATTTTTTAATAACAAAAAATGGGTATTTACATACATACCACACAATTCTTATGTATTTACATATCTAACACCTAAACTTTATTTTTTACATATATAACACATTAATCTTCAATATCACATCAAAAATATCACCACTCACTTTTTAAAGTGAAGTATACCTTTTTAAGCATAGAAAAATATTAGATAAATAAGTATCTAACTTTAGTTGGCAGATATATAAATACATAAGTATTGTGTGGTATGTATATAAATCTTCCTAAAAAATGGCTTAATTGTTGTTTGGAAAGTGTTTTATTGCTCAAATTGTACCTTATATTACATGGGCACATGATCAGGAAAGGGGGCCTAAATGTAGTGATTATTTTAAATTAATTTCTCATGAAGTTATTGTTATATTTTCTTTCTTCATTTATTTTATATAAGAAAATTGGAGGATAATTCCATTTTTGCTATTTGGCTAGCAAAAGGGTAATCAATTTTGAGAAAAATATTTAGAAATAGTTGAATTTAAATTCGAGAATAAGTTTTTAATGGTGTATATTGGTTTGCATATAATTTTTTTATATAAAATTAGGTCTTCATTTATTAGAATTTAGATTATAGCGAGTTTTAAAGAAATATAAATTATTTTAAATGAGTAATTATTATTTTATTAGGCTAATTAAGAAATTTATCTTATAGAATAATTATTGTATTCTATAAATTTATTGGTATTAGAGATTTTATTAACATTTTAACTTCCATAATGATTTTATAAACACATAGATAGTGAAATAAAGTTACGATACAATGAATATATATATATATATATATATATATATATATATATATATATATATATATATATATATATATATATATATTGAAAACCTAAATGATACAAATCATGAGATCTAATCAAGTTGAAAAAAAAATCTTTTAATCTTGATTTGATATTACAAAAGTTTGACCATCCTCAAAATTAGAGAATATGATGATTTAATACACAATTAATTACAATTTATCACTTGAAATAGTAGGAAGAGGTGATGATGTACACCAAGGATATTGGGCAATGGGCAATGATGTTGGTGAATAAAAATGAGTAGTGTTTGGAGAAGGACACCAATGAATAATGTTCTACTAGGACTTTGGGTGGTCTATTGAGTGCTCATAACTTTTGAATTGAATTCTTAAAGTTGATTGTATTATAATCAAGCTAAATAGTCAATGTAACACCATTTATGCAAATGGACTTGTATGTATTTAAACTAAAACCTGAGCTTAATTAGGTTAAAAGAATTATTAATTTAGGTCCTTAAGACTTTTACCTAACATAAACTAGTCTAACTTGACCTTAATTATCCCATTAAACCTAGATTAGTTATCCAAATAAGCTAAATATGGTCATTACTAATGCTAATAATACCCTTCACTTACCTCCAAGCTAAAAGTTAATATCACAATCATCCACATATAGAATCCCTAAGTTGTATTTAGCAAGTTATGATCATTAAGGAAAGTTTAGGTAGAAGCAATAAGAGAAAGTATAAGGTCAAATATTCTTTACAAATTCCTAACTTGCTTCCCCTTAAACATATATATAGCTACGGTGTTTTATTTTTCATTTGAATGAAAAACATGTTGTTGTTGGGACACCACATAGATCCGTAGATGTACTCATTAGGGTGATCGGGTATGCTATTGAGGAATGATATACTATCTTGAGAGACTGAAGTCACCATCCTATAATGGACCTAATCATCTAATAAGGACTCCTAAGGATAATGGGTTCTAATGTAGAGATCTTTCCTTTTTACAGAGAAAGTAAAGTAGGGTTTATTTAAACTGGGTTCATTAAGTTTCCTATGGAGGCAATCCCCCATAGTTAATTACATCTTAAGGAATGAGATTCTTTAAGGATACTCTCGATTAAGCTAAATGATCATTATCTCCAAAGATTTCTAAGATAAAACTATCAATAAATTGGTTATTTTTGGAAAATCAAGTGGGATTGATCAAAAGGAGGGAGTTATTATTGAAACCAAATGGACATTAGTAGGGGATGCTCATGATACTAGGAAACCTAGTGAGAATCCCAAACTATCCTATGGTTGGGTTTTATATTTTTAAAATTTAAGAATAGTTAACTGTTTGAGTTGAATTTTTATTAAAAATCTAGGGCTTACACTGCAACACAGGATCATGGAAATGCCTAAGAGGTGAGGATTTATGCTTATAGCCTGCAAAGGGAAACATCAACCTCGGATCCTAAATCTAGGGATCTTTGGCGAGGGCCAAGGCACGACCTAAATCTAAGGAAAAAAATGGGTATATGGTTTACCTCTGCAAGTGAGGATAAGCCACCTGACTATTGGACTTACAATCGCCTGGGGGTGGTCGCCAACTAACTCCTCCTACGATTTTAAATACATGTAGGAAAGTCTTATGCTTTGCAAGATGGCTAGGCTATTATTTATTTATAAAGGAGACTAAGTCCTTAAACACACTCCATAAGAGACTAGATCATGAAGGGCATGAATAATGACTTAAATTTAATGCAAATTTTATTAATTTTTATTTTGATATTTGGACATTTTTATTTGACATAAGCTATGGGATTTCATATGCCTAATGCATGAGAAATTGGTTATGAGCCAAAATCAAAAAGAAGGAGGTGTTTTTTCACCATGGTTCTCAAAGGTCAAGCCATTTTCTCTGGCAAAGGTGGAAGCCCTCCATTAGTAAGAGTGAGATAATATGGTTTATGCATGATGTGAGACATACAACATCTAGCTAAGGGGTTGCTAAATATTTTATTATCTTGATTTATATTCTAGGCTTTAAGTGAGGTTTTGAATTATTTATTTTAATTTTGAGTTGATTGATTGGATAGAAAATTTATTTTTCCTAAGAGTCTAATCGCATTTAGGCCATTCAACAACCATCAAATAATTAAGAAACTAGAAAAATCGTGCCATCCTAATTACACAATCATAAACAGAATAACAATCAATTTATAGAATTAGCACAAAAGGATAAAAGATTGGTGTGGTCGGGTAGCATCGTACAACCAGAAAGAAATGTGAGTAGTCGAGTTCTACCCTTATACAACCCAGATTACAAATGAATAATTACAATTTAGAAGGAATTAATGTTATGGGGGTCTTCTTTCTTCATTTCTTCCTTTCTTAATTTTTTCCTTTCTCCATTTCTTGCTTGCTTTTGATTTGACTCGGGATGTAGTTTACTCTAAAGCTTCACATGGTGTATAAGACATGGTCTTATAACCAATATTCACCTTAATTCCCCCATAACATTCATTCCAAATCTTAATTACAAAATTTACATCAAAATAGGAAAGAAAAATCTAACTAAACCTATAAAATAGAGATTAGCTAAACATACCACACAAACCAAGCAATTATATGAATAATTTGGAATAGGCACCCCACACATGGGTAACCAAGTCCACCTATCCTAAATTGGGTTATGCTTAAGAGTATAAGCAACCTGCACAGCAAAAGCATTTATATTTTTATTACAGCCCCCCTTAAGCACAACTCTCTACAAAAAGCATGATTAGGCTAATGTTGGCCTAACATCCAGATTACATGTACCCTAACATCCAGTCTAAAAAATATATCATAAAATAAAATCAGGAATCAAACCATGCACCGCCCTAACATAGAGCTAGAAATGATGACTTAGCCTAATGTGTGTGCCATTTAAGGCTTGTGGCATGTCTTAGCTAAGCTTTAAGGTTTGAATTTTCTAAGTGTGAAAGATTCAATTTAGATGGTGGTTTCATTTTAAGTGATTTAGTTGATTTGTCAATTTTAATTGGTGATTTTATTTGGTTTGAATGAACCTGCACTTAGTTACTAAATGTTGTGAAAAGAATAAAAGAGAACAGAACTTCTCTTTTATCCCTACCTTAAAACATTTCTAAGGTAGATTAATTAATGAATTTTATTTAGTGAATGTTTTATTATGTGTTTTAATTAACCATATGTTTAGATTTGCTCTAAATAGCCATATTTAATTAGAAAGACATCTTAGGATTAGTTAAGGTGGATTACTACCACATAACACACACCCATTCATTTCTTTACACCATGTATACCATGCATATAAATGATCCTAAGCATACATACACATGCAATGCAAATTTTACCACACTTTGATGATGAATGCTAAGAGATTTGATTTGAAAATTTGGATATTCCATTGATGCATGTTTTTGTTATGTAGAAAAGGGGGATTTTTTATCCATTAACAAAATGCACATTCACATGTATAAAAGTTATAAGTGAGTACATCACCATTATTTTCTACACCATGGACGTAAGGTACAAGACCTACTTAAGGCTTCTTAAAATCTCGCAACCCTGAGATATCAAGACTTATATACCACTTTTCTTAAATGCATGTAGATGTAGAAAAAGAAATAAATGGATGAAAAATCATGCAAAAGATTATGTTTGATTTAGTTGTATAATTTACATGTGTAAATGTGAGGATCCTTCTTAAGTCATAACATAGAAATGCATAGAAATAGATTTAAGCAAGTTTTGTGTTCTTTTCAAATGAACTATACACTTTGTAAATCTATTCAAATCCATGTTAAGAGAAGAGAAGAAAATAACATAAAACACATATTATTCTATAATCACATGCAAGTTTATAAGTACTTATAAGTAGCATCACTTCATTCATAATCTTTGATTTATAGGTTTTAAAAATAATTTTTTTGGTTTAATAGTGATAATAGCCACTCATATTCTTAATTTTAGCCAACACATGCAATTTGACATCACAACAACAACAAGCCTTAATCCCACTAAGTGGGGTCGGCTACATGAATCCTTTTTTTCCATTGTGTCTTATTATGTGTCAAATTCTCATTTAACTCATGTATACTAAGGTCATTTTTTATACATCTTAACCAAATATTTTTTGGTCTACCTCTACCTTTCTTAACATAAGGCAAATCTAATGTATCTACTCTCCTAACCGGGTCATCGACCGATGCTTTATGTGGCCAAACCATTTAAGGAGACTCTCTCTAATCTTATCTACCATTGGAGCTACTCCAACTTTTTCAAAAGAAATGAATGCATGATTTCATATGGAAAAAAATATTTAGCATGCTTGGAAAGAAATAAAGTGATGTAAGTATATGACTTCATTCACCCTAATTAATTCCTAAAAATAATCCTATAAAATAAGATCATTTAAAGTGAATCAAAATTCTTTAAGGAGATTTTATTTTTGAATTTGATTTGACCTAGGAAATGTGAGAAAGTTTTGCTGGTCCTAATCCATTTCCCCATAAATGAATTGGTTTAGTTTAATTTTAGAACAATTAGGTTGATTTTATGTTTTATTTAGGTTAAGGCATGAATTAAATCCATTAATTACCCCTCACCTACACCACTTTAACATAATTAACCAAGCAATTATAAGCCAACATATGATATGCAACCACATGTAACTTAAATTAGCAATGCACCTAAGAAATAAAAGGGTCTAATGCAATTGGCTCACAATTATTGGTTAATTAAACTAAAGGGTTTAATTAAGTACTTTCATAACCATCCTACACATGTAGTTTGATTATGATTTACTTTGGAATCCTCTTAGGTTATTGAACACCTAAGAATCTACCCAAGAATTAAATAATTAAATTCTAGAGTGATTTAGTTTTGAGTTTGATTAATTGAACTAATTAATGAAGTGATTAAGTCATTAATTAATTTCCAAATTAATTAAGTATTTATCCAAATGAAATAAACTTAGGGGAAAAGATTGGAAAGAAATCCTAATCGCATTCCCTAAGTCCATTCACTATTTCATTATGATTAGGAAGCTTAATTAATAAATTTATCACTATTTACATGTTAATTAATCATTTAATTAATTAAAAAAGTGATTATGAAATAAGCAATTTTCCTAATTAATCTAACAATAAATTCCAAGAAAATCATGGGAGGCAGTGGTCATCCCACTAATTAATCCCAAAAAGTTTCAAGTTAATTACTAGATTAATTAGAGAGTAATTAACTTAATTACATTTCCAATAAAACCTAAATTGAGTTAAAATAACTATTCAAAATTAATTAATTTTAATTTTCTATTATTCTTCTCTAAATTATCTTTAAAATGAGTGTTTATTTATATTTTTTTAGATTTTCCTATAATTAGTTATTAATTTTGGAAGTGTCAATATTAAAATTGGATTAATTAAGCATAATTAACCCCATAATCTCATCGAGCAATGTGGCGGCTGACGCGACGTGCTTTCCATGTGGCAATGGGATAGGTTATTTAAGTTATCACATCTATCTACTGAGTCAGTCGATGGTGGATGCGCTTTCTCTACTGGTCGTCCGATCTAAGATCGAATGACTGGGATTAATCCTGTGGTTTAGGCTTAAATCAAAGGGGATCTAGCATGATCTAATCACAGCCATTTATTCTAATCATGCGAAATAGATGGCATGTGATCCTTCTCCTTCGCGAGTGATGAGCGTTCATCTCTCCCCATTCAATTTGAGCTCACCCAAGCTCGAATTGGGATCAAAATGATCCCACACCTTTGAAGGGAGGAGGGATGCACATCTAGCGATCAAGATCCAATGGGGTGACACTTTTCTTCAAAAAAGACCAAAGCAAATTTTCTTAGCTACAAGCCAAGAAATTACCTCAGAGGCTATCATCACTCCAAAGGAGGTAGCTTGCCTAGTAAAGATGAAGCTCCAAAAGGAATTGATTGATTTGAAGATGGCGGTTGACTAAGCTCCCCTTCAATGGTGATCGAGCTTGATCGAAGTAGTGCTTCTTCTAGCTTGGAGACTTGGAAAACATCTTGGTTGAGCTCGATGAAGTCCACTGATGGTGTGTGCAAGGTTAGTTTGGTTTTTATGGAGAATTGGATGAGTTAACCTCGGGATTGATCTCCCCTGTTTCTGCTTTAAGTGAAACCGAGAATGGGAAATCTATGGAGCTTGGGAAAGGCTTAAAAAAGCTTGGGGAGGCTTCGATTGAATCTCCTTAACTCTATGGAAATGAGTCCTTTTTGTTTGAGTGGGAATGAGGGGGAGTATATCCCCTCCCCCCCCCCTCCTTGGATCGGATGGCCATGAGTAGTTTTACCATTTTTTATCAATGGTAAGGATTGGGTTCACAGTTTGGGTTGCCAAACATCCCATGTGAGTCATTTTAGGTAGTGGAGTGTAGGAGAGTGGATGCTCATGTGCTAGGTGAGTGCATTTGGTGTCCAAGTGTTCAATTTCCATTGAAGGGGTTAGTTTAGCCTTGACTTGAGTCATGGCCTACCCAAGTTCATTGGGTTATGTGCACCACCCTCCTTAGTGTGGTCCTAGGAGGATTCCAAGTGGCCTTGAGAAAGAAATGATTAAATTCCAAGTGAATTTGGTCATAGGATACCCTTTAACCTAAGGGCAAAATGATCATTTGGCCATGAGTTTGATTTGGGCAGATTTGAAATGATTCAAAAATGGGTTGGGCCAAATTTCAAGTGATTTGGAGTTAATTTGGTTTAAATTGGTTCAATTTGACCCATTTAGGCCAAGTTGGGTCAAATTAGGTCAAACTATGGGTTAGGTCAAGTTCAAATGATCATTTAGACCATAGGGGTATTATTGGTTTGGTTCAATTTGGTTTAGATTTGGTTTTGGCTCATTTAGGTTTATTTAGGTCAAATGGGTCAAGTTAATCAATTTGACCCATTTGATCCAATTGGGTTAGGTCATGGGTTGGTTTAGGCTTGGTTAATCATTTGAAATGTATTGCAAGCTCTGGTTTCAATCAATTTTGGTTTGGTTTGATTTCAAGTTGATTTGACCTTTTAGGTCAAGTTGGGTTCATGATCAGTTGGGCTAGGTTGAGTCTAGTTGGTCAATTGAAGCTTTGGTCAAGCTCAACAAGTTATTTGGAATGGATTTCATCCATTGGTTGTAATCAATTTGGCTTAGATCAAGATTTGACCCATTTTGACTTTTTAGGTCAATTTGGGTCAACTTGGGTCAAGTTGCTAATTAGGCTTGGTTTGGCTCAATTGATGGCTTGGTCAAGTTCAGTCATTGATTATGGATTGGTTTAGATAAATGGTTTCAATCAATTTGACATATGATGGATTTTGGCTAGTTTAGGTTTTATTTGGGCTAAATGTTGACTTAGTCAAAGGCTAAGTTTGACTTAGTTTTACCAATTTGAGTGATTGATCATCCTAAGATGATTGTTGGTCACAATGTGAGATTTGGATGGGCTTAGTTCATTCCAATTTGGGTTGGATTAGAATTTGGCTCAAAAGAGTGCTAGGTCACTTAGGGTCAAGTGAGCCTAAATGGGTCAATTGGCTTGATCAAGGTTTGATTCAAGTTTGGTTGAACTCACATGTGGACTTATGATTGAAATATAAATCCAATTGCAAGTTATTTTGAGTCAAATGAGTTTTGGTTCATTTGATAATTTTAAGTCAAAAAGGGTGAACATGGGTTTGACTTGGGTTAGTTTGATTTTGGCTTGGTGATTATAGTTTGTGTTTATATTTTGGCATGTGATTGAAGGAGTGATTGTTTGAATAGAGAATCCAAGGTTTTAGATTGATTTGAGAATGATTTGGCTAAGTTCGAGGATTTGACTTGAAAGAGTATATGTTGGATTTAAGTTGGATTTGAATTTAAGTTTTGAATTTAGTTTTGGTTATTTGAATGTATATTTCATTTATATTTGTGAATATAAATGAGAATATAAATGGATTATGAGATAATCTTTTGAGTTTGGAGTGATTTGGATTTGATTTAAGCTAAGTCCATAAGATGAAATCAAAGGTCTTAAGAAAGATTTTGGGATTTGAATTCAATCATGGGTTTTAATCATTTGATTTGGATGATTTGTGATTTGGATTTTGAAATTGATTTATGATTTGAGAAAATCATTTGAGTTGGAATTGATTTAAGAGTTGGGTTTTTGGAATTTATTTATGATTTAAAAATCAATTGAATTGGAATTGATTTGAGATTTGAATTTTTGGAATTGATTTATGATTTAAGAAAATCATTTGAGTAGGAATTGATTTGATATTTGGTTTGAAAGAAGGAAGCTAGGATTGGGTTTAAGCAATAGGGTAGGCAAGTCCTCCTAATATCCCTAAGGCATAACCTATTCCTATGACTAACTCTTCTAAGTCTCTAGGGTTAGGTTAAGTGTTCACTTGATCACTAGAAGTGTCTTAAAACTCTTAGTGTCTAGAGGAGTCCTATGTCTAAGATGGAGAAGTTGAGAGCTCACTCCAAAAGTAAGGTCAACAATAGCCTCATAAGCTTCGTGCCACTTGAACCTATTTAACCACCACACCTCTAAGCTCATCAGAGCTTTGTCATTACACAACCATACCACCCCAAAGTTGAGAAGAAGCTCTTTGCTTGATATTGAAGTTCCAAGGAAGCTTTAAGATCAAAGCTAACATTTCCACTGTATTAGCACCATATTATATCTTAAGTATAATGAATAGCCCTTATCTAGTAAATTGAGCATGTAATTTTCCCAAAATCAAGAGTTGAATCTTTCACGTGAACTTCACCATGCCTAAGCCCTCTTCCCTCTTGTAATTCAAATCAACCCTGCCTTCTGCCAAAATTTATGTTGTTTATCATGTGATTTCCCCTCACTCCCTTTGCTCCATTTGTGATTTAAAAGGATTGAGGACTAGGGCATCACAAAATTCTCCCATCAAAGCCATCTTGACATGCCATAGCAACCATATTCATCTATGTGTATTAGTCTCTTCCTTATAGCCATTGACACCCCTTCTTCTTCCTCTTTCTAAAATAGTAGCTGACAATCTCTCTCCCTCCTCCACTTTTCTCCCTTCCACATTGATATCGATCAGTAGTCAAGTTCTTTTCACATTTCCCTTTCAATTAGAAACCATCATTTTATGTTGCAAGCAGTTGTTAATGTTCCCCTTATCAACCATTGAAGTGCTTATAAGTAATTTATTTTTTTAGTTCCTTCTTTTTTTTGCAGAATTTATTTTGATTATTTATTCTTATATAAGTATTTTTAATGTTAATATTTAATTATTATAATTACTCATTAATAAGATAGAGTGAATATATTCAAACTATTGTCCTCATCTTTTGATAATTATAGTTATTTTGATCTGGTGTAAGGCTAATCATATTAAATATTATTTGTGTTAGTTAATTAAAATGTTATTCAAGTGTTTGATAATTGGATTGGTGAAAACACAATTTAAAGCATATGTCAACATAGTCCTTGTAACAACAATGATTACTTGAGAACTCATTTAGAAAGTTTCAAAATATTAGGTTGTCCTTTTTTAATAACTAATTAGAACTAATACATTTTTATATGCCTATAATTAATTAGAGGTTTGTAATATGTAGGATCTTTGAGTTGAGTCTACTGAATGTTGTTAGTTGTACCTTAAATAATTATGAGTTTTGTGCCACTCATCTTGGGATAAGTAACTATTATTTCTTAGAGAATAAACGTACTCTTTTTTGTTATGGGTGTTAATTTTGATAATTATTTTATATTCTTAGATATTTGATAGATTGTTAATCGTTCTTTTAATACTCCAATATTGTTCTATACATTTATCAAATTTTTTCCTATTGTTCATAATAAAATTTATCATGTGATAGAAGTTAGAGGTGCTCCCCTTGACTTTAAAGGCAAGCTTAAAATAACTATTAATGAGTTAAGATAAGTTGGAAAATCTATCTCTAATTTTAATATGTAATTTATTAAACAAAAGCAATGTTGATTATTTTCTAAGATTTCTTTATAGTTTAAGGATTGTATTGCTTGGATTCATTAAAAAATGTTAGGTTTAAATTTATTCATAGTAGTTCATAAACTTAAAATCAAACCTAATGTTGCACTTGTTAAACAAGCACCATTACATATATAATAAAAGATTAAGAAATTGATCAAGACTAATGTTATTTGAAAAATAAATTGATGAAGATTAACATTATTTGGAAAAAAAATCTTGTTGGTTGCTTGGCATCGTACCTATTAAGAAAAAATATTATCTATAATTGACATTAGGGATCTAAATAATGATTATCCAAAAGATTAGTTCTCATTACCTATATCGAAGCTTATGGTAAATATAAGTTCTTTACATGCAGTTTTCAACATTATGAATTAATCATTTGGTTAAAATCAAATTAAAAAAACTATTGGAATTCATTGTTATAGAGTAATGCCAATTGGTATTAAAAAAATATTAGTGCAACTTATCGACATGATATGCTGCATATCTTGGATATATTTATCCATGATCAAGTGAAATGTTATGTTAATGATCTTATGATCAAGAGTAAAGACAAAGATAACTATATATATGATTTAAAAATTATATTTGAATGAATATTATTATTAGTATTACTATTATTATTATTATTATTTATTTGATAATGAACCATCTAAAGTGTGTATTTAGGATGACATTAAGATAGTTCATAACATTCATAGTTAGATATCATAAAGTCTACTATGATATTAAATCCATATTTTAAAAAATTTCTTGAAAGTATTACATATTTGAGATCATTTCATGAAAGGTAAGCATTTTTAAGACACTTCATTTCTTTTTATTTAGAAGATGACAACATTTTACAACTAGTTTTAAAAAAGATTTTGAGTTTTACTAGGATGGTAAGTGTTAGAATGCTTCCAACATCATGAAGTAGAATTTAATATCTCCTTTAATTTTGGCTACTACTATTCCAAGGAAGCTATTAATCTTTATGCAACAATTTTAAAAGAATCTCTTGGACTTTATTAACTGTAACTTATAAAATGGTAAAAAGAGTGTGCTATATTTCTTAAGTAATTATTCAATTCTAAGTAAGATAAATTACCCACCTAGTGAGAAATAGTACTTGGACCTAATTTTTGTTATGTGAAAAGTTAAGGTCTTATAAGCTTTCATATAAGGTGCATTTAAATTCTAAATTCAATCCATTGTAGGGTCTTATGACTCGACATCTATGATTTTGCAGCACTTTGATATAACTTTTATACCCTTATTTCATGTAAAAGGTCAAGATTTTAATGCCTTTTTAGCACTACAACCAATTCTTATTAATTCTTCTCTAAAAATGATGACTTACGAGATAAAGAGATTATAGCTTTAGAGAGTTAGAAAAGTTCTACACAATGAGACAACTTTAAAAAAACACAATAGACCATAATGTACACTCCTAGGGAAAGCTAGCTTTGCATTAGCTTATAACACCTGAGAAATAAATTTAGGAATATTCTTATCAATTATTATAGCATCATAGAAATAATAAGTATAGTATAAAGCTCTAATAATTGGTTTAGAATTAAATATTATAATAAAAATTAAAGAAATTAAAATATTATAATAAAATTAAAGAAATTAAAATATTTAAAGATTGTTAATTGGTTATAACCCATTTACTATAATTTATGAAGTTTTAATGCTAAAATTATGAAAATATTATCAAAACACTATGAAGTTAAGCATCATGATGTCGTTATCATAAATAATAAAGAGGATGAATGGAGATAATCATTCATTAATATTTAAAGATTAAAAACTCCCTCAAAAGTCTATTATGCATTAGATTAATAAGAAATACATACATACATATATATATATATATATATATTAATAAAAATATTATGAACATGATGCATGCTAGATCATGTTGTGCTAATTAATTTGGCTATGAAATTGAAAATCAAAAGGTTTAGACATTATTGATTCTTAATGATTAAAAATTATTTAAATATTACATATTAATATCCTTAGTGTCAAGTAAAAGGTATAGTTTTACAATAGCTTTAATGTTTTACATCCAAAAATAGCTTAATGGTTGTTTGAAAAATGGGGCATGAATATTGTTAAGCCTGTTGATCATCATTCTTGTAGGGTCACATATTCATCTTACTAGTAATTAATTACTACTTAAAGTAGATAGGAGTAATGCAACTATGAGAGTCAATGCCCACAATGTATTCCAATTTCTTAATGGCAATAATATATATCATTTTGGTATACCTAATCAAAATATATTTGATAATAGGCCTATGGTGTTTATTTTTGGATGTATGGGGCACCACAGACTGAGGGGATACTTATTGAAGTGATCAGGTATGATATTAAGGTATGATGCACTATCTTGAAAGATAGAGACATCACCCTTCAATGGACCTAATCACCTAATAAAGACTCATAAGGCATGATGGGTCTTCGAATGCACCAGAGATTTTTCCATATTTTACATGGATGAATAAAGCAAGGTTTATATTAAAATGGATTCTAAAGTTCCCTATGGAGGCAATCCCCCATAGTTAATTACATCCTAAGGAAGGTGAATTTCTTAAGAATACTCTCAATTAAAGTAGACAATTATTATCTCCAAAGATTTTAAGGTTAAGACTATCAATAAATTGGCTATATTAGAAAATTAAGTGGGAAAGTTTAAATGGAGAGATTTATTTTGGAAGCCAAATGGAATAGGGAATGCTCATGATACTAGGAAGCCTAGTGAGCACTCTAATTTATCCTATAATTGGGCTTTATATATTTAAAAGTGAAGAGAATCATTTTATTTGAGTTGAAATTTTATTAGATTACTAGGGCTTATAATCCATCAACACAATGTTGTGGATAAGCTTAAGATGTTAGGATTTATGCTTGTAGCCCAAAGGAAATAGCTACCTTAGATCCAAAATCTAGGAAGTTCTAACACAAGTTAGAACATGACCTAAATCTAAGTGAAAATGGGCATAAGGTTTACCTCCATAAGAGAGTGTAAATCACCCGACTGGTGGACTTATAATCACCGGAGTGGCAGCCAGCTAACTCCTTCTATGCTTTAAATCCATGTGGTCTGATCATATGAAATTGGAAGATTAGTTAGGTTATTGTTAATTTATAAAGAGACTAAAATCTTTAAACCCACTCCCTAAGAGACTAGAGCATGAGTGGTATGAGCAATGACTTAATCTATAAATACAAACTTTTTCAAATTTTATTTGATTTTTTTACTCTTCATTTTGACAAAGGCTATAAGATTTTTATATGCCTAAATGCATGATAAAAATGGATTATGGGATAATCAAAAGAGAAAGAGGGTGAAGCTCCATCAGTAGGGGTTGCTCTCATGGATCAAGCAGTCCCTATGTTTGTAAGAACCGAGGCCCTTATTTTGCAAGAGTGACTTAAGATGCATGCATGATATTAGACATACAACATTCCGCTAAGGGGTTATTAAATCTTTTAATTATCTTGATTATGTCCTATGCTTTATGTGAGGTTATGAATTATATAAAATTTTAGTTATGAGTTGTAGTTAGGTAAAAGATTTATTTTTCCCTAAGAGCCTAATCGCATCCAGGCCACACATGAAGACATCATTCATGAAGAAACTAGGAAAAGCATGCTATTTTTATTGTGCAATTTAAACATGACATCAATCAATTTTATAAATCTAACGTAGAAGAATAAGAGGTCAATTCAATCGGGTACCATCATACAACCCAAAAAGAGAAAATGAGTAGCCGAGCTCTACCCTTATACAACCTGGTACATAAAAGAATAGTTACATTATAAATAAAAGAATGCTATGGGCACATCTTTCCTCCTTTGATTTTGTAGGTTTCAAGGCATCACATGGCACCCCAAGACAGTCTCACTACTGCTCATCCTAAACTCCCATAGCACAAATCCTAATTCCTAATGCAAAATTACATTAAAAATAGGGAAAGTAAATCTAACTACACCTGCAAAATAAGTATTATCTAAACATACATACATTCTCAAGTAGTTATATTTATAATTTGACTTAACACCCTATACATGGGTATCCAAGCCCACCTATCCTAATTTAGATTATGCTTGGGGATTAACCAACCTGCAAAGAGAACATTTATATTTATTTTTAAGAGACCTCTTAAGAAAAATCCCCTAGAAAAATATGATTAGGCTAATCACAACCTACCATCCAATCTACGAAGCATACACCTTAACATCCAGTCTAAAATATACATCACACCATACACCTCCTTAACATAAAGCTAGAAGTGGTGACTTAATTCTAATGTGTGTGTATTTAGGCATGCATGGTATGTCTTGTTAGGCATTAGTGTTGTAATTTTCTAAGTGTGAAGGATTCAATTTAACATGAAAAGTTAGTTTCACTTGAAGTTGTTTTATTGATTTGAGAATTTTAATTTGTGTTTTGTTTGGTTTCATGTGACCTACACTTAGAAACTAAGTGTTATAAAGAGAGAAAAAGAATTTCTCTCTTTCATCCCTACCTTAAGCTACTTTATAAAGCATGTTAATTTGATTTAATTCTCTTTAGTGAATGGCTTGTTAAATGATTTAATTAATCCTAAGTTTAGGTTCACCTTAAATGATCCCATTCAATATGAAAGATATCTTAAGATTAACTTAATCGAATTACTATCACATGACATATATTCAATCATTCTTTTTCATCACATGTAGCATGCATATGATTAAATCCTAAGTATACATATACATACAACATATTTTAGCACACTTGAATGATGAATGTGGATGTGTACATCTAAAGTTTATATTTTTTATTTGATTGAATTATTTATATTAATTAAAAACTCTATCCAAATTCTTATACAAAAATACATAGGAAAGAGAGCTCTAAATTACATGACTAATTAATTCAACAAGTCGTTCATGAATGCATGGATTTTTTTGATAAAAGAAAATGGGTTCTAATTTCATAATTAAATACACATACACATGTATAAGAGACATAAGCTAGTACATGGCATTGTTAACTAGGGAAGTGAGGTAATCAAATGACTTCCTTGGGACTAACTAAAGCCTCATATTCCCGGGATATCTAGACTAAACACTTGCTTTTCTCAAATACATATGGATGTTTACATAAATGAAGGAAGAAAAATTAGGTAAAGATTGCATTTTTATTCAATTAAGGAATTTATTCATATGGATTAAAGTTTTATCCAAAATTTAATGTATAAATACATGTAAATGAAATCAAATAAGTATGTGTCACTGTTAACTAGGAAAGTGAGGTAATGAAATGACCTCCTTGGGGCTAACTAAAGCCTCGTATTCTCGGGATGTCCGGACTATATACTTATTAACATTCAAATACAAGTAAAACCACACATGAATTGAATTTGGATTTAATAGTGATAATAGTCATATATATATATATATATATATATATATATATAAATCAACACATGTAAGCTTAACATAATGGAAAACCATTTGATTTAATTAATTTTGAAAAGATGAATGTATGATTTCAAGTGATATACATCATTTAACATGATTAAAAAGGAATAAATAAACATAAACACATGATTTCATTCAATCAAATTAATTCCTAAGGACAACCATGTCAAATAACACCACTTAAAATAAACCAAAGCTTTTTAGTGTCATTTTTAATTTCATGTTTAATTTGATTTAAGGAATATGAGAAGAAGCTTGCTAATCCTAATCCCATCTCATGTTTGTGAGTTAATTTGATTTAATAAAATGTAATTAAGTTGATTTTATCGATTAATTAACTTAAGGTATGAATTAAATTAATTAATTAACCCTTATCTATATTACCTTAAAGTAATTAACTGAATAACTTTAAGCCAATATGATATGCAAATGAATTGAAAAGGTAAAGTAGTAATGGTCCTAGGAAATGAAAGGGCCTAATGTAATTGGATCATAATTAATAGCTAATTAAGCTTAAGGAACTTAATTAAGTATATTTATGATTTTCTCACACATGTGAGCTAAGCATAATTTTCTTAAATGTCTTTAGGCTATTGAACACCTAAAGATCTACCCTTTAATTGATTAATTAGGTTAAGATATGTTTTAAGTTTTAATTAAACTAATTAAGTAATTAATTAATCAATTAATCCTTAATTCATTTCTTCTTGAAAAAGTGAAGGAAATATAGGGAAAAGATTAGGAAATAGGCCCCAATCCAATTCCTAAGTCTCTTCAGTGTTAAACAAAGATAAATGACCTAATTAATTAATTAATTAAGTTACTGTTCACATAATTAATTAGCATTAATTAAATTAAGAGAGTAATTAAGGCTCAATTGGTTAATTTTGCTAATTAATTAACTAATAAATCTCAAGAAAATTAGAAGAGGTAGAGGTCATCCCCTTAAACAATCTTATAAAGTTTGAGGTTGATTAATTAATTAATTAAGAGTAATTATGCTAATTATATTTTAATTAAATTTTAATTGAGCTCTAATTACTATTCAAAATCAATTAAGGATAATTTTAATGGATTCCTCTTTGAAATACCTTCAAAATGAGTATTTATTTATAATTTTTGGATTTTTCTATGACTTGTTATGAATTTATAAAGTTTTAGTCTTAAAAATATATTATTTAGCCTTAATTAAGCCTTAACCCCATTGACACCATGTGGCACGCTGATGTAGTGCACTTTCTACGTGATGCTACAGGATTGGCTATTTAAGTTATCACATCCGCGGCTGAGTCAGCTAATGGTGGGATGCACTTTTGATCTTTGCCATTCGATCTCGGATAGGATGGTGCAGATCAATCATGTGGTTAATAATGGATCAAATTAGATGGATATAGCATGATCTAATCATTAATGTCCATTTTAATCATGCAAAATGGATAGTGTGTGATCTATCAACTCACAAGCGATGAAAGATGGAGGCCATCCTCCATTGCTCATTCGATCTAAGCTCAAATTAGCTCCAAATGGAACCCACACCATGGCATGAGAGATCTAGGAAGATCCAACAGCTAAGATCGACTCACATGCACATTTTCTTTACAAAAGACCAACACATTTTAAGCTAGAGTCAGTTTTCATGGAATTACCTTGCCAGAGCTAAGACTGGTGGCATGCATGCTTCGGGTAGCTTCATCTGGTTGAGATGAAGCCATGTTAAGTAGAAATTGGATCAATTCCATGTGGATCATTCAGAAGGCCAACTCCCGTGCTTTGGATGCTCAGCTTTAATCAAACTCTGACTCTAATGGGTTTAGAGCTGGGGAAACTTCAGGTAGTCTCAATGAGGTGCATCGAGGGCATAGGATCGAGCAATTTGATTTTGGTTGAGGAAAGAGGGAGTTGGGATCGAAGGATGAATGCACTATTTTGGGTTCACTTGGGAAAGAGGAAATCCAAAGAGGGAAGCCTGGGAATCGCTTAGAGCTCACAGAGAAGATCAAAAATCAAACAGGAAGCTTGACGATGCGAATGGTGTGCTTTCTTGTGTGAATTGAGGGAGGATATACCCCAATTCACTATGATGGATGAACTGGATCAATTCCCTATTTTCGGCCAGCCAGCCATCATCAGGGCGCTAGAGTTGTCCCCATTAAGTCCATGTGGCTCATTTTGGTTGGAGGAAGGAGTAGGGAGCTCAAGGTGGGTATGGCTGGATTGCTCCTCCCTTGATCCCTTGGTTCTCAATTTATAAGGGAGGTGAGTTTAACTCACCTCTCTTTGTTCCAAGACAAGTCCTTGTTCACTTAGGATGGGCTAGGTGGGCAGGTGATACCCCATTTGGGGTGAGTGAGGGCTGCTAAGTGATGAGAGAGTGGAATTTGCCAAAAAGAAGGGTGGAATCCTATGTAAAGAAGTTTAGCCAATGGTTAATCACCTTGGATTGGACTCATTTTGGTTTGGGCTAGCCCAAGATGGGTTTGGGTTGAGTTTGGTCAAGTTCCAAGTGGTCAAGGCTTGGTTCCAAGAGGTTTGGCTCAATTTGGGTCATTTGGGTCAATTTGGGTCTATGTTTGGTTGGGTTGAGTAATTTATCAAATTGGGTCAAACCAAAGCTTGGATTATGTTCAAATGATGATTTGAAGTATTTTGGTTTAATTGATTTCAATTAATTTGGCATAGGTTTGGTTTTGGCTCATTTATAATCAAATGGGTCAAGTTATCCAATTTGACCAAATTGCCAAATTTACTTGGGTTGGGTGTTGGTTTAAACTCAATTGGTTAATTGAAGATGATTGTATGCTTTGGTTTTAATTTATTTGGATTTAATTTGGATTTTGACCCATTTGACCCTTTAGGTCAATTTGAGCTATGTTGGTCAATTATGTTCAATTGGCCCATTTTGGCCTTTTAGGTCAATTTGGGTCAACTTAGGTCAAATGGCCAATTGGGTTTGGTTTGGCTCAATTGATGGTCAAGTCATGTTCAATCATTGATCATGGGTTGATTTGAATCAATGGTTTCAATTTATTTGGTGTCGGATGAGTTTTGGCTAATTTGGGTTTCATATGGGCTAAGGGTTGACTTGGTCAAATAACCAAGTTGACTTGGTTTGACCTAATTTAAAACAATTGATCATCCTAGGGTGATCAATGATCATGGTATGAGGTTTGTATGGGCTTGATTCAATCCAATTTGGTTTGGATTAGAACTTGGTTCAAATGGGTTCTTTAGGCTACTTTGGGTCAAGTGGACCTAAATGGGTCAATTGGCTTGGTTTTGGTTTGATTAAGGTTTAGTTGGATTTATACATAAGTTTAGAATTGAAACATAAATCTAATGGCAATCAATTTGGTTATGATGGGTTTTAGTTTAATTAGAATTTCAAGTCAAAAGGGCTAAGTTGGGTTTGACTTGGGTTAATTTTAATTTGGCTTGATGATTGTAGGTTTCATTTATATTTGGATAGATGATTGAAGAAATGATTGATTGAAGAGAAAATCCATTGATTTTGGCTTAATTTAGGTGGTTTTGGTTAATCCTAAGAAATTAAATTAAAGGGTTTAAATTGGGTTTTGATTTGGTTTTGGTTTTGGTTTTGGCTATTTGAATGTATATTTCATTTATATTTGGGAAGATAATTAAGTATATAATTGGCTTATGAGAAAATCACTTGAGTTTGAAGTGATTTGAAGGAAAATTTGGCTAAGCTCTTGGAGGTAGGTCCAAAGGGCTTGGAAGGGAATTTGATTTATTTAGTTTGATTTAGTTTGATTTAGATTTAGTTTCTATCATTGGAATGTGGGTTTCATTTATATTTGTGAAGATTTGGATATATAATTGATTTATGAGAAAATTAATTGATTTTGGGTTGATTTGGGTTAAAATTTGGCTAAGCTCGTAGAGGTAGGTCCATATGGCTTAGGAAGGGTCTTGGTTTAACTTGATTTAGTTTGATTTAGTTTTGATCATTTGAATATGTATTTCATTTATATTTAGGAAGATAATTGAATATATGATTGATTTATGATAAAATCAATTGATTTTGGGTTGGTTTGGGTTAAGATTTGGCTAAGTTCATGGAGGTAGGTTCATATGGCTTAGGAGGGGTCTTGACTTGACTTAATTTAGTTTGATTTAGTTTTGATCATTTGGACATGGATTTGATAAATGATTGAGGGATTAAAATTATCTTGGAGAAAATCAATTGAATTTGAATTGGATTGGATTTGGTTAGGATTAAGTCCATGGACTTCAATCATAAGGCTTAGGAAGGGTTTTGAGATTGAATTTGATCATGGGATTGATTGTGAATTTTGGAAATTTGATTTTGAATTTGAATTTAGGGTTTTATTTGAGAAGGAGAACATTGATTTAGTTTAGGTTATAGGGTAGGCAAGTCTCTATAAGTCCCTAAGGCATAACCTACCCCTGTGGCAAACCCTTCTAAGTCTCTAGGATTAAGTTAAGTGTTCACCTAATCACTAGTAGTATCTTAAGACTAAGGAGCTCTTAGTGTCTATAAGAGTCCAAGATCTATGATGAGGAGGTTGAGAACTCTCTCCAAAAGTGAGGTAAATAAAAGGACCCCCAATAGGTGTGTGGTAAAGGCACACACGCATTAGCATTGTGAGATGATCAACAATGTCCAAGGATTACAAGCTAATAGAAATGATCTATACCTGGGCAGAGATATAGGCATAATGATCTTAGAGCAATGTAACTCAACTTATGCCAAGGGCATAAGAGAGGAAGGAGGGATCCATTGAGGGATCGGGTATATGAACCTTCCACTAGGGAAGCAGGTTCGGGTTATCCGTTGGAGATAAGGATTTGAAGTTGATTATATGATTTGTGGAAAGAAGATCCATAGGGGATTGGAATCTATAATCCATCAGGATGGGTTTATGAACCTTCCACTAGGGAAACAGGTTCGAGTTATACAAGTTTGATTTCATGGATGTATCTGTTGGGGATAGGAGTTTGGTTGGATTTGATTGGTAGGCATCCACTATGGATGAGGGTTTAATTTAATTTATTTGAATTTGATTTATGCTTAATTTAAGGGCATATATGCTAGGGATATGAGCTTGAGTTTGATGGGGATCAAGATTGGATTTGATGGTTGGTGGTACATAGTCACTAGGGATATGGGCTTGAATCCACTGAAGATTAAGACCAAGTTTAATAAGTTTTAATTTGTGATGGCTCCACTGGGGAGGATATAATTTGACTTGTTCATTTTGATTTGTTTGTATATGATTTGGGGCTCCACTAGGGAGAGGATATGATTTGGCTCCACCGAGGAGGATGATGTGATTTAGCTCCACTGGAGAGAATCAGCTTGGGTTTAATTTGATTTGAGTTTGAGGGATATCTACTAGAGAAATGGGCTCAGATCTGCTAGGGATATGGTGGATTTAATTTATGGAACCTATCAGTGTGCGATGGGTCCACTAAGAAGTGGCTATCTCAGCCTTAGCCTATCTCAGGTTTATAAATCAAAAGGGACAATCTATCGACCGCAGGGTAAGACCATCCAACCTAAAGGTTGTCTTTCAGTGTGCAACGATTAAGCTAAGAAGAAAGTGTAGCAGACTTAGATCTTTCAAAGTGCGGAGCAGTTGTTGGAGTGATCCGTTGGTAACATAATAAATAGAACCCAACCTAGGCCGACTACTGAGTGAATTCTATTGGGGGACTTATATCAACTCAAAAGTAACCAAGATTAATATCATTTTAATTTGATGGACTCTGTCAGTGTGCGATGGACCCATTGAGAAGGGGCTATATCAACCTTATCATATCTCAAATTTACAAGTCCAAAGGGATAGTCTACCGACTGCATGAGGTAGAGCTTACCAACCTAAGGGCTGCCTCTCTATGTGCAGTGGCTGAGTTAGGAAGAAAACATAGCTGACTTACATCTTCCAAAGCGGGGAGCAACCACTAGGGTGATCTGTTGGTAGCACAATAAATCAAACCCGACCTAAGGTGATTATTGAGTGAATGCCGCTGGAGAACTTATCAATTCAAAAGTAGTGAGGATTAATATTATTTTAATTTGATGGACCCTATTGGTGTGCGATGGACCCACTAAGAAGGGGCTATATCAACCTTGTCCTATCTCAGATTTACAAGTTGAAAGGGATAATCCACCAGACGCGGGGTAGAACTAACCAACCTAAGGGCTTCCTTTTGGTAGGCAACGACTAAGCTAGGAAGAAAACGTAGCAGACTTACATCTTCCAAAGTGGGGAAAAATTGGTGGGGTGATCTGTTGGTAACACAATAAATCGAGCCCAACCTAGGGAGACTATTGAGTGAATGCTATTGGGGGCTTATATCAACTCAAGAGTAGTCAGGATTCTATAGAAGTTTTGTCAACCCCAAGATCTTGTTTTCTTGGGAAAAGGTACCACTAGTGTTGTCCTCCTAATCCACAAGCGAATATACATTTTTTGCTTATATGTTTGTGTGGACCCTATTATGTGCGAGGGACCACACTAAGAAGGGGCTATATCATCCTTGTCATATCTCAAGCTTACCGGAATAAGGGAGAATCTGCATATCTGTAAGACGGATTCTCCAATGATAGGGGTGGCTACTAAGAGAAGGGGATTGTCCAATCAAGTGTAACATGGGTAGTGTCTAAATGAGGTTGTAAAGAATGTTATCCAAATAGAGTGCCCACAGGGGAGGTGCCGCTAGGGGTGTTATCTTGGACCCTATAAAAGAAATCCTATAGGTGTACGGTGGCCAATTCAACGATAAGGCATACCAGACTTACATCTACCATGAGTGGTGTATCCACTGGGTGAGTCATTGTCAGGATAGCGAGGACCAACCAATCTAAGGTGCTGGTGTGTGATAATCAATCTAAGAAAAAGGCGTGTAGACTTACATTTACTGATGGAAATGATCACTAGGATAGTCTATTATCGACGGGACAGGATATCCGACCTAGGGTGACTACTAAGCGAGGAGTCCCACATATGGACTAGACCCAGACTTGAAGTAGTCAGAAGGGAAGGAGCCATTGGGAGACTTACCCTAAGCCTCAAATATACTCGACCTAGTCAGTGTATGATGGCTAGTTCAAGAAGAGGTGTAGCAGACTTACATCTTCTTAAATGCAGCAGACATAAGGTAGCTTACGTGCAGTAAGGCCTACCAAACTAATAAGGTGCTCATCAGTGTGAAATAGTCAAGTTAGAAAGAAGGCATAGTAGACTTACATCCCCTTAAATAAGGAACCATTGGGGTGACACACTAGTAGGGTAACATGTTAGACCTAGAGCAGCTACTGAGTGAGTGTCACTGGGGCATTATCCCAACTCAAAGTAGCCTGAGATAAAAAAATATGTGTTTGTTTTATATGTGGTTGTGTGTAGTTTATGTTTGTGTCATGTCGATGAAGGATAAGATGTCGCTTAGGTTTCTTACACCTACCCTAAACACATCGTAGCAGATTCACAAACAAAGATGTTTTCAAAATAGAAGAGATGGAATTTGAGATGAAATTTTCATTTATGATTATTTTGAAATAAGATTTATGGATAATATCTCTTTAGGTATAGCCCATTGATTGGAAGCATCAGGCGCTCTCCCTTATGATTTATGAGCTGATAAGATCTTTCTTGGTAAGCCTTCTCTAAAGAAAAATAGCCTTCCCAAGTGGGTTCAAACTTGTTTCCCTTCTCGAGATAAGCAACAATTGGTCTCCTTAAAATTAAAACAAGCTCTCCTACTCAAAAAAACTCTTTGACGGACCAACTTGTTGTGAGCTTGAATCATTTTGGCTTTGTACAACTTGAGGTTCTTGCATGCCGGAGGCATCTCTCCTCCAAACCTTCAAACTCTTCTAACTACAACTTGGCATTCTTCTCTATTGTGATCTCATTACCCACAACTATCCTTAGTGATGGGAGTTGGACTTCTAATGGTAGAACGACTTCGAACCCATACACTAAGGAGAAAGGGGTACATTGAGTTGGAGTTGTGTATGTGGTGCGCTAAGCCCACAAGGCTTCAACTAACTGCTCATGCCACTATTACCTATTATCGTTGAGCATCTTCTTTAATATCTGGATGAGAGTTTTGTTGAAGGCTTTTGCCAAGCCATTTGCCCTTTGGGTAATAGATAGTAGAATATCTTTAATCTATGCTCTATCTCTAGGCAAAGCTATTGATTTTGGTGCTCTTGAATGTAGTGCCATTATCGAATATAATTAGTTGAGGCACCCTAAACCTATATATAATATGGTTTCTGAAAAATAGGAGCGTATGCTGAGCTATGACCTCTCTAAGTGAGATCACCTCTGCCCACTTGGAAAAGTAGTCGATGGAAGCTAGGATAAACTGATGACCCTTGAAGAAGGAGGATCAATCGGATCGACTATGTTGGTACGCCAACACTCAAATGGCCATGAGGCCAATGTTGGGTGTAGAATATTGGGTAGTTGGTGTAGGACCACATCGTGAACCTGACATTGATGGCATCGCCTAGCTACATCCATGCAGTCTGTGATCATCAATGGTCAATAGTATCCTAGTCTCTTGATCTTGACTTTCAAATTTGAACTGAATTGATGAGCTCTGCATAAACCTGAGTGTACCTCGGTCATGATCTTATGAGCTTCATGTTTGTCCAAACAACATAATCATATATAATTGATGGACCGTCGGTACAAGGTGTCATCCATGAGAGCATAGGAAAGAGCTCTCTGCTTCACCTGATGTGCTGGGGACTTCCCTTGAGGTAGTTTGCCTATATTTAGATAATCCATGAATGGTTGCCTCCAATCTAACTCATTATCTTTTTTGGCAAGGGTAACCTCCCATTCAAGAGAGAGTCTCTCGATGAATTCAGTGCCAATAAGGGATAAGACTTATCTAATTTGGACCCTTATTGGTATGGACTCATCTTCTAGACATGCCAACTCCCTGGCAAGCTTAGCTAAAGTATTTGCTATGACATTTTCTCCTCCAAGAATCTTGTAATGGCAACCTCTGGGATTTGGGCGAACAGCTTCATTGTGTAGTTGTAGTAGTGATGGAGCTCAGGCTTTAGAACCTTGTGGGGCCCAGTGATTTGGTTGATGACTAACTAAGAATTATCGAAGATGTTGATATTCTGGATTCTTAGAGTAACAACTTACTCCATACTAAAATTAGAGCCTCATATTCAACTTCGTTATTGATGCATGGATTGGATAGATGATATGAGAATCTCAGCGCATCACAGTTCAGAGTTAGGAGAACTATTCATACCCCTGCTTTTCTTGGGATAGTAGATCATGGTTCTTCTCCTCTTTGAGAGGAAGCTGCACCATCAAAGTAATATCTCCTTGTGGTGAACGCTAGTGTCTCTTAAGTTCATGATTTGTTCATCGGGGAGGTTATCACTAAGCAAGAGTCAACAAGAAGTGGGTGTGCTGCTAAGAAATTTACTAGTGTTTGTCCTTTCATACGGAGAGTACGAAAGATGTCAAACTGACAAAATCATGGACCAACGCCAATCATCGATAGTCGATTGTGTCATGAGATATTGCAATGGATTGATCTTAAATATTAAGTTTATCTTATGGGAAAGCATGTAATATCATAGCTTTTGAGATGCAAAAATTAAATCTAGATAATGCTTTTAAATGGGTGGGTAATTTTCAATAGAGATTAGACGGCTGCTGAGGTAGTAGAGTGTGTTCTCTTTCCCTTCATCATTGACTTGGGCCAAAAAAGCACCAAAGGGAGTCATCGAATGCAGTAGTGTAGAGGATCAATGGCTTTTCCTAGATAGAGGATGCTAAAATTGGCGGCGTCATCAAGTAGTGCTTGATGGCTTCAAAGGCATCTGACACTTGTCATCCCACTTGAACTTGGCATCCTTTTTAACAAATGCCAAAAATGATTGGCATCTTCCTGATAGGTTGGATATGAAGTATCTCAGATACGTCAATTACCCATGGAATGATCTAAGTTGAGTTATACTTTTAGGGGGTGGCATTTCTAATATCACCTTGATCTTCTCCGAATCAATTTCAATTCCCTGGTGTCAGACAACAAACCCAAGAAATTTCCTAAAGCTACTCCAAATGCACACTTCAGGGGTTCATTTGAGGTTAAATTTTCTTAATCATTTGAAAACTACTCTCAAGTCAAAGAGGTGGTCTTCCTTTTCTTTACTTTTGACTACGAGATCATCGAGATAGCACTCAACTTGATGATGAATGACTTCATCAAAGATTTAAGTCATGGCTGAGCATCATTTTAAAATTTGAAAGGCATGAATTTACAATAAAAGATTCTTATCGGGATTCAAAAAGTAGTGTTTCTTTCATCTTCAAGGGCCATCTTTATTTGGTTATATCTAGATGAGCCATCCATGAAATAGAAAATTGCATGAGATGAGGTAATGTCCACCATCAATTCTGGTATTGGTAGTGAAAATTCATCTTTTGGACATGCCTTATTCAAATCCTTAAAATAGACGTATATATGAATTTGACCATTCTTCTTCTTAATTGGGATGATGCTAGCCAACAAGGTAGGGTATTTTTCTTCTCTGAAAAAAGCGATTAATTTCTTGACTTTAGAAATGACATATTGTTCAATATCTAATCGCATGCATCTAGGAGATTGCTTGATAGGATTAGCACTAGGCTCTATTGCTAGTTTGTGGACTGCTACATCAAGAGATAAATCAAGCATCTCTTCATAACTCTATATGAAGCAGTCCTTAAACTTAGTTAATAGTCTACTAAGTCATTGGTTTCAGTATTATTCAACACAAAACTAATGCATGTCAGACGTGGATTTTCTTCAGTTCTTTCTTTGAGCTTGTCAATTGTTGACATGATCTCTTCTTTGAACTCTGGTGGTGCATCTTTAACTTTGAAATCATCTAGAGTATCTGAAGTTTCTAAACACACCTCCTCATATGAGTTAGCATGATTTGGAAAGAATCTATTAGATTCCAAATGATTGGTGATGACTAAGCAGTAATCATTATCGTTGACTAGGCCCATTGTATCGAATCCTAGTCCTAGTCTTGATTAATAGCTTTTGCATTTGTTCTTCCATATTCTTTCAAAATAGTCTGACCTGTGCTTTGACTAAGTATGTGGGATTAACCCTTTCTTTGCTAAGTTTATAATACATGTTGAGTACTAATCAAAAGGTAATTCTCATCTTGAGGTTCTACATCAACTTCTTGACTTGAGGATGATGCTCCCAAAAAGAACCTCTGAGTCTTCCATCTATGGATGTCTTAAGGACTTCCTTAACTACCAAACTCTCATCTTTTTGTGAGGATAGTGGAGTTAGAGCTAAGGTTTCTAACTGATGCCTGACTATTTCACATACACACTTGGATACATTTATGCTTTGCTTTGGAACCCTGTCTTCATCACTATCCTGCTCAAGTGTCACTTCAAAAGGGATCTACTACTAAAAAGAGCTGGCTGGCATACTAATCACATAAGACTCATCCTCTAAACTAGATTTTCAGTCTATGTGGATAGTAAGTGTACTCCTGGTGGCTGGGACATACCTTCTATTGGGTGGCCAGTAGGGAGGCTTTCCACTTCGGGGGCTGCCTTTGAACTGTCTACTTTCTCTACCTGGTGGAGGTCAAGTCATCCTACCCATATGTTTGAATGGAGTAACGAACTATGGGTGGAATCAAATGGTAGGCCTTATATCTTCCCGAGTCCATGTCTTGCTCCCTTTTATTTTCTTTTTCTTTCTCTTTTTCTTTTCTTTTTCCATTTATTCTTGTTTCTTTTCTTTCATTTTGTCCCTATTGGGGATTTTGACTAAGTTCATGAGAATGAATTTGTTGATTTTGGGAGAGGTAATAGGTTGCATCCTCATACATCCCAACCTCATGAATTGTAAATGGTTTGAGATCTCCTTTGACTCAGTACTCAATCCCACCTCTCATGAACATCATGCACTGATGAAGAGAGGATGAAACTATGTTATTTTCATGTATCCATGGTCTCCCAACAAAAGCGTTGAAAGATGTATCTGAGTCTATGATGTGAAACTTAGCTTTAGTTTTCCAATCATCTATCTCCAATGGCAACACTATGTAGCCTAAGGCCCTCTCGTCTTGTTCATTGAATCCTCTTAACATCATCCTTTCTTTTTGGAGTTTGGAGATGTCGATCCTCAAGTAGAAAAGGGTTCTTATACTCATAATGTTGACTGATGGACCTTGGTCAACTAAAACTCTTGATAGCCTATATCTTCCAACATCCAATGTAATGTAAAGAGGGTGGTTGTGCTCAGTCATCCCTAAAGTAAGTCTTCATCACTGAATGTAACTCCTAGGATACCTTTGAGGCTATCTACTCATTGGAACCAATTACTTATTTACCCTTATCTTGAGGTGCTACCATAGGAGGTAGAACTTTTCCTCTATAGGTTGACTCAATGACTTCTTGGAATGATAAACTTGTGGAAAGTTCTACCTTCTCATCACCATACCTACAACTTCTCCTATGGGATCTTTGAGTCAGTTGACTCCAAGTCAATCTCAAGAGGAGAACCCGATTGATTCAAAAAAGGAAAGTATGACTCTGAATCAGAAGAGAGGGGATCAAAATTACTTGAGCTATTATTATTTTCTAGACTTGGAGAGTTTTCAACAGGAATAAAATAAGAACATCAGAAGTGGACAATATGTAAGTAAAATTTGCTTTCTTTATTGATTTCTTTTTAGGTGGAGGTACATGATAGAAATTAAGTAAAGTAAGCAGAGTGAGGGATTTAATGCCCTTATCCACTGATACAACGCTCTTGCCGATAAAAGAGGAGCTAGTGGAGGAAGGGGTAGCTGCAACGGTGGATGGAGTGTTGGACTCGGATGGTGGTTGCGCTACTGGACTATCTCGGCAAGTGTGGTGAGTTATTGTTGCTGCTGACCTTTCACCTTCCTCGAGTTATCATTTGCAACTAGCAAACCTTCCTTGGTTTTCAAGGTTTGAGCTACTTCAAACACCTGCAAGGAAAGCTTCTTGATCTTAGAAATGATCTTTTAGAGGTTTGGCATAAGGAGATATCCCAACCTTCTTTGATCTTTAGAGGATCGCAAGTATCCTCAGGATTACCTTAATAGAACTGGATGGTTGTTCTAAGAGGTATTCCTTAGGGATAACTATGGCTCCCGACTTGTAGCTATGCTCAAGCCAGTCCTTAAAAGTAATATAATCCTCTAAGATATGGTCTAATATGTGATGGTAGACAATAGCTAGGATCATCACTCTTGCCCACTTCCTCCAACCTCTTAGGCTATGGTAACTAAAAGTCAAGTTTCTTTAAGACATTGTTAAAGATTTTCCTAACTACCTCCCTCTTGAATGAAAATGGCTTATTCAATCTATTGGCAAGAGTAGGTGAGTAATAGCTACCTGATAGTGGATATGAGTACCACTGATGGGTAGGTTGTGAAGTGGTGAAATGGGCATTGTGGCAGTTGAGGTGGTAGGTAGATGGTTGAGGCGGTGGTAGAGGAGGTGGTAAAGGAGGTTGCTGAGCTCATGGTCTCTCATGTTTGACTCTGGCTGGCTACTTCCCTCTATCCACTAAGACAACTATCACGGCTTCTTCTTGAACACCTTTGTGGCTTGGGTCAAGATGTTTTGTCAGGAAAGGGAAACTATTTAACTTCCTCTTGCAGGATAGCCTTGTTGATTAGTATTGACCTCACTTTTGGAGTGAGCCCTCAACTTCCTCATGATAGATCTAGGACTTGTAGATACTAGGAGTTCCTTAGTCTTAAGACACTTCTAATAATTAGTTGAACACTTAACCTAACTTAGAGAGTTAGAAGAGTTAACCATAAGAATAGGTTGTGCCTTAGGGATTTAAGAGGACTTTCCTACCTTATGGCCTAAACTCAATCATTGCTTCCTTCTTTCAAACCAAACCTCAAATTCAAATCCAAATTCCAAAATCAAATCCAACTTCCAATGATTGAAACCCAATATTAAATTCAAACTCCAAGCCCCTTCCTAAGCCCTTTGATTTTATCTTATGGACTTAGCCTTGGCTAAATCCTAACCAACCTCAATTCAATTAATTTTCTCAAATAATCAATTTGATCCATCAATCATCTATCAAATTCTAAATCCAAATTTCAATCCAATGATTGAAACCCATGACTAAATCCAAATCTCAAAATTCCTTTTCTAAGTCATTGAACCACCTTCATATGCTTTGCCAAAACTTCTTTCAAAGTAAATTAAATTTGGTTAATTTCTTTATAAATCAACTATTCCATCATTTATACTTACAAAAAAAATATAAATGAAATCTAAACTCAAACCATCCCAATCAAATTAAACTAAATTAAGACCTTTCTTGAGCCATATGGGCCTACCTCCATAAGCTTAACCAAATATCAATCCAAATCAAATCAAACTCAATTTATTTCTTTATACATCAATCATTCCTTCATTTATATTTACAAATATAAATGAAACCCACCTCAATGACCAAAAATAAATCAAACCAAACCAATTCTCTACTTAAGCCCTTTTTGACCTACATCCCTTAACTTGGTCAAATTTGCTTCCAAATCACTCCAAACTCAAGTGATTTTCTCATAACCTATTTATATCTCCATTTGTATTCACAAATATAAATGAAATATAAATTCAAATGGTCCAAACTAAATATAGATCAAATTAAATTCCCAATTTTAGCCTTTTTAGCCCAATTCTTGAACCTGGCTAAATGATATCTAAATCAACTCAAAACCCATTGATTTCTTCATGATTCAATCATTGATCCAAATATAAATACAAACCACAATTATCAAACCAATCCCAAGTCAAATCCATGTCGACCCTTTTGACTTGAAGATTGTCATATAAACCAAAACTCATATGGCTCTAAACCACTTGCAATTGGATTTATATTTCTATTCTAAGTCCATATGTGAGTTCAACTAAACTTGAATCAAGCCTTGATCAAGCCAAATGACCCATCTAGGTCCACTTGACCCAAAGTGACCAAAGAGGCCCTTTTGAGCCAAGTTCTAATCCAACCCAAATTGGATTTAACCAAGCCTAACTAAACCTTCAATGATGACCAACAATCATCCCAAGGTGATCAATTGCATTGAATTGGGTCAAACCAAGTCAAACCTAGCCTTTGACCAAGTCAATTTAACCCAAATGAAACTCAAACTAGCCAAAATCCACCATATGTCAAATTGATTAAAACCATTGACTCAAACCTATTCATAATTAATGATTGAACATGATCAAATCATCAATTGAGACAAATCAAGTCTAATTGGCCATTTGACTTAAGTTGACCCAAATTGGCCTGAAAGGCTAAAATAGGTCAAATTATGATTTAATCCAAATTGATTGCAACCAATGGCTCAAGTTCATTTCAAATCACTTATTGAACTTGACCAAAGCCATAATTGAGCCTAAGTTGACCAATTGGTCAACTTGACCCAACCTAGCCCAAATTGACCTAAAGGGTCAAATTGGCCAAAATTCAAATTAAATCCAAATTAAACCAAACCAAAGCCTACAATCATTTTAATTGACCAATTGAACTTGACTCAACACTTAACCAAACCCAATTTGGTCAAATTGGTCAACAACCAATTTGACCCTTTTGAACCTAAATGAGTCAAACTAAACATCCCAAATCATCATATGAACCTAACCCAAGCCTTAGTTTGACCCAATTTGACCAATTGGTCAACCCAACCCAACATAGCCCAAATTGAACCCATTTGACTATTCTAAGCCAAACCACTCAAATCCAATTTAGGGAACCTTGTGGGCTGATGTAACTCAACTTAAACTCCCTAGGTCAGCCCAAAACTCCCCAAAATCTAAATGGGCCCCATCCAAGGGGATTAGCCATCAAACCATGTGATTTAAGCTTCAAAACCAATGGATCCAAGCCAAGTCAACTCTCCATCCCCATGGCAACCCCTTAGCACTCAATAGAACCTTCTCCTGACCCACCTAACCCACTCTAGGTCGGTCATGGACCTTTAGGAGGTGAGTTGACTCACCTCAACTCAAATCGAGCATCCCATGGATCCAAGCTTTGCAACCCTTGCATAATGGATCCATGGTAGCCTCCCATCACTTCTCCCATCCCTAGCCACTTGGACTCGATGGAGACAAGTCAAGCAGCCGAAAGGTGGTAAATTAGCTCAAATCATGTGCACACTATCATCCATCCTTCTCTATGGATTGGGGTATACCCCCTAAATTCGAGCATGATTTGGAATGCATTCGAAAGCTTTGAGTCACTAAAGCATTATCAAAACCTCTTAGAGTGATTCCAAGCTATCCCAAGCATTCCAAAATCTAATTTTTTTATTCCCATGCAAGGTCAAAATAGGGGAGGACAATCTCAATCCAAACTCCATCATTTCATAATCAAATCAAATTCCTCTTACCGACACTCTCGCCACACTTTGTCGAAGCCAAATGAGTCATTTCCCGACCTCCCAAGTAGTCGGAGGTGCGACTTCGATTGAAGCCGAGGCTACATGCGTGAGGTGTTCGATCGAGCATTCCACACCAAAGTCAAGCCTAGATTTTTCAACAGGGCTTCATCTCTACTAGAAAAAGCAACCTATGTCAATCTCGACCACCAATCTTAGCTTTGGTGAGGTAATTCCTAAAAATAATAGCTATAGGGAAATCATGCATGGTCTTTTTTAAGAAAATTTGAATCCCATGTGAATTTTACCATTGGATGTGCATCACCCCTCCTTTCAAGGTGTAGGATTAGTTTGATCCAAATCCAAGCTTGGGTGAGCTCGGATCGAATGGGGAAAGACGGATGGTGCCTATCTTTCGCCACTCACAAGGAGGAAGATCATATGCCATCCATTCCACATAATTAGAATGAACAGCTATGATTAGATCATGGTAGATCCTCATTATTTTCTCCCTTAACCCACAGATCAAATAGTGGATGTCCGATCTTAGATCAGACGGTCCACGAGAAACCGCATCCACAGCCTGCTAAGTCAACGAGTGGATGTGACAACTTTAATAACCAATCTCATCGTGCTACATGGAAAGCGCACTACATGCCATCGCATTAGCCACATGGCTTGACAGATTAAAATTACTAAATTAATTATTTTTTAAGCCCAAAAATTTTAAAATTCATAACTAATTATAGAAAATTCCAATAAAATGCAAACTTTAGCTCATTTTAAAATGGGTATTTTAGTAGAAGCTAAGAAAATTATTATTAATTGATTTTCACTAATGATTTTGGCTTAATTAAGGTTTAATTATAAATATAATTAGCTTAATCACCCCTTAATTAAGCATCCGATTAATCTAAAAAAATTTTGTGGATGTCTAGGGGATGACCTCTGCCTCTCCTACTTTTTTGGGATTTTATTGGTTGGTTAATTAGAAAATAAATTGATTAAGCCTTAATCCCTCTCGTAATATAATTAGTGATAGTTAGTGAATGAATAGTTATTTAATTAATTATTTAAGCCAAATTACCTCTGTGGAACAGTAAGGAACTTAGAGAGTTTAATTGGGATATTTTTCCTAATTTATTTCCTAAATTTTCTTCACTTTTAGAATTAAATTAATTGATGATTAATGAGGTAATTAGTTTCTTAATTAATTAATTAACTTTTAAGATAAAATTTAGAGCCTAATTGAATGTTTGAAATGACTTAGGGATTTAGGATTGAGGCCTTGTCCTTGATCCCTCTCCCTAAATTAATTTCATCATTCTAATCAAAATGTAATCAAAGAATTCAATCAACTAATTAATAAGCTTAATTTAACTCAATCTAAAATCCACCTCACACCTAAGCAACCTTTAATTAATCTTGGGTAGCTCTTTGGGTGTTCAATAACCCAATGTGAGAGATAATGAAATTATGGTTAGCTCACATGTGTGAGAAAACTATAAAAGTAGTTAAATGAATCCTTTAAGCCTAATTAACTAATAATCATGAGCCAACTGCATTAGGCCCCTTTCATTTCTTAGGAGCATTGCAAATTTACTTTTCATGTGGTTGCATATCGTATTGACTTATTATTAATTAGTTAATTAACTTAAGGTGATATAGGTAAGGGTTAATTAATTCACTTAATTCATGCCTTAACCTAATTAAAACATAAAATCAACCTAAATATTCTTCATTAAACCAAATTAATTCACACATCGGGAATTGGATTAGGATTAGCAAACCACTTTCATATTTCCTAAATCAAATCAAACTCAAAGTTAAAAATGTCTTTAAAGAATTTTGGTTTATTTTAAATAGCCTTGTTAAATATGATTGTCCTTAGGAATTAATTGGGATGAATGAGATCATGTGCTTATATTCCTTTATTTCTTTCCAATCATGTTAAATGTTTCTTGCCATGTGAAATAATGCATTCATTTCTTTTAAAATTAATTAAATGAAATAGTTTTTCCTATGTCAAATTGCATGTGTTGACTTAAATTAAAAATAGGTGTGATTATTATTACTATTAAATCAAAAGCTATTTTCAAAAGCCTATAAATCAATTATAATATATGAAGTGATATTAATTTCAAGTATCTATAAGTTTTCATGTGTTGATAATGTAAGGTATGTAATATGAAGTTCTCTTTCTTACCTTACATGGATTTACATGGGATTTACAAATGTATAGTTCATTTGAAAAGAACACAACATTTGTCTAGACCTATTCTTATGTATCCCCATGTTACAACTTAGGAAGAGTTTCATATCACATATGTAAATCATGCAATCAAATAAAATGTGACCTCTTTCATGGCTTCTCATTCTTGTGGTTCTTTTTGTACAATCATATGTATATAAGAAAAGTGATATATTATTTTAGACATCCAGGGATGGCAAGTAGGTCTTGTAAAAAAATAAATATACTCTTAAAACTATTATAAAAATTGTGGTGTTTATTTTTGGTTTTGTTTGTATGTGTGTATATGTGAGGGGACACCACGCATATCTGAGGATGTACTTATTGAGGTGATTGGGTATGACATTGAGGAATAGTATACTATCTTGAAAGATAAAAGTCAATACCCTACCATGGACTTAATCACCTAATAAGGACTCCTAAGGCATGATGGGTCTTCGAATATACCAGAGATTTTTCCCCTACTTTATATGGAAAAGTAAAGCAGAGTTTATTTAAGCCGAGTTCTAAAGTTCCCTATGGGGGGCAACCCTCATAGTTAATTATATTCTAAGGAATGGGATCTCTTAGGAATACTCTCAATTAAAGTAGTCGATTGTTGTCTCCAAAGAATTTGAAGATAGGACTATCAATAAATTGGTTATATTTGGAGGATCGAATGGGATAGATCAAAAGGAGAGAGTTATTATCAAAACCAAAGAGATGAGTAAGGTGTCCTCATGATACTAGGAAACCTAGTGAGCACTCCAATCTATCCTATGGTTGGGCTTTATATATTTGAAATTGATGAGATTTATTTATTTGATTTGAAATTTTATTAGAAATATATGACTTATAATTCCATAATATAATATTATGAAAATACCTAAGAGGTGAGAATTTATGCTTGTAGCTCGCAAAGGGAAATAGAAATCTCAGATCCTAAATCTATGGAGCTTTAGCGAGGGCCAAAGCATGACCTAAATCTAAGGTGAAAGTGGGTATATGGTTTACGTACACAAGAGAGTACACCACCCAACTTATTCTGCAGGATGGAAACTAACTCCTCCTATGCTTTAAATCCATGTAGGCAAGTCATATGCTTTTGCAAGATGACTATGTTGTTATTATTTGGAGAAGAAACTAATTTCTTAAACTCACTCCCTAAGAGACTAGACCATGAGGGGTATAAATAATGACTTAAATCTAATACAAATTTTTAACAAATTTTACTTAATTTGGGACTCTTTATTTTGGCACAGGCTATGGGATTTTGTATGCCTAAATGCATGAGAAGTCGATTATGGGCCAAATCAAGAGGAAAAATAAGTGTTCTTCCATCATAGGCTCTCGAATGTTAAGCCCATTCTATCTGGTAAATATGGAAGCCCTCTCTTAACAAGAGTGAAATAAGATGGTTATGCATGATATTAAACTTACAATAATCCAACTAAGGGGTTGCTAAATATTTTATTATCTTGATTTAATTTCTAAGCTTTTATATAAGGTTATGAGTTATTTTTAAAGTTTAGTTATGAGTTGTTAGTGGGATAGAAAATTTATTTTTATCCTAAGAGCCTAATCGCATTTAGGCCATACAACAATCACCAATCATAAACAAACTATGAAAGAGATATGCTTTTTGCACAAGCTAAACAAAATATCAAACCATTTTATAAGGCTATATATGCAAAAGAATAAAAGTCATTCGGTCGAAATACAACCGAAATATGGGTAAATTTAAGCTCTACTCTTATATAACCTGGATTATAAGAGAATAATTACAATTACAAATGATGAATGTTATGGGGGTCTTCATTCTTCATTCTTTCTTCTTCACTCTTCTTCTTTCATTTTTTCATTTTGATTTGCTCCATTTCTTTCTTCCTTTTGGGTTGATTTGGATGTTGCTTTCCCCAAAGGCATTACATGGTATATAAGACTTGGTCTTATAACCAATGCTCATCATAATCCCCCATAACATTCATCATGATCCTAATACAAAATTACATTAAAAGAAGAAAAGTAAATCTAACTACACCTATAAAATAAATGTTAACTAAACACACCACACAACCCAAGCAGTTATATGAATATTTTGGACTTAGCACCCCCACACATGGGTGACTAAGCCCACCTATCCTAACTTGGATTATGCTTAGGGGCTAAGCAACATACACAGTAAAAGCATTTATATATATTTTTTATTTAGATGCCCCTTAAGCACAACCCCCTACAAAAAATATGATTAGGTTAATATCGGCCTAACATCCAAACTACGCACATATACCCTAACATCCAGTCTAAAGTAATACATTACAAAACAAGCATACATTAAATCATACACCTAGAGTTGTAATTTCTAAGTGTGAGGGATGTAATTTATAAAGAGGTTGATTTCTCTTTAAGTGATTTATTTGATTTAAAGATTTTTACTTTATTTTTTCTTTTTGTTTCGTATGGCCTACCCTTAACAAGTAAGTGTTATAAAGAGAAGAAAGAGAGGGAATCTCTCTTTCATCCCAACCTTAAGCCACTTCCAAAGCAAGTTGATTAATCAATTTTGTTTAATGAATGGCTTATTATATATTTTAATTAATCTTAAGTTTAGGTCTTAGTTTAAACAAATTCATTCAACAAGAAAGGCATCTTAAGATTAATTGGAATGAATTACTATCACATAACACATATTTGTTTATTTGTTTTCTATCATATATAGCATGCATATGGTTAAGTCCTAAACATACCTATACATGCAATTTATGTTTTACCATACTTAAATGATGAATGCAAAGAAGTATATTTGGAATTTAGATATTTCATTTGATTGAATTATGAATGCTTATCTTTTAATAAAAGAGGATTTTCATTATTTTTTTTTTAAGTGAGTTATATACAAGCTACTTAGGGCTACTTAAAGCCTTGGGGTGTCTAGATTAATATACCAATTTTCTCATATACATGTAGATGTATAAGCAATTATAAGGATAAGAAAAACCCATGCAAAAGTTGTGTTTGACTTATTTGATTTATGATTCTTATTCATTGGCCACGTCATACATTCATATGTATAAGAGTTTTAAATGAGTATGGCACAATTATTTTTTGCACCAGGGGCGTAAGGTACAAAACCTACTTAGGGCTATTTAAAGCCTCGTAGCCTTAGGGTGTCCAGACTAATATACCACTTTTCTCAAATACATATGAATGTATAAAAAGAACCACAAGAATATGAAGTCATGCAAAAAGTCATATTTGATTTGATTATATGATTTATATATGTAATATAAAATTCTTTCTAAGTCTTAACATGGAGATTCATAGGAATAGATTTAAGCAAATATTGTGTTCTTTTCAAATGAACTATACATTTGTGAATCCTATATGAATCCATGTAAGATAAGGAAAGAGAGCTTCATATTGCATATCCTATATTACCAACACATGCAAACTTATAAATATTTGTAATTATCATCACACCATATGTTATAATTGATTCATACACTTTAAAAGATAATTTTTGATTTAATAGTGATAATAGCCACACTTATTTAATTTAGATCAACACATGCTATTAGACATAAAGGAAATCATTTCATTAAATTAATTTTAAAAGAAATGAATGCATGATTAGACATGGCAAACAACATTTAGCATGATAAGGAAAGAAATAATGGAACATAAGCACATGATCTCATTCATTCCAATTAATTCCTAAGGACAATCATACTAAATAAAGTTACTTAAAATAAACCAAATTTCTTTAATATTATTTTTAATTTTAAGTTTGATTTATTTTAAGTAAAAAGGGTTTTGCTGATCCTAATCCCATTCCCCATGTGTGAGTTAATTTGATTCAATGAAGAAGTAATTAAGTTGATTTTATGGTTTAATTAGGTTAGGGTATGAATTAAGCCAATTAATTAACTCTTATCTACATCACCTTAAGTTAATTAACTAATTAATAATGAGCCAATATGACATGCAACCACATAGAAAGTAAATTTGCAATGCTCTAAAGAAATGAAAGGGGAATAATGTAATTGCCTCATGATTAATAGTTAATTAGGCTTAAGGGATCTCACTTAACAACTCTTAAGGTTTTCTCACACATGTGAGTTAACCATAATTTCATCATCTCTCACTTTGGGTTGTTGCTACCCAATATTAGATTAGAGAATTAGGTTCAATTGAATTAATTAAGTTTATTAAATAACTAATTAAACCTTAATTAACCTTAACCAATCAATGTGAGATGGGTTTAGAGAAAGAGACAAAGAAAGGAGTCCAAGTCTTAGTCCCTAAGTCTTCTCAATTTATTAATTAAGGTTCAGGTTATGAATTAAATTTTTTATTAATCTTGTTAATTAATTAATTAAGGGATGTTAATTAATTATTTAAGAGGGATTAGAGAAGATTTAAAGAAAAGATTGGAAGAGGGAGTCCCAATCCATTTCCCTAGACTTCATCACCATTAATAGAGGTTAATAGACTTAATTGATGGACTAATTTACTATTCATTTACTTAATTATCACTAATTACATTAAGAAAGTGATTAATAATTAATCTATTAGTTTCCCTAATTAAGCAACCAATAAAATCCTAGAAAAGGTAGAGGTCATCCCCCTAAACATACATAAGAAGTTTGAGATTAATTGAATGGTTAATTAGGGAGTAATTAGGCTAATTATATTTTTTTAAACCTTAATTAAGCCAAATCTATATTAAAAATCCTTTAATGATAAATTTGCTAATTCTACTCTAAAATATCTTTAAAATGAGCCTAAGTTTGCACTTTTTGGATTTTTCTACAATTAGTAATGAATTTAGAAAGTTTCAGTGTTAAAAATAAATTAATTAGCCCTAATTAGAGCCTTAATCTCATCGAGCCACATGGCGGCTGACGTGCACTTTCCATATGGTGCGATGGGATTTGATATTTAAGTTATCATAATTCTAACTTTGGGCAGATCGAATGGCCATGATTATACCAACAATTTTGAGAGATTAAATCAGAGATTCTAAGTGTGATTAAATCAGGATCATCCATTTTGATCACGCAGGATGGATGGTCCATGATCTATCTCCTCTCGAGTGTCAAACAATGGCATCATCCATTGATCGTCGCTCGATCCAAGCTCACCCGAGCTCAGATGGAGATGAAAATGATCCCATGCCTTTGGGGAAGAACAACAATCAATCCAATGGTGGAAATTGCATAAAATGAAGATTTCTTTCATAAAGATCAAGCTATTTTCATTGAAGGATCGATTTTAATGGCATACCTCACTAGAGCTTGTGATCGGCAGTTTCAATGATTGAGGTAGCTTCATTTGGTAGAAATCAAGCCCTATTGAGCTGCATGAGCTTTGATTTGGTGTGATTTTCTCGGAAGACCAAAACACTAGATGTAGGTGGTCAGTCTTGATCGAACTCTACCCTCCAATCATAGGGAAGCTTGGGAAATGATTCATTCTTTCTTGTTTAGCTCCAAGGAAGGTGTGTGTAAAGTTAACTACACTTTAGTAAAGGTTTGGGCAAATGGGAATCGAAGGTGGTCTCCCCTATTTCAATTTTTGAAAATGGAGATTTTGGGGAGCTTGAGAATGCTTAGAAATGGCTTTGAGAGCTCTCTCTCTCTCTCTCTCTCTCTCTCTCTCTCTCTCTCTCTCTCTCTCTCTCTCTCTCTCTCCTTGGCTGCTAGGGTTGAATCGAAAGTGAGTTTGTGAGTTTGTGAGTTTCAGTGAGAATGAGGGTGGGGTGGGGGGGCATACACCCTCATTCCTTGGATCAGATGACCACGACTAGTTTGGTTTTTTCTTGATCAATTGGCCATTTCAAAGGGTGGTGGAGGTCCTTGGGTGCATGATGTGGCTCAGTTTGGTTGGGTGAGGGTGTGGAGGTGGCTGCTAAGGGAGGAAGTGCTTGTCCTTGGTGATTTGAAAAGCTCCAATGGGAATGGGGAGGTGATTTATCCTCCCCATGGATCATGGCCGACCCAACCACCTTTGGGTCAGGTCAGCCATGGTCTTAAAGTTCACATGACCAATTGGAGTGTATTGGTGTCATTAGTTTGATTCAAATTACTTTGGATTTGGTTATGGTTCGTTTGGGTTCATATAGGTCAAATGGGTCAAGTTAACCAATTTGAGCAATTTAACCAAATTAGGTTAGGTTAAGTGTTGAGTCAAGTTCAACTGGCTAATTAAAAATGATTGTAGGCTTTAGTTTGGTTCAATTTAGAATTAATTTGAATTTTGGCAAAGGGTCAATTTGGGCTAAGTTGGGTTGGTTGACCAATTTAGTCAATTGGATGAGTTCAATGATTTGGTTCAATTTGAATCAATTTTCAATCATGATTTGACCCATTTTGGCTTTTAGGCCAATTTGGGTCTACTTAGTCAAATGACCGGTTAGGGTTGGTTTGGCTCAAAGGAGTCCAATCATTAATCATGAGTGGGTTTGAATCAATGGTTTTAATCATATGGCATATGGTGGATTTTTAGCATTTTATGCTAAATGTTGATTTGGTCAAAGCTAGATTTGGTTTGACCTAATTTAAGGCAGATCACCTTAGGGTGATTGTTGGTTATGTTGTCGTTTGGATCAATCCAATTTGGGTTGGATTAGAACTTGGCTCAAAAAGGTCCTTTAGGTCACTTTATGTCAAGTGAGCATCAATGGGTCAATTGGCATAATTCAAGTTTAGTTGAACTTACACTTGAGCCTAGGATTGAAATATAAATCCAATTGTAATTGGTTTGGAGCCAAATGGTTTTGGTTCATATGATAACTTCAAGTCAAAAGGGTCAACATGGGCTTGGCTTTGGTTGACTTTGGTTTGGTTTGATAATTATGGTTTATGTTTATGTTTGGGTCAATGATTATAGGAATGATTGAACCATGAAGGAATTCATGAGTTTTGAATTGGTTTGGTCATCATTTAGCCAAGTCCAAGAACATAAATATGGTTTATGTTTATGTTTGGTCAAGGACCTCTACCACCCTTTGAAATGGCCAATTGATCAAGAAAAAACCAAACTAGTCGTGGTCGTCTGATCCAAGGAATGAGGGTGTATGATGTGGCTCGGTTTGGTTGAGTGAGGGTGTGGAGGTGGCTGCCAAGGGAGGAAGTGCTTATCCTTGGTGGTTTTAAAAGCTCCAATGGGAATGGGGAGGTGATTTCACCTCCCCATGGATCATGGCCGACCCAACCACCTTTGGGTCAGGTCAGTCATGGTCCTAAAGTTCACATGACCAATTGGAGTGTATTTGTGTCATTAGTTTGATTCAAATTACTTTGGATTTGTGGTTCATTTGGGTTCATATAGGTCAAATGGGTCAAGTTAACCAATTTGAGTAATTTAACTAAATTGGGTTAGGTTAAGTGTTGAGTCAAGTTCAATTGGCTAATTAAAATGATTGTAGGCTTTAGTTTGGTTCAATTTAGAATTAATTTGGATTTTGGCAAAGGGTCAATTTGGGCTAAGTTGGGTGACCAATCTTGGGAATGGCTCATATTTGGTTAAGTTCAATAAGTGATTTGGAATGAACTTGAGCCATTGGTTACAATCAATTTGAATCAAATCATGATTTGACCCATTTTGGCTTTTTAGGACAATTTGGGTCAACTTGGGTCAAATGACCAATTAGGGTTGGTTTGGCTCAAGTGAAGGTTTGGTCATGTTCAATCTTTAATTATGAGTGGGTTTGAATCAATGGTTTTAATCAATTTGGCATATGGTGGATTTTGGCTAGTTTAGGCTTCATTTATGCTAAATGTTGATTTGGTCAAAGGCTAGGTTTGCCTTGGTTTGACCTAATTTAAGGCAACCACTAGGGTGATTGTTGGTTATGTTGTGCGGTTTGGATGGGCTTAGTTCAATCCAATTTGGGTTGGATTAGAACTTGACTCAAAAGGTCCTTTAGGGCACTTTAGGTTAAGTGAGACTAAATGGGTCAATTGGCTTAATTCAAGTTTAGTTGAACTTACACTTGAGCCTAGGATTGAAATATAAATCCAATTGTAATTGGTTTGGAGCCAAATGGGTTTTGGTTCATATGATAATTTCAAGTCAAAAGGGTCAACATGGACTTGGCTTGGGTTGACTTTGGTTTGGTTTGATAATTATGGTTTATATTTATGTTTGGGTCAATGATTATAGGAATGATTGAACCATGAAGGAATTCATGAGTTTTGAATTGGTTTGGGCATCATTTAGCCAAGTCCAAGAATTTGGCTAAAAGAGCTAAAATTGGAAATTTGATTTGGTTTGAAGGGTTTGAACTTGGATTTTATTTATATTTATGGATAAAAATGAATGAATGATTTATTTATAAAGAAATCAACCAAGTTTGAGTCAATTTGAAGGAGTTTTGACTAAGCATATTAAGGTGGTTCATATGGCTTAGAAAGAAATTTTGGAATTTGGACTTAATTATGGGATTCAATCATTGAATTTGGAATTGGTTTATGATTTAGAATTATATTTGAGATTGAATTTGATATTTAAGAAAATCAATTGAATTGGGGTTGATTTGAATTTAGTTAATGCTAAGTCTATAGGATAAAATCAAAGGGCTTATGAAAGATTTGTGGATTTGACTTCAATCATTTGAGTTGGAATTGATTTTATTATTTGGATTTGGAATTTGAATTTGAATTTGAGGTTTAGAATAAAGAAGCAAGGATTTGATTTAGGCTATAAGGTAGGCAAGTCTTCCTTCATCCCTAAGGCATAACCTATTCCTATGGCTAACTCTTCTAAGTCTTTAGGGCTAGGCTAAGTGTTCACCTAATCACTAGAAGTGTCTTAAGACTAAGGAACTCTTAGTGTCTATGAGAGTCTTAGATCTATGATAAGGAAGTTGAGAGCTCACTCCAAAAGTGAAAGGGTGCCCAATAGGTATGGTGTGAGTAACAAGGTACACCACACGTATTAGTGTTGATCGAGATGATCAACAACATCCAAAGGATCACAAACACTAATAGAAATGATCTTCTTCTAAACTCGATATGTAGAAGGAATTAAGATATTAGTGCAATGCAACTCCATTCATGCCTAAGGCATAAGGGAGGAAGAAGGGTTCCATTAAGGGATCAAGCATGTGAACTTTCCACTAAGGAAGCAGGTTTAGGTTATCCACTAGGGACAAGGGGTTTGGGTTGAATGCAAGATGTGATTTGGGTAGAGTATCAGCTAGGAATTAGAATGTATAACCCACCAAGGATAAATGTATGAACCTTCCACTAGGGAAGCTGGTTCAGGTTATCCACTAGGGATAAAGATTTGATGAGATTTCTTTTGAAGGTTCACTCATTAAGGAATGCAGGTTTGAATTAGATTTAATTAACTCCACTGGGAGGTTAGGATGATTGATGTCTCACTGGGGAGAAGTTGGTTGGTTGTTTTTTAAAGTTTAAATTTTTAGATGGATCATATCGATTTGCGAGACCGCACTGAGAAAGGGTTATGTTGGCCTTGGCCTAACTGAGATTTACCAATCCAAAGGAGTTGTCCACTAGCCACATGGTAGAATTATCTGACCTAAGGGGTTGCCTTTCAGTGTACAACAGTTATGCTAGGGAGAAAGCATATAAGACTTACATCTCCAAAAGCAAGGGACAACCGCTGAGGTGATATGTTGGATGTAACAAATCAAACCTGCCCTAGGGCAACTACTGAATGAATGTCATTGGGAGACTTATATCAGTTTGGAAGTAGTCACGATAGTGTCATTTGATTGAATTGCATTTTTTTTAAATTTCATTTATTTTAATTTGATGGATCCCCTCGGTGTGTGATGGATTCACTAAGAAGGCTAATACCAGCATTGACCTATCTTAGGTTTATAAATCCATAGGGATAGTCTACCAGCCGTAGAACTAACCAACCTAGGGGGTGCCTTTCGATATGCAATGGTCAAGTTAGAAAGAAAGCACGGGGACTCACATTCTCCTACACAAGTAACCACTAGGGTGATCGGTTGCTTGCACAACAAACTGAACCTGACCTAAGGCTGCCCATCGGTTTATGATGGTCGTGCTGGAATGAATGCATAGTAAACTTATATCTTTCAGAGTAAAGACGATCGCTGAGGTGACTCGTTGGTGGCACAACAAGTTAAACTCGACTTAAGGGTGACTACTAAGAGAGTCCGGGACTTATCTCAACTCAGTAAGTAGCAATTCCTATAGGGAGTTTTCTAACACCCCTAAAGATAGGATGCTTAGGAAAGGGGACCACTAGGGCTTGAATTCTTAATCCATAAGCGAAGATATATTTTATTTATTTTATGTTATCATGGACCCTATTGGTTTGTGAGGGACTACACTGAGAAGGAGCTCATATCAGCCTAGTCCTATCTCAGACTTATTGGACCAAGGGAGAAATTGCATATCTGTAAGATAAATTCTCCAACCACAGGGGTGGCTATTAGGAAAGGGTAACTGTCCAATCTAAGAGTAATCGGGTAGTGTCTAAATAGGTTCATTAAGAACATGATCCAAATAGAGTTCCCGGGATGTGTGCCAGGGAATTATCCAAAATCGTAAAGAAAGCCTATATATCAAAGAGAATATGGGGACTCACATCAGAGTGGTGTATCCACCGGGTGGGTTACCATCAGCATGGCGATAACCAACCAACCTAAGGTGCCCATCAGTGTGTGATAATTAGCCTAGATAAAAGGCATGTAGACTTACACATCTTTAAAGCAGAACTGATCATCGAGATAGTCTGTCTTTGGCTCGACAAGGGCTATTTGATCTAAGGAGACTACTAAGCAAGGAATCCTGTGTAAGGACTAAACCCAAGTTTGAAGTAATCAAGAGGAAAGGAGCCACTGGAGACTTGCCCTAAACCTCAAATATACTTGACCTAGTTAGTGCATGATTGCTAGTCCAAGGAGAAAGAGTGTAGGCTTACATCCTCTTAAACAAAGTCAACATGGGGTAGCTTACTGGCCGCGTAGTAAGGCCTATCAAACTGATAAGGCGCTCATCAATTTATAATGGTCAAGTCAGAAAGAAAGCGTGGGGACTCATATCTACTAGAAAAGTGACCACTGGGGTGACACACTAACAAGGTAGCATATCGGCCTGACCTAGAGCAGCTAATGAGTGAGTACTACGGGGGACTTGCTCCCACATCAAAAATAGCTCAAGATAAAAGATATGTGCTCGCTTGTGTTATGAAAGAGAATAGGGTCTCGCTTGGGTTCTCTTACACCTACACATGGAAGAATGGATGAGGGTACTCCAGAAAGATGTAAAGGGTTCTCTTACACCTAACTTAGTTATACAAGTTGAAATAGGATGCCTCTTGGGTTCTCTTACACCTAACCTCATAGCACTAGAGGATCATTTGTTATTTTTGTTTGTATTATGGAGGGATAGGGTGCCACTCAGGCTCTCTTACACCTACCCTAAACACGTCATGGCAGATTTGCAAGCAAAAGATATTTCTAACACATAAGAGATGGAATTTGATATGAAAAGGAAGTATATTGATGACTAATTTCAAACAAGATTTATGGATAGTATTTCTTTAAGTAAAGCCCCTTGATTGGAAGCATTGGGTGCTCTCCCTTTCAATTTATAAGTTGATAAGATCCTTCTTGGTAGGCCTTCTCTATGAAAAAATGGGCATTCCCAAGTGGGTTCAAACTTACCTCCCATCTTTCAACGGGAAATAATTGGTCTCTTTATAACTAAAATAAGCTCTCCTACTTGAAAAGCTCTAAGACAGACCAACTTATTGTGAGCTTAAATCATTTTGGCTTTGTACAACTCGAGATTCTAGCATGCTTGGAGGCATCTCTCCTCCAAACCTTTGAGCTCTTCAAAATGCAACTTGGTGTTCTGATCCATTGTGATCTTACTACCCACAACTATCCTTGAGGATAGGAGTTGGACTTCTAGTGGTAGAATGGCTTCGGACCCTTACACTAAGGAGAATGGGGTAAATTGAGTTGGAGTTCTATATGTGGTGCAGTAAGACCACAACTGCTTCAACTATCTTGTATCGCATTGTCATCGAGTGTCTTCTTTAGTATTTGGATGAGAGTTTTATTGAATGCTTCTACTAGATCATTTACCCTCGGGTAGTAGATGGTAGAGTATCTCCAATCTATGTTGTGTCTCTGGGCAAAGCTATTGATTTTAGTGCTCTTGAATGCAATACCATTATTGGATATAATTCGTCAAGGCACTCTGAACCTATATATCATATGGTTCATGAAAAATTGGAGCACATGCTGAGATGTGACCTCTCTGAGTAGGATTGCCTCTACCCACTTGGAAAAGTAGTAAGTGGCAACTAGAATGAATCGATGACCCTTGGAAGAAATAAGATTGATCGCACCCACTATGTCGGTACCCCAACACTCAAATGGCCATGAAGACAATGTAGGATGTAAAATGTTGGGTGGTTGATGTAGGACCACACCAAGTACCTGACATTGGTGGCATCTCCTAGCTATGTCTATACAGTCTGTGATCATCAAAGGCCAGTAGTATCCTAATCTCTTGATCTTAGCTTTCATCTTCGAGCTGGATTGATGCACTCAGCATAAACCTGAGTGTACCTCAGTCATGATCCTATGGGCTTCATGTTTGTCCAGACAACGTAACCACACAAGATCGAAAGACTTTTATAGGGGGTCGTCTACGAGAGCATAGGAAAGGGCTCTCTGCTTCACCTGATGTGTTAGTGACTTCTTTTGAGGTAGTTTGCCTATATTTAATTAATCCATGAATGGTTGTCTCCAATCAAACTCTTCATCCTTTTTGGCAACAATAATCTCCCCTTCAAGAGAGAATCTCTCGATGTGTTCAGCGTCAATAAGGGATAAGGCCTGTCTATTTTGGACCCTTATTAGAATGGACTCATCTTCCAGACATGCCAACTCTTTGGAAAGCTTGGCTAATGCATTTACTATTATGTTCTCTCCTCGAGAAATCTTGTAGATGGTAACCTTTAGGATTTGGTCCAACAACTCCACAGTGTACTTGTGGTAATAATAGAGCTTATGCTTTAGTTGGTTGATGACGAGCTGAGAATCCTCGAAGATGTTAATACTCTGGACACATAGTCTAATGAATAACTCTAAACTAGCAATCAGAGCCTCATATTCGGCTTCATTGTTGGTGCATGGAGTGGACAGATGATATGAGAATCTCATCACATCACGGTCCGGAGTTAGGAGAACTATTCTTACTCGCCTTTCCTGGAAGAGTATATCATAGTTTTTCTCCTTTTTGAAAGGAAGACGCACCATCAAAATACATCTCCTAGCTACGAATCCTAGTTTCCCCTAAGTTCATGTTTTGTTCATCGAGGAGGTAATCACTTAGAGGAGAATCAGCATGAATGGGCGTGCTGCTAAGAAATCTGCTAGTGCTTGTCCTTTCACCGCATGGAGGGGTACGAAAGTGATATCAAACTGTGATAAAATCATGGACCAACGTGCTAACCATCCTGATAGTGTCAGTGTCATGAGATATTACAGTGGATTGATCCTAGATATTAGATTCACCTTATGAAAAAGCATATAGTATCATAACTTTTGGGATGTAAAGATTAAAACTAGGCAATAGTTTCAATAGGTGGGTAGTTTGCCTCAGTAAGAATTAGATGATGATTGAGATAGTAGAGAGCATTTTTTTCCCTTCATCATTGGTTTGAGCCAACAAAGCACCAAGGGAATCATCTAATGTAGCAATGTATAGCATCAATGGCTTTCTCGAGATAGGGGTTGCTAGAACTGGTGGCATCATCAGGTAGTGATTGATATCTTAGAAGGCATGCTGGCACTATCATCCCACTTGAATTTGGCATCCTTTTTGACAAGTGTTGAGAATGGTTGGCATCATTCTGATAAGTTGGATATGAAGCATCTTAGATACGCCAACCACCTTTGGAATGATCTGAGTTGAGTTAGACTTTTAGGGGGTGGAATTTCTAAGATAGCCTTGATCTTCTCTAGATCGAACTCTATTCCTCGATGTCAAAAAATAAACCCAAGGAATTTTCTTGAAGCTACTCTGAATGCACACTTCAGGGGATTCATTTTGAGGTTAAATTGCCTTAACCATTTGAAAACTACTCTCAAGTCAAAGAGATAGTCTTCCTTTTCTTTGCTTTTGACCACGAGATCATCAACATAACACTTGACTTGATGATGAATGAGTTCATCAAGGATTCGAGTCATGGCCCACTGGTATGTAGCATTTGTGTTTTTAAGGCCGAAAGGCATGACCTTATAACAATAGATTCTGATCGGGGTTTAAAAAGTAGTGTTTCTTTCATCCTCGAGGCTATCTTGATTTGGTTGTAGCCAGATGGCTCATCCATAAAGGAAAATACTGCATGAGGAGATGTCCACCATTAATTCTAGTATAGGAAGTGGAAATTCATCCTTAGGACATGCCTTATTTAGATCACTGAAATTGATGCATATACGAATTTGGCCATTCTTTTTCTTAACTGGGATGACACTAGCTAACCAGGTAAGATATTTTCTTCCCAGATAAAGCTAGCATCAATCAGTTTCTTGATTTTAGAAGTGTCCTGTTGTTCAATGTGTAATCGCATGCGTCTAGGAGCTTGTTTGATAATGTTAGCATTAGGTTCTACTACTAGTTTGTACTACATTAGGAGATAAATTAGATATTTCTTCATAACTCCATGTATAGTAGTCCTTAAATATAGTTAATAGCCTAACTAAGTCATTAGTTTCTTCTTCATTCAAATGTATGTGGTGGATTATCTTGATTCTAAGTTGATCTCTTTATGATAAGGACTCTTAAGGCATGATGGGTCTTTGAATGTGCTAGAGATTTTCTCCTACTTTACATGAATGAATAAAGCAAGATTTATATTAAACTGGATTCTAAAGATCCCTATGAGGGGCAAGTCCCCATAGTTAATTATATCTTAAGAAAGGTGAATTCCTTAGGAATTCTCTCGATTAAAGTAGAAAATTCTTATCTCTAATATTTCAAGGTTAAGACTATCAATAAATTGGCTATATTGGAAAATCAAATGGGAAAGTTCAAATGGAGAGACTTATTTTGGAAGCCAAAAGAAATAGGTAGGGAGTGATCATGATACTAGGAAGCCTAGTGAGCACTCCAATATATCTTATAATTGGACTTTATATATTTGAAAGTGAAGAGAATCATTTTGTTTGAGTTGAAATTGTATTAGATTACTAGGGCTTATAATCCATCAACATAAAATTATGGAGAAGCCTAAGAGGTGAGGATTTATGCTTGTAGCCCGAAGGAAATAGCTACCTTGGATCCTAAATTTAGGGAGTGCTAACGTAAGTTAGAACACGACCTAAATCTAAGAAAATGGGCATAAAGTTTACCTCCATAAGAGAGAGTGAACCATTGACTGTTGGACTTATAACTGCTTGGAATGGCTGCCAGCAAACTCTTCCTATGCTTTAAATTCATGTGTTATAGTCATATGAAATTGCAAGATTAGTTAGGCTATTGTTAATTTAGAAAGAGACTAAAGTTTTTAAACTCACTCCCTAAGAGACTAGAGCATGAGTGGTATGAGCAATGACTTAATCTATAAATGTAATTTTTTTAAAATTTTATTTGATTTTTTTACTCTTCATTTTGACAAAGGCTATAGGATTTTTATAAGCCTAAATGCATGATGAAAATGGATTATGGGATAAATTAAAAGAGAAATAGGATGAAGCTCCATCAGTAGGGGTTGCTCTCATGGGTCAAGCGGTCCCTATGCGTGTAAGGACGGAGGCCATCATTTTGTAAGAGTTACTTAAGATGCATGTATGATATTAGATATACAACATTTAGCTAAGGGGTTGCTAAATCTTTTAATTATCTTGATTATGTCTCAAGCTTTATATGAGGTTATAAATTATTTAAAATTTTAATTATGAGTTGTATGGACAAAAGAATTATTTTTTTGTGAGAGCCTAATTGCATCCAAGTCACACATGAATACATCATTCATGAAGAAATTTGGAAAAGCATGATATTTCTTTTGTGCAAGTTAAACATAAGAAAGGTAATTTGGTCAAGTTCCAAGTGGTCAAGGCTTGGTTCCAAGATGTTTGGGTCAATTTGGGTCATTTGGTTTAGGTTGAGCAATTGGTCAAATTGGGTCAAACTAAAGCTTGGGTTAGGTTCAAATGGTAATTTGAAGTATTTTGGTTCAAGTGGTTTCAATTAATTTGGTATAGGTTTGGTTTTGGCTCATTTAGAATTAAATGGGTCAAGTTGACCAAATTGGCCAAATTTGCTTATGTTGGGTTTTGGTTTAAGTTCAAATTAGTTAATTGAAGATGATTGTATGCTTTGGTTTGAATCAATTTGAATTTAATTTAGATTTTGGCCAATTTAACCCTTTAGGTCAATTTGGGCTAAGTTGGTCAATTGTGTTCAATTAGACAAATTGGGTTCAATTATGGGTTTGGTCAAGTTCAATAATCAAATTGGAATAAACTTAAGCCATTGGTTGCAATCAATTTGGATTGGATCATGATTTGACCCATTTTGGCCTTTTAAGTCAATTTAGGTCAACTTTGGTCAAATGGACAATTGAGTTCGGTTTGACTTAATTGATGGTCAAGTCATGTTCAATCATTGATCATGGGTTGATATGAATTAATAGTTTCAATTTATTTGGTGTAAGATGAGTGGGGCTAAGGGTTGACTTGGTCAAATGACCAAGTTGACTTGGTTTAACCTAATTTAAAGCAATTGATCATTCTAGGTTGATCAATGATCATGGTATGAGGCTTGGATGTGCTTGGTTTAATCCAATTTAAGTTGGATTAGAACTTAGTTCAAATAGGTTCTTTAGGCCACTATGGATCAAGTGGACCTAAATGGGTCAATTGGTTTGGTTTTGGTTTGATTAAGTTTTATTTGGATTTACGCATGAGTTTAGAATTGAAACATAAATCTAACTACAATTAATTTGGGCTATGATGGGTTTTGGTTTATTTGGGGCTAAGTTGGGTTTGACTTGGGTTGATTTCAATTTGGCTTTATAATTGTAGGTTTCATTTATATTTGGATAGATGATTGAATGAATGATTGATTCAAGAGAAAATCCTTTGATTTTTGGCTTGAATTAGGTTAGTTTTCGTTAAGTCCAAGAATTTTCTTAAAGGGTTTAAATTGGGTTTTGAATCGATTTTGGTTTCGGCTATTTGAATGTATAGTTTATTTATATTTGGGAAGATAATTGAGTATATAATTGGCATATGAGAAAATCACTTGAGTTTGAAGTGATTTGAAGGCAAATTGGGCTAAGCTCATGGATGTAGGTCCAAAAGACTTGGAAGGAATTTGATTTAGTTTGATTTAGTTTCTATCATTGCAATGTGGATTTCATTTATATTTGTGAAGATAGTTGGATATATAATTAATTTTTAAAAAAAATCAATTGATTTTGGGTTGATTTGGGTTAAGATTTGGCTAAGCTCATAGAGGTAGGTCCATATGGCTTAAGAAAGGTCTTGATTTGACTAGATTTAGTTTGATTTAATTTTGATCATTTTAATATGGATTTCATTTGTATTTAGAAAGATAATTGAATATATGATTGATTTATGAGAAAATCAATTGATTTTGGGTTAGTTTGGGTTAAGATTTGGCTAAGCTCATGAAGGTTGGTCCATATGGCTTAGGAGGGGTATTGACTTGACTTAATTTAGTTTGATTTAGTTTTGATCATTTGGACATGGATTTGATAAATGATCGAGGGATTGAATTAATCTTGGAGAAAATCAATTGAATTTGAATTGAATTGGATTTGGCTAGGGCTAAGTCTATGGAATTCAATCATAAGGCTTAGTAAGTTGAGCTTGAATTTGATCATGAGATTTATTGTGAATTTTTGAAATTTGATTTTGAATTTGAATTTGGGGTTTGATTTGAGAAGGAGAACATGGATTGGGTTTAGGCTATAGGGTAGGCAAGTTTCCCTAGGTCCCTAAAGCATAACCTACCGCCATGGATAATCCTTCTAAGTCTCTAAGCTTAGGTTAAGTGTTCACCTAATCACTAGGAGTGTCTTAAGACTAAGGAGCTCTTAGTGTTTATAAGAGTCCTAGATCTATGATGAGAAGGTTGAGAACTCACTCCAAAAGTGATGTCAACAAGGTCTATATTAAAATGCACCAAGATTAATAAATTTATTGAGAGACACAATATTAATAAGAGATAACCTTCGGGCAAATGGTTTGTTGAGGTCTTCAATAAAATGCTTGTTCAATTATTGAACAAAGTTTTATATAAGAATATATGATAATGGCATGAAAAGTTAGTGGAAGTCTCGTGGGCTTATCAAGTTATATAAAAATCCCCAACTCCCTTCACTCCATTTGCTTTTGTTTAAGAAGCTAAGATTAATTTATCATTGGAGATATAGCTCTTCTCATTAAGATTTACAATAAATAATTAAATAATAATAATTCAATATGCCAAACTTAGGTTGAAACAACTTGACAGTCTTAAGAAAGTATTTTTAGGCTTATTAAGAGCTAAACTATGTAGATCTTGTATGGCTCAAGCATATGATAATTTAAGTTATTTTATAATCTTGAAAATTGAAGTCTTGATTTTTTGTTTCGAAGGTTTATTTTAGCATATTATAAAATTGGAGACAAGTTTGAGCCTAAATAAGAAGACCCAAATTAGATTTAGTTTAGTCATTTAGATATATTCTAACTCAATTTAGATATTTATAAATCTATCTCATAATCTTAAGGGATTCAAGCCATGTATGACATGTTTGGACTAGATTAGTAAATCTAGGTTTGATGAAGTATTTTAGCCCCTTCCTAATATAATCATTATGATATAATCTAAGCCAATATTGAACATCCATCACTCCATACATCTCCTTAAGTTGTATGCTTGATTCCACCATGCCTTACATAATTTAATAAAATAATATTCATTCCTTGCCTTGAACTCAATTCCTTTAACTCTATTAATCAAATCTTTTAAGCCACTCCTTATATACTCCCTTAAATCCATTTTAGATTAGCCATAGATATCCATAAGTATATCTTCTTAATTATAACCCCAATAAGTTCAAACCTTCCTAAGTTCTATTAGGCTCTCTCAATCCACTATAAATAAATTTAAAATGAATTCTAAATCAATATTTATAAACTCAACTTTTAGCTCTTTGATCTTGTTGATTGATTAGCAATATATTTGTGTACTTTTATTAATCTAATTGAACCCATTTAACTTATTAAGATTTTCTTAATCTAATGGGTCAAATTGATCACATAATTAAACTCATTCAATAAATTATTCATATCAATTAAATTTAGAGGAATTTACATATATAGCACATAATTCTTATATATTTACATTTCTAATCTATAAATTTTCATATTTAAATAGCTCTCAAATTTTTAATAGTACATAAAAAATAGCATCATCATTATGTTTTTGAGGCATTTGCATACATAGCAGACTATTCTTATATATTTATATATCTAACACTCAAACATAAATATTTACATACATAACACCTAAATCTTCATTATTACAATAAAAATAGCTCTTTTCTTAATTTTTTTTGAAATAAAATTCACCTTTTGAAGCATAAGAAAGGTGTTATATATGTAAATATCAAAATTTAGGTATTAGATATGTAAATGCATAAGAATTGTATGCTATGTATGTAAATTTTTTTTAAAGTAAAATTCATCATTTATGCATAAGAAAATATTATCTTTATAAATATAAAATTTTAAATATTAGATATATAAATATAAAAAAATTATGTGTTATGTTCATAAATTTTACTTAAATTTAATTGAGCCTAAATTAGGATAATTTAAAAAAGAGCATTTAATTAATAAATTTTAGCAAAAGAGCTTTTTTATAAAAAAAAATTTAAAAAGGAGAAAAAAAAAACGTGAATAGTATTCACGTTTTCAGAAAACGTGATTACTATTCACGTTTTCTAATTTTTTATTTCTTTTAACTTTTTTAAATAATAATATTTGATAGAATTTTAAATATATTAAATCAACATATTTAAAATATATAAATAACTTAAGATTATCAGTTATCATTTTTAATTTTATGAAAATATATAAAATAATATTAATTTTAAATAATAAGTTTAAAATAATTTGAAATAGATAATTTAAAATTAACTTATAATATTTTTTTGACTCTTAAAATAATTACTTAAAAAAATTTTATATTGATAAATAATATTATAATTATATTAATTTATATTTTATTTTTAAATAAGATTATATTATTAATCGTAAAACTAATTTTAACTTTGAAATTTTTAATAATTTTAAAAAAAAATTATTAATTTATATTATTTGATAATTTCATTCTATAATATACTTTTTGTTTTAAAATTTAAATTTCTAATGAATCAGTTGAATTTATTTATTAAAATTTTTTTAAATATTTTATGTACAATTTTTTTAAAAAAAATTTTTTTTAAACTTCTCTCCTATATTTTAATATATTAATAAAAGTATGCATTTTACTTTTTATTTTATTTAATAAGTTATTATTATATATATTAATTATATAAATTTACTTATTATGTATATAATAGAAATAAATTAATTAACTTATTAATAAGTAAAATTATATAATATGCATATCAAACAATAACTTATTAAATAAAATTATTAATAAAATGTATATATTTTTTAGTTCTTTTAATTTATTAAAAATACAAGATATAATTTTAATTTTTCTAATTTAAAATAAATATTTAAAAAATTAAATTAAATTATTTAAAATTATTTTACTAATTCATTAGAAATTAAAAATCTGAAACAAAAAATACATTACATTTGAAAACACTATTTATAATAAATTAATAAGATTTCTTTAAAATTTATAAGAATGTCTAAGTTAAAATTAGTTTTTGTAATTAATATTAATTAATCTTATTTATAAAAAAAACATTAATTAATATATTTATAATATTATTTCTCAAAATAAAACTATTTTAATAATTATTTTAAGATTCAGAAAATGTCATAAATTATTTTTAAATTATCTATTTAAAATTATTTTTAATTTACTATTTAATTTTAATTTTATTCAATAGATTTTTTATAAAATTAAAAAAAATAAATCGAAACACATAATTTGCTAATTAAATGCATTTAATTAATTATTATTATTTTATATATTTAAACATTCAATAAAATATTATTATTAAAAAGTTAAAAAATAGAAAATTAGAAAACATGAATAGTAATCAGGTTTTCTCAAAACGAGATTACTATTCACGTTTTCAGAATTTTTATTTTTATTTTTATTTTTATTTTTTTGAAAACGTGGATGCAATTTACGTTTTTGCTCCTTTTTTAATTTCTTTTTTTAGAATGCTCTTTTTGCTAAATTTTATTAATTATATGCTCTTTTTAAAAATTATCCCCTAAACTACACCTAATTAGCCTTAGCGTTTGAAGAACTTTTAGTGGTTTTTTTGAGGCGTGAATTTTAATTTTGATCGTTTGAATAGTGTATTTTTTTTGAAGCTACGTTTAATCTCATTTAAAAGTTTTAGCCCTTTTAAAAAGTAAAATAAATAAATTTTAAATAATTTTTAGGTTTTAATCAGAAAAGTTTTCGAACTGGTTTCTAAGCTTTTGATTCTGAAAAGCTCATTTAAAAGTATTTTTTGAAAAACTATTTATCTTTTTCTTTTTAAAAAGAGGCTAAAATGAAGCTTTTGATAAGATAGAACTAAAATACAGTTTTAAAAAGTACATTATTCAAATAAGTATTAAAATTAAAAATTCACACTCTTACAAATAAAATACACTAAAAAAATTCTCCCAAATAAGCCGAAGCCTTAGTACTCAATTTGAACCCCGTTATCACCGAAGTTCCTTTGAAGCATGGATCTCATTCATATGGATGGCCAGGATCTCTCCAATGCACAAGAGCGTCTCGCAATTCCACCTGTCACCCTTAAAACCCTAACGCTGGCCGCTCTATATAACATCGCAGCCTACGGAGTTTCTCTTCCTCTCTCTCTCTCTTTCTGTGCATTGTTATTGATTCTCTTTCTGCCATTTTCTTTGAGAGTTATTTGAAAAGTTTTAATTCTGAGAACTAAAGGGGCTGATGATGATTGATCGTAAAGATCTAGCGGATTTCTGTGAGGTCACAAGCCGTTGATCGCATCAAATTGTTGTTACACACACTGAAGCCTCTGTATCTCTCATTCCCTCTCCCTGATCGGTTTTTAATTTGTTTGTTCTTTTATTTTTTGTTTTTCTTATGATTTAAACTAGCGAATTCGATCAGAATGCGATTGCTGCTAGAGTATACGGTCGAAGAGATCTCCTATGACTCGATTTCCTTGCATCCATCAAAGCCCTAGGAGCCATTTCTCTTCTTCGTCTCTCATGCATTTTTTTTGTTATGTTTGATTAATCACTTTGAAATTTGAATACCACAAGGGCTAATTGATGATTGATCGTAAAGATCTAGCGGATTTCTGTGAGGCGGCGAGTCGATGATCGCATCTAATCGTTGTTACACACACTGAAGCCTCTCTCTCTCTCTCTCTCTCTCTCTCTCTCTGTCCCTTGCTTTTTCTATTTTTCTTCTTATAGGTGTTCTTATCCATGATTTGATCTGGAAAGCTTTATCTGATGCAATGATGAGGTTAGGAAATTGGTGTCTGCAGTGGCGATTTTAATTGCCGTGAGCTTTTTCCACCAAATTATACGACTTCTCCTTCCACTGAGCTCAGATCCCCTTTCTCTGTTACTCGATTTTCATTTTTCCATAGGACAACTGATCTAGTTCAAGCTTGGTCATCGTTGTCGTGCTCGATTCGAACATTTTAATGCCGTGTTCGAGCTTATGTTTGTTTACCATTATCAAACTAGAGCTATTCTAGTTTAATCATAAGATCAGTTCAAATTAGATTATTTAGCTTGTCAATGAACATCTCATTTAATAAAATAAAGAGTTTTAATCAAGTTTTAATCGAGTTTATTCACTTTGAGTCAAATATTAAGCTTAAAAACCCCAAAGTCAAATATTAAGCTTAAAAACCCCAAAAATTAAATAATATAGTTCATGAATAAGTTTTAATCGATCCCATAAGTGAGTTTTTTAATTAATTTGTTCACGAATTTTAAATAATAGGGGGATTTACATACAAATCACATAATTTTATTTATTTACATATCTAATATCTAAATTTTATTATATATATATATATATATATATATATATATATATATATATATATATATATATATATATATATATAATATTCTAATCTTCAATATCACATTAAAAATATCTATTTTATTCATTTTTTAAAAGTGAAATGTATTTTTTTTAAGCATAGAAAAGTAATAGATAAGTAAATATCTAATTCTAGATATTAGATATATAAATATATAAGAATTGTGTGATATATATGTAAATTTTTTTAAATAATATTATTCATGAATAAAAATTAAATTAAAATTAAACTGTTCAAATTTGTTCATTTAATAATTGAATATTTATAAAAATATTTAGATTTTTTTCATTAGTTGATCAAATGATTATGAATGAGTCTTTGTAGATTAAAAAATATAAATTTTTATTTAAAATTTTTAAAAATATGATTAAAACACAGTCTTAATTCTCAAATGAGAAAAAAAATATTAGGTGCATTGTTTGGATGAATTTGAATATTAATTAGGTGTAGATATTTAGTAAAATATAAATTAAATATTATATTTAATTTATATTTTATTAGGTATTTATACTTGATTTGTTGCATGGGGATGGCATGTAATATTTACATAAGTTTTATTTTCTTAAAAGTGATTCATTGTATTGTATGTATTGTGTGTATTTTATTAGGTGTTTATTATATTCATGTTTTATGAGTATTAGTTTAATGATATTTGGAGAATTATTTTTATCCCATGGATTTTTTACACTAGAAAATCAAATATAAATTTTTGTTCTATTGGAAGGTGATATTTCTATTATTACACATTCCCTATTAGTTCAAAATCTCAATCTAATATATGATTTTGGGAACTCCATGAAATTATGTCCATTTATCTAAATGATTTATTAGATAATCATATAATTATATTCATGTTAAGATAGATTATATATCCTATTCTAAATAAGAAAGATCTTTTAAATAGTTTTTATAGGATGATTATTCTTTAAATTTGCCCTAAAGTTAGGATATTGAAAATCTAGATTAAGGAATTAGACTTAAAAAATGGCATTTACACTTCCATTTGGTCATTATAAATGGAAAATTATTTTAAGTGAATTTTAAAATATTATGAATAGAATATTTCTTCTTTAATTCAAAATACATATTAGACTATATTGATGATGCATTAGTATTTTTTTAATGTAATAGATGAATATATTAAGCATTTAAAAACCTTTAAATGATTGATAATTAAAAAATGGTTATTTTAACACAAAAAAATGAAATCATTTTAAGCTGAAATTTGATTTTTGTTATATTATAATATTATCAATGCTGTTGTTATTGTCATGCTTTTTTCAGAAAGATATAAGTTAAAGTAGTTTCATTTGTTTATATTTTTTTTATTATTTTTTAAAAATTTTGTGAGAAAAAAATTGTTTTTAGAATTAGAGTTATTAGAATGTAATTTATCAAAAAAAATTGATTTTTGAATTTTTTTTTAAAAAAATATTTATAATATATATAATAATCTTTAAAAAAATGATTTTTAACAATTTTATAATTAATTCTTCAAAAAGTTAGCCTTAAATAAATCTTAAATGAATTATTGAATTTGCTTTTAAAATTATTGATGAAATCTTTTATATTACTTAATTACAAAAATTATTAAGGTTATTAAACTATGTTTTAGATTTCATCATGAATCATTGATGTGACAATTTTTTATGAAACATTGAAAAATAATAATTTTCTATGTGGATAATAGCTTATTATATCACATAATTTTTATGTATATATATATTTAATATTAAAGTAAGATATTTATTTATCTAATATTTTTTATATTTAAAAAAGAATATTTCAATTAAAAAAATGATGTGATTTTGAGATGTTATATTTATAAAAATAAAAATTTAAGTATTAGATATGTAAATACATGACTATTGTGTGGTATGTATGTATATCTCTCAAAAAAAAAGTGTCAAAAATCTCATCTATTAGCATTTAAAATTATTGAAATAGATGTATCCAATAATGGATATAGAGGAGTTCTCATGTAATGAAAAAAAATATATTGAACAACTTGTTCACTATACTTTTAGTAAATTGAATAATACTTAATTAAAAAAAAAAAAAAAAAGAATGTATTATTAAATTTTAAGATTATGTATTTAAATAAAAAGTTCTTACAATCTATTGTAGTGTTATTAAATCTATTTTATTACGCGATGTTAAACATCTAATCTCTTAAGCAAATCTTTCATGGCTGGTAAGCACAATTTTCTGTTTTTAATTTTGTTATTAAATTCATTGAAGACTAATCTAACTCTCTACTTGACTTCTTTACGTGTGCTTTTTTTGGAAGGAAATGAATTGAATTTCTATCAAAGAGGAGGACCTAATGGCTTGTTTTAGTTCTCATTTTCAAGGCTTCAATCTTGCCTATGGGATAGGTCGAGGGATTGGAAATCTCAATCTTAATAGGAGCAGATAAATTAATTTGTGTGAATATTTATATAATATAAAGCAAGAAGAATGATAATCTCTTTCTACCTCTAATTCATCTTTACCAATTATAATGAACTAATACAAGGGCAAAGTCTAGTATATTTCGTAATCATTCAAGTCTCTGCAAGCTGTAAAAAAAAAAAGATTCTTTGAAAAATTATCAGTTAACATTTATTTTAGATGAAGAACTAATAACTTAACCATGGCTTTAAGGCCCTTTATGGAAGGACATTAAGACCTATTGGTTTAAGTATATTAGGGTTTAGGGGACGATTGATAAAATTTTAGTTAAAGAGTTGCACCTTTTGACTTAGGCTTGAAAAATCCGGATGCACATAACCATAGTATCACTAGAATTTCTTCAATGAGGAGTATAAATATTAAAATTATAAAGGTATCACAAGGACTCTTAGGATAAAGTTTTATAGTCACTGTTCATCCTAATATCTCATAATATTAATTCTAATTCTTATTATAAAATTACATTCATATAAAAAAAGTAAATCTAATTACACTTATAAAATAGAGATTAGTTAAATATATATATATATAATTTTAAGTAGTTATATATATGATTTGGACTTAGTATTTTATACGTAAGTAATTAAGCCCGTTTGTCCTAATTTTGATTATGTTTAAGCGTTTTAAGCAATTTGTAAAGAGAGTATTTATATTTATTTTTAAGCATTCTTTTAAGCACAATCTCTTGCAAAAATATGATTAAAGAGCGACTTAACTTCAATTTTATGAAATATACACCTTAACATCTAGTTTAAAATATTATATCATAAAATTAAATATATATGATATCATATACTGTCTTAATATAGAGCTAGAAGTGGTGATTAATTTTAATATGTGTTAAGACTTTGTATAGTATGTCTTAATTAAACATTAGAGTTATATTTCTCTAAGTTTGGAAAAATATTCAAGTTAACATGAAGGTTGGTTTCACTTTAAATTGTTTAAGTGGTTTGCAAATTTTAGTTTATAATTTTTTTTTCATGTAATTTACACTTAATAACTAAGTATTGTGAAGAGAAGGAAGTGGATTATCATAAAATAAAATATATATGATATCATACATTGTCTTAACATAGAGCTAGAAATGGTGATTAATTTTAATGTGTGTTAAGGTTTTGTATAGTATGTCTTAACTATACATTATAGTTATATTTCTCTAAGTTTTGAAAAATATTCAAGTTAACATGAAGGTTGGTTTCACTTTAAATTGTTTAAGTGGTTTGCAAATTTTAGTTTATAATTTTTTTTTCATGTAATTTACACTTGACAATTAAGTATTGTGAAGAGAAGGAAGAGGATTATCACATAAGCACGTGTTATTATTAATCAGGGAAGTGAGGTAATCAAATGACCTTCTTAGGGCTTACTAAAGCATCATATTCTCGAGATGTTAAGATTAAATACTTGATATCTTAAATACATACGAATGTATACACAATTATAAAGATGAAAATTATGCAAAGATTGTTTTTTTTTTCTTAACTAAATCATTTAGGTATATGAATTAAAGCTTTATCTAAATTCTAATATCAAAATATATAAGAATGAAATCTAATGAGTATGTGTCATTGTTAAACTAGGGAAATGAGGTAATCAAATGACCTCCTTGGAGCTAGTTAAAGTTTCGTATTCACGAGATGTTTAGACTATATACCCATTATTATTCAAACTCATATAAATATATATATATGGATTATAAGAACGAGAGCCTTATTTAATATGTTTAAGCTATAAATACATGCAAGTCTTATGTATATTCATAACTATCAACACTCTCTAAGTATTATAATCAATTCATAAGCTTTGAAAAATATTTTTGAATTTATTAGTGATAAGAGCCACATATATATTTAATTAAGGCAATACATGTAAGCTTACATGAAAGAAAATCATTTGATTTTATTTAAATTTGAAAATATGAATGTATGAAATCAAATTATATACAACATTTAATGTGTTTAGAAAGGAATAATTAAATATCAACACATAATTTATTCAATTAAACTAATTTTTAAGGACAATCATATTAAATAAACTTATTTAAAGAAAACCAAAGTCCTTTTATCAATTTAATTTTGAATCTTTGATTTGATTTAGAGAGGAGGAGCACTCATTTGTTATTTAATTTCATTCCCACATTAGTAATATTGTTTATTTTATGCAAAGATAATTAAATAAAATTATGGGTTAATTAAGTTGGATTCTTAATTAAACTAATTAATAACTCTTACCTATGTTATCTTATTGTAATTACCCAAACAATTATAAGTCAACATGATATTTATATGAATGGAAAGTAAATTTGCAATGATTCTAGAGAATAAAGGACCTTAATGTAATTGGCTCACAATTGATAATTAATTGGATTAAGGAACTTAATTAAGTACTCTTATGGTTTACCCACACATGTGAGTTAATCATAATTTGACTAAGCACCTTTAGGTTATTAAACTTTTAAAGATCTACTCATGAATTAATTTATCAAGATCTGATATTATTATGATTTTAAATTGATTAATTAAACCATCCAATTGATTAATTAACCCTTTAATTAATCTCATTTTAATCAATTTCCTTTTAAATGAAATGGGCTTAGGAAAAAGATTAAGAAAGAGGTCATCATCCCATTTTCTTTGCTTATTCATTGTTCAACAGTGATTAACAAGCTTAATCAATTGATTTGTTGCATGATTAGAGATTTAGTTAACCATTTAATTAATTAAGAAAGTCATTAAAGCTAAAATGAGCAATTTCTCTAATTACCTAAGTAATAAATCCCAAGAAAATTATGAGAAGTAGAGGTCATCCCATTAAACCATCAGAGAAAGTTTAGAATTAATTGCTTGAGTAATTAAAGAGTAATTAAGCTAATTAAATTTTTAATTAAATTCAAATTAAGCCTTATTTACTATTTAAAATTAATTAGGGTTATTTTTGAATGATTGTCCTCTAAAATACCTTCAAAATGAATATTTATTTATATTTTTTTGAATTTTCTATGATTTAGTATAAATTTTGAAAGTTTTAGTCATTAAACACATTAATTAAGCCTTAAATTAAGCCTAATCCCATCAACGCCACGCAGACCGTTGGCATGACGTGCTTTCCACATGGTGTCATGGGATTGCTCACTTAAGCACGTTTGACTCAACACTAACGTGGTTGGCGGCGAACATGCTTTCATCTCCGCCTTCCGATCTCAGATCGGACAGCACAGATCGAACCCGCGGTCCCTTAAGGGATAAAATTAGAGAAATCTAACGGATTAATCACGACCATCCATTTCGATCATGCGGAATGGACAGTGCGTTATCAATCATCCCCTGAGAGATATAAGACATACACCATCCACCTTTCATCGCTCAATCTGAGCTCACTCGAGCTCGGATTGATCGAAGATCAATCCCACACCTTCACACAAAGGATCTGAAGGTATCCAACAGCTAAGATCACATGAGATGCAAGTTTTCTTCAAAAATCTCCAACCAATTTTTACTAGGATGTCGATTTCATGGAATTACCTCATTGTAGCTCAAGACCGATGACGAATTCGATTAAGGAAGCTTTGTCTAGTGGAGACGAAGCCCTGTTGAGCAGCACGCACACCAATTTCTCCCCGTTCACTGAGAAGGCCACGAATCATCAATTTGGAGGTCGACGTTGATCGAAGTCGCACGTCTAATGGTCGGAGGGCTCACGAGGCAATTCGTTCTTGCTTGATGGAGTATGGGGAAGGTGTGGTGAAAGGAATTTGGATATGGTTGAGTATTGGTGGAGTTGGATCAAGAATAGGGGTGCCCATCTCGAACGAAGCTCGTAAAGCTCGACGGCTCTAAAAGGCTCTAGGGGTTCGTTCTAAGCACTAGGGAGTCTCTGAGGGTGTGAATGTTTTATTTGGATCAAAATGAAGGGGGTATATTCCCCCCTCTCTTGGATTGGACAGAGGAATTTGGCTTTTGATTTTCAGTCGGCCAGCCGCCGTCAGGGTGCTAAAGTGGTCGGTGTCACCTCCACGTGGCTCGATTTTGTTGGTTGGAGACTTGGCTGGTGGCTCAAGGTGGCTGCCCTCCTCCTTGGATCCCTTGGGTTCAGCTAATGAGGCATGTGAGTTTACTGGCCTCCCTTTGGTCCAAGGCCGACCTAGCCCACATAGGTTGGGCTAGGTTAGTAGGTTATACCCTCATTTGGGTGTTTGATGCCTGCCATGGAGAGAAAGGAGGGTGGACTTTGCCAAATTAGGTAAAATCCTATGTTGGGAAGAGAATCCAAGGGGGATTGCCTTAGGTTGAGCCCAATTTAGGTTTGGGTTGGTTTTGGGTTGACCCAAGGTGGGTTTAGGATGGGTTGGGTCAGGTTTCAATGGGCTTTGGCTTGGTTCAAACAGGTTTGGCTCACCTTGGGCTAGGTTGGGTTAGGTTGACTAATTGGTCAATTTTGATCAAACCAAGATTTGGGCCAAGTTCAAATGATAATTTGAAGTGTTTTGGTTCAATTGATTTAAATCAATTTGGCTTAGGTTTGATTTTGGCTCATTTGAATTCATGTAAGTCAAATGAGTCAAGTTGACCAATTTAACTAAATTGGTCAAATTGGCTTGGGTTATGGATTGATTCATGTTCAATTGGTTAATTGAATATGATTGTAAGCTTTGGTTTGAATCAATTTGGATTTGATTTGGATTTAGGTCAATTTGACCCTTTAGGTCAATTTGGGCTAAATGGATTAGATTGACCAATTGATCAAACTGGGTTCAATTATGACTTTGGTCAAGTTCAGTAATCAATCTGGAATAAATTTGAGTTATTGGTTGCAATCAATTTGGGTTAGATCATGATTTGACCTAATTTGGTCCTTTAGGTTAAATTAGGTTAACTTGAGTCAAATAGCCAATTGGGTTAGGTTTGGCTCAATTGATGGTCAAGTCATGTTCAATCAATGATCATAGGTTAGTGTGAATCGATGATTTCAATTAATGTCTTGGGTTGAGATTTGGCAAGTTTGATTAAGGGTGTTGACTTGGTCAAATGGCCAAGTTGACTTGGTTTGACCTAATTTATGATAATTGATCAGCCTAGGGTGATCAACAATCATGATAGGAGGTTTTGATAGGCTTAGTTCAATCCAATTTGGGTTAGATTGGATTTTGGATCGAATAGGTCTCTTAGGTCACTTTGGGTCAAGTGAGCCTAGTGGGATTTAGTTGGGTTGATTTTGGGTTAATTTGAGTTTAGTTGAATTTATATATGAATTTGGGATTGATATGTAAATTTGGTTGCAATTGGTTTAGGTTCAAATGGGTTTTGGTTCATTTGAATATTTTGAGTCAAATGGGTTAGGTTAAGTTTGATTTGGGTCAATCTTGGTTTGGCTTGATGGTTGTAGATTTGATTTATATTTGGGATGGTGATTGAAGATATAATTGATTCATGAGAAAATCAATTGAATTTGGTTTGAATTGAATGGGAATTTGGCTAAGTCCATGGGATTGATTTATATGGCTTAGGAAGGATTTTGATTTGAATTTTATTATGATTTCAACCATTTAATTTGGATTTGGATTTGTGTTTGATATGAATTGAATTTTATTGTGGCTTAAGAATGTGAACATAGGTTGGATTTAAGTCATGGGGTAGGCATGTCATCTTAATCCCTAAGGCATAACCTAATCTTATGGTTTCTAAGTCTCTAGGTTTAGGTTAAGTGTTCACCTAATTACTAGAAATATCTTATGACTAAGAAATATTAATATCTAGAAGACCCTTAAGTCTAAGAAGAGGAGATTAATCTTCACTCCAAAACTGAGGACAACAAAAAGACCCCCCAATAGGTGTGGTGTAACTGACAAGGCACACCGCACATATTGGCATTGACCTAGACGATCAACCACGTCCAAAAGATTGTAAACGCTAATGGAATTTATCTAAACCTAAACCCGAGAGGTAGATATAATCACGATCTTAGTGCAATGCAACTTCCCTCATGCCCAAGGCATAAGAGTCAGAAGGATTTGATGGGAACTTCATGTCAAGGATATGAAGAGAGGTCTGTCAGGGGATCACATTTGCATTGGATATGATATGTGAGGGGTTTATGCCAAGGGCATAGAAGAAGAAAATCCATTGGAGATTGGGGATTTGATTGAATTTGTTTGATAGGCATCTACTAGAGATGAAGATTTGATTTAAGAAGGGGCGATCCACTGAGGATACAAGTTTGAATTTGATTTGATTTGGTTTATGTTTGATTTGAGATATCTGGGGATATAAGCTTAAATCCACTGGGGATCAAGACTGAATTTCATGAATGTAATATGTATAAATACGGTACATATCTACTGGAGGATATGGGTCTGAATCCACTAGAGATCAAGAACAAGTTTAATTTGTTTTAGTTTAGTATGGCTCCACTGGGAGGTTGGTTTTGAATTTTATTTATTCATTTGGTTTGTTTATATGATTTAGGCTCCACTGAAGAGAAGGGTGTGACTCAACTCCACTGGGGAGAATCAGGTTGGGTTTAACTTGGTTTGATTTAATTTATGGACCTTGTTGATGGACCCTCTAAGGAGGAGCTACGGGGATCTTGGCCTATCTTAACTTTACAAATCTAAAGGGGTAGTTTACCAGCAGCATGGTAGGATTATCCAACCTAAAGGTTGCCTTTCAGTGTGCAATGGTTGTGCTAGGAAGAAAGTGTAGCAAACTTCCATCTTCTAAAGCGGGGAACAAACACTAGGGTGATCTATTAGTAGCACAACAAATTGAAACTAACCTAAGGCGACTACTGAGTGAGTGTCACTGGGGACTTATGTCAACTAAAGAGTAGTTAGAGTTAATTTTATCTTAATTTTATTTGATTTGATATGATTTGTGTGAATTAGATTTATTTGATTTAATTCATGGACCTTATCGGTGTGCGATGGATCCACTGAGAAAGGGCTATATCGGCCTTGACCTATCTTAGATTGAAAATCCAAAGGGGTTTCCTACCAGCTGAAGAGTAGAGCTAACCAACCTAAGGTTGCCTTTCGATGTGCAACAGCTGTGCTAGGAAGAAAGCGTAGCAAACTTACATCTTCCAAAGTGGGGAACAATCATTGGGGTGATCTGTTGGTACGACCTAGGGTGACTACTAAGTGAGTGCTGCTGGGAAATTATGTCAACTCAAGAGTAGTCAGGTGATTCCTATAGGGAGTTTTGTTGACACTGCCCTAAAGATACGATATCTGCTTGGGAAGAGGTACCACGGGGGGTGTCCTCCTAATCCACAAGCAAAAATATATATGTTTGTTTATATGTTTGCATGGACTCTGTTGGTGTGCGAGGGACCACACTAAGAAGGGGATATATTAGCCTCGACCTATCTCAGATTTACTAGACCATGGGAGAATTTGCACATATGTAGTATGGATTCTCCAACCACAGAGGTGGTGCCGTTAGGAGCGTTATCCTGGTCCCTAAAAAGAAAGTCTATAGGTGTACGATGACCAACTCTAAGAGAAAGTGTAATAGACTTACATCTATCATGAGTGGTGTATCCACCGGGTGGGTCACTATCAGCATAACGAACACCAACCAACTTAAGGTGCCCATCAGTGTGCGATGATCAATCTAAGAAGAAGGCATAGTAGACTTACATCTTCACAGATAAAAATGATCATCAGGATAGTCTGTTGTCGGCAAGACAAATGCTATCCGAACTAGGGCAACTACTAAGTGGTGAGTCCCGAGTGAGGACTAGACCTAGACTTGAAGTATTCAGGAGGAAAAGGAGCTGCTAGGGGACTTACCCCAAAACATCAACTATACTCGGCCTTATCAGTACACGAAGGCTAGTCTAAGAAGAAAGCATAGCAAATTTACATCTTCTTAAACGAAACCATCATGAGTTACCTTCCCGGCCGTGCAGGAAGGCCTACCATACTAACAAGGCACTCATTGGTGTGCAACAGTTAAACCTAGAGGAGAGCGTAGAAGACTTACATCCTCCAAAGTGGAAATACCATTGGGGTGACACGCTAGCTAAATAGTGAATCAACCCGACTTAAAGCAGCTATTGAGTGAAGGATGCTAGGGGCGTTATCTCAACTCAAAGTAGCATGAGACAAAGGATATGTGTTTATTTTATGTGTTTGTGTGTAGTTTGCGTTTGTGTTGTGTTGATGAAGGATAGGACGCCGCTTGGGCTCCTTACACCTATCCTAAACACATCGTGGTGGATTCTCAAACAAAATACTTTCAACATGAAGAGATTGAATTTTAAATGAAATTTTCATTGATAATTATTTTCAAATATAATTTTATGAATAATATTTCTTTAGGTAGAGCCCATTGATTGGTAGCATCGGGCGCTCTCTTTTATGATTTATAAGTTGATATGATCCTCCTTGGTAGGCTTTCTTTATGGTAAATGGGTCTTCCTAAGTGGGTAATAAACTTGCCTCCCATCTTGTGACGGACAACAATTGATCTCCTTAGAACTAAAATAAGCTCTCCTACTTGAAAATATCTAGGACATACCAACTTGTTGTGAGATTGAATTATTTTGGCTTTGTACAACTTTAGGTTTAAGCATGCCTATAAGCATCTCTCCTCCAAACCTTCAAGTTGTTCTAACCTGAACTTGGCGTTCTTCTCCATTGTGATCTTGCTACCCACATCTATCCTTAGTGATGGGAGTTGGACTTCTAATGATAGAATAATTTTTGACCCATATACTAATGATAAAGGGGTAGACAAAGCTGGAGTTCTGTAGGTAGTGCGGTAGGCCCACAAAGCTTCAACTAAGTGCTCATTTCACTATCATTTGTTGTCATCGAGTGTCTTCTTTAGTATTTAAATGAGGGTTTTGTTGATGGCTTCTGCTAAGTTATTTTCTCTCGGATAATAGATGGTAGAATATCTCTAATCTATGTTATGTCTTCGGGCAAAATTATTGATCTTGGTGCTATTGAATGTAGTACCATTATTGGATATAATTTGACGAGACATCATGGACCTATATACAATATGATTCATGAAAAACTAGAGCACATGCTGAGCTATGACCTCTCTGAGCGGGATCACCTCCGCCCATTTGGAAAAGTAGCCGGTCGCAGCTAGGATGAACCGATAACCCTTAGAAGAATGAGGACCCCAACACTCAAATGGCCATGAGGACAATGTTGGGTGTAGAATATTGGGTGGTTGATGTTGGACCACTTCATGTATTTGACATTGATGGCATCACCTAGCCACATCCATACAATCTATGATCATCGATAGCTAGTAGTATCCTAGTCTCTTGATCTTGGCTTTCATCTTCGAACTAGATTGTTAAGCTCCATATAATCCTGAGTGCACCTTGGTCATGATCTTACGAGCTTCGTTATCTAAATAACGTAACTACATATGATCGAACGACCGCCAGTATAAGAAACCATCCACAAGGGCATAGGAAAGTGTCATTTTCTTCATCTGATGAGCTTGTGACTTCTCTTGAGGTAGTTTGCTTTTATTTAAGTAATCCATGAGTGGTTGGCTCCAATCTAGCTCCTCATCCATTTTGGCAACGACAACCTCCCATTGAAGAGAGTATTTTTTGATATGTTCGATATCAATAAGGGATAAGATTTATCTATTTTGGACTTTATTGAATTGAACTCATTTTTTAGATATGGCAAGCTTAGCTAAAGCATTGCTATGGCGTTCTTTCCTCGAAGGATCTTATAAATAGTAACCTCTTAGATTTGGGCCAACAAGTCCAGGGTGTATTTGTGGTAATGATGGAGCTTAAGCTTTAGGACTTTGTAGGACCTATTGATTTGGTTGATGATTAGCTGAGAATTCCTGAAGATGTTGTTCTGGATACTTAGTGTAATAGCTAACTCAAGATCGACAATAAGAGCTCATATTCAGCTTCGTTGTTGGTGCAAGAATTGGATAGATGATATGAGAATCTCATCACATTACGGTCTAGAGTTAGGAGAACTATTCCTACCCTTGCCTTCACTAGAAGAGTAGATTGTGGTTCTTCTCCTCTTTGAGAGGAAGCCTCACCATCGAAGTACATCTCCTAGTGATGAATGTTAGTATCCCCAAAGTTCATGATTTTTTCATTGGGGAGGTCATCACTAAGTAGAGAATCACTAGGAAGTGGGTGTGCTATTAAAAAATCTGCAAATGGTTGTCCATTCACCTCATGGATGGGTATGAAAGTGATGTCAAACTATGATAGAATCATAGACCAATGTGTCAACCATCTGGATAGCATCAGCCGTGTCATGAGGTATTGTAGTGGATTAATCCTAGAGATCAAGTTCACTTTATGAAAAAGCATGTAATGTCGTAGCTTTTGGGATGCTAAGATTAAAGCTAGATAATGCTTCTCATTAGGTGTATAATTTGCCTCAGTAGGGATTAGGCAACATCCAAGGTAGTAGAGCATGTTTTCCTTCCCTTCATCATTCATTTAAACCAATAAATCATCAAGGGAGTCATCTAATGCAGTAGTGTAGAGTATCAAAGGCTTGCCCAGGATAGAGGCTGCTAGAACTGGTGGCATCATCATGTAGTGTTTGATGTCTTTGAAGGCATACTGACACTTGTCATCCCACTTGAACTTAACATCTTTTTTGACAAGTGTTGAGAATGGCTGGTATCTTCCTGACAGGTTAGATATAAAATCCTTAAATATGCCAATCGCCCTTGGAATGGTCTGAGTTGAGTTACTATTTTAGGGGGTGGCATTTTTAATATTTGTTTGATCTTCTCCGGATTGATTTCGATTCCACAGTGCTGGATAAAAAATCCAAGGAATTTTTCTGAAGCAACTCCGAATGCACACTTCAAGGGATTCATTTTGAGATTAAAATTATCATAACCATTTAAAACTACTCTCAAGAAAAAGAGATGGTCTTCCTTTTCTTTACTTTTGACTATGAAATCATCGACATAGCACTTGACTTGATGATGAATGAGTTTGTCGAAGATTCGAGTCATGACCCGTTGATATATAGCAGTGGTATTTTTAATACCGAAAGGCATGACCTTATGACAAAAGATTATGATCGGGTGTCTAAAGGCAACATTTTTTTCATCTTCATGGGCCATCTTTATTTAGCTATATCCAGATGAGCCATACATGAAAGAGAAGGCTGCATGAGATGAGGCAATGTCCATCATCAGTTCTGGTATTGGTAGTGAAAATTCTTCTTTTGGACATGCCTTATTTAGATCCCTAAAATCAATGCATATTTGAATTTGGTCACTCTTTTTCTTAACTGGGATAACACTGGCCAACAAGGTGGCATATTTCTCCCCCTGGATGAAACTAACATCGATCATTTTTTTGACTTCAAAAATAACCTGTTGTTCGATGTCTAATCGCATATGTCTAGGAGCTTACATGATAAGGTTAGCACTAGGATCTATTGCTAGTTTATGGACCACTACGTCAGGAGCCAATCTAGGCATCGCTTTATAATTCCATGCAAAGTAGTCTTTAAACTCAATGAGTAGCCTAACTAAGTCATTGTTTTCAATTTTATTCAACAAGGAACTGATGTATGTCAGACGTGGATTATCGTCAGTCCTTAGGTTGATTTCTTTGAGCTCATTGATGATTGACTTTATCTCTTCTTCAAACTCTGGCAGTGCATCTTTGACTTCAAAATCATCCGGATCATCTGAAGTTTTTACGCACACCTCCTCATATGAATTGATGTGGTTTAAAAAGAACTTATTAGATTCCAAATGATTGGTGATGACTAAGTGGTAATCGTCATCATTGACTGGATCCACTATCGAATCCTAGTCTTCATATTCTTTCGAAGTAGCCTGACCTATGTTTAGACTAAGTATGTGAGATTAACCCTTTCTTTTCTAGATTTAGAATACAAGGTGAGTACCAATCAAAAGATAATTCTATTAAATATTTATATGAATCATCCTTAAGTTTTACAACAACTTCTTGACTTGAGAATGATGCTCCCAGAAAGAACCTCTGGGTCTTCACATCTGTAAATGACTTAGGGGATTTATTTACTACCAAACCATTAATTTTTTGTGAGAAAAATGGGGTTAGAGCTGAGGTTCCCAACTGATGTTTGATTGTTTCACATAGAGACTTGGATACGCTTATGCTTTGCTTTGAAGCCCGGTCTTCATCATTATCTGGCTTAAGTGTCACCTCTAAAGGAATCTGCTACTAAGAAGAGCTAGTCAATGTACTAACCATATAAGACTCATTCTCTGAACTAGATTCTAAGTCTATATGGATAGCAAGTGCACTCCTAGTAGCTGGGACATATCTTCTATTGGGTGGCCAATAAGGAGGTATTACACCCCTGGGAATGCCTCTGAACTAGCCTCTTCCTCGTCCTGGTGGAGGTCGGGTCATTCTACCCACTTGTTCGAATGGGGTAATAAACTGTGGGTGGAATTTAATCTCAGGCTCTATATCCTCCATTGAGTCTGCTTCTCGCTCCCTTTTATTTTCTTTTTCTTTTTCTTTTCCTTTCTCTTTTTTTTTTCTTTCTCTTTTTCTTTTCTTTCTTTTTATCCCACGTGAGGATTTTGGCTAAGTTCCTGAGAATAGACTTTTTGATTTTGGGGAGATAATAAGCTGCATCCTCATATATCTCGACCTCAGGAACTGTAAATAGTTTGAGATCTCCTTTAACACATCATTCGATCCCAGGTCTCATGAACTTCATGCACTGATGTAAAAAAGATGGAACCGTTTTATTCTTGTATATCCACGGTCTCCCAAGAAGAGCATTGAAAGATGTATCAGAGTCTTTAATGTGAAACTTGGCATCAGTATTTCAATCATCTATCTCTAGTGGCAACTCTATAGAGCTTAAGGCCCTCTCATCTTATTCATTGAATTCTCTCAACATCATCCTCTCCTTTTAGAGTTTAGAGATGTCGATCCTCAACTAGGTAAGGGTTCTTAGACTCATAATATTGACTGATGCACCCAGGTCAACCAGAACTCTAGATAGCCTGTATCTGCCAATGTATGTTGTAATGTAAATGGGGTGATTATGCTCGATCATCCCTAGAAGTAAGTCTTCATCACTGAATGTAACTCCTAAGATGTCCTTCGAGTGGTGTTTCTCCTCCCTAGTAGTGGTTAGCTAAGGTAAGCATATCTCTGGATCAAGTAAGGCCTTAATCAGAGATTCCCTCATCTCTTTAGATAAGATAAGGGCATCATATAAGCTTAACTTAGCTGATAGCTTTCTAAAATGAGTTAGGATGTTGTAATCAACTCTAGCATGGTCACTCACAAGCATATCCATAGGTGGGGCATCCTGTGGAGGGATTATCTATTGACTGAAACCAATGACTTGCTTATCCATATCCTGAGGTGCTACCCTAGGAGGCAGAACTTTACCATTACGTAGGTTGACTTCAGTGACTTCATGTGGAGGGTTAGTAGAAAGTTTTACCTACTCATCGGGTATACCTTCAGCTTTTCCTATGGGACCCTCAGAGTTAGTTAACTCTAAGTCAATCTCAATGGGTGAACTCGATTGATTCAAAAAAGAAAAGTCTGATTCTAAATCATAAGAGAAAGGATTAGAATTATTTATGCTATTATTATTGTTTAAACTTGGATAGCTTTCAATTGGAATGAGATCATCAAGATTATCAAAAGTAGAGAAGATATATGTGGAATCTGCTTTCTTCATTGATTTCTTTCTAGGTAGAGGTACATGACAAAAATTAAGTAAAGTAAGCAAAGAGAGGGGTTTAGTGCCCTCATCCGTAAATACAATATTTTTGCTCGTAGAAGAAGAGCTAGATAAAGGGGAAATAGCTGTAACAATGGAATGAATGCTAGACTGGGATGGTAGTTGTGCTACTTGGCTATCTCGGGCAAGTATGAACTGCTGCTGTTGTTGCTGAGCTCCCACCCTCCCTGAGTTATCTTTGGCAACTTACAAACCTTCCTTGATGTTGAAGGATTGAGTTGCCTCGGGCATTTATAAGGAATGTTTCTTGATCTTTGAGATGATTGTTGACCTCATTTTATAATGAGCTCTCAACTTCTCCATCTTAGACATAGGACTTCTCTTAGACACTAAGAGTTCCTTAGTCTTAAGACACCTTTAGTGATTAGGTGGACATTTAACCTAACCCTAGTGACTCAGAAGAGTTAGCCATAAGAATAGGTTATGTCGTAAGGGTATTAGGAGAATTTGTCTACCTTATAGCATGAACCAAATCCTCACTTCCCTCTTTCAAATCAACCTTAAACTTAAATCAACTTGAATTCCAAAACAAACCTTATATCAATTCCAATGGATTTTCCCAAATCATGAATCAATTCCAAATGATTGAAACCCATGATTGAATTCCAAATTCAAAAATATTTCTTAAGTCCCTTTGATTCCACCTTATGGACTTAGCTCAAATCAAATTCAAATCAATTCAAACTCAAGAGATTTTCACATAACCCATTTATATTCTCATTTATATTTACAAATATAAATGAAATATAAATTTAAATAACCAAAACCAAATCCAAAACTCAATTCCAAGTTTAAAAAATCTTTCCTAAGTCCCTTTGATTTCATCTTATGGACTTAGCTCAAATCAAATCCAAATCAATTTAAATTCAAAAGATTTTCTCATAATCCATTTATATTCTTATTTATATTCATAAATATAAATAAAATATAAATTCAAATAACCAAAACCAAGTTCAAAACTCAAACCCAAACCTAACCTAAATCTAACATATGCTTCTTCAAGTCAAATTCTTGAACTTAGCCAAATCAAACTCAAATCAAGCCAAACTCTTGATTTTTCTTCATGATTCAATCAATCCTTCAATCATGAATCCAAATATAAACATAAACTTCAATCATCAAATCAAAACTAAATTCAAAAATCAAATCCAAGTCAAACTCATGTTCACCCTTTGAACTTGAAATTGTCAAATGAACCAAAACCCATTTAACTCCAAATCACTTGCAAATGGATTTATATTTCAATCATAAGTCCATATGTGAGTTCAACAAAACTTGAATCAAGCCTTGGCCAATCAATTTAACTTAGGCTCACTTGACCCAAAGTGACCTAAAGTACCCTTTTGAGCTAAATTCTAATCATACCTAAATTGGATTAAACTAAGCCCACCTAAGCCTCACATTGTGGTAATAATTATCATGAGATGATCAACCAGTCAAATTGACTCAAGCCAAGTCAAACCTACGGGTTGAACAAGTCAATACTTAGCCAAAATGAAACCTAAACTATCCAAAATCCACCATAGACCAACTTGATTGAAACCATTAATCAAAACCATTTCATTATCAATGTTTGAACTTGACCAAGTTATCATTTGAGCCTAACCAAGCCCAATTGGCCACTTGACCCAAGTTGACCCAAGTTGACCTAAAATGTCAAAATGTGTCAAATCTTGATCTAAGCCAAATTGATTGCAACCAATGGATTAAATTCATTCTAAACCACTTGTTGAACTTGACCAAAGCCTCAATTTGCCAACTAGACCCAACCTAGCTTAATTGCCCATGAACCCAACATAACCTAAAAGGTCAAATTGAGCCAAAATCAAATAAAATCAAAATTGATTGAAACCAAAACTTGCAACATATTTCAAATGATCAATCATACCTAATCCAACCCATGACCTAGCCCAATTAGATCAAATGGGTGAAATTGGTCAACCTGACCTATTTGACCTAAATGAATCAAATGAACCAAAACCAAATATAAACCAAATTGAAACAAACCAATGATGCCAACACATTTTAAATGGTCATATGAACTTGACCCAACCCTTAGTTTGACCTAATTAGGCGAATTGGGCAACTTGACTCAAGTTGGCCCATTTTGACCTAAATGGGTCAGCATGACCCAAATGATATCAAATCAACTCCAAATTCTTGAAATTTGACACAACCTAATTTCAAACTATTCTAAATCTTCTTAAAGTGAAATCAATGCCAAATGACTATTTTACTCCTAAGTCAAAGGGTAACATATGGCTAATTCCACTTGGAATTAGGTCATATCCTTTTTATGGCCACTTGGCACCCTCTTAGTGGACCAAGTGGACACTAGTGAGTGTGGTACACATGACCCAATGGGTTTTGGTCAGCCAAACCCAACCCAAGGCCAAAACTAACCACCCCACTCAAAATGAGCACATGGGATCACCTCTCACACCTCATTAAACACATGGAAACTCCTCCACTACTCCCCTCTACCAAAACCGAATCACATGGCATCCAAAATGGCCTAACCAACCTAATTAATCAAGTCAATTTGATCAAAATGGTAAAGCTAAGTTCGGTCGTCCAATCCTTATAGGAATATACTCCCCCTAATTTCACTTGAATTGCATGGATTCATACTCGATTAAGCTTAGGGAACTCAAAGAAAGCTTATCCAAGTTCCTCTAAGCTTCCTCAACCTACTTTGATTTCTCCATTCTCAGTTTCCTCAAGACAAAAACATGGGAACTTAATAAATTTTCCAACTCATCCATTACTCAATTTCAATCCATTTCCTCTTGCAAGAACCCTCAGAGGACCCAATCGAGCTCACCCAAGTATTCATCCAAGCTTCCAAGGTAGGGGAAGGGAGAGTTTGATCAAAGACGCAAACTTAGGAGGAGGACTTTGGCTAATTAGAGGATCTACTCAACCTCAATCCCTCAAACCTTCAATAGGGCTTCATCTCCACTAAATGAAGTTATCTCGATGGTTGGGAGCACCTATGATATCCTCTGATGATGTATGGATCAAAATCGAGCCTAGCTGTAGATTTCTTTGGTCCTTTGTGAAAGAAAGTTTCATCACAAGTAAATTTAACTACTGGATGTCTTGCTCTTTGCCTCTTGATGGTGTGTGATCAATCTTAGCTCAATCCAAGATCGATCGAGCTCGGATCAAGCCTTAAGGGATGGATGGTTGCCATCTCCCGTAGGAAATCTCAGGGATGAATCACGGACCGTCCATCCCGCATTGTTTAGAAGAACAGTTATAATTAAAACACGTGAGATCCGTTTGTCCTAAACCGCGGGTTGATTTTAATCATCTTTGATCGGACGGCCCATAAAGAAAGCCACCGACCGTTAGCCAATGTGACAACTTAAATAACTAATCTCACCCACATGGAAAGCGCATCGCGTCGCCGGCCCATGGCGACCGATTATTATATATAATTAGGCTATTTAATTAAGTTTTAATCATAGAATATTCAAAAATACATAACTAAATGTAAAAAAATCAAAAAATACAAACTCCAATGCATTTTGAAGATATTTTAAAGAGGAATAATATAAAATTAAGTTTGATTGATTTTGAATAGTATATTTCATGTAATTTAGGTTTTATTAGGAATGTAATTTTGTTGATTACTCCCTAATCATTTCATTGATTAATTCTAAACTTCTCAAGTATGTTTAGTGGGATGACTTCTACCTCCCATAATTATCTTGGGATTTATTAATGGTTTAATTAGGAGAATTGCTTGATTCACTCCTAATTACTCTCTTAATTAATTAAATAATTAATTAACCTACTAAACAGTGATAAATTCATTAATTAAGTTTGTTAATTACCTTAGAACAATGAATGCACTTAGGGAATGAGATTAGGAGCCCTCCCCCAAATCTTTTCCCCTAAGTTTATTTCATTTGGATAAAAATCTAATTAAGGTGCAAATTAATTTAATTATTTAATTACTTAATTAAATGGCTTAATTAATCAAAACTTTAAAATGAAATCAATCTGAATTTAATCAATTCCTTCTTGGATAGATGCTTAAGTGTTCAATAACCTAAGTAGTTTAAGGAAATCATATCCAACCCATATGTGTGGGAAGGGTTATGAAAGGTCTTAAATTAAACCATTTAGTTTAATTAATCATTAATTGTGAGACAAATGCATTAGGCCCCTTTCTTTCTTAGGAGCATTATTGATTTAAATTCCTAGTGATTTTATGGCATACATTAGCTCATAATTATTTGGTTAAATATGTTAAAGTGGTGTAGGTAAGGGTAATTAATGGACTTAATGTACACATTAAACTAAACAAAATATAAAATCAATCTAATGGTTCTAAAAAAAAGCTAAATCAACTCACACATGGAGGGAATGGGTTAGGACCAGCAAACCTTTTCCCATTATTCTAATTCAAATGAAACTCAAAACAAAAATCAAAATTTTCTTAAACCAACTCTTATTCACTTTAAATATTCTTATTCCATAGGATTGTCTTTAGGAATTAATTAGAGTAAATGAAATTACATGCTTACATCACTTTATTTCTTTCCTAGCATGCTAAATGTGTATGTCATATAAAAATCATGCATTCATGTTTTTTGAAAAATCAAATTAAAATAAAATATTTACTTTATATCAAATTGCATGTTTTGGCTAAAGTAAGAGTATAAATGGCTATTATCACTACTAAACTCAAAACTATTTTCAAAACTTATAAATCAAACATTACAAATAATAATTATGCTATTTAAAAGTACCTATAAACTTGCATATGAATAGCATAAAATGTGATATGTGATTTCCTTTTCTTTCTTAACATAGGTTTGTATAGGATTTGCAAAGTGTATAGTCCACTTGAAAAGGACATTACACTTCCTTAAATCCATTCCTATACACTCCTATGCCATGACTTAAGAAGGAACTTCACATCACACATGTAAACTAAATAAACATGAACATTTTGCATGATTCTCTTTCCATGCATTTCTTTTTGTACATGCACATCTATTTAAGAAAAGTGGTATATTAGTCTAAACACCTTGGGGTTGCGAGGGTTTAAGTAGCCCCAAGTAGGTCTTGTACCTTACACCCTTGGTGTAGAAAATAATGGCGTTGTACTCACCTATGTCTTTCAAACATGTAAATGTGCATATGAATAATGGATAGAAGGATTCCTCTTTTCTACTTAACAAAAACATGCATACATAAAATATTCCAAATTTTCTTAAAAATATCTCTTAGCATTCATCATGAAAGTGTGCTTAACATTTCCATTTGCATGTATAGATATGCTTAAGATCCACCCATATGCATGTTACACATGTTGGAAAGAAATAAAGAGTTATTTGTTTTGTGATATCAATTCACTTTACTTAATCTTAAAATGTATTTCTCTTTGAATAGGTTTGTTTAGGAAAAATCTAAACTTAGGATTAATTAAAACACATAATAAAATATTCACTAAATAAAAACCACTAATGAATCTACCTTAGAAATTACTTAAGGTAGGGAGGAAAGAGAAGTTCTCTTCTCTTTTCCTCTCTTTACAATACTTAGTAATTAATTATAGGTTCATTCAAATCAAACCATAAAATAAAATTAGCCAAATCAACTAAATCACTTAAATTAAATCACCATCTAAGTTGAACTCTTCATACTTAGAAAATTCTAACCTTAAAGCCTAACTAAGACACACCACATAAACTTTAAATGACACACACATTAGGCTAAGTCACCACTTCTAGTCCTATATTATTTTATTCTGTATGGTAGGGTGATCTTAGTCTAACCATTATCTTCTGCAGGGGATTGTGCTTAAGGGGCACTGTAATAAAAAAAATTAAATGCTTTTGCTGTGCAGGTTGCTTATACCCCTAAGCATAATCTAAAATAGGTCAGGCGGACTTAGTTACCCATGTGTGGGGTGCTAAGTCCAATTTATTCATATACATGCTTGGGATTGTGTGGTTTGCTTAGCTAATCTCTATTTTACAGGTTTTAGTTAGATTTACTTTTCCTTTTTCATGTAAATTTGTAATTATGATTTGGAATGATTGTTCTGAGAGATTAGGATGAATATTGGTCATAAGACTATGTTTTATGTACTATGTGAAGCCTTTGGAGCAACCACATTCCAACCAACCAAAAGAAGAAAGAAGAAAAAAGAAATGAAGAATGAAGAATGAAGACCCCCATAACATGAATTCTTTCTTGATTGCAATTAATTCATTTGTAATCTAGGTTGTATAAGGGTAGAGCTCGGCTACCCAATTTATTTTAGGTTTATGTGGTGGAGCCCGACCATAAAAGGTCTCTTATTTTTTTTGCGCTAGCTTTATAAATTGATTGATGTTTGTTTAGCTTGTGCATAGATGGCATGTTTTCCTAGTTTCTTCCATGCTTTAATGTATGGCCGAGATGACGGTTAAGCTCCTAGAAAAAAATAAATTTTTTATCTAATTAATCAACTCAAAACTAAAAATTAATAACTCATAATCTCACTTAAAGCTTAGGTTATAAAAATAAGATAAAGGATTTAGCAATCTTTTAGCTATATGTTGTATGTTTTCACATCATGCATAAAAAATATCTTATTTCACTATTGCTTATGGAAGGCTTCCACCTATGTCAGGGAACTTGGCTTGACCTTTGAGAGCTGTGGTGAAAACACACCTCCTTCTTACTGATTTTGGCCTATAATCAGATTTCTCATGCATTAGGCATATGAATCTCATAGCCTGTGTCAAATGAATTATCCAAAATGCAAATAAAACATTTCAAAATTTGCATTAGATTTAAGTCATTAATTCATGTCCTACATGATTTATTCTCTTAGGGAGTGTGTTTAAGGACTTAACTTTTTTCTAAATAGACATCAGCTTAGCTATCTTACAAAAGCATATGACTTGCCTACATGTATTTAAAATTGTAGGAGGAGTTAGTTGATGACCACCCCTAGGCAGTTATAAGTCCAAACAGTCGGGTAAACCATATACTCATTTTTGCCTTAGATTTAGGTCATGTTTTAGCCCGCGTCAATGCTCCCTAGATTTAGGTTTAGAGGTTGCTACTTCCTTTTTCAGACTACAAGCATAAATCATCACCTCTTAGGCATTTCCATGACCTTGTGTTATGGAATTATAAGCCCTAGATTTTTAAATAAAAATTCAACTCTAACAAATAAATCACTTTAATTTTAAAAATATAAAGCCCAACTATAGGATAGTTTGGGATGCTTACTAGGCTTCCTAGTATCATAAGCATCCCCTACTTATTTTTTCTTGGCTTCGATAATAACTCCCTCTTCTTGATCAATCCCAAATGATCTTCTAAAAATAAATCAATTGATTGATAGTCCTATCTTTAAAATCTTTGGAGACAATGATCATTTATCTTAATCGAGAGTATTCCTAAGGAATCATGTTCCTTAGAATGCAATTAACTATGGAGGCTTGCCTCCATAGGGAACTAAATGAACTCGATTTAAAATAAACTCTGCTTTACTTTTTCATGTAAAGTAGGGGAAGAATCTCTAGTACATACGAAGACCCATAGTCCTTAGGAGTCCTTATTGAGATGATTAGGTCCATTGTAGGGTGGTGGCTTCTATCTTTCGAGATAGTACACCTTTCCTCAATGTCAAACCCGATCACCTTAATAAGAATATCTGCGGATCTACATGGTGTCCCAACAAGGCATATTTTTTATTTTCATCTACCTTTCAAGGGATGGATGAAGATGAAAATTTCACCTCAATGATCTTTTTTAGAGATTTGGAATAAGGAAATATCCCAACCTTCTTTTATCTTGAGGAGATCACATATATCCCCAATGATTACTCTAATAGAACTAGATGGTTATTCTAATAAGTATTCCTTAGGGATAATAATGGCACCCAACTTATAGTTGAACTCAAGCCAGTCTTTGAAGGTGATGTAATCCTCTAAGACATGGTCTAACATCCGGTGGTAGGGGCAAAAGTTAGGATCCTCACTCTTGTCCACTTCCTCCTACCTCTTAGGCTCTAGTAGCAATAGATCAGGTTTTTTTTTAAAGAGATTCTTAAAGTTTTTTCTAACTACCTCTCTCTTGAACGAAAAAGGCTTGTTTAATTTTTCCGGAAGAGTAGGTTTAGAATAGCTACATGATGGTGGATATGAGTACTGCTATGAAGGTGGTGGTGGCGGCCGCTATGGTAGATGTGGTGGCCTGTATGATGGCCGAGGTGGTGGAATAGGAGGTAGTAAAGGAGGCTGCTGAGCTAATGGTTCCTTAAACTAAACTCTGGTTGGTTGCTTCCCTCTATCCACTAACACCACTGTCCCTAGCTTCTTCTCAAATACATTTTGTGGCTTGGGCTTAGATGATTGGTCTTAAAAAGATAATTGTTCGACTTCTTCTTGTAGACTAGCTGCACTATTGATTAATTTCTCAAAGGTTTTGATTGTGAAGCTCTTGAGCATGAAAGCAACCGGGCCATAGATATTCTTGAGAAGAATTTCAATGGAATGTTATTCGGACAACTGTGGTTCACATTCCATACTCAGGTTACGCCACTTGAGAATGTAATCAACAAGGGACTTATTAAAATTTTGTTTCGCTACAACGAGGTCACCCATAGTTACCCTTTGTTGGGATCTAGCAAATCTCTTGACAAAGAGTTTCTCCAACTCAACAAAAGTTTTCATTGAACCATTGGGCAGTTTGGCATGCCAATCAAGTGCAACCCCTGACAGACTGCTAACAAACAAGCGGAAGAGAAGTGTGTCACTGCCATCAGTATTACAACAATCGGCTCTGAAATGTGACATATGCTATCGTGGGTTCCCACTACCATCAAAACTCTTGAAGGAAGGTGGCACAAACCTCTTGGGGTATTGGACTACATCAAATTCCTTTGGGTAAGTTCTACCCTTTGGAATATATGAACCACCCTGGGCTTGTTGCAATGCTTCCCTCACTTATTGCTCCATCATCTATTTGATGTCTTTCTCATGCACGAAGGTATTGTCTATGACCTTCCTATGCAAACTACCACTATCCTGATCCATGGAAGAGGCACTCTTGGGAGGATCTAAAATATGTAAGAGCATGGGCCGATTAGCCTCCATGGGACTAGGCTGTGAAATTGGAACTTAGTTTGGAGTGCTAGGACTATTGCTACTAAATCCTCAACTCTCATCTCCATCCTATTGGTCTGCTCATCCTTCTGCCTTAGCTGTTGAAGGTGCTAGGTCGAGTGAGAGGTGTCGCCTTCCTCGATCACAGTATCTTCTTAACTCTAATGGTCTCTATGGAGGGATCCTCGAGTATCGACCATATAAATTTTTGATGAATCCTTAAATAGGTCATCCTCATCAGGGTTGAAATTTACTCTAACCTCTTTTTAATCTGAATAATTACTCCAAAGAAGTTATTTCTTCTTGGCAAAGTAGTCTTCTAGGATATCATCTAGTGAACGATCTCCTACTCTTCCTCGGTGAACTAGTATAAACACCGCTAACTACCGATTATAAGACTGTCCTCACCTGAATCTATATACTGGACACTGCCTACTGATGGAGTGCTCTCTCAATGAGGATCAACTGCCATGGGGACTACACTAGTATCCCCTACTTCCTCTGCTGCTGACTATGGTGGTTGAGCAAATATGACTCTTTTGGGTCACCACTCCTTCTTTGTCACTGCTAAAGTGGAAGGTTGAATGGGAGAGCTCTACCTCATCTTAATGGGTGGCATAGATGGAGTGGGATCCTTAGGCCATAGCCAGATCACCAATGGAGATGTCCTCTCTCCATATGCTGGTTTCTATACTTTGGTGGGGACTATGGATAGAGGGACTTGAGCAGGTGACAGTAGGCGATGAGTGGAGTGGTATGATGGTGGAGACACCGACAACCTCTCCGCCAGAGCTCTCCTTCTATGGATGGTAGAGCCCGTAAGAACTATGATGTCGGTGTGATCTGCTCAGGTTGCCCACCGATTCAAAAAATCTACTAAAGTGGAGGCCGCTGACTATCTAATGTACCTCCTCCGCTCCTTTCTACCTGCTAGGGCTGCAACTCTAGCATTGAAGGCTTTTCTCCACGTATCTGATCTCTCACTCTTAGGGATCAAAGTCCTTAAATCAAATAATGTACCAGACTCCGAGCATCCATGGGCTCCTCCAACCTGGTGAAGAATTAATCGTAATCCAGCATAGGGCTTCTTCCTCTCCCTAGCTGGTACCTCAAACTATGCTGATGGTTGAGGCAATACAACAATCCTCCTATAATCCTCCTCCTCATCCGAAGCCAAGAGGGGCTGAGAGCTACTACCACTCTAGAGTGGAGAGGTCTCACGAGGGAAACCCTTATCAGTAATGTGAAAGGCAACGTCTACCTTTCTAACTGATCGCTCATGGTGTCGTTTAACCTTTCAATTCTTATTACAGTGTTGGATCCTACTAAGCAAAGCAGAATGAGAACTAGAACCTAGCTCAAAGGTAGGGGAGACTATCTTGGAGGCTAAGATAGCTTTTCCCTTTAGATTGGGGGAACCAGTGAGGAGGTGTTAGCCCTCGCTAGGACTGCAATGGGAGCAACAACAAACTGAATGACAGGAACTGTGATAATTGGTACCAAAACTATAAATGGAATTGAAATAGACGAATCGACATAACTACCGCTGGAACCTCAACCTCTTTAGTTGGGAAACTCGACCGATGGGATGTCACCGATGGGATGTCCAAACAAATGAGCCGCTTCTGCCTTGCCACCTTCTCACTGCTGATGGTCGTGAGGGATGGCCCCTCACAGGTGACTCAAACAACTACAAATCCATGCCCAAACTGAATGACATGCATGGTGGTGTTGGTGAGTATGGCCTGATCCAAGGCCAAATCCACACCAGAGGGGAAGAAAAAGATCATATTTCCGGTAGGCAGGGTGAAAAATTGACTGAAGTAGCGAAATGAAGGACTGAACTACTATCTCTGCATTTGTTGAAAATTGACCTGAATTAGATCCTTGCTTTAATAGTTGTCTTTAATCATTGATTCTTGATTTTAGAATTTGAACCCACACTTAACAAATTTAGATATGCTAAGTGGGGTTCATTGCATTGGAGAGATTTTAATATTTGAGGAGAGACTTTGCCATGGAATTTGATTTTGATTTGGAACTCACATTCAACAAATTTAGGTATGTTAAGTGGGGTTCGTTCATTTGGAGAGACTTTGGAGATGAATTTGCTTTATTTTATCCTTTGTTTGAAAATTTTCTCACTTAGCAAATTTAGGTATGCTAAAATTAGATTCAAATGTATGTTTGGAAATAATTTTTGAAAGCATTTTTGTTTGTGATGATGTTTGCCATACGTTTGATTTGTTTGGTTTGATTTTGATTTGAGAATGAGATCCTTATTTAACAAATTTATGTATGCTAAGTAAAGGTCAAATGTGTTTGATATTTTGTTGATTTGAAAAATGAAACCCTTAACAAATTTAGGTATGTTAAGTAGGATTCAAGTGTGTTTGATATATTTGTTTTGATTTGAAGAAGAGAAACTCTTATTTAACAAATGTGGGTATGTTAAATAGAGTTAAATTTCTTTTATACGTTGTTTGATGATGGAATTCCTATTTGACAAATTTGGTATGTCAAATGGAATTCAAATGTGTTTTGATTTTCATTATTTTAGAAAATGTGAAATCTACTTAATAAATGTAATTATGTTAAATAGAATTTAATTTGTTTTGATTTTGAAAAATGGAACTCTCATTTGACAAATTTGGGTATGTCAAATGGAGTTCAAATTTTTTTTGATTTTGTGTGTCACATTTGTTTTTAAAATGAACGAACTCTTACTTAACAAATTTGGGTATGTTAAGTGAGGTTCAATGATATGTTAATTTTTTAATTATTTTTATTTTAATTTTAAAAATGAAACTCCACTTAAAAAATTTATGTATGTTAAATGGGGTTGGTTAATTTTTTGAAAGATGTGTTTGAAATATTTTGAAGAACTCTCATTTAATAAATTCGAGTATGTTAAATGGAGTTGATTGATTAATTTTATTTTGAAAAATGTGCTTTGAAAACTTATTGAAAAGGATTTTAATGATGCATATTTAATTTTGATATTTGAAAAAAGATATTCATTTAATAAATTTAAGTATATTAGATGAGGCTTGATTATCTTTATTATTTGAAAAGAGTTTTGAAAATTTTATATTTTGCAAACCTTATGTGAAGTGCATTTCAAAAGTGATTTTATTTAGAAAGAGTGCTTTTGAAAAATTTTGCAAAAGACTTTATTTGTTTAGTTTGGATTTTATTGAAACTTTCTTGAATGTGGGATGAACCTTGCCTCACCAAAGTAGTGGAAAAGAGGTTCTAAATTTAGTCATCTCTTTTCATTAGTTAATTTATTTATTTTTCTTATTAGGGAGACCCAATAGGGGTTTCAAGACCTACATGGAGTGAGGTCCTAAAACTTAAAAGATGTTGGCTAGCTTTGCTTAAAAATGAAATAAGATAAGTGCCAACGGAAAGAAATATAGTCTTGGGCCTATATATAATATAAGTCCACTATCGATGCTTGGAGATAATAATTATCTACTAATATGCATAGAGGAACTATCCCTAGCGAAGTTGCCAGAAAAATCTGTGGTTTTTATTTTCAAATGTATGGGGGGACACTACGCAGATCATAGGGGGTACTTATTGAAGTGATCAGGTATGCATTGAAGTATGATATACTATCTCGAAAGATAGAGATGTCACTCTTCAATAGACCTAATCATCTCATAAGGACTCCTAAGGCATGATGGGTCTTCAAATATACTAGAGTTTTTTCCTCTACTTTACATGGATGAATAAAGCAGGGTTATATTAAATCGAGTTCTAAAGTTTCCTATGGAGGCAAGCCTCCATAGTTAATTACACTTTAGAGAATGAAATTCATTAAAAATACTCTCTATTAAAGTACATAATTAGGGTCTCCAAAGATTTCAAGGTTAGACTATCAAAGGATTGACTATATTTAGAAAATCAATTGGGATATATCAAATGGAGAGACTTATTTTAGAAGCCAAAGGAGGTGAGTAGGAAATGCTTATGATACTAAGAAGCCTAGTGAGCATTCCAATCTATCCTATAACTGGGCTTTATATATTTGAAGTTGAAGAGAATTATTTGTTTGAGTTAAAATTTCATTAGATTACTAGGGCTTATAATCAACCATCACAAGCTTATTGAAATGCCTAAGAGGTGAGGATTTATGCTTATAACTCAAAGGAAATAACAACCTCAAATCCTAAATCTAGGTAGCTTTAGCACAAGCTAAAGCACAACTTAAATCTAAGCGAAGATGGGTATAAGGCTCACCTCCATAAGAGAGGATAAACCACTCGACTGTTGGGCTTACAACTGCCTGTAGTGGCCGCCAACTAACTCCTCCTATGATTCAAATTCATGTGATCTGATCATATATAATTATAAGATTTTTACACTGTTATTTATTAAAAAAAGTGACTAAAGTCCTAAACCCACTCCCTAAGAGACTAGAGCATGAGTGGTGTGAATAAAGACTTAATTTAACAAAAAAAATATTTTCAAATTTTATTTCAATTTTGACAAAGGCTTTAGAATTTTGATGCTTATATGCATGATGAAAGTAGATTATTGGATAAATCAGCAAGAAGAGGGTGTTCTCCACCACAAGGTATGCCCTCACAGGTCAAGCATTCCCCTATTGTGCAAGGATGGATCCCCTAATTTCAAGGAAGAAGGAATATGCATACATGATGTGAGAAATACAACATTCAGCTAAGGGGTTGCTAAATTTCTTTATTTATCTTGTTTAATGCTTAGGCTTTATGGTGAAGTTATAAGATTTAAAATTTAGTTATGAGTGATTAATTGGGGTAGAAAATTTAATTTTTCCCTAAGAGCCTAATAGCATCTAGGCCACATATTAAAGCATCATTCATTTAAGAAACTATAAAGAGCATGTCATACTAACGCACAATCTAAACATAACATCAATCAATTTTATAAACTATCATAAAAGAATAAAAGGGTGGTGCGATTGGGTGCCGTCGTACAACCTGAAAAGAAAAGATGGGTAGCTGAGCTCTACCCTTATCAACCCAGGATTACAAAATAATAATTATAATTTACAGTGAGTGAATACTATGGGGGGTCTTCATTTCTCATTCTTCATGTCTTCATTTCTTTCCTCCTTGCTTCTTTGATTTGATTGGTTTTAAGGCATCACGTGGCACCCTAGGACAAAGCCTTCAAGCCAATACTCATCCTAAACCCTCATAGCACTAGTCCTAATTCAAATGCAAAATTATATTAAAAATAGGAAAAGAAAATCTAACTACACCTGTAAAATAGAGGTTAGGTAAACACGCATACAACCCAAGTAGTTATATTTATAATTTAGACTTAGCACCCTACACGTGGGTAACCAAGCCCACCTATCCTAACTTAGGTTATGCTTAAGGTTTTAAGCAACCTGTAAATAGAGCATTTATATTTATTTTTAAGTAATCCCTTAAGAACAATCCCCTATAGAAAACATGATTAGACTAATATTGACCTACCATTGAGTCTATGAAGTATACATCCTAACATCTAGTCTAAAATAATACATCACAAAATAAAATATATACCATACATACGTCATACTAACTTAGCAATAGAAATAGTGACTTAATTCTAATGTGTGTTTAAGGCTTGTGTGGTATGTCTTACTAAGCATTAGAGTTATGATTTTCCAAGTTTGGAAATGTCCAATTTAACATTAAAGGTTAGTTTCACTTGAAGTTGTTTAATTGATTTGAAATTTTTAATTTATGTTTTCTTTTGTTTCATTTGATTACACTTAGCAACTAAGTGTTACAAAGAGAAGAAAGATGATCATTCCCTTTCATCTCTACCTTAAGCCACTTTCTAAAGCACATTAATTTGATTTAGTTCTCTTTAGTGAATGGCTTATTACACAATTTTAAATTATTCCTAAGTTTAGGTTTACTTTAAATAATTCTATCCAATGTGAAGGGCATCTTAAGATTAATTTAATTGAACTACTACCACATGACAGATATTAAATCATTCCTTTCCATCACATGTAACATGCATATGTTTTGATCCTAAGTGTATCTATACATGCACCATATTTTAACATATTTTAACATATTAAGTAATGGATGTATGTGTATGTGAAGTTTATATCATTTTATGTGACTGAATTATTTAATCATATTAGTTTAAAGTTTTATCTAAATTCTTATATAAAAATACATATGAATGAAATTAAGTAGGTACGTATCATTATTAACCAGGAAAGTGAGGTAATCAAATGACCTCCTTATGGCTAACTAAAGCCTCGTATTCCCGGGTTGTCCAAATTATATACCCATTGCATTCAAACATATGTAAATTTGTATGCATGAATGTAAGAAAGAAAGCTCCAAATCACATGACCAACTAATTTAATCACTTAGTCCATTATGAATGCATGTATCTTTGATAAAAGAAAAGGGGTTCTAATTATATAATTAAATACACGCATACATGTATAAGAGACATAAGATAGTACATGCCATTGTTAACTAGGCAAGTGAGGTAATCAAATGACCTCCTTGGGGCTACTTAAAGCCTCATATTCTCGGGATGTCCAGACTAAACACTTGCTTTTCTCAAATACATATGGATGTATACATAAAAAAAGAAAGGAAAATCATACAAAGGTTGTATTTTTGTTTGATTGAAATATTTATGCATATGGAGTAAAGTTTTATCCAAATTCTAATGTAGGAACACATGTAATTAAATCAAATAAGTATGTGTCACTGTTAACTAGGGAAATGTAGTAATCAAATGACCTCCTTAGGCTAACTAAAGCCTCGTATTCCTGGGATGTCTGAACTATATACTTATTAACATTCAAATACATGTAAAACTACATATGAATTAAGAAAAAGAAAGCTTTACTTCACATGTCTAACTTATAAGCACACGCAAACCTATGTATATGTTTATAATTACTATCACTCTAATTAGTGTAATTGCTTCATAAACTTTGGAAAAAAATAATTTGAATTTACTATTTGATTCAATTAACTTTGAAAAGATTAATGCATGATTTTAAATGACATACAACATTTAACATGATTGAAAAGGAATGAATAAACATAAACACATGAGTTCATTCAATCATATTAATTCCTAAGGATAATCATATCAAATAAAATTATTTAAAATAAGCCAAAGTTTCATTAATGATACTTTTAATTTCATGTTTTAATTTGATTTAAGGATGTGAGAAAAGGCTTTCTAATCCTAACCCATTCCCATATTTGTTAATTAATTTGGTTTAATGAAATATGATTAAGTTAATTTTATGAGTTAATTAAGTTACAATATGCATAACATCCATTAATTAACCCTTCTCTATGTTACCTTAACATAATCACCCAAATAATTATGAGCCGACATGATATGCACATATATTAAAAATTAAATCAGCAATGATCCTAAGAAATGAAAGGGCCTAATGCAATTAGCTCATAATTAATAGTTAATCAAGCTAAAGTAACTTAATTAAGTACTCTTATAATTCTCCCAGACATGTGGGCTAATTATAATTTTCAAAAGATTTCCTTAGGTTGTTGAACACCTAAGGGTCTACCCAAGATCTCATCAATTAAGCTTTCATATGATTATGATTTAAATTTAAATTAATTAAGACATTTAATTAATTTATTTAATTAGTGAAATGAACTTAGGGAAATGAATTAGGAAGGAGGCCCTAACCTCATCCCATAGGTTCATTAACTGCTAAACAATGATTAACAACTTAATTAATTAATTTATTACTATTCATGTGATTAATTGACCCTTAATTAAATTAGAAGATTAATTAGAGCTTCATTAACTAATTTCCTTAATTAATGAACCAATAAATCCTAAAAAAATTAGGGCAGGCAGATGTCATTTCCTTAAACAATCTCAGAAAGTTTGGGGTTAATTAATTAATTAATTAGAGAATAATTAAGTTATTTAACTTTCTAATTAAACCCTAATTAAACTCTAATTACTATTCAAAGTTAATTAAGGATATTTTTAATAAATTCCTCTCTGAAATACCTTCAAAATGAGTATTTATTTATATTTTTATGATTTTTCTACAATTAGTTATGATTTTTGGAAATTTTAGCCATTAAAACACATTAATTAAGCATAATTAAATCTTAATCCTGTTAGCAACACGTGGCGCGCTGACATGACACACTTTCCACGTGACACCACGGGATTGGTTATTAAAAATAATTCGAGTCAACATTTACGTGGTGAGGGCTGAACGCGCTTTCTCGTGCACCATCTGATCTAAGATCAAATGGTCACAATTAAACTCGAGTCGCTAAAAGATAAAATAGAATAATTCTAGTGAATTTAATCATGACCGTCTATTCTAATCATGTGAAATAGATGGTGTGTATCCCTTGTCTATCAATCGACGGAATACTGATAATGTTTGCCTTCCTTCAATCGATACGAGCTCACCCGAGCTTGGATTGATCTCAAATCAATCCCACACCTTCGCAAGGAGGATCTAAAGGGATCCAATGGCCAAGATCATGCGAGATGCAAGTTTTCTTTAAAAATCACTAACTCATTTTCATAGAAGGATCAGTTTTAATGGCATGCCTTACCGGAGCTCAAGACTGGTGTCAAATCCGATTAAGAAAGCTTCGTCTAGTGGAGATGAAGCTGTAATGAGCAGCACAAGCTCCAATTTGAGGTGATTTTCTTGAAAGGCCAACACTCAAAGTGTAGGTGGTTGGTGTTGACCGAAGTTGATCGTCCAATGGTCGGAGGGCTTGGGAGGCAATTCGTTCTTGCTTGACTAGCTCCAAGGAAGGTGTGTACCAAGTTAATTGCACTTTGGTTGAGTTTTGAAAAAATGGGATCGAATGGGGGCGTTATTTTATTTCGGCCTGGAGGAATTCAAAAGTGTGGAAGTTAAGGAAGCTTAGGAACTCTCTAAGAAGCTCTTGGCAGCTCATCTTGGGGTTCTCTTGCTCTAGGGAATGAATTCTTGTGGGATTGAGTGGAATGAGGGGAGGGGTATACCTCCCTATTACATGGACGGGCTTATTTTGGATCTATATGATTGTCTGACCACCTCTAAGGGTTGTGGGTATCCTTGAGTGGATAAGGTGACTCGGTTTGGTTGGATGAGGGTGTGGAGGTGGCTGTCAAGGAAGGTAGTGGATGTCCTTGGTGGTTTCAAATGCTCAAATGGGGGAGGTAAGGTAATTTCACCTCCCCATGGGCCATGATCGACCAACCACCTTTGGGTCAGGTTGGGCAATGTCCTAGGAGCCTAGGTGGGCCAATGTGAGAGTGTCAAGTGGTCAATGAATGAAAATGACCACTTACATGGGTGATTTGCCTTATGTGATACCCCTAGTGCAAGGGTACAATTGTTATTTATATTGGATTTGACTTGGGAAGATTTGAGATGAGTCAAAAGTGGGTTGGGCCAAATTTCATATCATTTGGAGTTCATTTGGTTTGATTTGGCTTAATTTAACCCATTTAGGTCAAATTAGGTTTGGTTGGGTCAAGTTGAACAATTGGTCAAATTAGGTCAAACCAAGGATTGGGTCAAATTCATATGATCATTTGGAGTGTATTAGTGTCATTGGTTTGGTTCAATTTGGTTCATTTAAGTTCATTTGGGTCAAATGGGCCAAGTTGACCAATTTGACCCTTATTGACAAAAAATTAGTCATGACTGGTTTTTGGTATCATAATCATTTGGATATGGTTTTGGTTGAGTTTAATTTAGATTGGGTTTTAGGTTGACCCTTGGTCAAGTTAATAGTCATTTGGAAATAATTGGGATTACTTGAGACTTTGGTCAAGTTCAACAATCAATTTTGAATAAACTTGAGTCATTGGTTGCAATCAATTTGATTTAGATTTTGATTTGACCCATTTTATTCTTTTAGGTCAAATTGGGTCAATTTGGGGAAAGAGGGCCAATTGAGTTAGGTTTGGCTCAATTGAAGGTCAAGTCATGTTCAAGTATTGATTTTGAGTTAGTATGAATCATTGGTTTCAAGGGATTTTGCTTAGGTTGCAATTTGGCTAGTTTAGGTTCATATAGGTTAAGAAGGTTGACTTGGTCAAAAGGCTAGGTTGACTTGACTTGACCCAATTTATGATAATTTATGAGCCTAGGATGACCAACAATCATGTTATGAATTTTGGATTGACTTAATTCACTTTGATTTGGACTGAATTGGATTTTGGTTCAAATAGGCCAAATTGGTCACTTTGGGTCAAGTGAGTCAATTGGGTTTAGTTGGCTTGAGTTTGGGTTGAGTTTGATTTAGTTGAGTTTATATATGGATTGGGGATTGATATATAAATTCAATTGCAATTGGTTTGGGTTCAAATGAGTTTTGATGCATTTGAATATTTCAAGTCAAATGAGCTAAATTGGGTTTGACTTGGGTTGATTTTGGTTTGGCATGATGATTGTAGATCTCATTTACATTTGGAATGGTGATTGATGGAATGATTGATTCATGTGAAATCAATTGGTTTTGGTTTGAATTTGAATGGAATTTGGCTAAGTCCATGTGATTGGTTTATATGGCTTAGGAAGGATTTTGATTTGAATTTAAGTATGGTTTCAATCATTTGATTTGGATTTGGATTTAGGTTTGATATGAATTTAATTTGGTTGTTACTTGAGAAGGTGAACATAGGTTGGATTTAAGTCATGGGATAGGTAGATCATCCTAATCTCTGAGGCATAATTTAATCTTATGGTTGACCCTTCTAAGTCTCTAGATTTAGGTTAAGTGTTCACCTAATTGCTAGAAGTGTCTTATGACTAAGAAAATATTAATATCTAGAAGACCCCTAAATCTAAAAGAGGATATTGAATCTTCACTCCAAAAGTGAGGTCAACAAATAGATAGATGCAACTTCTTTAGCTGAAGTTTTCTATTTTAAGTTGTTATGCTGATTTTGTATTTGAACCTTTTTTAGATTATTCAATGAACCACCTACCAAAGGGGATGAAAGCTAATCCATTACTATTTATAGTTTTGATATCCTTAAAACATTGATTAGAATTTTTTTTTCAATTTTCAATAGTTATAAATTTTATAACAAGGTTACAAGTAATCTTGTGATAAAAGATTCTTAATAGATTTTTTAAAGATTCGAGTAAATAATCGGTTCATTGCCTTTTTAAGGTACAAATATAGTTCCATGTTTCAACATACATAATTTTTCATTACAACATTCATCTTAATAGATTTTAAAAATTAAGATTGTATTATCCTTGCAGATTGAACACATTAAAGCTAGAATTAGCATTTAGAGAAAAAAAATTGCCCTAGTCAAGTCAAAATGTACTAGTTATAATGGACTTTAACTTATGGTTCACATGTGTTCAAGTTGGTTTGAAAGGTTCAACTCATGATGTAATTGTCCTAAGAAATGCATGAGAATGACAAAATGATTTATATATTTTGAAGGTACAAAAAATTGACTATACATAAATTTTCATATGCATTCATAAAACTTATAATAAATAAGTTCATTATATATTGTAAGTGTTGACTGAGTTTTTAGAATGAGCTCTCAACACCTCCATCTTAGGCTTAAGATTTATCTTAGACTTTAAGAGCTCCCTAGTCTTAAGATACATATATTGATTAGGTGGACACTTTAACCTAGCCTTAGAAGACTTAAAAGAGTTAGCCATAGGAATAAGTCATGCCTTATGGGTGTTAGGAAAATTTCCTACCCTTTAGCTTAAATCATTCCTCACTTTCCTTCTTTCAAGTCAAACTCCAAATCAATTCTATTTGATTTTCTCCAAACTCAATTTAATTCCATGATTCAATTCCATTATTGAAATCCATGATTGAAACCCATGATCAAAATCCATCAAAAATTCCTAAGTTCAAATTTCCTAAATCCTTTACCCTTTCTTAAGGACTTAGCCAAAATCATGATCTAAACCTATTCAAACCTTTGAGATTTTCTCATTATCCATTTATATTCTCATTTATGTTCACATTTATAAATGAAATATAAATTAAAACCCATCAAATCAAATTCAAAACTCTAAATCAATTTATGAAAATTTTCTTAAGTCCCTTTAATTTTTCAATAAAGGACTTAGCCAAAATCAATTCTAAACCTTGATCAAATCACGTCAAACCCTTGGGATTTTCTCAAACATTATTTATATTCTCATTTATACTCTCATATATAAATGAAATATAAATATAAATCAATTCAATCAAAGGTAAAAATTAAATTCTAAATTTAAAATCCTTGAAATTCCCTAAATCTCTTAATTTTCCATTAATAGATTTAGTCTAAACTTTGATCAAAGCTATTCAAACTCATGGGATTTTCTCAAAATCAATTTATATTCTCATTTATGTTCTCATATATAAATGAAATATGAAATATAAATCAATCAAATCCAATCCAAAAATTAAATTTTAAATTAAAAATTCCCTTAAATCCTTTAAATTCCATTTAATGGATTTATCCAAAATCATGATTAAACTCTTTCTAATTCTTGAAATTTTTTTATGATCAATTTATATCTTCATTTATATTCACATATATAAATGAAATATAAATTCAAACAATCAAAACTTATTCCAAAAATCAACCTCAAATTAATTCAAAATCAAATCTAAGCTTTCAAGCCAAAATCTTGAACTTAGCCAAATCACTTTCAAATCAAGCCAAACTCTTGATTTTCTCTCATGGTTCAATCAATCATAAGATCATGAGCTCATATAAAAATCCAATCAATTAAATAATCATAACCCAAATCAAAAATCAAACCCAAGACCCCGTCATATTCTTCCATTGAATATGAAATTTCAAATGGATCAAAATCCATTTGACTTCAAACCACTTGTAAATGGATTTATATTTCAATCATAAGTTCATATACAAGATCAGTCAACTTCAAATCAAGCTTTGACCAAGTCATTTGACCCACTTAGGCTCACTTGATCCAAAGTGACCTAAAGTACCCTTATGAGCCAACTTTTGATCCTAACCAAATTGGATTAAACCAAACTCATATTTGCCTCTCATCATGATCAACAATCATCATGAGATGATCAATCAACTAAATTAGGTCAAACCAAGTCAAACCTAAGGGTTGACCAAGTCAACACTTCACCTAAAATAAAATCTAACATATCCAAATTACACCATAGGCCAAATTGATTAAAATTATTGATCTAAGTTCACTCATGACCTATGTTTGAACTTAACCAAGCCAACATTTGAGCCTAACCTAGCCCAATTGGCCCACTTGACCCAAGTTGACCCATTTTTACATAAAGGGTCAAAATGTGTCAAAACTTGATATAAGCCAAATTGATTGAAACCAATGGGCCAAGTCTATTCCAAATGATTTGTGAAACTTGACCAAAGTCTCAATTGGTCAACTAGACCCAACCTAGCCCAATTGACCTTAGACTCAACATGACCTAAAGGGTCATGTTGAGACAAAATTGAACTTAACCAAAATTATTTGGAAACAAAGATACCAATCCACTCCATATGACTAACCTAACCTAAGCCTACCCTTGACCTACCTCAAATATGTCAAATGGGTCAACTTGACCCATTTGACCTAAATGAGTCATATGAGTCAAAACCAAATATATACTAAATTGAACCAAACCAAAGCCACCAAAATATTTCAAATGGTCATATGAACTTGACCCAACCCTTGGTTTGATCCAATTTGACCAATTGGTCAACTTGACCCAAGTTGACCCATTTTGACGTAAATAGGTCAACATGAGCCAAACCCTATCAAATGGATTCTAAATCCAATGAAACTTCACTAAACCTATTTTCTCAACATACCAAATATATCCAAATTCAAAAATAGTAAAATGACTATTTTACCCCTAGGCTATAGAACAAATTTTGGCCTAGCCCATGGGTATTTTGGTCATACCCTCATCACAATCACTTGAGGCTTTCCTAAAAGCTCAAGGGTACTTAGTGATGAGTGGTGGACCCAACCCAATGGGTTTGGGTCAGCCCATTTGACCCATAGACCAAACTCGACCACCTATGGCAAAATTCAATTTACAAACTCCCTCCCAAGCTCAATTTCAGCACACGGGAAGTTGACATTCCACTCCTCTGGCCAAACCGACCATGTGCAATGATCTAACAACCAAAACAGCTCACTCCATATGCTCAATTGGATCAAAATGGCATGGACATTGTCGGCCGTCCGATCCTTCAAGGGGGAGATATACTCCCCCTAATTCACTTCTATTTTGATTGATTCACACTCGATTGAGCACTAGGGAGAGTTAGGAGCCATTTGCAAGTGATCCTAAGCTTTCTAGGAGGGGATTCAATTTCCTTCTTCTCAGTTTTCTCCACTTGAAAATAGGGGAGATCCATTGAAGAGACAATTTCTTCCACACTCCAAATTAATCCAATTACTCTTACACACTCAATCAGGGGGTCAAGTCGAATTTGTCTAAGCTCTCTCTGAAGTTCTAAGGGAAAGGGGAGACCTAGCTTGATCAAAGTCATAAAGGAATTGAGTAGGAGTTGGTCCATAGACCTCTACACTCAACCTCAAGTGCTCAAACTTGAGGTTTCTCAACCGCATCCTCCTGAATCGAATTTGATCACCTCCCGGGTTAGTGATTTTTCGAGCTTAATTCTCATAGGTGTTAGTCCTTGGTGAAGTGAACATTAATTTCATCGGATCTTAGCCATTGGATGTATTGGTTATTGCATGATGAAGGTGTGGGCAAATTTTTTAATCAATCGAAGCTCGATCAAAGCCTTGGAATGCCATTCTTCTTCTTGAGCTTTGGCAGGGATGAATCTCTAGCCATCCATCTACATGGTTTGGATGGATGGCCAAGATTATTCCCACATTTATATACCTGTTATCCATTTTATAAACCGCAGGGAGATCTCTGGTCGTCTGATCTTTAATTGGACGGTAGAGATCAAAAGCGCGTGCACCGCCAGCCGCCTTTTTGATGTGACGCTTAAGTGAATGGTTCATAGAACAACGCATGTAAAGCACGCTGACTGCCACCGCCACGCATCACGCCGTGAGCTAGGTATTAATTAGGGATTAGTTATTTGCTTAATTAATTCCTAATTAATCCGTAGATCTTCTAAAATTCATAACTCTTCATAAAAAAATCATAAAAATAAAAGGAAAAATGCTATGGAAAGATAATTTCATTTAAAATATTTTTAAAATGTTTTCAATGGATTTTGAATTATCCTTTTCTCTGGATTTAGGTTTCTTTGGGAATCTTAATTTACTAATTATTCTTTAATTAGGTCATCAATTGATCTCAAATTTCTAGGGTTCATTTTAAAGGATGACATCTACTTCCCCTAATTTTCTTGAGATTTATTGAGGGCTTAATTGAGAAAATTACTATTTTATTCTCTAATTACCCCTTTCATGTAATTAAGGGTAATTAAAATGTAATTAGTGGATTTTTTCTATGATTAATCTTGATTAAGGTCAAATCGAGTGAGTAGAGGTTTTATAGAATAATTTTGGGGCATTTCCCCTAAGCTATTCCCTAAACCCCCTTTTCTCTCCTTAATCCCCTCTTAATTAAGGGTTAACTCATTAATTATCCCTTTAATCAATTTTCAAAAATTCTAAAAAGTTCCATAACTTAATTAATCTATCTTAGGTAGATACTTAGATGTTTAATTAGGGAAATTAAAACCCCTTTCATAAGTGTGAAGCAGTGCTTTAAAAGTCCTTAAGCTAAAATCCCTTAGCTTAATTAACTTTTAATTGTGAGTCAAATTGCATTAGGCCTTTTCATTATTACTGCATTAAAAATTTAAATACCTTGTGGGTTTTATGTCATCTCATTGGCTCATAATTACTTTGTTAACTCTTCTAAGGTGGTGTAGGTAAGGGTTAATTAAGCCACTTAATTCATACTTTAAGCTAATCAATACTTAAAAATAGATTTAATTATCTAAAAATAAAACAAAAAATACAAAACACATGTGGGAATGGGTTAAGAATAACAAATTTATCTTACATTTTCAAAATTAAATCAAACTTTAAATTAAACAAAAAAATCATTTTGAAATTCACTTTAATTTATTCTAAATTTTCTTATTCCTTAAGAATGTCTTTAGGATTTAAATAAAGTGAGTTTGTTTACATGATTTTATTATTTTGGATCTTTTCCAACATGTTAAGTTATATGCCATGTGATTCATGCATTCATAATTTCATGTTTCAAATTTTAAAAATGAAAATTGTTTACTTTATGTGAAAATGTGCATATGTTGGCTAAAGTAAAATATGAGTGGCTATTATCACTACTAAATCCAAAATATTTTCAAAACTTATAAATGAAATATTAAATCTGAAAGTGTGATAATCATATCTTAATTATAAGCTTGCATGTGATAGATTATAAAGTCATGTTTAGTGTAGCCTTTATTTCCTTCTTATGTTAGCATAGTTTTGAATAGGAATTGGTAAGAAGTAGGGTTCATTTGAAAAGAACCCAACTCTTACTTAATTCTATACCCTATTCATCCCTATGCTTTCATCTAGGAAGGATTGTCTACACTTGCATGAATAAATTGCATAAATAAAACAAATCCATTAAGCAACTTTGGTTTATTCTTTTCTACTTCATTTCTTTTATATACATATTTGTATTTAAGGAAAGTAGTATATTAGTATGGACAACCCCGAGATTGCGAGGCTTTAAGTAGCCATAAGTAGGTATTCTACCTTACACCTTTGGTTAACAATGGAGCTGTACTCACTTATGTCTTTCCTACTTTCATGCATGTATGTGAAATTTTGGATAAGGAAAACCTTTTCTACTTAAGAAAATCATACATGTTTAACTTCTAAATTTTCTCAAATGAATTACTTAGCATGCATCATAAAGTGTGTTAACTATTCTCATTTGCATATGTATAGATATGCTTAGGGTCCATCCATATGCATGTTATATATGTTGGGAAAGAAATGAAGTAATGTGTGTTATGTGAATTTTGATTCATTTTATTTAATCTTAAAATACATTTCTTTTTAAATAGGTTTGGTTTAGAGTTTATCTAAACTTAGGATTAATTAAAAGATTTAATCAAAACATTCACCTAAATGAAACTAAAACATGAGCTTACCTTAGAAATTACTTAAGGTTAGGGAAGGAAAGAGAAGTTCTCTTCTCTTTCCCTCTCTTCATAACATACTAATTAATTATAGGTATCACTTAAAACAAATTAAAACATGAAATAAAAATAATCCAAGATACTTAAATAACCTAAATGAAACCCTCCTCTAAGTTGAACATGTCCTTCACACTTAGAAATTTGAACCCAAAGTCCAAAGCTAAGCATACCACACAAGCCTTCAAAGCACACACATTAGTCTAAATCACCACTTCTAGCTTTAGGTTAGGTCCGTGCATAGCATGATATTTATTTTATTTTGTGATCTATATTTTAGACTAGATGTTAGGGTGTATGCTCGTAGAATGAATGGTAGGATGTACTTAGTCTAACTATTTTTTTCTGCAGGAGATTATGCTTAAGTTATCATAAATAAAAATATAATTGCTGCTTGCTTAGAGGTGCTTATACCCCTTTGCATAATCCATAGGCTAGGTGGACTTAGTCATCCATGTGTGGGGTGACAAGTCTAATATACATGCTTGGAATTTATGTTGTGTGATTTAACTAACCTTTATATTGTAAGTGTTAGTTAGATTTCTCTTTTCCTTTTCATGTAAAAATTTGTATAAGTAGAATTTTGGAATGATTTGTTATGGGAATTAGGATGAACATTAATCAAAAGATCCTATCTTATACACCATGTGAAGCCTTGGAGCATCTACCTTCCAACCATCCAAAAGAAGGAACCAAAAAAAGAAAAGAAGAAGAAAGAAGAAAGATAGAAAGAAGAAAGAAGAATAAAGCTTGAAGAACCCCATAATAATGAATTCCTTTGCTTAAATTATAATTTAATTCATTTGTAATCTAGGTTGTATAAGGGTAGAGCTCAGCTACCCACATTTGATATTTTTGGATTTGTGCGGTGGTGCCTGACCATAAACGGTCATTTATTCTTTTCACAATTAACTTTATAAATTAATGGATGATTTATTTAGCTTTTGCATTAAGTGGAATGCTTTTCCTATTTTCTTCCTTGCTTTATGTATGATCTGGATGTAGATTAGGCTCTTTAGGAAAAATAAATATTTTACTCAACTTAATCACTCAAATAAAAAATTAAATAACTCATAACCTCACATAAATCTTAGGATTAAAATCAAGATAAAAGAATTAGCAACCCCTTAACTGGATGAGCATTTCTTTATAATATCATGCACAAATGCATCTTATTTCACTCTTGATTAGAGGGCTTTCACCTTTGCCAGAGAACCTGGCTTGACCTTTGAGGGCCGTGATGGAAACTCACCTCCTAAACCTCTCACTGATTTTGGCCAATAATCTGATTTTCCATGCATTAGTCATAAAAATCCTATTATCCTGAGTCAAAATAATTGTCCAAAAATGAAAATAAAATAAAATTTGAAATGCATTAGATTTAGGTCATTTGAAGTATGTTCCTTTACATGATCTAGTCTCTTTAGGGAGTGAGTTTAAGGACTTAGTCTCTTTTTAAATAAAAATAGCCTAGCTATCTTGCATAAGCATAAAGACTTATCTCTATGTATTTAAAATCATAGGATGAGTTAGTTGGCAGCCACCCCCAGACGATTGTAACTCCAAGCTATCGGGTTATTTGTTCTCTCTTGTGGAGGTAAACCAATTACTCATTTTCGCCTTAGATTTAGGTTATGCATCCGGCCCTCACCGAAGCTCCCTAGATTTAGGTTCTAAAGTTACTTTTCCCCTTTGTGGGCCATAAGCATAATTTCTCACCTCTTATGCATTTTCTTAATCTTATGTTAAGGAACCATAAGTCCTAAAATTCTAATAAAAAATATAACTCAAACAAACTAAATCAATTTCTAAAATGTAAAGCCTAATTTTAGGATAATTTGAGGTGCTCGTTAGGTTTCTTATCATCGTGGGCATCTCCTACTTATTTCCCATTTTAGCTTTGATAAAAACTCCCTCTTTTGATCAATCCCATTTGATCTTCAAAAACATAAATCAGTCGATTGATAGTCCTTCCTATTGAAATCTTCAGAGACAATGATCATTTACCTTAATCGAGAGTTTTCCTAAGGGATCCCGTCTCTTAGGATGTAATTAACTATGAGGGCTTGCTCCTGTAAGGGACTTAACGAACCATGTTTAAAATAAACCTTGCTTTACTTTTTCACGTAAAGTAAGAGAAGAATTTCTGGTACATATGCAGACCCATCGTCCTCAGGAGTCCTTATTGAGGTGATTGGTTCCATTAAAGGGTAGTAACTTCTGTCTTTCAAGATAGTAAATCGTACCTTGATGACATATCCGATCACCTGAATAAGTACATCTGCGGATCTACATGACATCTTACCAAGATTAATTTTTGTAAGAGTTCCTCTTTCTTTTCTCCACAGATTTGAAAGGAGACTCCCTTATAGAAAAAATTTTAACCAACAACAGGTAAGTATTATCTTGTTGTTAAGAGTTATTCCAAAAAAAAGGGTTTTCTATCTCCATATCATTTTTCACGATACCACTTAAAGGATTTTAGTTATATTAGACATATATATAGTAAGAGTTATTCAATCTTAGATATTTACTGCTACAAATAATTGTGGAGCATGCGCTTAGTTTATTGAAGAACCATTTTACAAGAGTCTTATTTTTCATTGGAAACTCAAGTTAGTATTATATTTGTTTATTGTATATTACATAATTGGATTATAATTATAGGTAGAGATAACTTTATTCTCAAAAGATGAGTGAGTTAGAAGGATCCATGGTAAAAGGAAATTTGAACTACATAAAATGACTCCCATGAGTGGTCAATGAAAAGATATCATATTGCTTTATCCATGTGAAATTGAATGGAGAATGTTGGTTATTAGACACATTACAATAGTTTTACTTTGATATGTATCTTTTTTTTGTTAATTACATTGTGCCTTTTTTATCGTAAATATGTATTATTTGTATTACTACAATTATATATATATATATATAATTATACATTTAAATATATCCATTATGAATGTAAATGTATGTTTTTTTGTGTTTAATCATAAGTTCTTGTCATGCTATTTGTTATTGCAAGATTGATGGATACACAACAATCAATTGATACATCTAATTCAAAAGGTAATAAGAGAAAAAAAAATTATGGTGCTGATAACTGGACTTTTAAAAATTATAGTTGAATATGTTGATGCTAATAAGCGAAGTACTCAAGATTTTAAGAATATTGTCTATCAAGGTGCTACTCAAAAGTCATAAGATAAATTTGGCATTGAAGTTACAACTGAGTAATGCAAAAAATCAAATTTGACATCAACGAATTATATGAAATCACATCCAAGAGCATAAAAAAAAAATCTATAATTTCTTAGGATGAAACTAAGAAAATTATATTGATGAGTCACAAAGAGATGTCTCCTTAAGTATTTTTTTGCTTTGAGAAATCAAAAAAAGAAGTTAATGTAGAATTTCATACTTCTGTTATGGGCTAGCCCCAGAGATACAACCTTTTTAAACATCTCTGTCATAAATTATATATAGTTTGAGAAGGTTTGTGGTGAAGGACATGCCATTGGAGATTGAGCCCGAGTTAGAAAATTATCATATTAGATTAAAGTCTCAACATACCAACTTAGATGATGAGAAGAATGTAAATTTTTTTTTAATGTAATGCAGATGCAACAGAAAGTATAGAATGACCTAAAGTGGATATTAAAAATGTTTATACTGGAACAACAAAGCGAGCCACATCATCCTATTCTAAGAGATGCAACCCTGAGGGAAAAAATTAAAGGCCTACTACTTATTGAAGTATTCATGACTATATTGCTATAGTACTTGATAATATTGCTCAATTAGTGAGCAGAATTTAAAGTTCAACAAGTGCTTTAGAGGAAAGGAAATAAAAATGTTTACTCAACTTATGTTAGAGTTATCAAGTATCCTAGGATTTACCGAGGAAGAGATTGACACTATATATGACATACCATCCAAAAATATAATAATGATCCATTCACTCCTCTCTTAACCAATGAATTCAGAAGCCGGGTGGATGCACAAGGAGCTAAATAAGTGATTTCATGTTATAGGACTTAGAGTGCATTTGGGACAACTTTTCAAGCTGCTTTACATTTCAAAAAAATAATTATAGTTGTGTTTGGCTACAACTTCTTGTCTATTTTTTTATAAAATTTTGTGGTGAAAAATTGCTCTTGAAAATCAGAGCTATTAAAGTTTTGTGGCTATCAGAGAGTTATTGTCAAACTTTTAAAAAAATTATTTATGACACCCACAATAATTTTATAAAAAGTTATTTTCTCCATATCAATTTGTAACCATCTTTACAAAAAACTATAGTTATCCCAAATAGACCCTTAGTGATGGATGAATCATTTTGGTAGTGTAATGCTTTTAGATTTTATTTTAAATGTATGAAACTTTTAATATGTGTTAGGCAGCATGTTCTACTTGAGATATATTTTGAACTCTAAATTCATTTATCGTGTATCATTTGATGCATGAAACTTTTGATGTTGACGAATTAGAATTATATACTAATGTTTTTATATATAGTTGAATGTGCAAAATGTTTTTATATTTGATAAGTTTATCTCTAAATGAGAAATTTAATGAAAGATTTAGCATTTCATTTTGACATTGTCCAATAATTAATGGGTTAGATATTTTTAGTTAAATTTGTTGGTGCATACTCCATCATCATTCTTTATTGAGAGTTAAGAATAGGCTAAATTTTATAATTAAGCCTATTAAAACATTAATTAGGTAATTAAGCACAAAAAAATTTAAGATTAGGCCTAGTCTCCCAGCACTAGCCTCCTTAAATCGGGTCCCCTCCGTCGGAGGTTCATCCCAACCCCGACACCCTTCCCCGCTCTTGACCCTACCCGGCTGCTTTCCTTCACGCACCAAACCCGCTAACACCGATGCCGCTGCCGATGACCGGGCGACCCATGGTGCTGCCGACTTCTTATTTTCCTTGTTGATTTAAGCTTGATTCGTTAGTTGTTTGAGGTATTTTTTGCAACCCCTAACTTTCTAAGCTCTTTTAATTTGTGATTGATAAGTGCTTAGGTTTCAGTGGTAAGTTTAAATATGCGATTAGGAAGTTTAGATGCTATATCTATAAGGTTGGATGCTACATTTGAGATTTTTGGGGAAAAATAATTTCTTGAAGGAAATTAGAGATAATTTAGATTGTAAGTTTAAAATCTTGATTATTAAGTTAATCTATTTTAATTTTTTATAAGTGTAACTAAATGTATGCTTACTATAGCTGAAAGCATGCTACAAAATTAAGCTAAGTAGCCACAAAAATGCAGATGTTATATATAATGTAAGATATTTGTTTAGAGATAACCTTAAGGTCTCCTGAATGTATAGTATGTTTAATAACTTGATTATTAATTTTTTTGTATTTATATCTTAAAATTGCATGTATTATTGGGATCTAGAATAAAATGTGGTAATTAAAAATATGAGTTTATCTGAATTTAGTTATAGAGTAATTTTTTGATGTGTCGCATATAGGCAAGTTAGTTCATCCAGTTCTTATGAGTTTGTCTGATTTGAATAGGTGTGGCATTTAGAGAGCATGTGTCAAATACACATTAAGATTCAAAATTAATTTTGGATACAATCTATTTAATTTTATATTATGATGGCGAACTCCATGTTCGTGAAGACTTCTTTCAACATATACGAGTAGAAAAAACCGTCTTATACAAGTCTCACGGTTGACTGATCTTGAAAGCCTATAGAATCGAATCCTAAGATCATTAAAATTTGATCCAACATGTTTTAGTGTTAATCTTACATGTCAATTTCCAATTGGTGATGGATTCATTGCTTTTCTGATAAGTGACGATGAAGTCTATGAGGTCGTTATTAATGTGGCAAGCATACAACCTTTGATTATATGTATTGAAGTTGAGCTGATACACAGTGAGGAAAGAGAAGTTCATAATTTTATTGAACGTCAAGCACCTATAATTGAAACTGAACACATGACATTAGTTTCACAGAAGACTTATCAGACAGAAGTCAACCAATAATTTCATAGGTAAGTACAATCAAATCACAATATTGTTCAATAAAAAGTATTAATGTTTAGTTACATCTTATTCACTACGTCGTAATTGACATCACTATTGAAGGAAATGCTGCTGGTCCATTCACTCATGTTCATCATGTTACCACAACTCCTGCTAATAGGGGCGAATATCATGGTGAACGTTTAACACCATTGTCTACTGAAGATGATGGTTACAAAATAATGCCTACTACAATGAGTACCAACATTGCTGACAATGATGGTGACAATGGAGAAGTTCGTTGTCCAGACTTTGGGAGCGAACACTTGTTAAGTGATTTCTCTTGCAGAACAAATATGGCTGAAGAACACATATTTAGTAATAATGATTATATTCGAGCTTGCTAAACAGTACAGGAATGGGATAAACAGATGAACTTTGATGGGCTCTTAAATGAATCTGTGTTTCTGGAAGAGAATTATATTCTAGGTGAGTTAATTGAGGGGATGCGTTTCCATGATAAAAAGCATATCACTCACTTTTCATGGCTGGTCCATCATAAATAATGTTGAGTACGTTACATGTGCCTCTAATAAGATAAAGTTCACTATGTTATGCATACACCAGGATCATCCTAGTAGACCTTACATGTGATGTCTACATATTTGCTCAAGCAAAAGACTAGGCGGTGCTTGGAGAATATCCAATATAACTGTCTTGCACACTTGTACTCATTCAATATTGAGTAGCAGACACAGGCAATATAATTCACAGTTTATTAGCTATTTCATACAACCTATGATTAGATATCAGCTAGATTTGAAGCCTAAGAAAATTATTGGTCGTATGAAATCTAAGTTAGGGTTACTTATATGAAAGCTTAGGATGCACATCAAAAGATGATAAAGGCTATTTTTGGTAGCTGGGAAGAGTTGTATCATTCACTAGATCACTTCATGACTACAGTATGTTCAGTTATGCTCGACACAGTTTACCACATTCACTCAACTGAGGCAAATCATTTTCAACTCATATTCTGGTCATTAGGGCCATCCATATTAGGTTGGCAGTACTGCAGATCTGTCTTAAGTCTTGATGACACATTTCTGTTGGGTAATTATAGAGGAACTCTTCTCACTTCTATTGGGATTGATACAAACAATGGCCTATATCCATTAGCATTTGCAGTAGTTAAAGCCAATGCAATAAGTCATAGGCTTGGTTTATTCAAATTATGCAGGACTTGATTCCATTAATATCCACAAGAAATGATTTGTGCAAATCATTCAAGGTCGAACTACATAAGCAGAACAATTGCAACTGTACATGTAGGAAGCAACAATTATATCATATACCATGTTCATATGTCATAGGTGTATTAGGGCAATGACATTTAAGTCATGCCCAATACGTCTCCTACTACTACACATTGTAGTTGTAGCACAACACATACGAGGGTGAATTCTATGTTATACCCTATCGAAGTGAATGTCCATCTTATATGACTGATGGCCAAATGGTTGATCTAGCACCTCTAAATATTAAAAGGAAAGTTGGGAGACCCCGAACAAGAAGATATAAGAATACAATGGATGAGAATGTACAACGGGGTAGCAGAATCTGCGAGTTGTGGAAAAATATTAGACATAATAGAACAACTTGTCCTCAGAATCTCTTACATAGGAATTAATATGTTGGATGTGGAAAACATGCCTGGGCACTTGTGGCATACCACTGTGTTAGTTCAAACTATTTATCTGTATGTCAGTTCTGTGTCGTCATTGTGTATCTCAATTGTTAGAGGATATTTTTTGTGTATGTCAGTTTTGCTTTTTTGTGTGTAGGTAGATATAGTTATGTTGTGCTTCTTTATATGTATGTTAGTTGTGTATGTCAGTTCTTGTGGTAAATGTAGTTATGTCAGTTATGCTTCTTTATTGTGTATGTTAGTTGTGCTTCTATATCAATTGTTAAATAATTTTATTTTATTGGAATTTCAATTGTGCTTCTTTATTTTGTTAGATGTAGAATGATCGTGAATGTTAACTGGTGCAACTCTTTTTATTTTAATATGTATACCAATTGCCTCTTTATTTTATTACATTTTATATACTTAATTTAATGTTATTAGTATTGTTCAAATGAATGCTCCACACAAGTAAAATGCTTACTAAAGACACAGGAGCAGGTAGACATCAGTGTTGGTGCCTACCAAAGAAGGATCCAGTGGACTACAGGCTAGCACCAGCTGAGGTTCACCCCAGCATTACCTCCTTACGTGATAGAGACAGAGCTGCACATCCATATCTAGTTTGATTTAATATCTTATTCAATACACATGAAAATTTCTAATGACTATACATTTCATTTATTGCAGGCTACAATTCTTGAGGTAGCATCTCACCTTTTGATATTTAGAGAGTGACCAGTGAACTTCCCTAGGTTCAAGGTTGGATTGTGCGATATTGGGTTAGATTGTGTGTCACACTCTAATACATCAGGCTGGACCACCACCTACTTACTGCTTTGGTTGAGCACTGGTCATCGCAAATGAATACATTATATTTGACAATTGGTGAGATGACAATTACTCTCCAAGATGCGGTCATGATCCTAGGTGTTCGGATTGACGGACCTACAACGATTGGGGAGGGAAGGAGATGCGCCTCATGACCAGATTGTTATGATGAACTCATAGGTAGACATCCAGAGCATGGTGTCATATATCATGATCCAGTGCAGTCATATATTTCTTCGATATTTTGTATGGGGCAAGCTTAGGCACAGACATGCTTACCATTACGGTGGTTGCATTGGACATTTTGTAAAGACTCCTACATGGATCTACTAAATGCTAAGTTTTTCATGCACCTCAAAGCCTAGATTCTGTTTACTACTGGGTGTTTTCTTCTACTAGATCCATCTAGGTCTGAAGTTCATCTGCAATACCTAGCACTATTAGAGGATATTGACTAATTTAACAGATACTCATTAGGAGAAGTTATATTAGCACATATGTATAGAGAGCTGTATGAGTTCACTAAGCCGAAGCGGACTAACATGGCATGGTATTTCTACTAATTACATGTTTGGTCCTGAGAGTATATACATGTTGGTCGACCTATATTACAAGTACCTTTTTCAATAGAGTTAGATGGGCTGAGTGTTGGTTGTAGGTGGAACGAAGGGTATGTACGAGAGATGACACTAGCTTATGTTAGGATCTATAGAGATGAGCTCGATGTGTTGTTACAGAACCATGTAAGATTCAATGTATAATTTATTTATGATGTTACCTAAATAGTTAGTACATATCATAAATTTACTCTTAAATTATTAGGTGATATGAGAGCCATACAGACAGTAGATGCGCGTACGAGTTATTAATATATGTTTAGCTGGACAGGAGATTTGGCTGACTAGGGTACCTATAATCAATTGAGAAAAAGTTGAGTGATACCTTTCGGATCGGGTACTAAGATAGTTTGGTCTGCCTCCTAAAGTTAATGTCGCGCCTATTGATCCTACCTTCAAGTGAGTGGATGGTCGAGGGAAGGTAGATGTGGATTAGCTGGACTACCATCAAGTATATATTGCACAGTGGGAGGATAAACATGATTTGATTGTGGTAATAGATGACACTACACCTCCCATTAATCTGATTATCAATCAGTACATGAGGTAGTATCGGTCGTAGGCTTCATTGTATATGTTGAATGCTTCGACCATTCCTCCTACCAATTATTACCCCCTGAGCACCTAGAGAGGGACTTATGTTAAGTTTAGTAAATATTTAGCCAAATTACTTGTATGTATTGAATGATTATTAAAAACATCTATTATTCTACAAATGAAACATAGCAATACGTAACCGAACGAAGTACTTATTTTGTGAGAGATCAAGACACAAAGTTTCAGCATTAAATCAACAGGTACAAGGAGTTATGTAGAGAGTTGCAAAGGAATATACATATTTCAGATAGCAGATACATGGAGTATAGATGATACTAGTAGTTTTTCTACTCCACCTTCAGTTAGTCAGTCAGATACCGCAAGGCTAGATGCAAGTTCATCATCCATCTTAGATGTAGGATCGTACAATTACACATTTACCAGTCCAACTCCTTACTCATATCAGAAAAGCCATGTTGAGTCCATTATAGTCATGGCAGGCAACATACCCTCCTATCTATAGTCCTCCACCAATCTATATGTTGCACATGCATGGAGTGTATCCCACTGTCCCCTTCCCGCCACGAGCATCACTAGAGATACTTGAGGTTACACTCCTTGATGATGCACAACAAATCACCGAAAGTGGGGAGGAAGCGATGGCCAACTCTCTGACCCGATGACCATTCTAGTATCCTGGAGATGCACTCCGCTACGAAATCATCATCGATAATAGTTTTTACATGTCTCTTACGTACATAGCTGTTGTATTTTCTGTTTCCACATTGGTGGTTTGTACTAGGTCATGTTATGATGATGTATTTTGACATCTATACTTTGTAGTAAATTATTTTCTATTCAACATGCCATAGTTTATATTGTTTATTTTCCACAAGTTTTCAAGCTTTATAGGGTAGACATATTTACATAGCCGATCTGTGATGTTGCAATTATCATGTATTCAATGTACCATATACTATGCTTGCTAATTATCTATCATGAACTGAGCCAACGATACCAAGCTTGCTCGATTCGGACACTAGATGAGTCCGACATGGGCAAAATACCACGACTGTCCCAAAACTTTCAACTTCGCACCGTAGTTTTTACAAGCATTTGCAAATACTGCGGTGTACTGGGCTAGAATCACATATTTTTGTCAACATGAAAGTCATGAGAAATTTTATTATGTTTCCAATGATATAAAGTTTGCTTTATTCCAACACTGAATGAGTCCGATACAGGCAAAATACCGCGACTGTCCCAAAACTTTCAACTACACACCATAGTTTTTGAGAGCATTTATAAAAAATGTGGCGTACCAGACTAGAATCATAGATTTTTGTCAACATGAAAGTCGTGAAGGGTTTTATTATATTTCCAATGATACCAAGCTAGCTCGATTATGATACCAGATGAGTACGATATGAGCAAAATATCACAATTGTCCCAAAACTTTCAACTCCGCACCGTAATTTTTGCGAGCGTTTGCAAAAACTACGGCATACCGGGCTGGAATCATAGATTTTTGTCACCATAAAAGTCATGGAGAATTTTGTTTCATTTTTAACGATACTAAGCTCGCTCGATTCCAACACCAGATAAGTTCGATATAGGCAAAATACCGCGGTTGTGCCAAATTCTTTTTTAAAATAATTTAGCTCAAGCTTAGTCATTGGGAGACTAGGCCTATTCTTAAATTTTTTTTCATGCTTAATTACCAAATAAATATTTTAATTAGGCTTAATTATAAAATTTAGCCTTAAGACTAATGTTATATGAATCCATTATTTGGTTGAGTGCAATTATAAATATCACGACCCTTAGATAATTAGAATGTTCGATAATAGTCGAAAGTTGATGATCATGACTTTCAACTAATTGCTTTCCATGAATACTATAGTTCATCTGATTATAATTAGTTAAAATGGTCAACATAAAAGTTGCAGTTATAGAGAATTTTATTAACTTCTAACGAGATCAATTTCATCTATTTTGATTGAAAAACGAGTAAGTTATTTGTGAATAATCGATATGCGGTTTGATTTTCAGTATTTCAATTTTTTGTGATTCAACTTTTCATGAAAATTATAGCGCATCTGATCTTAATTAGTTGAAGTGGTCAATATAAAAGTTTCCTAAAATTTCAGCGGCTTATCAAAGATACTAATTTCATTCAATTCAATCGAAAAATGAAGGAGTTATGTGCAAAGTTAATTTTAATAAACTAATATAATCAACTTAAAAATTGTAAAAAATTTCATTAACTTTCCACAAGACCAATTTCATTCATTTCGATTAGATAACGAGTGAGTCATATGCGAAATATCAACACAAAATCTAATTTCAACATTTCAGCTTTTCTTGATTTGACTTTCCATAAAAATTATAGCTCATCTAATCTTAGTTAGCCGAATGATCAACATAAAAGTTGTAAAGAATTTCATTATCTTTTTAACTAAATTAATTTCATCTAATTTGGTGGAATAATGAGTGAAATGTATGCAAAATTTCATCACGGGGTCTTATTTTTCAGCATTTTTCGTTCATTTGATTGGATATTCATAAAAATTATAATTTATCCAATCCATTAATAAAAAAATAAATATATAATAATAATAATTAGTTCTATTAATTATAATATAATTTAATAGTTTTAGTTCAACGTTAATACTGTTTTAATATATAAATCATAAAGAGACTATTTTATTTCAAAATAGATTATTTTTTTAAACAAATAATGAATTAAATACATATATTTTTAAAATTTTAATATATATTTGAAATTTTACTTTAATAATTATATTAATAGAGAAAAATATTTATATAAATATTTTACATTAAAATAAATAATTTCAAGTATTCTCAGTATATTATATTTATTCATCATTATATGTACTCGATCAAATAAAAAAAATATTTTTATATATTTACAGATAATCAAATAATTATAAATATTCAGAATATATTAATTTATTTTATGTTATATTTCATTTATGTCGCGGGTATGCGATGCCTGATCCGGCCAAAACCCTCGGTAAGTGGAACAGAGCCCTTATCGTTTTGACCCGCCGGGTGGTCGACTCTGCTTGTAGAAGCCGTTTCTTTTTCCTCACCATTAGTAGAAATTGTAACCTCCAGCCTCGGAGGTTTGCCTCGACTTCGCCCTAGGTTTGCATCCGGCTAGAGTACACGCTTTCCCATTTTATAGCTTCGTCCCCTCCGCTTCATCTGCCATTCTCTCATAATTCCTGAATCCCACTTCCTGATCTCATTAAGGAAACCCTAATTTATTAGTTGGTTGCCATCGAGCAAAATTCTAACTTCGATCTTATTTCACCTTCCGCCTTTATAAAGGAATCACCGCTGACAGGTATTTTGCCGTCCCGCATCCCTCTCCTCCTTGAATACGTTTGGAAAACTTCAGTTGTTGAGTTAGGGTTTATGTTTTGCTTTCACTTATTTTGGCAAGGTTTATAAATTTTCATTCATGTTTGCCGTAATGAGCGCTGGAATATTTATCCTTTTGCCTTTCATTTTTGTTTGTTTGTTTTTAGATGGGCAAGGGAGTTCGAGGAAGGGATAGGCCTTATGCTGAGTTCTCACCCAGATATGGAGAGAGAGAACGACGTAGTGGCTGGGGCGTAGCTCCTCCTTCACGGAAACTCTGGGTTGGGAACTTAAGCTCTCATATCACAGAAAGCGTTCTTTCGGAGCAGTTCTTTAGGTTTGGCGACATTGAAAGCATAGCTTATATACCTGGCAGGAGCTATGCATATGTCAACTTTAAAAAGGAGGAAGATGCTGTGATTGCATTGAGAGCGCTTCATGGGTCAAATGTTGCAGGGGTGCCTCTTAGAATCGAGTTTGCAAAGGGGGTTAGTCTTGTTGATCTTTGTCTGCTCGCTGCTTATTATGTCATTTTCAGTGTACCTTTAACAAGCTGTTTATTTCACTGTCAGCCAACAGGAATCTCGTTATTGTTAAGTTGAAATGATATCCAAGTTCTGAGGATCAATCTAAGCAACAAACATTTAATGATTGAAACAGGAAAAGATACAAGCATGCTTCTTGCATGCAGAAAATATTTTAACATATGTTCACAGAACATTAGCATAAAAATCAACAGGAATATTTATCAGTAGGGCTCCATCATTTCATTGAACTGATCCATCTTATATAACAAGAATGGTTTCTTCAAATAAATTTCCTTTCAGTGGAAAATATGCTATGAATGCCATCAACTTCTATGATATTTAATCGATGAGAAAGAAAAAAAACAATTAAAATGATACAGAAACTTCTTGATTATACTGTTATAAGAACTTATCTATTTGGGAAATTTGCCAAAATTAATTGATGCATCAAGTTTAATAAGAGATTATCATGACAATTTAAAAAACATGAGGCACAATTACAAAATTTGTCAATAAGAAATTAAATAAATCTATGCTCATATATCCGTTTGTTAAAATAACTTCACACTTTCCTTCATATAAGAGTGTGTTCTTAACCTCATCTTTCCTTAATCCAATTTCACTTGTTATCCTTTGCAGTTTTATGCTCCTAGAAAGATTTCTCTAGAGCAGACTGCATGCAAATTTAAGAGCATGAAATACTAGTATTATGTGCAAAGCACTTTAGCTTAATGATTGAGAGTTTAGGCGTTTAATCAAGAGGTCTTGGGTTCAAATCTTGCACATGTGTTGTGTGTGTGAGTTTGCAATTAAATTCTCTCAAATGGCCCACACCCCCCTAAAAAAATTGCTTGTATTATATTTGTAATTATTAACACTTGAAATTGGAAATTTGGCTTTTTTATTTTAGGTTTGGTTTGTAGCATATTATATCCTTGGTGTTATTACCTAAGCCGCATATACGACTGCAAAAATGTGTCTATTCTGTTGAGTTTCAAGGTGGTTTTGTGCTCATTGCTGTCAATGGGGTACATCGGCGCAATCACAGTGGATTAAAATAATGATTTTCAATTCCATGCTCGTAATACTATTAATTTATGTTGGACAAATGAACTGAAACTAGTTGATGAATTGTTTGCAAACTTATCCTTGTTTAAAAGAAGCCCTGATCCATCTGCCAAAATTGGTGTAATTTGTAATAATTGGAGAGAGAGAGAGGAGAGGTGATTATTATGTCATTAAAGCTAATAAATTATCGATGCAAATCATTTAGTAATTTCATTCAGAGTACCAGTTGAAAGAAATATTATTATTTCCTTGCTCAATCTTTGATAGTCAATTATGTACTTTTTTTAGTTATTGTCATGGACACTAAAAGTAGGTGTATCTTTAAATTATAAGCCGGATTGGTGTGATTCCTCTTGCACTGATTGAAATTCTTATGTTTTTGATGAGGCTAAACAGGATGATATGTTCTTCATCAAGATGTAATTAACTGAGCTTTGCCTCTGGAATCAATCAAGGGACTGAAAGCTCATTGATGTTTAAGAACTGGGAAAACATAGAAAAATTTATATAGAAATTTATTTCTTGTCACATGCAACTTTTCTGGGCCTGTTAAATCTGTAAGAACTTTGTGCCTTCCTAACTTGTTTAACTATGGAACAAACTAACATTTTTTGGTTGATGATGAACATAGCTATCGATATCACCAACCAAATGAGCAAATTAAAAAAAAGAAAACTCAAGGAATTAATTCGATGGTTGGCTTCATGTGCATATATATATGTCCAAGAAATTTGTGTTTACTAAGTCTAAATTCAATATCCAGGGAAAAAAGTTCTCTAGGAAAACAAGAATGATAACTGTGACCTTGTTCAATTTCTAGCATTAAGAAAATTACCATTCATATAAGTTATTAATGACTATTGAATAGCTATTTTGCAGTTTATTCATATAATTTATTGTCCATTATAGCAAGTTAGTCCTGGACTTTAAACCTGCATTTGGGAATATATGCTTTTAGAAACTGAGCAGGTTGGTTCTTTCTGTTGGATTTGATGTGAATATTTGTAAAAAACTGGATACCTTTAATTGTCTGGGAATTCAATCACCCTGTGTCCATTAATTGCCATTCTAAAGTGAGATAAGAAACTGAGTGATAAGTTGGTTACTTGGTGCATCCTCTCTCTTATTTCAAATGGTTCCAGATAGCTGCTCTGGTTCTTTTTACTGTCATTGACACTGCTATCCTCCAACAGCTTACTGTTGTAAAACGAATATAAAGGTGAGATAATGTTATAAAACTTGGAAATCATTAGGGACTAAATAGAAGAATGGCATAAACTTGGTTAAACTGAGTTGTGATTCTTTGATAAAATTATGATGAAATTTTCTTGGAGGTCTATGCAGGAATCATTTGACTGAACTTCATACTGGTTAATATAATTAAATACAAAAATACATTTAAATGATGAATAGGGAAAAAAATCAAGGACCAAACTAAAGGGCATTGAAAATTAAGTACTAATTCGTAGTATTTGCCAAAGCAGTAAAATCAAATATAGAATTGTTTTTCAGATTGAACGGTAAGTTTCTTACATGCCCAATGGCGAAGATCAGGACATTCCCTAATGATGAATGTCTTGCAGATACTACTTCTATCAAGTTAATTCTAATCTGGCAGTTGGCGGCCTAACATGTCTCTTTCTCTCCTTAATGTTAGGGCATGTTTGGTTCAATGTTATTCACATATCATGGTTACCTAAATATCAATGCTATTGAAATATCAGTACATTTTGTTTTTTTTTATTTTACTTAAATAATGCAACACAATTTAGAACAATCAGCATCTTTTTTTTTTTGTCTTTTTCTTTGGCCATTGAGACTGAGGTAATCTAGGTAGCAATTAATTTTGCTTCTATTTAGATTACTTGTTTCTTGTTTGCAAATGTTCTTCAATGTACCTTAATGCATCAGAGAACACTTTTCAGTACAAGAAGATATCATAACATTACATAAAAGAAAGCTGTAAACTAAGCATCGCCTAAGCCCATTGATACATAACATTGCAGAGGATGGTTCTTCAGACACTGAGACAGTTGAATGACAATTTCTTATTTGGATATAATGAAATCTTGTGGAGGATATTTATTGTGTTTGGTTTATTTATTTTAATTTAGATTTAAGTCTTTTATAAGTTTTGAAGTTCAAAGGCAAGGAGTTCCACGTAACATCCTTTATGCCAATTCAAAATGCATCATACTAAATTCCGAAAAGGTGAAAAAAGGGGGGAAACCATGATATAATGTTAACAGACAATATATCAGTATTCAACTTCTCATAGCTAAGCATGCTAGCGCCTTTATGTTTGTTATATTTTTCAGCATTTAGTTAACTTTTGATATATAGTAATGCTCTTAGTAGGACACAGAATCTAATAAAAATAATAGAAATTATGTTTTTGATGGTTAGGTACCTTCATTTTGAATCAAGGTTTTAGAATCAATCTCTTTGTGATGCAACTGTAATGTTGCATGCATCAATTTTTCACCCATTTTGCATTGGCAGGAGCCTTGTTAATTGGATATGTCATTTATAAATTCATTTATTTAATATCCAAGAAAAGGATGAAGGATTATTTAAAAAGGAGATGCTCTTTTAAAGATGTTCAGAATTTATGTTGAAAATTGTTGTATAACATTAATTCATTTAGTCAGCTTTTAGAAATGTCATATTCCTTCATTACAGTTTTTTTTTCTTATTCACTATTTTGTTTATTTTTTGGGTCTAGAATCCTTGACTATTATTGTATGAAATGACATAAAAATACTTATTGTTCATGATTTAGATGTATTTTTGACAATTTGTTATAAGAGAAGAACATAGGCTTGTACTGGGTACAATCTTCTAACAGCTTCTTACTGGTTGGTTGCATAGTGTTTTCCTTTCAACTTATGGACTTGATTTTTAGAGTCAGCAAAGGCTTTAGGTGGAAAATGTGTGGACATTTATTCAAAAGCAAAGCTAATCTCTATAAACTTTCTAGTATATAATATAATATAGCTATTTTCCTTTCAATTTCCATTAGCACCAGGATGCTACTTATACAACTGAAAATAGAAAAGTTTGTTCATCGTTATGATTCATATGATCCTAATGCAATCAATATATGGAATAGCTACCCATCAATTAACAAGGCTTCCTACGTTCTGAAGCTGAAGTTCCTGATTTCCATCCAAGTATCCACACGCTGGTGAATTACAGATTTAGAGTTCTCATTATACAGTAATTAGTTGGGTTTTATTTGCTTGGCTGAATAACTGTTAGTTTTTTCTTAAACAAAACAAAATTTATTAATAGAAAAATATGTACAAAGTTCAATGCCTAAAAAAGGCTTCAAGAAAAACTAGATCAATTCCATTAAAAGAAATTTTAATAGAGATTAATCTTAAAAATAGAAAATACAAAGAATCTAAAAAGAAAAGATAAAAAGCCTCTAAAGTAAAAATACAAAATTTAAAACAAAATTTATGTCTCCATGCCAGAAGATCTTCCACTAATGTTGTTTGGAATAAGTATCCTGGAATGCTAGTCATTGTATGATTATTAACTATTCTTTCCGACTTTGATCCACCCTTGAATATAATTCCTTTAAAATCTTGAAATAGAAAAAATAAAATAATCTAATCCAAAGTATTGAAATAGATTAAGGTTAAAAAAAATAAAATAATCTCAAGTATTAGATTGACTTATATGATAATAAAAGAGAATATTTTGTACTGTTTCATTATCTTTATCTTGAAAAAACCAGCAGGGAGATGGTAGATAATTGTTGACAAACGAATAACAATAAATTAGATGCATAACATTATAACTAAGCAAATGGTAATATTTATAAGGTCTCAAATAAATGATTGTAATCCACCAAGGTTCAGGCTTAAATTTCATAAATTTTATTATTCAATAAATACAACAAGAATAGTCATTACTTATATATGACGGGTAACAAAATCTTTTGAAAGTCACTAACTTCAAAATATAGGGCATCTAATCCAAAGTTTTGCTTTCAACTTCATATATACCTAGTCCTTAATTTATTAAAATTTTCATTGCCATCACCGCTCTTGTTCTCAATCTCATAATGAATATGCATATTCATATAAATAATAGTAAGATTAAGCACAACAAGAGATAATTTTTTTTAAAAAACTTTTATTAAAAAACCTATCCAAATCGTATTCCACAAAATCCAATAAAATCTATCTATATTAGTATAAAAATCATATTTAATATTTCATCACTAATCAATCTTCATGCCATTGGTAGATGACTGAAAATAAATGTACAATTTTATTAAGAATGCATCAATCCTAACAACCTATACAAATGTACTGCTATTGTAAGCACAAAATAAGGCACCATAGATGACCAACAGATATACCGCTGCTGCAAGCACAAAATGCATTAATCCAAACAACCAAACAAACAATTTTAATTTCCAATATAAACCAGACATAGATGTCAATATTGATACAGTCTACGTTATGCATATTTTCTAAAACAAGGAAAACGTGTTTTATCCAAATTGATAAGCCCACATAATTCTTTAGGACTTGCACCTTGATAGAATTCCACAATTTTTTTTTTACCACAATTAGATTTAGCTAACCAATTAGAATATGCATTTCCTTCTCTCCAAATACGAGAGATGTTATAATTACAATTCTTAAGCAACCATTTGATTTTCCTCAGGACATAAAAATATATAGCATTAACATCCTTATTAACTTAAAGTAAGTGTAAAATAACCATATAATCAACTTCAATCCAGATGTTGTAGATATTTAAATTATGACAGCTCCAAACCATAATATAGTGCAAAGAGTTCAGCAAAGATAACTGAATGTAATTGAACAGGACCCGAGAATGCAATAATAATATTATCCAACCAATCATGAATAAGGCAATCACAGCCAGCAGAATCCTTATTCATAGAATCAGTAGTATTTAATTTATAATAATTCTAATGCGGTTTAATCCAATACTAAATTGTCGTCGATTTAATAGAAGATTTCAAATTGAACTGAATATCAAAATAATAAGCTAAATTGTAAGATTCTCTAAATTTTTTCTTATTTAAAAGATTTGCATTAGATAAAGTTTTAGTAATAATACACAAATGTTCCATATTGATATTACTATATTTTGAATCATTTCTAACCAAATGAACCACAAAACACATAAAGCCACAATGATGGTACTATGGCCCTTACCCCTAGATTGAAATGAAGTAATTGAATTTTGTAGGAAATTTTGAATAGAATAGCCTCCGGTCCTTCTCCTAATTATATTTACATCAAATAAACTCTCAACCAATACCCAAGCACGAGAAGCTATAGGGCTTAATAAAAAAACATGATTAATTATTTCAATAGCATAACAACATTGACATTTGGAAGTAATATAATATACACCCTTATTTTAAGTACATTAAAACCTTCTAAAATTATCCAACATAAAATTGAAATAGAAACTGGAATCAACTTATGCCAAATAGCTTGAAAAATATTAGAATTCTCTTGTTTAAATATGATATGATGCCACAAATCTTTAAGAAAAAATTAACCAGAATTTGAAAATTTAAATAAGATTTGGTCTTTAATATTCATATCAAGAGGAATCTGAACAATACATCTAGCTATAAAATCCAAGACAACATTTTCGATGGCTGAGATTCTAACCATTCTTATTAAAAAATTCATTCACTTTGGAAGTAGACAAAGAATAAGTGTTAAAGTAAGAATCTAAAGATCCCCAATCAGACAAATTATCTTGCTAGAAAAAAAGGAACCCCCACCAAGGCCCCATTTCATATGATTTTTTTGCTAACCATTTGATCTTACATAATCTATTCCAAACAGGAGAATCACTTTTGTTGTAGAAGCATTTAGTAGGATGCTTATCAAGATAATATATTTTCCTCATAAAGTCAGCCTAAAGATTGTTGCTAATCCTAAAAGAACACCAAAATTTAACTGAGAACTTCTGAGAAATATCCTCTAAAATTTACATCCTAATCCTCCTTCCATCAGAGTTCCATATCATTTTTTTTAGAAAGTCTAATGGATCTTTTTATAATCAGTATTAGAGCCTCAAAAAAATTTATTTATTTATTTTTTTAATGTGATTACAAACCAAAATAATAGGATTAACAATTTGTAGAAGATAAAGTGGTAATGAGCCTAAAATGCTTGTAATTAAAGTCAAACTACCACAAAAGGATTAAAATTAAATTATCAAGAAAAAAATTCTTTTTTAAAAATTTTGAATTAAATTATCAAAAAGATATGAACATTTCTTGCCTTAATAAAGAGGAATACCTAAATATTTTAGAGGCAAAACCTAAATCTTAAAGTTCATTAAATTTTTTAATTTATTTAATCTATTTTTCATTTATAGAAGAAGAAGCAATAATTGAGCTTTTGCTTGATCTAATAACTAGACCACTAATAGATTGAAACTCATCCAATATTTTTTTAAGTTTTTTAACAACATGCATAGATCCATTCATACAGATTATAAAGTCATCAACAAAACTAAGGTGTGACTCCAAAAAATCACCTAAAGAGTGAGAAATATTGTAATGCCATAACAAATGAGCTGGAGAAAAGAGATCAACTTGTCTTAGCCCATGAGAACTTTTAAAATACCTATGAGTTCTACCATTAATAATAATAGAGAAATGAGGATATTCAATATAGCTTTTCACAATCTTAATAAAAAAAAGGAATTGAATCCAAAAAGTTTTAGAATATTATAAAGAAAATTCTAATTTAGACAATCACAGGCTTTAGATATGTCAAGCTTCAATACTAAATTAGAATCTCTAGTCTTAACATTAATATCACGAATCAATTCTTGTGCAGGTAAAATATTATCAGATATATTTCTACATTTCACAAAACCAGTTTGATTAAGAGAGATTATCTTAGGAAGCAAAACAATCATACGATTTGCAATGATTTTAGAAATAAGTTTCTTAAATAAGGTATAAAGACTAATTGGCCTAAACTTAGACCAAGTATTAGGATTTCTAATTTTACAAATTAACACAATAGAAGCATTAATAAAGAAATTAGGAAATGTATGGTCATGAAAAAATTGGCAAACTGTAGCTCTTATATCATTTTTAGAACATACCAACATTTTTGAAAAAAATATGATAGTAAATCCATCTAGACCAACAATCGAGTCTAAATTCATAGAGGAGATAAGAGAATAAATCTCTTCCAAAGTGTGAGGAGCATTTTTGAAAAATAATCTAAAGCAGATGTGCTAATAATATACTCATCTTCAACCCATTCACCAATATCAAGTTTTATTTTATTAATAAAATTCAAAGTTTTTCTTCTATTAACTAAGGCACGAAAATATTTAGTATTGCGATCACTCTCAACAATAAATTTATTAGCCGATTTTTGTCTCCAATAAGTTTCTTTCATATTATGTAATTTGAATAAATCAATTTTACCCACAATGAGAAAATCAACATTAGTATTAGAATGTAACACTATAAATCATTCCCAAATTTCTAGACCATAGCTTCAATCTCAAGAATATTTGTAAAAAGATTTTTGAAATGATTTTTATGCCACCAATTAAGAGTTTGTTTTAATCTTTTAAGTTTATATCAAAATCTTGTCATGCCATAAACCTCATCATTAGGCATGACAATAGCATTCCAATTGTTATCAACAATTTGATAAAAGGATGAGTCCTTAAGCCACATGTTTTGAAATATTGAATAGAACTATTTTTAGAAGGAAATTTAATACAAAGAACCAAAGGTGTGTGATCTAATGAAGTCATGCTTAAATGCTCCATAGAAGTAAGAGGATATTTTTCAATCCATAGTGTATTAAAAAGAATCCTATCAAGTCTTTACCATAACCTAGAATTATTACATATGAAAGCATTACTAATAAAACTAATGTTAACAAGATTACAATCAACAATCATATTAGAGAATTCATCCATAGAATTCAAATTTAGAGTTCTTTCAGCTTGAGTCAAAATAGCATTGAAATCACCTCCCACCCACCAAGGATTATTGAGATTATTAGCAAAAAAATAAAGTTGATTTTGAGGAATTCTTCTTTCGATTTTAGAGCAACTAGCATAAACCAAGATGCATACCAAGAAACATTTTGATAGAAAATACTCACATGAATAACTTGACCAAAGTCACTAATAATGAAAACATTTAAAATATCCTTCCAAAAAATCCAGAATTTTTCAGAGGTATTAGCAATAGCATTTTGAAAATTAAAGTGACTACTGAATTCTATTCAGTTTATCATTCAAAAGAAAAGGTTCAGAAATACACTAAAAAGAAATATGATGAATCCTACATAAATTCTTAGTTCTAGCACGAGCTGAAGGGTTATCAACACCCCTGACATTCCAAATCATAGCAATAAACATTATTGTAAGAAACAATAGCCGAAGCTCTAGTAATTCTACCTAGACAAGGGTAATTGAGTTTTTAATTTTACCTTTCTTTCTAAAATCCGTTTTGAAACTATTATCCAACAGTGGATCATCTCCAACAGAAAATGATTGAGTCAAATCAATGTGACAAGAATTAGAAACCAAAATGCTAGGATTAAAAGCCACTTCCAGATCTTCTAAACTTTCATTAGAGGCTTCTCCAGTATGTTCTTTAGCAAAAAAGGGATGAATCAGGACAAAGAATTGGTTTAATAAAATAGGTTTTCTGAATTGAACTTTAAGCCCCCATAGGTTCAATATTATTAATAGCTAGTAAAGCATTATCTGAAGAAGGATGATTATGATGATTAAGGAAAGGAGAATTCAGGTTGTTGATAGGTTCGGTAATTGGATCACTAGGATCTTGATGAATATGCTCAATCTGATTATCTTTATTAAGTAGCATCATTCAATTAACTTCTTCGAAGTTAACATCTTTATTAGTATCAACAAGATTTCTCTTAAGATGTGTAGAATTACCCTTACTAATATTTGGTAAAGAACCATTTTCTAAAATGCCCTCCTCATCTTTCACCACTCCATTAGTTATCCCAACTTTTACCTTTTGTTTTAAATGTAAATGCAAAACAAAACAATCAATCAAGAATTGCCCAGGAATCTTGCAATGATTGCAAAAATAAGAATATTCTCAAGTTCTGTTTTCTGAAAATAATTATTTTTTCCAAAACCAATCCAAATTTTACTTGGATGTTTTTTGGATTTATCTATTTCAATTAAGGCTATTAGTTTACCTCAAAAATCGAATCAAAATTTAGATTAAATCAAGATTGAATTGAACATATTGAGCCTAGTTATGAGCCAATGGTTCGGATCGAACCTTTTTTTGAGTCAATCTCGAGCTAGCCACAAATCAGATTGAATTTTTTTATTATTAAAAAATTATATATATATATATATATATATATATATATATATATATATAATACTTGTAAGTTTGTAACAACAAAATTATTTTTAAAATAAATATAATATAGTTATAAGTATAAATATTATTTCTTTAGAAATCAAATTTTCTTTTATTTCATGCACTCAATTTTCAGTTTTTAATAATATTTTTTTTTATTAAATTTGAGCTAGTTTGATCCAAATGAGCCAATTCCATTCAATTTCAAGTAAAAAAAGAGAAAAAAGTTCAATTTGAGCCAGATCGAAATCGATTAGCAAATGAGCCAAGCCGGCCCGAAATCGAGTAGTTCGATTCACGAGTTAATTTCAAGCCGCTTGAAAATCTTTCAAATCGATCTTGAGCTGGCCTCGGATTGGCTTGTTAACAACTCTAATTTCAATTAAGATACGAGTTATAGAAGGACGAGATCCAAAAACAGTAAACTTGATCAGTTTGAAGAGATCAACCAAGAATTGAAGCAACCGCAAGCAAAATTAGCTGATTAATCAGATGAAGACGCATATTTGCGAAAGAAACTCATACCAGAATGATAGAAAATTCTTCTTTAATATCAAAGTGAGGAAACCACTTTAATAGTTGCATTTGGCAGTTATTAATGTAATATGTTCTATGAGAAAAAATCTGGCTATAATCAAGATCATTCGAAAGCTGAATAGATATGTGACGAGCATCAAGTAAAACAATATTGAAAGAACTAGAAAGTCTCAGATTAAAAAAGAAAGTTTGTTTAGCTTCCAACGAAGGATGCTTCAAGAAAACTTTCCAATAAGAGTAAACTGAAAAGAAGCCGTTAGTGCATCAATCTCTTCATCAGATAGGAGAATAGTAGGTTTACCCCAAAACACAGTAGATCTAAGGTTAAGCATATTACCAGATGAACTAGGCTTACTTGCAAGCACATTTTTAAAAAACTTTCATGGTACAGTCCCATCTACTGAAGATCAATTTTGAGGCGCAACACCAAGATTAGGTTGATTGGAGAGTATTGGATCTTGATTAGAGTTTGCACCCATAGTCGGAGGCAACATCTCCATATTGAAGAAGGCCCCCAACAGTCTTGGACCACAATTTACCCAAAGAAGCTCTTAGATCTGCACAAAAACACTTCGAGAAAGTAAAAAAGAAGATGCACCATAGGACAAAAAATTGCTAGAGCAAGAAGACCTCTGAGAACGCGACTCATTCACTTGGAGTTAATTTGATTTAGCTTTAAGAATAACTGCTAGTTGTTCACTGTGAATATGGAAGTTTTACTGAACTTGTTTAATTGATCTTCTATGATCCCCAAAATGCTTGCTGCTTAGATATGAAGTTGCATCCATAAGATATGGCTACAATTGGCCTTCTAGGCTAAATATTCAAGTGAGCAAACCTGTTAATAACTTGCATGACCACTGAGAACCTTGGAAATTAAGACTAATATAACTAAGAGTATAAGCCATGCAAAAGATGAAATACTGCTTCATAACTTTATATTTTGGATCTGACTACTCTTACAGTTTAAAGATGGTTCAAAATTTTGACCAAAAGATGGTGAAATCAGTTATTATCACTTCACAACTTCCTGTTTTTTTCGGACCTCTAATTTAGAAGGATAAGCCTCATCTGTGATGATTATAATTCATAAGACATGCATGCATCATCTTTATGTATTTTTCTACTAAGATAAATGTTATAAAAAGATATCTTTTTGAAAATAAAAGGACTGATATTATACATGCAATTTCATAATGTGGTAGCTTTTTCCAGGCCTTGAAACAGCTTTGTTGAAGAGTTTTAGGCCAGTTTTTCTTAAAGGAATAACAAAGTTTGAGCACTACTTTAGTTTAGGCTTGGGATTTTAGAAATCTCCTCCCAAATAAAGTGCTAATATCCTGTGTAACAAGTTGTTGAGGAGCTAATTTCTTGAGAAAGAAATATTTATTTAATATAATAATAGGAATCATAGGTTTTCATAAAGAGCGCAGCTCTTCAACTAATTTTGGGGAATATTTTGATCAATTGTGATCATTTACTTTCTGCAAAACGGAGAAAATATAGCTGAAAAAGATGAAATGATTATGTGAAAAATGATTTGTATTTGAAAATGCTAGTAAAAGTGAACTCCTATACACACTTTAACCAGAATGCTAGGTCATGTTGGCATTTACGTAACAGTTTTGGGATGTTATGCCTCCTCTTAGTCTGTGTTCCTGCAATGAAAACTTTTTGTTGTTACTTCAAAGACCTGAAATTCAAACAATGATCTTTACAAACTAGGAAATGGTTGAAATTTGAGACATTAAATGCATGATTAAGTTTTAATGTTTGAATTTGATATCATCAAGGCTTTCAGTTACCTTCCCAATGCAGCCTAACTTAAACAGGTTTCCAGAAATGAGCTTCATTCTGTCCCTCCTTACATGAAATGCAGTCTATGTAAAACTTTATAACTCTTTCCACTTTCTGCAGGGATAATAATTTCATTTCAAACATCTTTATTTTCACATTTGTACAACATTTCTCTATGCCTTTGAAATGGCATAGCTGAAATTGCAGTTTCCTCATGTACAAAATAATAATTTGTATTTTCATCAAAACCATCCAACGCTCCTCCTTATTATCAACAACCATATATTTAATTCTTGGCATTTGAAGGATTTTGCACATTGAAAATTGTGACCATCTTCACATGCAATCATGATCTTCCATTAAGAATTTTTATGGACTAGGTTGATGATTTAATAATTCTATAAGTTCCTATAATTGTCCATACCATTAATTTTTAATGATGTTTAAATGAATGGATGGTTTAAATCTTACATTTGAAGATCATAATATCAAAATATTTGTTGGAGGAGAAGGATTCCATTACATTATGTTTTCTCTTATATTTCAAGTTAACAGGAATAGGAAAAAGCTGTTCCTGCAGATGAAAGATTGTTTCTAGATCATGCATCAGCCTAGGCTGTGATGTTTCTGATGGCTACTTCAAATGTGAAATTGGTCCATCTGTTTGGATTTTAGGTGTTTTGCATATTCTGTGTAAAATATATCTTCAGGGAACCATGTTGTTTCTTGAGGTTATGATTAGCAGTGAATCATGCTTAAAGTGTCATTTAGTGGCACAAATGATTTGTTTGTTGTTTGTTTCTTAATGCTTTCTTATGAATGGATTTTAAAAATGAAAAAAAAGGAAAAAAGAGAACATTTGTGGTTTCTCATTTTTCCCCTAGTCAGAATACAAGATTCACATTGCAATGAATTGCCCCTTTTCCCTGCTACTTTGAAAGACTAGGTTATTTGCTATATTTTGTAAATGAAAAAAACTTAAAAGTTTGATAGCAATTTTGAGAATTATAGAAGCCATCATATTTTTACTTAGGTACCTAGATAACATTATTTAGATGGTTGTATTTTGTTAATTTCTATCAACGTGAATACTAATGGAATTACACAAATTATAAATGTGTAATGAAAATTATTCACTCATGACGATAAAATGCATTTAAATGGCCTTTCATATGGTTTGATATGCTTCATCTCCACTGAAATTAGTCTACTTACCTACAACTATTGCAATTTATTGAAGATTTTAAAGCTATTGAGCCACAAACTATGGACGTTATCCATACAACTACATGACATGCTACTAGAATTAATTAATTAACATGTTTGTCTTTTTTTGGCATCTCATGGACTATTTGTGCAACCTTACTTTAGATAGCTTTTTTTTATATTCTGAAAGCCTACTCCAGGTAATTGGTTTTGAATAGTTTTTGTTGTTATCCATAATGATACTGATTGATATCTTCTCGTTGGCTATTTTTTAACTGACATCTGATAAGCACCTTATCTTAGTTTCAAAGTTGCAAATACATTATTGTTGACCATTAAAATTGAATCTTGATGGAAGCAATTCATTAATCCTTTATGTTTCTTATGGAATATATGCAAAGTGTTGTATTATTTTTCTTCTGGAGAGGTCTTATAAATAGTTGGAGGAAATGAGTACTTTATTCTTATTTTTTGATTTGACATAACATGATCAGCTTAGGATAGTGGTCTTTATCATGTACTATTTGAATGATGTCATTATTTTCTCTTTTGAAATTGAGTTTATCAAAGGTCTAGAATTGTATACGTCTTTGAATTTGTGCAAGAAAGCACATAGACTATTCAGGGAGGAGTGAAGAATCCTATATACATCCATTGTATCAATATGCATTCATAAATATTTTTGTAGTTGAAAGTTGCGGGAATGGTTTTCAGCTATAGATCTTTTCTTGAAGACATCAAAACCCATGTGCAATTATTGTAGTTAAAAAATATTTTATTATTTTTAGGCTAAAAGAACTTTCATGGTCAAGGCTTCAAGCAAACTTAAATACAAATTATAGGCATGAAGCTCAATCTAGCAAGATAAATTACTTAAGTAAAAAGAGTTTGTCATATTCAAAGCTAGACAAGCAAACTTGACTGGCATGATTGAGCATGAACTTCTATTAGTCGAGCTAACAATTAACTGATATGTTGTTAAACTATCAGGTTTTCAGTGCAGATCATCTATATATTTCATTCATATGCTTTGATGAAACCTTTAATGTAACCCTGTCATCACATCCACAGAACAATAATACTGCCAACTTCATCATCTAAACTCAAAAAAAGTTGATTAGACGACCATTTGCAATGAGTCTAATCAGCATATCAAGACTGACTTCATTTTGCATCCCCAAAGGTCTTTGATGATTTCTGTAAGTTCAATTTATTAGATAGATAGAATACAAAAGATCATTTATTGTAAGTATAATCCAGAAGGGTGTGGAGGAAAATTATCCTGTGCCTATGAAACTCATTGTAACTTCGGTTATGTTGGCACTCCTTCGGTCCTACTGCTTGTTGCATATTGTTAAAGTGGCAACTGATGAACATGACAGAAGTCTTTCATAGACCTAAAATTCTTGTTCATGAGTGTTTAAGCTGCATAGTTGCAACATTGGATTCTTTTCTTGATGGAATATGACACACAAGTTGCTGCAAGTCTTGGCTGTATTGACCAACCCCTTGCAATCAATGCATATCAGCATTTTATTAACTAGCACAAGCCAAACAGAGTAAGTACTGTTTAGACTGTGGGTTGCACTAGTATGCCGTGATGTTACCTTTTTCAGTCTTCAACAATCAACCAAAGTATGAAACCTTGATTAGAGGTTTAATTTTGATAATGGCCATAGTGTTTTTTTTGGTCTTTTATTTTTAGTGATTATGAGCTGGTCGTCAACTAGGTTCATTAGGTAGCTGGTGCCCCATGACCTAGCTTGAAGAACCTATTGGTGGTCTATAACCTTGTAGGGGATTTTGAGAGCATATGGATCAATTAACTCCTTAAAGTAGTAAAGCACACCTGCTGACAATTTTGAGGCCCAACTTGAAGAAGAGCATACATCTTAATGAAATCATTTGAAGTAGACTTTTCAACTGACTACTTTAGAATTTACCCAATCAGATATTGAAGATTGATTAAGAGACCAACCTGGTAAACCCAATTTTTATTTACTTTCAGGATGTTGAAATTCTTGAAGAGCCAAGACAATTAATAAATGTCGGAGAGGTAACCCTGAGAGGTAGCATGGGAATGAGAAGGCATTGCGTTACTAAGAAATTTGAAATTCTCCACTGAGCCAGTGATGGTGATCAATGTTTTATTTATTTATTTTATATCTGATTCAAACCTCAGGATTGTGTGAACAAAGCAAGACCAAGATTGATCATGACACAGTTCTGTCCTCCAATTATCATGGGTGATCATTCAAATCAAACTCAAGCTCTTAGCTAAGGACGACCTGAAAAAACATATGTATGAAATGTAACTTACACAATCATCGCAACCTTTGCTTGTGTTATCTTGGTTCCTAGAAGGTGTCTTGTTTTTTTGCTTGGCACATAATTCCATTTGCAGTGTGTATGAACATAACGTCATGAGAGAGATTGAGAGAGGCAAAACCACATAAGGAGTTCGAATGATGGCTTAAATAAAATCCTGCTCAAATTCTAGTATCAAACAACAAGCAAGAAAGAGAGAGAGAGAGATAGTAAGAGAGTGAACTTATCTGAGCCGGACACGCAATGCAAGAGAAGGCAGTAGCAAAGCGAAGCAAAGCCGGTCACCGGTCGACAAAGATGAAGCCTGTGTTATTTAGGTTTCCAATGGCAATGGTGATTCTGAATTCTAGAGTCTTCGACTAGGACGAACTATGTATAAGAGGAGTGAATCAGATGGGAGTCTTCAAGCAGGAGTTGGGATCGAGTATTATAGTGAACTGGCGATACAACCAGGACGAACTGCTTAGTATTTTTGATCAAGCAGCTCGCCGAATTTTTGAGTTGAGTTAGACTAGACTTGAGCTCAAGTTTGATTATCAAATAAGCTCAAAATTGAGCTCGAGCTCATGGCTCAATAAGCTAAGCTCACAACCCAATAAACGAGTCGAGTTGGTGTGACTCACTTGCACCCATACATGGGACCATTCGAAGGCAAGTAGATTAGGGCATTTAACTACTTGAAAATCCTTCAACTTTTTCTGTTTGGGATTGAACTTTTTGAGGTCAGATTCCCTTGTAACAATTAGCATTGATTTTTCTTAACCGTTACTTCACTAAATTGGTTGAAATAGAGCTCTCATAATGCACACTATTAGACTAGATCGCATGATCTTGAAGGAAATAACTATATATGGGTTTATGATAGCATTTCTTATTAATTGATTTTTAGTTGTTTTCCTTCCCTTCATAAAGTTGATCTTGTCATTTGTGGGTAGTTAGATGGAGCAAGGTAATACAATGTTTGTTTGCTTTTACATCAATGTCTGTCATTATTTTGTAAATAAGTTTATAATGATATAATCTTAAGGAAATTATTTTGCGCTTGTATTTTTAATGAATTAATTATGAGTTGTTTCCCTTGAAGAAGTTAATCTTATCATTTGATATATAGTTGGGATAATAAAATATGATAGCTTTCACTGACCTGGGAGTCTATCATGTGCCCAATTATATATCTATTCATTAGTCATATCTAAGGGTGTTAATTTGGGTTGGTAGGTTGTGTTTGAGTTTGATCGAAATTGAAATGATTTGATTATGCTTGACTCAAAATTAACCCAATTATTTAACAGATTGAAAGCTTTGACTCAAACCTAATCTTACTCGAACCTGTCTTACCTAAATCCAATCTATCTAATTCCCTTTTATTATGTGGTTCATATATATATATATATATATATATATATATATATATATATATATATATATATATATATATATGTATATTTATGTATATGTATATGTATATATATAACCCAAACATGGATTTTTTAAATTCAATCAATTATCTCGAATCCGCTTAATCCAAACGTGAACAATAATAAAGCAATGTTTATGTTATTTATGGGTTATTCAGGTCAACTCGAATATGAAATGAATAACATTTGGGACAAATCTTTTGTCTTGAACCTAACTCGAACACTATTTGTGTTAATCCTAACCTAGATTTTTTTTTTTGTTTTTTTTGATTTGAGCCATTTGTGTACACCAATTAGTCATACCACACCTTATGCACTTCCTAATGTTTACAAGTGGCATGCATCTACATTGGTTGGCTGGAATTGATTCAATTTGGTGTAAGCATTCACAAACTTGTGGAAAGCTTAGGAACTTTTTTTCATGGAGTTTTGGTTTTAATAAAAGGGTTGAAAAGTGGTTTAGTCTTACATTATTTAAATGAAAGGATTTAGATTCTAAATGCTAATAATACTAGTGTAAGAAAGGACTTAGCTGCTTAGTGTTAATAATATTATTAAAAGAAACAAGTATTGATGTATGCAACCTTACGTCTATATTACAGAGAGGTTATTACCATGATTTGAAGCTCTCTAACTTCTTTGTCATATTTCACAATAAAGGTAAACTATATTTGTAAATAGAAAATAGTGCATCGTAATGTAAAGGATCTCTTGGAGCTATAGCGCATAGTATATTACATGGTGCTTTACACGTCATTCTAAATAGGATATAAAATTTTTAAAAAATTATGAAAAAAATATAGATAAATGTAAAATATTGATTAAATTGAAAGATAAGTCGAGCATGATAATAAAAATAATATAAGTGATGCTTAAGTTTAGGTACTCAACTGCCCCTTGATCACTTAAAATTAAAAATATTACAATTATTCTCAACTCTTATATTTTATAAGAAATTTAATTAGTTTTCTTGATAATCATTATCATCATAAATTAAAAAGCATTGTTATTTCATCAACATCATTATCTGCTAAATTATTATCTTTTTATCACTCTGATCATCTTCATATTTTGTTGCAAAAATGTTAAGGCCAAATGAAGATTCTTTTTCTTTGCTTTTAGATCGCTCTTCAATATCATAGTTGTTTCCATAAACACTTGTGGCCTTCGTAACAGTACTTCATGTCAAGTCTTACTAATAATTAATTCATTATTTTTATCTGGCCTATCATACTTATTTGTATCATTTATATCAGTGAAAGAGATAAAGTAAAGAACATTATGATACTTGTATATGAGAATCAAGGCCTTAGTATACAACAAAACAACAAGCTTTAATCCCACTAGGTGGGGTCGGCTACATGAATCCTTCGTCTCCATTGTGTCCTATTATGTGTCAAATTCTCATTTAATTCAAGTATACTCGTTTTTATACATCTTAACCAAGTCTTTTTTGGGTCTACCTTTCTTAACATAAAGCAAATCTAATGCTCTACTCATCGAGTCATGGACGATAGGCTTTATGTGGCCAAACCATCTAGGCTCTCCTAATCTTATCTACCATTGGAGCTACTCCAACTTTTTCCCGAACATACTCATTTTGCATTCTATCTCCCAGAGTAAAAACTCATCCACGAGCATCCTCATCTCGTAACACTTAACTTAGTCTTATGCTTCTCTTTTATTGGCCAACATTCTGCACCATAAGTCATTGGTCTTACCACCATCTTATAAAATTTTTTTTAAGTTTAAGTGGAATTTTTTATCACATAATAAATAGATGCATTCCTCCACTTCAACCATCCAACTTGAATTCTACTAATAACATCTATCTATTTCACCATCATTTTGAACAATAGAGCCTAAATATCTCAATACACTCTTATTAATGACTTGATCACCTAAAGTCACAACACTATCACTAAAACTTCTACAACTAAAATTACACTCCATATATTTTTTTTGATCTACTTAAAACCTTTAGACTCTAAGTTGACCTCCATAATTCAAGTTTCGTTGGACTCCTCTAGTCTTATCAACAAGAAGAATGTCATCGAAAAAGCATACAGGTACATCTTCTTGTAAATGCCTCGTAAGAACATCCATAACTAAAGTAAAAGATAAGGGCTTAATGTTGATCCTTGATGTAATCCAATGAAATAGGAAAATATTTTGTCAATCCTCCTTGTGTTTGGACACAAGTACTTTAGTATACATATCCTTAATGACTATAATAATATTAACTCCTTTCTCTAGAACTCTCCAAAGAACATCTCTTGAGACTTTATCATAAGCTTTCTCTAAATCAATAAATATCATATGTAGATCCTTCTTACTTTCTCTATGCTTCTCCATCAAACCTCTTAACAAATGTATAGCATCCATAGTAGATCTACACGGCATGAAACCAAATTGTGAGAAACTTACGTATCACATCATAACCAATTCGATTACTCTCTCCCATAATTTTAATGTATGGCACATTAACTTAATTCCTCATAATTTGCACACTCTTGTGCATCACCTTTATTCTTAAATAAAGGAACCAACAAACTCTTTCTCCACTCATCGACATCTTTTGGTCTTTAAAATAACATTAAAAGATTTGTAAAGAAATTCCTTGATCTCCTAAACATTTTCACACATCTATTGGAATATTATTCGGTCTCTCTTTTCCACATTTCATTTTCTTTAAAGCTAACTTCCAGTTACTATCTGACGATAAAATGAAATTCTCTATTTTTGTATTAAGGTTGCTAAAATCAATCAATGTACTTTCGGATCCTTCATTGAAAATGTTTATCAAAATACCTCATCCACCTATTTTCAATATCTTTTTTTAAGAAAAGACTTTATTTTATTTTCATCCTTAATACACTATATCTTTCTTATCTCTTTTCTTGGCTAATTTACATACATCTTTCACCTTCTTTGGTCTAATCTATTGTATATCACTAAAAGCTAAATTTTTCATCATATTGCTTTCTTAGAATCTACAGACCACTTTATATCTTTCCCAATTCTCAATTTTTTAAACCAAGTTTTATAACAATGCTTCTTATTCTTATCTTGCACTCGACTCCACCACCAACTATTCTTATTAAAGCTTTTCCTTTTGATTCTCCAAGCACATCTTTAGCAACTTGCTTAATTTCACTTGATATTTTTCCCTAACATTAGCTTCTTTATGAACATCCCAAATTCTAATTTCTTGTAGCTTGCTCTTAAAAATATTTTATTTTTGTATTCTTTAAGTGTCCCCATCTAATCCTAGGACAATAATTTAATTTATTTTTTCTCTTACAACCTTTCATCTTAAAATCTAAAACTAATAGTCGATGTTGGGTACTTAAAATTTCACTTGGAATGACCTTACAATCTTTACAATCTAAACGATCTATTTTTCTTATCAAATAATCAATCATGTTTTACTAGATCCATTTTTATAGTAATAATATGTTCATCTCTTTTCTTAAATAAAGTAAACTATAAAATCATAAGCTAAGAAAATCTAATATAGTCTACCTTCTTTATTAGTCACTCCAAATCCATAACCACCATGAATACTTTTAAAATCTTCTACTACTCTACCAACATGTTAAATCTCCCCAATAATTATTTTTTCTTCGAGATATCTTAATCTAATTCATTCCAAAATTTTTCTTTTCAGAACTCTCTCCCCTACTTGGGGAGACTTATAACATTGATAATCTTGGTATCAATGATAATCTTTAGTATAATTCTATCTCCACATCTATACTTATAACATTATCCTTCAAACTTTATCTATAATCACACTCATCATTTTAGTTCGACTTTACCAATACCAAAGTTTAAAACCTAAACTATCAATCTCTTGGCCTTCTATTTAGTTTGAACACATAAAATATTTATCTTTTCATGACCATAATATCTATTAATTATTAATTTGTAAAATTACTATATTCCATGATCCACCTAATTAGTTTCATGGACTAACTTTTTTGCATCCAGATCCATAATGTGGGAACCTTGCTTATTTAACATCGTGATCGTGACTCAGACATTTTTTTTAGTTCAAACGCGCGCTTCTGTGGACGCAGATTTGTCACCGGATGACCCCTATCTAGTCAATCAGATGTAACATAATGGGATATTCGATTGTGATTTAAAGCGTTCAGGTTTATCTTCTGGGCAAAGCGAAAGGTGTATCTAATCAAATCATCATTAAACTATTATTCATATATCTTAACTTAATTCATAACACAAATCAGCGTGAAATCTTTAAATAAATACTGAGCATAAAGACATTTAATTTATGCGTTAAAAAGCTAAAACTTCCAAAACTATCTGATTCAATAAGTAAAACCTACCTCTCTTAATTCCGGTAAGTCATTAAAATTTAAAAAACAAGTGAGATAAAGAATCTTAAAAAGCTCGATCTGAGCAGTAAACAAATGCGTACATGTAAATTGTAAACTCGTGTAAAAAGCATCGCAGAATGTAACAATCAGACAATATCTTTGTAGGTCTTTGTAGAAATGTAACAATCTTTAGAAATATAACAATATCTTTGTAAGTTCATCGATCAATCGATGTCGAAACGGTTATTTTCATTTTGTTTAGTTCATATCACATCATTTTAAAATGTCATTTATAATTCTTGGTTTGACTTTCATTCATAAGGTCGTCTAAAACAAGTAGGTAGAGGTAAAGGCAAACCATCTCTACAAACAGGTTATACGACACAACCAATCGAGTCGGGATCTAATCACTGTCATTCGTCACTTTCTTTTCTCTCGCAGATTCTCATCCTATCACAATTTTCCGACATTTCCCATTTATCCATTCGCATTTAACATGTTTTCAATCATTCTTGAACTATGGCTTGTAATCATAAATCATAAATCTGGCGGTCAGTAATCAACATTTATATATTATTGTAAATATCTACATATTTTATATATGCATTCATACATTTTATAAGTCGTAAAACAATTACGTAAGAAAGCGAATTTATATTAAGTATGTCTCACCCGATTAATCATTGTGTCGTGATGTCACTCGATTTCTCAGTCCTATAATAAAATAACTCTTCAAGACTTATATAACATCATATGTCTACATTACACCAATCTTACCGAATTGATCTCATAAGCTTTGGAAACCAGATTGACTCCAAAGTAATCTCCAAAGAAATCTCTAACGTCCTATTAATTACCTTTAATCAATAAACTAAAATTAACAAACATGATCCAATCCCATAATTCTACTCACTGGTCACGGTTGAACTCCTGGTCCATTGCCTTGAGGAAGTTTGAAAAAAAAGGGATAGGAAAGAAATTAGAACTTACAAATTTCCTAAGTTTCCCGTCCAGAGAATTCCCAGGGGGCGATCGATTCAATTTCCGAAGCGGCTTATGGGACTTTCCGACCCGGATTCACTTTCTAAGGCCGGGTTATGGGTTACGCGGTCTGGTTTCAACGAATTCTTCCACCGAGTCGCAGTCGAGCGAAGAGTAAGCCAGTTCTGTCGAAAGCCGACGCCAGGGAGGGAAAGCGGTTCTGCCACTGTCGAGCGGTCCGTCGTCAGTGAGGAAGGGACGGCTCGCGTCAGGTCGGGCCCGACCGATTGAGGAAGGAAAGGAGGAGGAAATCGTCGATCGAAGGAACGGAGCGGTCTCGATCTGCGTGAAGGAAATAGGCGGGAGGAAGGAAGTGAAATAGGAAGCATGGAAGAGATCTAACACCGTGGCTAAATCCGGTTGATGCATGAAGCACTAGATCTTACGATGGGTTAATTAGCTAAAATAAATTAATTAGGAAATAATTTGGATATTATAGCATTAACACAATGATTTAAAGGATTCATGTCATGATTATTTCGACAAATTTTACGGCTATATGCAACCCTCCACCATCCGACTTGGGACCGGCAATGGTAGTGTTAATCAAGGCCTTAGTATATTACACATAAATTTAATTATAATCCATTCTATTGCTTCTTTTATAACAAAGTTGCAATTAAAAATTATTAAAATTTCTAAATTATAAAATGTTATGATAATAATACCCTATTATATTTTGTATTTATATGTTTAATTAATGCTATAATTGCATTCACATCTAGATGACCTCTAAGTTAAGCTAAGCATTCTAATTGTAAAATTTTGGAAGTGTGAAGCTATGGTCATACATTAGGTACCACTCAACTGATAACAACTTTCATTATTTAAATGTCAAAATATTATTTAATAATAATTCCAATTTTACTAAACCTAATATTTTAAAAAATCAGGCTAGACATACTAAAAGGAGGTTTATGGCTTAATTAGTCAATTGAGGTTGAACTTGATGACATAATAAATATTAAAATTTTTTATATGATTTAAATGTATAAAAATGATGCAATAATGATATTTTCACCAATTCAATATGCAATATTTTAGCTCAAGACACTTCATTTTTGAATATTTTGAAATATAATTCTAAATTAAAATATTAGGATAATATATTTTAATTATTGTTATTTTTAAATTTAAATATTCAATTTCTAGCTATATGATCAAAATTAAGAAGCAAAAATTTGATCAATAGTAGAATCGACTAGTTTTTAAAAAATCAGCTTGGTTCATCAGTTCACCAGTTTTGACGTGTTTGCCTCTTTGTGTAGAAGAAATTTTGAACCTTGATTGAACTAATCAGACTAGCTAGTTCGATCCGAATTTTAAAACTACGCTAAAATTGTATTACTTGATGTTTGGGTAGTCCTTTGTTTTACTTCTGGAGGAATACTAAAAAGTCCTTCACTCATGTGTACATACAATTCATTGCTAATTTTATCTTTTCATCAACATTCTTAAACAATCTTCTAATACATGCATATAATCCATCAATATTTTTATCTTTTGCAATATAGGGTTATTGAAAAAGTATTCAAGAATCAAGAAATATATAAGAGCATGCTAAGGTTAATGCAATTGCACATTTCTTTTTTTTTTTATCAAAAATTTCTAAAGCCTCTTTGTACTTATCGTTGTTGGTAAAGCTAGTAGCAATTGCTTTTTTTACCTTATTCATTGCTTTATATATAGCTCAATGGAGATTTTTTTCCTCCATTAGCCAATTTAAGACTTTAACGAAAGGATGCTAACTCTGAGTGCATATCATCATATCTGAAAAAAATTGCTTTAAGATGGTTTGATGTGCTTGCTTTACCTTTAGCATCTTTTGAATTAGGACCCAACATAAATTCCTTATATGTAAACATTTTTTTAATACATTTTTTGTCAATAAAAATGTTATAAAGCCAAGGAGGTAGCAAATAAAGTTTTGGCTTGAAAATTGATCTTAGATTTGTACATTTCATTGCCAAGTCGGGATCTTGAATAAATGAACTACATGTTGCTATTATCTTCTGAAAGCATCATCTTAGTCTTTAAATCTTAAGACAATGTTCTATTATTAAATTCAAACAATGAGTGACACTAGTACTCCAATATAAATGTGGGTACCTATACATCAACAATTTTTCTACGATAATATCACAAATTGTTCAACAATAAAAAAAAAACTTATGTGAAAAATTAAATAACTTAAACAATATAGAAGTATGTATTGAGTTATTAACTTATAAAAAAATTTTAAAAGTATTATTAGTGGCCACTTGAATAGAACAATATGGTCCAGTCTTCTCAATAAATTTGCTCAAATATTTAAATATCTTCACTATATTTTTTGAATAAGAATTGACATCAATTAATTCCATGAAAGAAAATCTTCTTGGATAGTTCACCAAAAAGATAACCTAGCATTATCCATTATGGAATGTCTAATTATCAACCATAGGAGAACTACCACATTATGAAATTTTTTCTTATGAAGTTGTAATAATTGTTGTGTCTTACGTCCTTTAAGTAAGAAACCCTCCTGTCATGATAGCTAGGTGATTCTATGTTAAGATTAAGTTGATTCGAATGCCTCTATTATTGTCAGGAAGATATCATACTCAACAACATCAAATAGAATGCCAGTATCATACATCCAATGGCAAAACTATTCTTTCTCACATCTCTTTTCTAACAACATCCATCTCTTTCTACATTTTACCCCTTCATTGGATTCATGATAAAAAAAGGTATGCAACAATCTTTTAATTTTTGGATCCTTAAGCATAGTTGTTGAACTTTGATTAGTGACATTTGATTTTTGATGTATGATATCTTTTAGATGTTCCAGGGCATATCATATCATAATCTATCATCATAACATTATCATGTAGCATTTCATTAATTTGGACTCTTCTCTCTTTTTTCAAAGGTTCTTTAAATTCATATTTCACATGTTGAGAGAAACAAGCTTTACCATTTCTAAAGCCTCCTATTAAGTGTTGTTTATGACACACAATTTCTCCTTTTATCATTTTATCACAAAAAAAATGCATGCCATGCAATTGTTATCACTTTCTTTCTGTTAATAATACATATTTCGATGTTGGTTCTTTCTTTATAGATTGCATTTACTTTGGTATTCTTTCAAATAACTCAACTGAAGGTAATAATATAACATATCATAATCTATATTTATAATTTACAATGGCATGGATAACACCAAACCTTAGAAAATAAGAGTTAACATAAAATGCTTATGCATAATAATTATGTGAATGCACTTTACAAGTCATCTTAAGAATTCTTCTAAAAATAGAGATATGAATGAGTAGTGATTTCTTTTATATGCAAAATCAATAAAATTTTAATCATGAAAGGAGATTTAGCCATAATATAGGCTGAGTTGGGTGACAAATGACATTTGAAAGTTGTGGACAAGGTTGGCTAGTCGTTGATAGCCGCACACAAAAGCAATGGGTCCTACAATTTGTTGGAGGCAACTCATGAAATAGTTGAATGCAAAAAAAATGAGATGAAACTATTTATTGGCTTATAGCAAGATGGAGCCTTTGATAGAAAGGGAGATGCAGTAGGAACATCATAAGCAGTGGCTTTTTGGAGTTGTCGATGTCGAAGATGACATTAAAATTGACTTGTTCTCTTCAATTTTGTAGATGAAAACAAATGCCAGAGGGAGACGACACGAGGGCATGAGTTGGGTTTACTCAAAAACTTCTTTCTCACTTTATAAAGACTTTATAATCTAATTCGAGGTTTCTAATATGCTTAAGCTTCTATGATTAATTACCTCTTCCAATCACTAGGGAGAATTTTACAATACAATTGTGATCGTTTCCTTGTGATAGGGAAAATCATGTGGCAATCTTTATCTATATCCTCTCACATTCACTTTAGTTTTAGAAATAATTGTAGCATTACATTGTGTTTTTGACATTCAACTTTTATCACTTGACAAGATTCACTTCGAGCTACACATTCAATTATTTCTTTTTTTATTTTAGGTCGTTAAAATAATATTTTTAAGTTTTTATACATTTTGGTACTTTTGGATGAATCATGTAACTTGAGTAATGGGCTTGATGTAGAATTTCTCGAATCAAATTGGATTCTCTTGAAATCTAAAGATGCAAATTACTTATAATCACGTTTTTATCCATATTAAGATCCTGTTGTCCACTGACTTGAGTAATCACCTTCTGATATTCATTGCTGCTCTCTATGTATTCTTATTTCTTTACTTTAGAGTAACATATAGATTCATTTGATGTAATATGCTTATGCTTTGATCATTCCATATTAATCGTCAAATGTGATGCCTTTATATTTTTTATGAACTTTGCTTCTTGAATTAACTACTAGCTTGCATGCCCATTATACTTTTTACTAAATGCACTAGCTGCCACATTAGCCTTTCTAGGATAATATTATATATGTATATTATAATTTTTTTTGTCTACTCTTATCATTCTCTACCTCATATCAACTCTCTTGGAGTGAAATTTAGTCCGATTGGTAATGGTCTTGGAAATTATTGTCAATGTCTTAGACTAGAATTCTGCCTACACTATAATAAAGCTCTACCTCACATACTTGTGTGGCAAAACAAAAAAAAAAAAAAAAACTTGGAGTGAACATATATTTGAATTTTTATGATTGATAAGTACTTCACATCTCAATCTATGTAAATAATGTCTCCAACTTGTAAGAGCAACTCTAAATCATATGTCAGATAATTCATCTTTTATGATTTTAATTATTTGTTCTATATTAATATGCATCCCAAACCCTTCAAAGATGCTTCAATATATATCTAGAATCCCTAGTGTTATATGGCTACACTACTGTATGTGTCAAACATCTTTGAAGTTCCAAAAAAATTCTACCCACTCTCATCATCCAATCAAATCTAGCATCTTTTATAGTCAGTTTAGATAAAAGCGTTGTAATTTGTGAAAATCCCATTACAAATCTCTTTTATGAGTAATGTATTCCTAGAAAAATCTAAAGCTTTATCACATTAGTAGATCTTAGTGATTTTACTATTATTCTCACTTCATCACTATGATAGCGGCAACCCATCTAAATTCATTCTTAAAAAATTATGCACATAATATATGCTCTCTTAATAAACCCAAAACAATCTATAGGTGATTAGTATAGTCCTTATCATTCTTGGAATATACCAATAAATCATGAATAAACACTATTGTAAATTGGTTAAGATAAAGCTTAAAGATGCTTTTCATCATATTCACAAATATTACTAGAGCTTTTAGTCTATCCAACAATATAACTAAAATGTCATAATGTCTATATCTAGTATAAAATGATATCTTTTCAATATCACCATCTTTCACTCTCATTTGATAATAATTAGATATTAAATCGATTTTAGAAAATATTAAAGCTCCTCCTAATTGTTCTATTAAATCATCAATACTTGAAAGAGGATACTTGTTTTGAGTAATCTTCTTATTCGACTCTCAATAGTTTATACAAAATCCCATTTCCATCCTTCGTAATAAACAAAAGATGGGTATTTCACAGAGGAGATGTACGAGATGTAACGAAACCTCTCAGTCAATTCCAACAAATGACTCTTTAGCTCATATAATTTCTTATTAGCTATTATATAATTTATTTATTTTTAACAATTGATATGGTTTTTGGCTAAATATCTATTGTAAACTCTACTTTCTTTTTGGTGACAAATTAAGAAGCTCCTCAAAAAAATAATAATTTACCAATTCACCTTAGGAATAGCATCTACATCACCAATTACATATCTAGTGGCTTCTAATTTAATTGAGAACATCAATTTACTAGCTTTCATCTATTTATTTATTTTAATGGAGATGACACCACCTCTTTTTCACATTGAAAGCAAAAGGTCTTATCATTAGCTATGCCAAATCTTTTTTTTTTTCAACACTTAGTGATAGCATAATGTTTTACTGACCAATATATATTCAAAATCATATTAAACTCGATTAAAGGTCAAATAAAATAAAAAAGGATTGTCATACTATCATAATATCAATGGAACATAAAAACACTAGTAAATATGTTATCACCAATAAGTAGACATATTCTATATACAACTTATCAACTTATCAAAGAACTTACACTAAAAATGTGTTAAGCATTAAAATCAAAAAGCATTTTTTAAGAAAAATTTTGAAATAATAATCATATTTGTCACCACTTAACTTACTAAGAGGTTAAAGAAAACACTCATGTTGGCATTGATCTTGTATTAGCTTTAGATTATTCCCCTCTTTTTTTTCTTCACTATCAATTTGTTCATAGTAGGTTTTTTTATCTCTTAAGCTGCTCTAATTTTTGGACCCATTATTGCCTTCTATTACACTCTAGATGTTCACTGGGCAATTGCTCTTTATATGACTTTACTCTCACACATATAACATCTTTCAAAATATAATACATTTTTCCCACATGTAGCACAAATGAAAGTCACATGCTGATCTTCTTGTTGATGCTTCATATGAACAAACTTCTTGAATTTGCTGCCTTCATTCTTTTATTTTTTGTTATGCTCTCATTTTTATCTCATCATATATATATATATATATATATATATATATATATCCTTGTTTAAAATTATATAATAAAAAACTTGCCTTAAAATCCGTCTCTGCTCTTTTTTGAGGAATGAGGTTTACGCCTCATTGGTTTTAGGTGAGGCTTACGCCTCACATGATTTGAGGCCCTCTTCAAGGCCCCCCTCACCTTATTTTTTGGAGGCTTACGCTCTAGATTTAGGTTTAAAAAATTAAATATAAATTTTAATTACCCAAATAATACAAACTCTTTAATATACTCACAGCCAATTTCGAGATAAACATTACCCAAGTGTCTCTCTTCGCATGCCCTCTTCGACCATTGCTACTTGTGATGCACTTATTTTGATATTGGATTATTAGAGTGAGAGGAAAATTTATTATTTTAAAGTTATTTTGAATTGTTATATCATTAGTTTTTAATTTGATATCTTATGTTACTTTGATATTAGTATAACACTTTTTACTTTATGATCTGATGTCAAGATATTAAAATGTTACTTTATATTTTGCACAATTTATTACTTCCTATTATATTAGGATATTAATGTATTACATTTTACTATGTTAATATGTTAGAATAATAATATATTACTTCTTGCTTTAAACTTTGATGTGTATACTTTGCACAATTTATTGATTCTGAGGCTTATGCCTCAAAACTCCTTGAGGCTTACACCTCGTCTCAAGGACAAAAAATGCCTCAGTATCTAATTACGCAATTTTAAACTGTGTGCGTGTGTGTGTGTGTGTATATATATATATATATATATATAAATACTTCACTAACTCAATAAAATCCTTAATGCAAAGTGTAATAAAAGGCTATCATAATTGATCCCTTGTCTCTCAGGAATTTAAAATAGTTCTCACCTAGTGTATTAATTAATTATGAATCATATCCAATAATGTTGTAAATTTTGTTTCATACAGAATCAATCTCAGATAGTTTAGGTTAGGATCTTGGAATATAGGTGCTCTTACAGGTAAATTAATGGAATTAATAGATATTATGGTTCATAGAAAGATAAATATTTTATGTGTTCAAGAAACTAAATAGGTTGGTGAAGACCAAGGAGATTGATAGTTTATGTTTTAAATTTTTTGGTATTAGTAAAATTCGAGAGAAATGGTGTAGGTGTGATTATAGATAAAAGTTTGAAGGATAATGTTATAAGTATTAATATATGTGGAGATAAATTATAGCTTTAAAGATGTGGATCTTAAGATTATCAATGTTATAAGTCTTTCTCCTCAGTAGGTTTGGAGGTAAGTTAAAGAAAATTTTGGAATGAATTAGAGGATTAATACAAAAGATATCTAGAAAAAAGTATTTATTGGAGATTTAAAAAAGTTGGTAGAGTGGTAGAAGATTTTAAAATTATTCAGCGGTTATGAATTTGGGTATTAATGAAGAAGACTATATATTAGATTTTACATGATTTTGTAGTTCTTATCTTTATTTAAGAAAAGAGATGAAACTATTATTACTTATAAAATGGATCTAGTAAAACACGATTATTTTACGATAAGAAAAATAGATCGTTTAGATTGTAAGATTGTAAGGTCATTCCAGTGAAATTTTAAGTCCAACATCATTATTAGTTTTAGATTTTAAGATGAAAGGTTATAAGAGAAAAATAAACTAAATTATTGTCTCAGATTATTAGATGAGACAACTTAAAGAATCTGAAATAAAAATATTTTTAAGAAGCTACAAGAAATTATAATTTGGGATGTTGTAAGGAAAACGTTATGTGGGAAAAATATCAAATTGAAATTAGTTCTTAAAATGTCTTGGAGAATCAAGGAAAATCTTCTTTAATAAGAATAGTTGGTGGTGAGTGAGTGTCTGAGAAAAAATAAAATAAGAAGCGATTGTTATAAAACTTAGTTTAGATGTAAAACCTGGAGAATTGAGAAATATATAAATTACGTAGAGATTAAGAAAGCGATATATGATGTAAAAAATTTAACTTAGTGATTTATACTGATAGATTAGATCAAAAAGGTGAAAGATGTATGTATAAGTTAGCCATCCAAAGAGATAGAAAGTAAAGACGTAGTTGTGAGGGGATTAAGGATGAAAATAATAAAGTCTTCTTAGAAAAATATTGAAAATAGGTGGATGAGGTATTTTTGATGAAAACTTTATTTTAGAACCTTAATACCCTAAACAAAATACGTAATTTCATTTTATCGTCATCGATTAATAAATCGAAGTTAGTGAAGCTTTAAAGAAAATGAAATGTGAAAAGCGATGGGAGGATAATATTCCAATAGATGTGTGGAAATGTTTAGGAGATCAATTTCTTCTTACAAATCTTTTAATGTTATTTTAAAGACTAAAAGATGTGATGAGTGGAGAAAGAGTTTGTTGGTTCCTATATTTAAGAATAAAGGTGATGCACAAGAGTGTGCAAATTATAGAGGAATTAAGTTAATGTGCCATATATTAAAATTATGGGAGAGAGTAATTGAACATAGGTTACGATGTGATACAGAAGTTTCTCACAATCAGTTTCATGCTAGGTAGATCTATTATGGATGCTATACATTTGTTAAGAGGTTTGATGGAGAAGCATAGAGAAAGTAAGAAGGATCTACATATGATATTTATTGATTTAGAAAAAGCTTATGATAAAGTCTCAAGAGATGTTCTTTGGAGAGTTCTAGACGAAAGGAGTTAATATTGGTTATATTCAAGTCATTAAGGATATGTATACTAGAAGTTACTTGTGTCCAAACACAAGGAGGATTGACAAAATATTTTCCTATTTGATTGGATTACATCAAGGATCAACATTAAGCCCTTATCTTTTTTACTTTAGTTATGGATGTTCTTACAAGGCATTACAAGAAGATGTACCTTAGTGTATGCTTTTCGATGACATTCTTCTTGTTGATAAGACTAGAGAGGGAGTCCAACTTGAATTATGGAGGTCAACTTTTGAGTCTAAAGGTTTTCTTAAGTAGATCTAAAACTGAATATATGGAGTGTAATTTTAGTTGTAGAAGTTTTAGTAATAGTGTTGTGACTTTAGGTGATCAAGTCATTAGTAAGAGTGAATCGTCATTAGTAAGAGTGAGCGATTCAGATACTTAGGCTCTATTGTTCAAAATGATGGTGAAATAGATGGAGATGTTATTAGTAGAATTCAAGTTGGATGGTTGAAGTGGAGGAATGCATCTGGTCTATTATGTGATAGAAAAGTTCCACTTAAATTTAAGGGAAAATTTTATAAGATGGTGGTAAGACTTACAATGACTTATAGTGCGAGAATGTTGGCCAATAAAAGATAAGCATAAGACTAAGTTAAGTGTTACGAGATGAGGATGCTCGTGGATGAGTGGCTTTACTCTTAGAGATAGAATGCAAAATGAGTATGTTGGGAAAAAGTTGGAGTAGCTCGGTGGTAGGTAGATTAGAGAATTAAGCGCCTTAGATGGTTTGGCCACATAAAGCGTCGGCGTCAGGATGAGATTAGAGAGTAGTATTAGATTTATCTTATGTTAAGAAGGTAGTAGAAAAAACTTGGTTAAGATGTATAAAAATGATCTTAGTATACTTGAATTAAATGAGAATTTGACACATAATATGACACAATGGAGACGAAGGATTCATATAGCCGACCCCACCTAGTGGGATTAAGGTTTGTTGTTGTTGTTGTTGTACATAATCAATCTTAGATTCTTTAATTTGACTTACAAACTCTTCTACATTGCCTATCCTGAGGAATAAACTGTATTGGAAAATTTGCTCAAACTCTTCTCAAATGATCATTTTCATAGGTTTGGCATCGGCCTCTTCAAAAATGCCCTGCCTCACCTTTCAATTCAAAGATCGCCAAAGAGACTCACTTATTACTTGTCAATTTCATGCCATTCAAATTTTTTTTAATACCAATAATATAATCCTTAGCAACTTTATAAACTACTACTTGAACATATGTTGCTTCACAACTTTAAATGCTTGTCAATCTTCATATTAACACTTCTTGGTTTTGTAGGCGTTGTTGGTGTTATTAGTGTAGTAGGTATTGCTACTAGCTCAACAAAAAAATTTATTTTTCCTATCATTTGCATCATCATCTTTAATTGCATCATATTATCTAATGCCATAACTACAAAATTTGGTGCAATTAGAACATCCTCTATTCTGAAAGTATTGCATTCAATTAGTGCAATGATCCTAGGTAACTGAGCTGTCACCATAGGTTGTGCTAATTGTCCATTTTATTTAAGCATGCTCTCAACTGTATTATTATGTTATAAAATACATATTTTAATATTTATATTCTTGCATGATATTTTATATAAAATATAAAATGTAAGCATTTTGTCTCATCTCTCACTTAGGAATATTACATCCACATTTGCTCTATAGTAATCATATCACGTTTAATTTCTGTAGTGACACTAAATTTAGTCAGCTTTTTATATTTAATCCTGAGAATTCAATTGTGTTGATACCATGATTTATCACACGCTATAGTGACATCTTACAATCAAGCGTAAGACATGACAAAGGTGGATTATGACTACTACTAATAACTATTATGAAATTTATTCTATAATAATATAGTGGATGATAAACTTAATCACCTAAATAATCATAACACAACTTCTGACTCACAGATATGCAATTGGTTAACATAATTTAATTGCATGGAACATCCAGAAATATTTCATTCCATTTAACTGCAATGCTTCTACTAAGCATTAGAGAGTTCACATATGTAATATCCAAGTTTCATCATATACATTACCTTAGCTTGATTTTCATCAAAATGTACAATAGTAAATTCAGAAATTGACTCTCATTCAGGCTTAAACATCTTCTTTCTTTTATTTGTAATAATAATTAAAGTAATAATTTAATGAGCTATAATGCTCAAAAAGATAAATGATTCTAAGATATAATTCAAATACTCCGAGAAAGTAAATAACATGACTGCTAATCATGCAATTGACATGAGGATGAAAATTATGATCATAGACCAGTTTAGTGCATTTATATATAATCATATGAAATGAAATACTTTGAATAAGGATATTTCATAAAAGTAATGTTATTATACTGAAAAAATATTATAATAGAAATATCAAATGTTTAATTATCATGTACATTATCCTAGTTAAATTTACTAGTGATAACACTCTAGGTTAATTATATTGTAACATTCATTTACTTATTTTGTTCATTTTACATTATATCTCATCCTGACATTCAAATGTCATTTATAAATATAGTTCATTGTATATCATAAGATAGTGGATTGTACCAAATCCAGCCCAATATCATCATAAGATTGTCGTTTAGTTTGTTGCAAATATTATAAAGTTTAATAGAGCTCAAGTGCAATCTAATAATATTAATATTGTACTACCTTTCAAAATTAATATCAAGAGGTTGAGAAACCTTTTTTTTCCTATCGGGGCTCACCTCATTAATCTGTTGTCTCCTGTACAGATCATCATTAACATTGCCAACTTATTCCACATAATGACATTTCGTAAGCTCATTTTAATATATATGTCATTCGTCATAAATAAGCAAATCAATATTATGCATCAATAAGTAAATCTTAAGTACTAGTCCTGTTTTTAGAATACTTTATTAAAATGTTAGTACTCATAATTCTTCAAACATGTGCTTTGCATAATTTAAAATTGATGCCAGATCATTTAATCATGAATAATAGGACATAAAAATACATTTTTCAATATGAAGTCTTTCTAATATATTTCTTACATATAAGTCTAAATATATGTTAAATTTACATAAGACTAAAACTCACATGCTTCTTAAATTAGAAATTGAGTATCTTATATTAGCTGACAATTGATAACTAAAAAAGCTCTCTTGCACTGACTGCCTCAAACTTTAATCTTTTGTATATAATCTATGAAATAGAAATTTTTTTATCTTATAAAGTTTCTTAACATACAACTCAAATTTAAATTAAAATTAACCTAAAAATAACCTCTTTCATACTAGACTGATTATCTATCAATCTTGATCTGAAGGCAATTTGCTGAAGGACATAGATGGAATGGAAGTGAGGGAATAGGACTTTAGTTATATATGTAGAAGTAATTATATTAAAGTACTTAATATACCTTAATTACAAACATTCCCTGAATATATCACATGTTGCATGTAAAGCTAAGTCGAAAATCTGAAAGCCCACTTTGAATGATACTAGGCATTATTTGGTGCACACTGAAATTATTCTATGAATGAGAAAATTAATATAAACTTTAGACTTGTTTTTTTTATTAACAAAATAATTTATAAATACTAAGATACTCATTTTTATATGTAAGCATATATATCAAAATGATCATAATAAATTATAAAACTTTGATAAAATATTTTTATATTTACTTTGTATGAAAATTTTAGTTTTTAACTTTAATAAAATTTTGAGTGTTATGCGATGAATCTTCTCATAGTCCATCTTACTAGAACTAATTTGTCTATTCATGTCACTTCCTGATATTTTTTTCTTGAAATATACATTATAATCAATTACGCATCTCTCCTAAATATTATTTTTTAGATTGAATTTTAATCCAAGTTGAAAAGCGTAAGTACTAAGTATATTTAGAATATCTTTACCATAAACTATGGTAATGAGCATCATGCTATCCTTAATCCTATGTATTTCAGCAATTTTATATTTCAACTTTGTCTATTATTATGTGAATCTCTTCTCTACTGTTAAACTTTCTAACATATTATAATTTATATTTTTTTTCCTTACTATTTAGTTTATTGTATCCAAGCAATATTTATTTGTTTTTTTCTAATCTTAGTGTACCTAAACGTCTTACTTTCTTTCACAGTATAAATTCTATATAGCTAGTTTAATCTTTGCTTTAGACCTATTCAATATTTTCTTAGTTGTTACAGACTAAGTTTTGAATACCAATTGCCAGTGACATCCTAGCTAACCCATGCATAATTTTAATGGCAATTTGGGAAATCTGTTTCACTTGAGGTTGTTGTAGTAGACCTTTGCCTACTTCTCTCTAGGTCTAACAATTTTGCAGGAAACTCAAAACTCACTTGGTAATCACACGATTTTTAATTAACTCAGTCAAAATTGTTATACTCTAACTTGTAGAAGATCTCTTGAAGTAAGTGTGATTCAACCCAAAATTAGTGCAGTGTATGATATATTAATATATTTATGTGCACTTTGATACATATAAATAAATGCATCAATATGTATTCACTATTACATAACACTAAGTGGTATATGTGTACAAATATATGGATTTATATTTAATTTATTTTATGAGAATATTTATAAATATTATACATGTCAATGGTTCAAAATGATGTGTGCTAAATTTTTTTTTAAGATTTAATGTGAAAAAATATATATATATATATATATATATATATATATATAATTTTTCATATTTATTTATATTTTTTTTATAATTTTTAAATATTTTGTCATATTTAAAATGCAGCGTGATGTGCCATACACTATACGTTATAGCTCCATAGGGACGTTACACTATGGTACGTCATTCGTCATTGACAAGTATGATAAATATAGTCTGATTAGTAAGAAAATATATTTAGTAAAAAATACAGACTTCAATCAATTTAACTCAAAACTCTATGTTGACTTGATTTGAATTTGGTTATGTTTGAAATCAAAATCATCATTTTTGAGTTTGGGCTAGCTTGCTCGATATCGGTTCAACGTCATTGCTACTTCTCATCAGAATTAGATTATGTTGTGGCATATTACTTATGGGGAATTCAAATTGAAGTTATTTAGTTGACATAAATTTTATGATTAGCGGTTGTTCTAATATTATTCCTCAACATCTCGTATTTGGGATTGAGAGCAATTAACAGCAGTTTTAGGTTGACAGTTGGAATCAAAAATTTAATCATGGCTATAGTTCTTTTTGATGCCCTGTTGTTTGTAAGAACTGGTTCGGTTGAAAACTACACTGAGAAAAACTTGGATATGATTTTAGGTTACTTTTCTGCTCTTTTTATCCACTAAACAAGGTTAGTAAAGTAAAGAAGTATTAGATGGTGACTGTGATGAAGATGATTATAAACGTGATTGCTTTAATTAGAGTGGCTGTATTTGAAAAGAACTGGTGGGACTGAGGGCTACCATTTGAGATTGTGTTCATTTTTTTGTCTCAAGTAGAATATCATTTAACTTTTATGATGTACGTGTAAGGAATGTGTTTTTTTTTTTTTTTTTTTGTCTAAAATAATGTATCATTTTATTTATATGACGTACACATAAAGGTTGTATAGCAGTTGTAGTTCATTATTCACACCATAGCTTTATTCATATTTAGCCTTTTCTTTTCTAATCTTACTACGAGAATATATCAGTCAACAGTCGTTCTAATTTTTGGTTGTTCATTTAGTTCTGATAAAGACCAAAGGTCGTGTTTTTTTTCTGCTGATTATGTTGGCCATATGATCAACGTGCAAAATAGCACAAATTCTCGGTCCCTCTCGCTAAGTAATAGAATGCATGCTTATGATGCACTGTTGACTTTAATCTGTGCGGTACTTCTTCGATTTATGTCTACTGCATGGTTTAACAATCGTACTTGTTCAAATTGATGCTAAAGAATACTTCTTTTGTTGCGCAATGTCTGTTTGATGAGGAAAGAAAGCGCTTACTTATGATTTAACTTGTATTCTACCTCATTGTATTTTCGATGTGGTTCATTTTAGTTGAACAGTTTCATGTTTTTTTCCTGGTATTTTCTGTACTTTAAACTTAAGACTTTTTTTGGCAGTGAGATGCCTATTAGTTTCTCAGTCTTATTTTGGGTGCAATGTTAGGTCTTGTTTGGTAATACCTTCTGTACGTGGGAGGCTTCTTGTAGGTGAAGCCTTAATGTGCTTAGTTACTCAATTTTGTATCATTCTGCTTGAGAACTATGTGCAAATTTATAATGCTAATTCATAAAGAAGTTTTAAGTTACAAAGCAGGGCTTCCATTTTAATACAGGATGAGGCGTATTTGCATCATAAAGATGACAGACGATCAATGGAGAGGGGAGAACCACCTTCGAGAAGAGATATCAGAACTCAGAATTTTAGTCCTGAAAAATCTTCTGATAAGTCCAAAAGCTATAGGAGTGCTGAACCTAGTGAGGTTTTGTGGATAGGGTTTCCATCATCTTTGAATGTCGATGAAATAATCTTGAGAAGGGCATTTTCACCATTTGGTGAAATTGAGAAAATTACTTCATTTCCTGGTCGTAACTATGCCTTTATTCGTTATAGGAGTGTGGTGGCAGCTTTCAGGGCTAAAGATGCTCTACATGGGAAACTTTTTAACAATCCTCGTGTTAACATTTGTTTTGCCAGGAGTGATGTGCCTACTGAACATGGAAAGGGTCTTGCAAATGGTCCTTTCTCTCCACATTTGAAGCCTAGCTTACCTGGATCAAGCGGGAAAGTCCTTGAGTCCTTATATGGTGATGAAAGCTTTGAGAGTCCAGTCCGAGATTTTCGCAGGGCTTCTCCACCATTTGGTTCCAGCCTTGATAAGGTGTCTCGTGATCCACATACCCTGGATTTGGTTAGGAATAAATCATCACGGTTTGTTGCTGAACGAGAACCAGTTTTTTCTAGTACTTACGATAGTATTAGATCGCGAGAGTTTGCCTCTGATAGAAGGACAACAGAAGACTTTTTCGGAAGACAGAGAGCCAGTCCGGTGGACAAGATTCCTCCTTCGCATAATCTTTCTTTTGAAAGACCTCAAAGAGTTCCACCCATTGTAGATTCGTGGGACATTGAGGACAGATCATTTCCTCTAGCAAAGAAACTTAAATTCGACTTCGTTCCTGATAAAGATCTTCCTGAGTATCCTTTCTCAGAATTAGAGCAAGAAAAGCATGACAGACTACAAAAGCCGTTTCTTGATTTGCCAGAGCATCATGGTTATAATAAACCTCCGGATTCTGTTCCCTTCAGTTTAAAAGGTGCTTCTGATTTTTCAAGGAGTCTAAATCATCCCCACGGTGAAATGGATGATTCTTGGGGCAACATCAGCCGATTAAGTGCAAGTTCTAGACCATTATCTAATAATTCACCTAACTTGCATAGATCTAATCCAGAATCTCATAAACCTCTCCCACCTGATGAAATATGGAAGTGGGAGGGAACAATAGCTAAGGGCGGAACACCAGTTTGTCGAGCTCGGTGCTTCCCTGTCGGTAAAGTTCTTGATTTTATGCTGTAAGTACACACCCAAATGTATTATTATACCTTTATTTTTTGCCATCTTGGATTCACATAAGCAATAACTCTCTTTTGCTGCTGCATTTTTCATGAGGATCGCTAGTGGAAGCTAATCTATCGTATCTTTTCTCATCAACTACAATGTTTGTATGTAGACCTGAGTTTCTGAACTGCACTTCGAGAACTGGCCTTGATATGCTTGCAAAACATTATTATCAAGCAGTGAGTACTTGGGTGGTATTTTTTGTTCCTGAAAGTGATGCAGACATTGCTCTCTATGGTGAATTCATGCATTATCTTGGAGAAAAGCAGCGAGCTGCTGTTGCTAAGCTGGGGGAAAAAGTTTCCTTGTTCCTCGTACCGCCATCAGACTTTTCTGAGCAAGTGCTGAAAGTACCAGGAAAAGTGAGCATCTCTGGAGTCATTCTAAAGTTCCAGCAAAATGCTTCTAACTTCAGCTCTCTTCAACATCCGATGGATTTGATGGAGCCAAAAGTCCCATCTCTCACTCAGAGGTCAAATGAAGGGCTTAAAATTCATGAAGGCACTTCATTCCTGAAATCAAATTCACCTGATTTCAGGTCATTTTCTCATAAAGAAAACCTCGCAGCCTCATCATCAGGATATTTGACTCCAGCCATTTTTCTGCCACCATTGCAGCGAGATGACAGTTTTCCTTACTCGGCTCCTGATCGTGGAGAAAAACTACGTGATGCTCGTATGGACCGAGCACATGATCAATTGCACCTTCACAATTCTCCATTGCGGTCTCACTGGTCTGGTAACATACCAGTTTCTAGCTCTGGCATGGGAAGTTTCATTACTGCTCCAAATGCTTCACAACCATTTGGCCAATCTTTCTCAAAAGAATCATTCAATTCAAGAGTTGCTCCAGGGATTGACTCAAGTGGTTATATGCCCGAGTCTTTAGCATCAACTTCTGCAATCAAATTTCCTCCACAGCAGGAGATCAAATCTCAGGCTTCTTCGGCAGCAGCAGTATCTCTCCAACCTGAACAACTTGCTCATCTTGCAGCTCTTCTTGGGAACAAAAAACAATCCGGAGAAGAGCTTCCTATGCTGAAGGATGAAAGGGGAAAATACTCAAACCTGTCGCAGAATCTTAGTTCCCAGTCTCATACAACTATGCCATATAACAATTCTCTTTTGCCGCATGCCCATAATTCTATCACCCCAGTTCATCTTTAAGTTCTGCATTTGTAGAGCATCAGATCGGTCGTGGGCAGCCGCTGCCACTGCAAGGGCCGCAACCATCTGACACTCCAGTCCAAAACATCGGGCAACAGACTAACCAACAAGATCCGAACAGCTCCAGGGAAGAAACGGAAGCCGATCCTGAGAAGCGTTTGCAGGCGACACTGCAGCTGGCTGCCGCTCTTCTTCAGCAGATCCAACAAAGAGCAAAGCCCGTGGATTAGTACTGGCTATGAAGGTGAAGATTCCCTTGCTCATGAATCTTATTTTGTTCAGATTTGTTAAATCGATGATTTTGTTTAAGTGCTGTTATTTTTGTTAGATTCTTGTTTTTTTTAACTGAACGTCTTGTGAGGGATATTCTGGGATGACATCTGCATTATATGCATTTCTAGGAAACTTAACAATTTTAGCTGAGCTACCTCTCCTCTTCTTACTGTTCGAATTATGCATTATTAATGCCACATAATAGATGATACTAGTTCTTGGATTTTCTCCAAAAATGGCTCACCTTTGCTAAATTCTGATTGTGGTGAAATAGATAAGGGTTGGCTAGGTTACATCCAAAAGTGACTCCATAATTTAATTTAGAAAGATTTGCATACATACCACACAATTCTTATGCATTTACATATCTAACATCTAAAATTAGATATCTACTTATCTAATTCTTTCCTATGCTTGAAAAAGATGTAGTCGCTTTTAAAAAGCAAGTGATGATGATATTTTTGATGTGATATCGAAGAATAAGGTGTTGTATATGTAAAAATTAAAATTTAGGTGTTAGATATATACATACATAACAAAAAATTGTGTTGTATGTATGTAAATCTCCATTTAATTTGAGGCATGATAAGTAAACAATGATTTGTCAAGATTTTGCCTGCTAAAAACGCTCAACTCAATTGTAGTGACAAATGGTAGTGGTAGGAGAATGATTCAAAGAGAGATGAATATAACATGTTTGAAAAATAAACTGGAGTGGAAGGAGAATGATTCAAAGACATTGGTGCTGATTAATTGTTATTGCATGTTTGGAGGATTAATAACAAGAATTAATAATGGGAAATAGTAGATAGAGTTGGAGGTCAAACCTGTTGAGGTTATATGTTTGGTGATATGAGGAATGCTATTTATTTAATTGTTGGATATTCTAAATGCGGTTAGTATTTATGTGCTTTATATTGGATCAGAAGAACTTTGAAAATTTTCATATACATAGGAAATGGATGGACTGCATGATGGTTTAGTTTTGTAATAACCGGAAAATAAAAATAAAAAATAAAATACCGCGATTAGCCTGAAGGAAAGGAAACCGAGGTGATAGGTATGTCGATAAATTATGTTGAGTTATGTTAAAGTGTATCTGAATCGTATTAGAACATTTATGTATGGACGTATTTTAAAGCATTGTGGATTGAGTTTTTATGATTGGAGATTGGAGATTTCATTTATGATTGAAAATGTTAAGAAATGTTTTATTTTATCCTTGATTCTGCTTGCGGTATTAAGCTCGGGTTTGAGTTTGAATGGGTTCTATTAAAATGGATCAGTATTATGGATATGATATAACAACTAAGAGTGCGAGTGTGAAGATATATTTTTATTTGTGGTAGTATATGATCTCATAATACATATTTCTGACATGCAGTTAAGACTATAAATAATTATGATTGTTTTAGATTTAAAAGTGAAGCTAGGCTTTTAGACAAATTATCTCAAAATGAAAAGACCATAGATTATCATTAAGTATATATCTTTTCATATTGGTTACAGGCATGCTTATAATAGGCATTCAAAGCTGGTTATCTTGATGTAGCTATTTGTATATTATGCATAGTTCTATTAGGTGAAACTTTTTACTGAAGTGAAAAGGTTAGAACATAGAAGGAAATTCTAGAAGATGAATGATTTATAATTAATACAACAAAAATGACATAATTTTTGTGGGCCTAAATTTATAATGAATAATTAATATTAGTGGAATATGCTTAGGTTTAATAATTTTAAATCCATTTTATGGAAGAATAGAGAAGTAATTGAGGATAGAACTAGAGTTGAGAAGTGGACAAGAGTATTATGTAAGGAGAATATTATTGAGAATTTTAGGATAAAAAAATGCATAATTAGTGCATGAATCTCAAATCCATATTCTATCTGGAGAGGGATTTGATGTATGGAATCGTATTCTTGCATTATAGAGATGCTATTTGTGTAACTTGATCTTATTACCTTCTAGCGCCAAAAGAGGCAACTTAAATTGCTCCAACCTACACTTATGATGCATTTGAGACAATTGCCATTATCTGAAAAAATAATGGAGCTGCTGCAGAAGAAACTGCTATCAAAAAAGCTGTAGTGGTTATTAATATTTTTTTTTTAAAAGTCATCGTAATTTTCTGAGAGCCATTGCATTCTGCCGGGTCAAATTGAAAAATGAAAATTTTCACCACACTACACCCACACTATAATTGTGCGGTGCAAAAATATACCGCACCGTTATCCCAAGTGCACCCTTAAACATAAAATTTTGAAGTTGTGATTAGATTGATTATAATATATGTATCTAATGGTGGGTGTTGGGTATATAAGAATACCACTATGATGAGAAAGAATAAATAGGAGAGAGAGAGAGAGAGAGAGAGAGAGAGTCGTTTCACAGGTTTGGAATTTGTTTTAGTCGTTATTGCTATATATATATATAATTCCTGCGTGGTTTTCTGTTGTGTAGTCTTTGCGATAACGTCGATGGCAAAAGCAACCAAACATGAGCATTAGCATTTGTGATTTTGAAGGTTGAGAGGGGCATCTCATATAGCCATCTGATGACCAGAGCAGGAAGTTCATAAAATCTAATAAAAAAATTGTCTTTTTTTTTGATACATTTGAGCGAATTTTATCACAAATTTACACACACACTCATATAGGACTTGAACCAAAACCTATTGAAAATTAAAGCTCTCAATCATTAGATTAAGATATCTTGCACAAAAAAATTATTTATCTTTGCTTGTTTGATTCTAAAATAAAATAGAGAAATAATATATAAAATAGAATTGTTTGATTTGCACATATGCAATTGAGAGTAGAAAGTGAAATGGGTCATAGAAAGGCCACATGTCTATAATTTGTGGAATGATCTGCACAAAATAGAGTTAACATCTCATGAAATATTTGATTTGATTGAAATGAGAAATGAGCATTCATAAAGATGTTTTAATCATTTTCATTTAAGGCTAATGATGATGCTTTTTTTGGCACAAAATATACCTGAGCCTGAATGAAGGCTTTATAAAGCTGGCCTTAATTAAGATAAGAACAATAACATGATAAATTATAAATTTTAATCATATGATTAACATATTAGGCCATTTAACTTTGTATCTGATGGCATGAATCAGCAAAAAAACAGGAATTAGATGCTATAATTTGTTCATTTTAAGGTCTCACAATTTGACTTTAAGAAAAAACAAATCTTAGAGAGAGAGAGAGAGAGAGAGAGAGCTTATCACTTTTTGGATATAGAGCAAAAGAAAAAAAAAACATTCAATAAGCTCACATAAGGTTAAAGAGGCTTATTTAATTAGTACATCAACAACAAAGTATAACTTTATTCTTCATCTAAAAAAAAATATAATCTTTGTGGATCCTTATTTTCCAAATATTAATACCTTACACTATCATTATTAGAGGCTTAGTTCTCAAATAAGGAAATAAACATGTTTATTGAAGCATAAAGGGCACTTTACCATTTAGTCCCAACTAAACATACTTTGTTAGCACCCTATTTAATTATAAAGGAGCATAAAATACTATCAAAATTAATGGCCATTCATTCATTTTGAATCTTAATCATATATTTAATACTTAATAAAAGAAAAATGTGTAATCTCACCTCCATTTATTTTAATTTATATTTTTAAATCATATTTATAAATGCATTGATAAGTTCAAAATTAGTGATAATTTTAATTTCAAATTTTGAATTTTATCATCCTCAATTTATAATTGTTTAAAATCTCATAAGTTCCTTCAAAGTTATGAATTTCACATTCATTCTCTCTATTTTATTAAGTATACTACTACATTCATTAATAATTTTAAAATTAATAAAAATTTTAAATTTAAAAATATTATATTTTACCTTTCTAAGATATATGTCTAATTTCATATATATATCCCAAATAATTCTTAAAAATATTATATTCTCACTATGGAAAATATAGCTCTTATAAAAGGAAAAAAAAATGAAACTTCAATCTGTTTGTAGTTATAATTTTTTGGAAAAGTTAGTTATAAAATTATTATAGAGAAGTAATTTTAGAAAAATTATTGTGTTATATAAATTTTTTTTTTTTGAAAAATTCAAATAATAATTTTTAACAATTAATACACTTTAATAGTTCTGATTCTCAAAAACAGCTTTTTACTATATAATCTTTTAAAAAGCAATTAAGAAGTTACGATCGTGATTGCTTTCTGAAAAATAAATCAGATAAAAAGTTATCCCAAAGATACCCTTAAAATAAAATTGTGCCTTTTCTTTATGGTATATATGTATTTACGAAGTCAATCAATCTTCAACTACTAAAAGGTCGGTGATTTTGTGATATTTAAGTCTTCTTCAGATGCATGCGGAGAAGCTTCATTCCAGATATGAAAAAAAAAAAGAAAAAAGAAAAAAGAAAGAAAGAAATTGCTGTATTTCAATAGATTTTGGAACGACAGTCTCAATCAAAGATATATGCACTCACACCTTCGCTCTTCTCAACCATCTATTCTCCATGGCTTTGCAATTCATTCTGCAAAATAAAATAAAATATATTAAGAAAAATCATTTATTTCATTTAAAGAACTATAAACATGCATATAATGTCTAAACATAATATTATTTTATCAACATGTACTATTTAAGATAAAAATGAATCAAACACATTACATTTAATATGCAATAAAGAATTTTTTTTAAAAAAAAGTTCCATGGAAAAATATATACCTTTATCCGTTTGCAAATCTCCAACACTTCAGCAATAGGGGCCCAATCACCAAAATTCCTTTCAATAAACTGATAAGCAATGCTTCCTCTTCCTCTCCTCAATATAAACATCCCACCTTTAATCTGACCTTCTCCTATGCGATTCCCCTCAAAACCAGCAGCTTTAGCAACTCTATGATTGGCTTTCGTTTCAGAATTCAGAACAAAACCAGTCAAAAACCTGTCTTTGAGCAGCTTTCCTCCTCCGAGAGCCTTAAAAAAACCCATTGTTTGATCTATAACAACACCACCACCCCAATAATGAGGCCAGAATTCCTTCACCTGAAGCATGAGGAGAGAGTATAAATCTCATGTTCTTGAAGAAAGGCAAAGGTTTCTCCAAAGTTTACAAAAAACAAAAAACAAAAAGGCCTACTATCTATAAATTTGTAGTCACATTCAACTAAATGATAGAATTAGAAATCTCATCTTCTTCTCTTCAGTATTTTATATCAGCAAGCAACTAAACCTGCTCTTATCTTCAAAACACAGTTAGTTCCTACTCACCCTGGCCAGGGAATACACAGCAGAACTGCTGCCTTCTCCTTCCATATATCTGAAGCCTTCATCGTCGAAAGGCTTGAAGCTACCATGCCTTCCACACCAGCTCTATACTCAGAGGTTCTCTTCTGCACTGTCATATTTGCTAATGAAGAATATGGCGCCACATCTTCGACGATTCGAGGCGGCTGTTCACAAGCAAATATGCCTCGAACCTGCCCGCTTAGCCGAGACGATTCCCTTGAAGATATGCCCCTCATTGAGCTTCAAAGCTGAAGCAGGTTTTGCATTGTAAGCATCAAAACTAGAACTCAACTTCTTTTGGGATCTGAAGCTTCGCAGGTTGATTTTTTTGGAGCCATTAATGCTGCTTCCATGGCAGCGTTCATTAACACATGATGTGCTTTTTTCTCAGTCGATGAAACGAGGGAAGTGAGCTTTTTTCATGTTGAATTGTGAGGAGAGGGCCTCATTGCTCATGCCAAGAAGGTCTTATCAGCATATTGCATTAAGTATTGATCATGCAAGTGTTTTCTGAGCTCCAATGCGTCCTGATAAATCAAAATATGATTAAGTTGACTTAGCTTATTGTAAATGATGAGAGTTTTTGATACTTCAATTCTTACAACAATCAGATCTGATCGAATAAAGAACTTAAAACTGTGTATTAGTTATGGAGTCTGAATTCCCTTAATCATGTTGGATAAGTTCTGATTTTTTTATCTTTATGATTAGTAGCTACCAAACTCAAAATTTATTCACGCAGAGTTTTTTAAAACTTCGGAGGCTACTGAGTTCTAGATTCATTCACACTTAAGATGAGTTTGAGACAATTTTTAGGCTGCTTTGTTTTTCAGAAAGCAATCATAGCTGTGTTTGACTATCAATTTTTTGGCTGCTTTTCAAAAAGTTTTATAATGAAAAACTTTTTTTTAAAAAAAAAGAGTTGTTAAGGTGTGATGACTATCAGAAAGTTATTATTTGAATTTTTTTTAAAAAAAATATATGTAACACATACAACCAACTTTTCAAAAAGCTACAGCTGTCCGAAAACATGCCCTTAATATGTCATAATTGTCACCTTATGATGGTTTATAAAATGGAAGAAATCAATGGTTTAAAGCATTCACAACTACAAGCAAGTAGAAGAAGAGGGAGAGAGTAGAGAGAGAGAGAGAGTGTGGCAATATAGAAAGAAAAGAGATATATTTAGGTGCTTACACTAAAGAGAAAATCTCTACGACTTCAACGAGATAGTTGTTTCAATTTCATTAAAAAGGAAACTTTTGATTGAACTCCTACGATAGAGGAGAGTATCCGTAGTAACAACATCCACACTTTTTTAACTTCGTCTATGCTGTAGCTGGCTATGTTACCTTTTAGTTGGTGATATAGACAAAGTGATATCTTTTCTTTATTTATATATAAAGTTTAATTTTTTTCATATAATCTATTTAAGGTTTAGTGAATTATTCATTTGTGTATGTGGATCTAACTAAGGATTCGTTTAAGACACTTTTTTTGATTACTTTATTTTTCAGAAAGTAATTATATCTGCATTTTGTTACTAATTTTTTAGTTACTTATCAGAAAATTTTATAGTGAAAAAGTTACTTTTAAGAATCAGAGCTATTAAATTATGTTGAATGTTAAAAAATTATTGTTTAAATTTTTCAAAAAGAAAATATTTATAGCACTCGTAACAGCTTTTCAAAAAATAATTTTTTTCACAATAATTTTATAATTAGCTTTATAAAAATTATAGCTGCCTCAAATGAATCCTAAGTTGGTTTAAAAATTAGGATAGAAAAGGTGAAGTTAAAAAGTAGTTCACAAATAGTTGCGAAAAAATGGAGCTTTTAAAAAAGTCTTGTTTTATAAGTGGCATATCAAAATAATTATTTTAACTTTCTCAAAAGTGAAAATCAATTAGAAAGCTAGGCCAAATAAAAGCCTAAATCGAGTAAACTTGTGTCTTATGATTGTGATCTTTGTGGTAACAATTTATTCTGATTTAAGCTCGATTTAGCGATTTCGCATATCTTGGAATTGGTCTAATCGTCAACGTTTGACTTTATCGAAAGAGTTAAAAAATGAAATTGTATTATCATAATAATTTTTATTAGATCTAAATAATATAATATTTATTTATATTTTATAATAAACATGATATTTTTGTTAAATGATGAATTTTAATTTCAATATTATATTCTTTTTTGATTTATTTTCATATTCTTTAAAAATTATTATTTTATTATAATAGACTTAAATCTTCAAATAACTTATCAAACAACTTTCTGGATTTAACAAAAATTAATAAATCTATTATCAAACACTTTTCAGAATTTAACAACTCATAATTTAGTAAATTCTACTTGAAATAAATTCAAACACTTGCATTTCTTCTGTCTTTCTATTGGCATTATTTGGCTGTTTTATATATATTATCCCAAAACAATTTCTAAAATTGCATAAAAACATTAATAACGACAGAACGTCTTAGTGACAAGATAATTTTGTTCGTATTATTCTTTTATAATTTTAAGTTACACTAATTTTTTATTATCTGATATTTAAATCTACATTTTTTTTTCTATTATAATGTTTATGCATATTAAGCATAAAAAAAAACAATCAAACTTATTTTTATTTTGTAATAACATAGAAATGTATTTCTATTTTATTTCAAAATGAAAACAAAACATTGCCAAAATGCAATAAATATAAATAAATAAAAAAACAGATTGATACAGAAAATTTTAAATTTCATTCTTTTAAAACTTTAATAAAAATATTTTCACTTTATTTTATTCATATATATATATATATATATATATTTCAAATAATAGGAAAATGAAATAAAGTCAAAAATACAATTCAGATTCAATAACGAAGGATTAATACTATGACTCTATGAGGATGATGCAAAATCAAATTTTAACTGTTGAAAAAAAAAAGTTGATAAATATAAAGAAATCTTATTATATACTTTCCAAGTTATAAATCTGCAAATATAAAATTAAATTAAAACCTTGTGCTGCTGTGTTAATTTGAGTCCATCCATGTCTTCCAAACTCATCATCTTCAACCTTGGAACATCATCCCATCCTCCTTCCACAAACTTGGGAACTAAGTCTTTAAGAACTCCATCACCAATAAATTCTTCCATTGAAAAAGATCCAGCCGCCGTATTAACTCCTGAAACAAAATAAAGAAAAAAAAAATTCAAAAGAGGTTTCAATTATTCCTTGAAAATACATCATTTTTTGATAATTTGTATTACAATAAACATTTAACCTCAAGTGATTTGAGTAAAATATCTGCATATAAATAAGATTAATTCAAATAAAAAAGATTTAAGCAGAAACGAGAAGGAGAGAGATCATAATTAATCATTTGATAAAGAAATAAATCTGAATATTAATCAAAATTTCTTACCTTCAAACTGCTGAAAATACTTGAGAATAATTTCCTCTGAATCTCGTTGGAGGTTCCTGAAACCAAAGAAGGATATGATTCTGTCTGCTAGAGGCCACAAACTCACTACATAAAAGCTTATTTATATAAGAGGACGGCCGGGTGGACTTTATCATCAAATTAATATATATATATATAAATAAAAGAATTAACCTTTTATTATATTTTATTTTATCAGTATTTTACAACTTAAAAAATAAATAAATTCTGTAGATGGCTTAGGAATTTTTCTTAGAAAAAATATATGTATTTATTAATAGTTGAAAATGAATTGAGTTTAGTGCTATATTGTTGACATCATTCGTTTATTTTATATTGAATTTGAGCATTGTTTTAAATTTGGTTATTATTTTCTTTTATCGAATTTGAATTGTAATCCAATTTTAGTTCAACTTAATTAATCATATATTTAATGAAAATAATAAAAAATTATCTAAATTTATTACTAGACTTAAATGATTTGTGAGTTTTAACTAAAATTGTTATAATTCAGTTAATAATATTTATGTTGCTCCTTGAAGATTAAATATTTGCAAAAATGATTATATATATATATGTAATTATTTAAACCATCATGGCAAAGAACTAGTTGAAAAATAAATGAATATGTTCACAAGCTTCAATGAACAAGCTATTTAATATTAAAATTTATTTATTTATATATTAAGTTTTATAATTTTATTCGAATTTATTCAATCACTTACATAAACAAATATTAACAAATCTTATATAAATAAATATTTGAATTATTCATGCACTACACTTACTTACCGTTTTAATTTAAATAATTTTTTTCACATATTTAGCAGGAAAATGTTTTCAATTGCTAAGTTGACAGATTTAACATTTTAGGTTGCCTAAAACGGCATATTTATTTTAATTCTAAATTATGCGGTAGGCTTATAAATTTATATTTTATTTTAAAACATATTGTACTCTTTTTTAGAACAATATTTGATTGCTTTTTACTGATGGATCATATATGTAATTCAAAGCACAAATTTTCCAAATAATTAATTTAAGGGGAAAATAAATAAATTTGTTCAGATATCCTCACTACACTTATATATTCATTATATTTATATAAAATTAAATCACATGATTTTAACTTGTGAATAATATTAAAAATTGCTTTAAATATTTTTGAACAGTTTATAATAAAGTAATAAAATATTAAAATATTTATATGTAATAAGCATGATAATAACCATGAAAGGTTTTAATAAAATGAAGTGGGCATGACTGCAAGAAAGCTTTAATAATAAAATGTGGAGGAGCATTGAAGTGTTGGAATTATTTTTAAGAGAATATTGATGATCAATTTTATCATTCTCTTTTGAATGATAAGATGACATACATTTTATGTCATTATTGATTCTGCACATCAACTTTATTAGTAATAATAGGTATCAAAATTGATATCAATAATGTGTATTAATCTTATAAATGATAAGATGCATGAAAATTGCTCATGACAACTAATTATAAGCGAATAAGATTTGTGGCATGCTTCATCCCTCAATAATATCATAAAATTTTAAACTATGCTTTAAATGCTTGATTTAAACTCATTTAGATTTGAATCAAAATACTTTTGATATTATTGTGCTCTTGAAACACCCATTTTGATTATAAGCATGCTAATGGTCCAAAATTTAAATCTATAAATTTTCAATTTAAATACTTCATTAAAAATTGTGCTTAATTTAATATATATATATATATATATATATTTGATAATACATTAATAATATGTCTTAACATAATAAAGAACATAAGGAAATATAGGGAAAATGTTATATAATAATAGGCAATAATAGTATGAAATACATGTAAATGATTAATTAATGAGATCATACCATATATGATCCACACAAAATAACCTTAAACTTGAAGCTTTTAACCACATTGTCCACACCAAATATGAAGCTCAAAAATATATATATTTCAAAGATTTCTATCCAAATGGTAAAAATAACCACATTGTGCACACAAGTATAGCCCAACACATTAAAAAATAGCCAAATAAATAATATAACACATCACATAGCAAGCATAATCAAAATCTAACATCTTATATTATATTTATCACAACACCTTGTGCTAATAAAGTCATGATGGTCATCCTCATATGATTGGAACAAGACCACTAAGATAAATCTATCAATTCTAATACCTATTAATTTTAAAAATATATCTTGAAAATCTTATAATTTTCATATTAGGAATAAAAAACATATCTAGATGAAGTTTAACTTAAAATTAACTACTTAAAAAAGAGGAGATTGTATATACAACAACAAACCTTTATCCCACTAAGTGGGGTCGGCTACATTAATCTTTCATCTCCATTGTGTCCTATTATGTGTCAAATTTCAATTCAAGTATACTAAAATCATTTTTTATACATCTTAACCAGTCTTTTAAATCTACTACTTTCTTAACATAAGGCAAATCTAATGCATCTGCTCTCCTGATCGGGTCATCGGACGACCGACGCTTTTTGTGGGCAAACCATCTAAGACGACTCTCTCTAATCTTATCTGCCACTGGAGATTGTATATATGATGTAACTAAATTTAATGTTACAATTTATTAAAGGCATTAAATTATTTGACTCCTTAAAGCAACCATATAAGATTCGAGCATTGGCATGATAATAAATAATCACTAATGATTATAGTCATCATATCAGAATCGGGTATCATCCTACATATAAAGACTTGATCCACTTAACAACCTAAAATGCTAACTTTAGTCACCTAATTGAATGCAAATGATCCTAATATGATGTATGATGCAAAAAACAAATGCATGAACAAATATGTTCTACTCAAAACTCAATAATCCTGGAGGTTCACATACAGCACAAACAAGACAATTTATATATGAGTGCACAACTAGAGAAATGATAGTGATGATGTGGACACTTGAGCAAATTTATCTTCCACATATATCCAACAACCCTAGATGCTAAATATGAGCTATGAAGTATGAGAAATGCTTGTATAGTGTCTATGAACATCAATACATTTAAAGCAATTGCCTAATTGATTTGGCATTTCATATTCTCTAAATGATGAAAGATATACATGCAATTTTAACAAACACATCAAATGTCACTATATTATTACATTATAGGAGAATTTACATACATGTCATTAAATAATTTTTTAATAATTATTTAAAGGTGTATTTTTTTAATAATAATGATAGATAAATGATAATAATGTAGATATATCATAAAATATAATACATATCAATGAAATGTTAAAAGAAAATTTAGATTCCAACACTCTCTTTGTTGCAATTTCTAATCAAAAACAACATTCCAACACAACTTTAATGGAAATTAGGGAAGAAAATTCATCTAGTCATTGCCATGCCTCAAGTCCCTTCCTCTCAAAAAACACAAACTACATTTTTCATTAAGCAACCAAAAAAAAAATCGAGGAATAAAAACTAATTAGGAGAATTACATAAGACGACTGAATTTTAATATATTTACAAATCTAACACCCACCTTTTTTCAAACTATCATATTCATGAATTTGCACATGCATGGTCAAATCATTGAGAATTAAAAAAAAAATATGAGTTTAGCCTTGATTATGAATTTCAATAATTGAATAATAATTTTAAAAAATTGAGTTAGAATGATCATGGTTTTGTAAATATATAAGAATTGGGTGATATACATGTCAGTTTTCAATCCTGCCTCATTGGAAATTGCTAATAGTTCAACTTCAAAAATACAAAGCAACAGATACTTTATAAATTAACTCTATCAAACAAAATAAGGAAAATATAAACTTACCTGCAACAAAATATCAGCATGTTCAAAATTTTCAAAGACTGTAGGCCTCATAAAGCATAAAACCAACATTCATTAGAACAGACCTGAACAGTGGCAACAGCAGTTCATATCAAAGGCTCCAGTGCTATATACGAGGTTAAGTACTCTCGAAACCAAATATGCGGAAGACACCTGCAATATTCATTCATTGCAGAAAACTAATAAATAAGCCATTAAGATAAATGGAAATTAACATTGATCCAGATCACTGGGAATGAATTCTACTTAGTTAATTGAGGATTATCCCTTCGGATTTGAAACTACACAAGAGAGGCATTAAAGTGGTATTAACACATTAAAGAATAATCTAACTGACAAGAAAGTTCTACCACATGCTTTTAAGGGACTGTTTAGGACAGTTGCAGCAATACGAAAACATAGTAATAGAGCTACTGTCAAAAGGTATTACAATTTTTTTTTAATTTAAAAAAGTCAAATCACAGCTTTCTAGTAATCACTGCACTCTACTAAGTCAGGTTAAACACAATTTTCTCAGAGCAGATTCCCTAAAATATGACCAAAATATAGTTCTCAAATGACACTATAATACATTTTCATATTGCCCCAAATGCATCCTAAGTTGATAAAGCTAACATCAATTTGGATTATTAGATGCAATCTTTATCATTACAGATATTAAATAAGTATAAACTAAATTCAAACACATTTATAAGCTAGACATCATATGATACCATCTGTAAATTTAGATATGATAAATGATGAAATTTGAATATAATTACTTAATTAGTATTTAATTATCATGTCATATATGTCATTTATTTCAAATTCACATCATGGCATTACTTTAAATTTAAGTGTGATACATTATGCAATTTAAATATAATTATTTTAATTAGGGTTTAACTACCATATAATATATATTATTTTTTTAAATTTTGATTCAATTTGAAAATGAAAATTATTTTATTTTAATTTATAATTAATAATCACATCACACATAATATATGCCAAATACTAATATTAAATTTTAATTTAGCATATTTATATTTTAATTTTAATTTTAATTTAATTGCTCAGCATAATCACTTAATATACTTAAGTAAGGAGCATAAAATATAAACCATTAATTTTTGGGTCATTTGCATACATAGCACATAATTCAAATGTTCATTTTTACATAAATAACACTCAAACTTTATAATTGCATCAAAAATAGTATCTTCATTAAATTTTTAAAAGTTAAATGCATTTTCATGCATTTCAAAAGTACAATATTAGTAATTATCAAACTTTAGGTGTTAGATATGTACATAGAAGAATTGTGTACTATGTAGTACATAAATCATCTTTAATATTTTTATTTTTTTATCACTTGCAACACGGGTACTAAATGGTCATATATACTCTAAACTACAATATATTGAGCTAAAAAGTGGCACTTAAAAATGACTAGTATGAGGCACAATTTAATTTTTTTTAAGGCGCAATTTTTAATTTGAATTCAAACTTACTTAAAAGCCAACTATTATATATTGAATATTATTACTGTTAAATTTGAAAATTGCACAAGTAATTTTAATTTTGAAGCAAACCATAACATTATTTTATATTTGAAATATGACATTATGTAATTTAAATTTTCAAGAAACTATTTTGATTATAATTTAACTATCAGTTATGCATGTTATTTTTTCAAAATTTGAATATGAACTGAAAACTATAGCTACTTTATTTCTTATTAATCATTTTTAATGGTTATATATATATATATATATATACTCTAATTTAAATTAAATTGTATTTGTATTTTAATTTAAATATTTGCTCAATATTCAATTATTTTAATTCAACTAGAGATGGAAAAAATACAACCAACACCAAAGTAATACCTAGGGATGTCAATCATTGACCCAACATGACAATCAAACACGAACTCATCTTAAAAATTCGGATTCAGGTTGACTTGATTAACTTTTAAGTCAAGTTCCAAGTCCAATAGCCTACCCATTTAATTGTTCAAGTCAAACACAAGTTAACCTACCAATTAAAAATTATCCTGATTTTAACCTTCTAACTTGAGATTGACCGATTTTGACCTACAACTCAAATTTGACTAAATTTTAAAATGCATGTCCAGATGGGTCACTCTAATCATGTTCAAGCCAGTCGAGTTAAAAACAGGTCAAGTTCAAGTCAAGATTTTAACCCGTTTAATAAACAAGTCAAGCTTCAAACCATACTTATTTGAGTCAAACCCAAACTGAACCCATTAACATGAATTGACACTCCTAATAATACAAGTTATAATACAAGTTATTGTCCGGCTTTACTTAAAGGTTGAAGCTTATAACATAACAAAATAAAAATGATACATGAGGATTTATTGTGAGCATACAAAAAGTAGGCATAATTCATTGAGCATGCAGACTACAATCATAATACTCCAAAGCCTCTCTTGACTAAAAGTAGAATTATGGAGAAGGGAACAATAAGCTTTTGACTAAAGGTCATATGATATTGAAACTGGTCAACTCTAACGGTTTAACATAATATTTAACTACTTGATTAGACAAACACATGAAATAAATAAAATTTCCACACAAATCACATGTAAGGATGTGTTAATTAATGATGCCTCAAATAAATCAACAATCACTTCAGCATATGTTAAACTTTAAACTCCATTACAGCAACCAAATCGCATATAACAACTAACGTTAAACGTCTAAAACAATTTTTTTTAACGCTATAATTCCGGAAGAGTGTTTCCTGTGAAGAGAAACAAGCATGTTCATTTAACCATAGTTTGATCAGTTAAAAGCCATAACTACGCTAATGTCTATTGTTTTTTACAGTCAAACACCTATTGATATTATTCTCATACAAATTACTGACTTAAATTGGACAGCAGATTAAAGTATGCAATTGGCAAAAGGTACAAATAAATTATGTTACGTTTTCTATATTTTAACCATTCTAGATTTTCCACCTGATGAATAAAAAATTCAAGATTGATGATTTAAGTTCTACATGGCCTCAACCTGTGACCTCCATTCCTCTACTTGGACGAAACATCAACCTTTACGACTTGAGGCATTATTGGTTCCCTTCTGTGATAAACCGTGTACAAGTTCTAATTCGCAACCAGAAATGAGATTTCAACTGTCGCATATGTCAATTCACCAAATCCTCCACCTGATGATTTTCGTTTGACGTTGACAATTTATGTTCAACGAGATCAGGTCCTTCATGTCTCCTCTTGTTGATTTCTATGACACTGTGATTTGATCTCTATGATTTTGATAATAGGATCCCGTGACTATGGGTTTTCAATTCAAAGGCCTTCATTGTTGCTTGCATTCTCTCCTCAACCTTCATGGTTGCATGCGCCTTACCTACCTATAGCATTCATTATTGCAAGCACCTTCCCTAACTGTGCCTCCAACTATGTTGATGAATACCTACCTATTGTACTCAATTTTGTGGAGAGCTTTGTGGGCGAAAATTACACATCTCGAAGAGAGAGAATGATTTGATGTCGGTGAAGATTTCACTCATTTGTGACTTTAGATTTGATTCTGTGTTTCCATAGGCCTATAAGTTACCCTCCCAATGTTGAGAGAGAAATTTCATTAAGATCACTAAATGTATAGTGTATAGTAGTAGCATGAGGAATTTAAAATTTAGGGTTTAGAATTTATGAAATTCACCATTATTTAACTTAAAGCATATGATTGGTGGAATGATGACGTGCCCGATCTAGATCTCATGGTTCCATCATCCCTGTGCATCCATACTACTTAATCGAGGGTAGTAACCCAACCCGAGAAGGATCGTCAAGAACTACGTTACGTCCCAAATAATCCTTCAGATGGGATAATGTTTGTCACAGACAATCAACTACGACAAAATGGTTTTGTGCTTATCAAATATATCACATTCATAACTCAGCCATAGAACATACGTATCAGCGATCGAATATAATAATGGTCATTGGCCAAGAACCACGATGGAGGACTCTCATAACCGCATCAGTAGTATGGCCAAACCATGACAGAGGAGCCACGCCTACCGCATGAGATTAGTTGAGTTTGAATATAGTGATTTATTTGACTTGACATTCGTGGCTGAGTTTTAATCTATCATCAACAAACGATGGTGGAGAATTATTTGCTTTAAGCATTTAAATAATAAATTTCGTTTAATTCAGATATTTAGTTAGTTGAAATTTAGTTTTATGATGAATTAGCTTAGAGCTCAAATATCTTTTGATGATGATATCTCATCCAGTTGAGATTTTCAATCAACGCAGTATCATCGTATATAAGTCTACTTAATCATTTATTATTTATTATTTAATTCTATTAATTTAATAATAAAAGATCATATCTAAATTTATATTTTGAGTATTTTGAATTTGAGAATATTGAATAGAATATCGTAAATATTTTGATAATAATCACCCCTCCAGTTGATATCATCAATCAACTCAACTATCGTTGGGGTAGACCTTGTCGGCTCTACTTATTTGCTAGCAGAGGATTGGGTCCATGACTTATGTGTCACTTAAATTCTTTAGAAAATTGATATCATAACAAACTTTATCAACTCCATTGCAAATATAGAGGATTGGGTCTTATGATCTACTGTAATTTAAGTTCATTTAGAAGTTGATCAGTTAGTAGACCCTGTCAACACTATTTTACGATAGAATTACCTCTTGTGATCATATTCATAGAGTTGAATATTTATCTCTTTCATTAATTTGAATTAAGATATGGAGACATTCATTCCATGTATATAAATAAAAGAAATTGATTTCATCATTCTTTTTTTAAAACTTCGACGATCCTCAAACACAAAGTTTTGCTTATATATATGTCAGCCCATAGTATTTAGTAATTTAAGTAATTTTATTTTAAATTATGAGATTAATTTCATATTTATTTAATCTCAACTTAAATATGTAGCCTTTTCTTCGATATTAAAATTTGACTTTAAATGCCGTATTTTAGCTTAAATAATTTCATCTAATTAATGAAATCATTGATTTTTGAAAATCATAATTAGAATGAAAATTTTCTAATTTTTGGAATGAAAGAAGCTCCATAATTCGTGTAGAATTTAATTTGGTATCGCTTCGCCTACTCATCTAAAAATTATTCTGATACTTTAAATTTTTTAAATGATACCTTCGCTGCTGCTTGAGTATTGCATTCTGGCAAAGTTGAGAAAAAGTCAAAAGTCAAAAAAGAATAAAGTGACAAAGTGAGATGATGTGCTCGATCCACCACTATATATTCACATCTTAATTTTGTAATTAAGTGTTACGATTGGGTTCTACTCTTGCTTGAAAGTAGACATTGTATATTAGTGTCCCATATGCTACAACCTTAAATTCAATTGAAGCCTTCTTCAATTCGTTTGAATTGAGATACTACAATATGTGCATTCAATAAGACAATTTATTGACGAGCTTCCAAATTTGTTGAGTCTTATTTATATTTCTCCAATATAATTTCAAATTTATTCAATATAAATTAAAATATAATTCATTTGTTAATTGGAAAGCCACCCTACTTATGCTCATTGACAAGCTACCTGAGTTTGCTATAAATCTGCTCAAATTTTCTTGACTTGTTTAGCAAAAGATATAAAACAATCCAGTTATTCATTAATGATGCTTGCTAGGTTGCTTGTCGTTCAAATGAAAATCTCTTTGAAATTCATTTGATTTTTATTTTAACTTGAAAATAGTACTCAACAAATCTCATATGTATCAATTTTATGTTCGATTGAAACCTTCTTTAATCCATTTTAAATTAGACATTCCAATATATGGATTAAATAAGAAGATTTGTTCTTCTTTGTGAATCTCACTCTAACGCTTGATTTGAGCTCTATCCCATTTGAAATTGGACTTCTAGCTTCATGCAACTTTTCTATAAATATGACATGAATTCAAAGTCATGTTTACATTTGGCTTATTCTCTTTCAACCATTTTAATACATGATATAATATAAGCCAAAAAGTTCAAATAATTCTTCTTAGCCAACAAACCATTATATTTTGTAATGTCATATAAATGAGCTATTTAGTCTTGTGTTGCTCAATTTTATCATATTTCAATCTCATGTTTAGCATATATATTTTTATCCACAATCATTCTCACTTTAGCTCATTCTTATTTAATATTAATATTCATTGAGGTCACTTAAATCCAATCTTTGTGAATTTATTTTTTTGTTTTAGGACTTCATACTTTTAATTTAATATCCAATTAATTTTAAATTTAAGTCCCAAAAATTTGATAAAATTTCGACAATATTTCGACATAGGGGGGACACATCTAACAATTTTTGACCGATTCCCCCTCGATGAGCATGAGTTGTTTTAAACACTTCGATCATCTCGTCAACAGGTGTCTTCAAATCTGCATAAAATACAAACATACATATATATATATATATATATATATATATATATATATATATATATATATATATATATATATATATATATATATATATATTTCACACATTTTCATATATCCACAACTAGCGACAATAATAAATTTGCATGAGTTTGGCTAGAAAGAATTGAATATGAGAAATTATCGGGTTGATTATTTTAGTGGAATAGGTGAGGGACACACCGGAAACCGAGATGAATCCTCCTGATGACGGAGTTCCCTCTTGCAAAGGGAATTGGACTCCAATCAAATAGGGGATACAGAATAACTGCAGGAGATAGTGCTGAGGGGACCCGTAATGACGGAGTTGCCTCTCAGCTGCAAAAAAAAAAAAAAGAAAGATCAGGTTGGAGGTTTTGATGGCAGCGAGATGAAGAGAAAGGCTTGTGATAGTGGTTGCCGAGAGAAACCTACCTGATGGCGGAATTGCCTTTCGGTTATACTCTAGGTTGCAGAAAGGAAAGGTGAGTGGATCTTGTAATCAATGTCAATGCTACAAAGGGGCAGCTCAAAGAGCAGCTGACACCAACATAGCGACCTATGGCCTGTGAAAGAAATATTATCCATTTCAGTGACATGAAGGTTTCCATTATGGCACAATTGGAGAGCAACCACCACCAGTAACCAACTCGAAGTCCATGATGATAATTTTCTCATCCACAAGTATGGCCAAGTCAGCTGTCTCAATGATCATCATCTTGAGCAAATCATCCAGATCCAAGGTATACTCAGCCGTAAACAAACCAACTAGCCTCCCCTTCCACCGCTTTGACACCTCTATCCGCCCTCATCAGAGTACAACGCTTCTTGAATCTGTGCGAAACTGGGCGTAACCAGAGTCTCGCCACTACCACCATGACGGGGTCAAAGGGGCTAAGGGGGTAGAATCAACTAGGTCATGGTGGTGGGATCGACGATCAATACTTCCGACGGCTCATAGTAGCCAATCGAGATTTGGATCAACTTAGCAACGGCGTTGACCAAGCAGGGGAGAAAGGATCATCGGAAGACGATAAGGGCTCATGGCTTCCAACACTGTGGAAGCGACAGCCAAACCACCACTTGCATAAAGTGTTTGAGACCCATAGGGCACCATGCTAAAACATGAGGGCTGATCTAGACCTACACGCCGCCAATGCAGACGGATGAATTCGGTTCACGGATTTGTTCAACGGATGAGCTTCTTCGGTATGCTTGAATCACGGGATCTATCTCGATTGAATCTCATACGAATTCAGACCTTCAAGACCGAGTTCCTCTTGGTTGCTTGAATCTGGAGAATAATCCTCATTAATGGCCTTAATTACGATTAATGGAATTTCCATAGAAGGGATTTTTAAAATTGAGTGCAATTTCAACGTGATTGAAGTATTTATGGGAAGAGTATAATCTGATTACCAATTCCTATTCATACAAAAATTTTGATTTAATCATATATGATTTAATTATTAAAATTAAATCGAACTGCATTTAATTAAATTGGATGTCTGATTTTCATAATATCACATCAAAATTCCTATGAATCTTATTGGAATCAAACACACAAAATAGGTCATTTTAAGTAAATTGATGAATTCAATAACATAATCTTTACGATCGAGAGGTCAAATGTCGAGATCGCAAGAAATTTGAGAAATTTAGCATCGCCGCACTCAGGCTATTTTCTCCACGCTAATAATCCCGCGAAGGTCTTGTCAATAGTAGTTTCGATGCAGTAAATCCATTTCACGGAAACTCATCGTAGCGTCGAGACCTCTCTACTTTAATATGCATGAAATCACATGTTCTATTTATTTTTCTTCATTGGATGATAATTGATCGATGTAAAATATCAATTTTAATTGATTTTGATCAATTACGGTTTGATTTCACGACGGAGGATATCTCGATCAATTTCGGCCACGATTCATATGATTTCAACTCTTATTTTCACGACATTGTATCTAATTCTTGCTAATTTTAATATATTTGCTTAATTAAGCATATGAAAATTACTTATAGGTCAACAAGCTTATTTAATTCTTGTTGAAGTAAGTCGATTCTCATGATGAAAGAATCAAATGAAACAATGTCAAAGAAAAACACAATTTAATGACAAATTAATAAAAAGAAAATATTGAAAGACTCAAATAATTACTTAAGGTTATAAAAAAAAGCTTAAGCCCAATGATGCTTATTCATCAACTCTCTTAGGTAAGTTTGTCATCTCTTATAAACTAAAAAATCTCAAATAATATAATTACCAACTCTTAGATCATTCACTTAGAGGCCAAATATTCATGACACATTGTCATCAAACTTCAGCTCCTACACCTTATCCAAGTAATAAAAAAGTCTACATCAATGATAGTTTTCTTACACAAAAGCAGGATTAGGAGGCATCTAGACCCTTTCATCATGTCTAATAAATGGAATTCATGTTCCTCTTGTTTCTACTAACCTAGTATACATTCAAAAAAACACTCAAGATAAGAATTATGAAGTAACTTTCTTTTCTCACTTATTGTATATTCAAAATCAAGACATGAAAAACATAAGACTTGCTTAAGAAAAATAATGGACTTTATTTTCTTAAAACATCAAATCAAAGTGTCATGAACGTTTTAGCTTTACCGTTCCTTTCCTCATATAAAGACATTGTCTAGCTTTATCATTGTCATTTCAATCAACTTCATTCAGAATTTTAAGAACCTTGCTTCCTCCTCTTTTAAAAGAGTTGAGTTTAAAACCTATGGTGACCATTGAATTTGTAAATCACAAGCCTATCATTCCCAACTAGTGATGAAAAAATTTATATTTGTTTACTTAATTCATAAATGACATATGGGCCCCTCTAGTATTCCTAATATAAGAAGCATTAAATGATTGGTTTCTTTCATCAATGATTGCACTATAGTTTCATGAGTTTTCCTAAACAATTTCAAATCTAACATGGGATGCCCGTGAAACACCTCATAAAAATCTACCAAATTCTTTACAACTTAAAAACTAATCCTAGAAAGAGAATTTTTGTTTAGTAGAAAAATTAAGTCAAATCTTTAAGCCTACACAAATAATGCAAGTTCACTATAGATAAGAGATTCACCATTGAATATTGAACCTTTCTTAGAGGTTGATCATGAAAAGCTAAAAAATAACATTTAGTAGCAAAGATTAACACCGTCATTGCCGGGTCCTAAGTCCCGGATGAGAAAAATGGATGGTTGCATTAGATAGTCAACAGACAATGTAAAACTTGTCAAAAAATCATGACATGAATCCTTTAATACATTGTGAAAACACTAGAATGTTCTGGAAGCAACATAGTGTATGGCCTAAATACAATGAAAAGCGTGCAAGGGCCGATGCAGGTGTCAAGGTGTCATGTGAAATAACTGTTTTTATATTATGGATGGATGCAGGCAAAGAAACTAGTCCATGAAACTAGAATTAAGATATGAATTTGAAATATAAGTACTCATACAACTAAATTAATGAAATTAATAGATATTATAGTTCATAGAAAGAAAAATATTTTATATATTCAAAAAACTAAATAGGTTGGGGAGAAGATAAAAGAGATTGATAATTTAAATTTTAAACTTTGATATTCTTGTAAGAGTAATGCTAAAAATGTCGTAGGTGTATTTATCAATATTTTAGAAGTCAGATCATATTAGTTCAATCGGTTCGACTATGAACCAATCAAAACTAGTTCGAACAACCGATTCAACCGGTGAACCGACGAATTGGTCCCAAAACCAACAAGTTCAATTAAATTATTTAAATATATTAAATAATTATATTTAAATATTAAATATAATAAAATATGTAATATAATATTTTTATAAGAAATTTTATAAATTTAAAAATTATTTTTATTATTATAATGAATTTGAATTAAATTAATTATAATATATCCACCAAATCATACTAAGTATGTTACAAGCTCATACTTTAGAGTTCTATTTTTCAATATAAAGAATGCAATAACAAGATCTTTAATGATGTGAGACTAAAAAAATTGAATATAGTGAAACTTATTGAGTTGGGATTTAGGATAAAAAATTTTGAACTATATAATTTGGTCTTTAGTAATATCAAATGGTATTAAAATATAAAAATATAAGAATAATATTTTATTTTTTTAACTTTATATTTTTATTATAAATTATATTTTATAAAATCAAAAAAATTAAAATATAAAATTTATAATATTATTTTGTAAACATTTTACATATTATATTTTATAAAAATTTTAAAATACTTTTCTTATAGTATAATATTATATTTTTAAAATATAAAATATATTTATATTCATAAATTTAAATTTTCAAAATTTTTAAAATTTTAAATACTTTAATATACATATACCATGATTCATAATAATATTTTTAAATAATTTATATATTATATTTTTATATTAGCTATATTTTACACAACTTTTAAAATATTTTTTTATTATAAAATTTATATTTTATTATAAACTATATTTTTATAAATTATATTCTTATTATAATTTTTTTAGATTTTAAATATATTTATATATACACAAAATTAGATTTATAATACACATATAATCATTTCTTATTAAACTTTATATCGATCTTGAAATTAATAATTATTAAATTTATTATTTATGTGTATATTATTTATTTTTATTATATATTTATATTATTTCATCATTTAATTATATCAATGTTTAATAATCTTAATATTTATTGAATCATTCAATCAACTTCGATTCAACTAGAGGACCATTGAACATTGGCTCTCTCCCTTTCCAAATTCAATATCCAATCTAATTTTCATAACTTTAATAATTATAAAAAAAGTTTAAAAGATAATATTGTAGAAATTAATATAATTGATAAAAGAATTATAAATTTAAAGGTTGTTGTTGACATTAAGATTATTAATGTTATGTGTTTATGCACCTCAAGTAGGTTTAAATGTATATATGATCTAGAAAACTTAATACAAATGATACCTCTTGAAAAAAGAATATTTATTGAAGTGGATTTAAATGGACATGATGGTAGAGTAGTATAAATTTTAAAAGCATTTATGGTGGCTATGGGTATGGAGTGACTAAAAGGTAAGATCATATTAGATTTTATTTTAGTTAATAATTTTATAATTGCTAATATTTTATTTAAGAAAAAAGAAGGGCAAGGAATATTATCACTAAGTGAAAATATTAGCAATTATAAGTAAAATATCATTTTGAGTGAAAGTTTAAGCACCCAACATCGACTAATGGTTTTGGATTTTAAGATGAAAGGTCGAAAGATGAAAAATAATTCAAAGCATTATCCTATGATCAGATAGGGGTAATTAAAAATATTAATAATAATATTTTAAAGAGTAAACTACAAGATGTTAGGACTTGAGATGTTCATGAGAATGCTTATATTATGTAAAAAAAGGTAATAAGTGAAATTAAACAAGTTATCAAAATATGCTTGGAGAATAAAAAAAAAAAGTTCCTATTAATATAAAGAAAAAGTTAATGGTTGAGTCAAAATATGCAAAAAAAAAATATAAATAAAAATAAGAAATTTCGTTACAAAAATTGATTTAGATGTAAAAGTTCTAAAAATTGGAGAAGATATAGAGTGACCAATAGGGACTGTAAAAAATAAAAATGTGATATAAAGAATTCAATATTTAGTAATTTATATAATAGATTAAATACTAAAATGAGCAAAAAATGTATGTATAAGTTTACCAAACAAAGAAATAGAAGAAATAAAGATTTAGCTCAAGTGAAACACATTAATGATTAAAATCATAAAATACTTTTCTTAGAAGAAGATATTCAACATAGGTAAATGAGATATTTTGATAGATTTTTCAATGAAGGTTGTGAGAATATGATTGACTTTAGCGATCTTAATACCTAAATAAAATAAAATTTTTATTTTTACCATCGTCGTATTAGTAAAGCTGAGGTTGGAGAGTCATTAAAAATATAAAGTGTGAAAAAACAGTAGGACCTGATAATATTCTAATAGGAGTATGGGAAAGCTTAGAAGATCAAAAAATTTCTTGGCTAACAAACCTTTTTAATACTATTTTAAAGGCTAAAAATATGCGAGATGAGTAGAAAGATTTTGTTAGTTCCTATTTTTAAGAATAAAGGTGATGCACAAGAGTGTGCAAATTATAAATGAATTAAGTTAGTGTGTAATAGATTAAAATTATGAGAGAGAGTAATTGAGCATAGATTATGACATGATAAAATCTCAAAATCAATATGAATTTAAGTCAAGTAGGTCTACTATAAATGTTATACATTTATTAAGAGGTTTGATGGAGAAGTATAGAGAGAGTGAGAAGGATCTACATATGATATTCGTTGATTTAGAGAAAGCACGTAATAAAATTCCAAGAGAATACTTTGAAGAGATCTAGAAAAGAAGGGAGTTACTATTACTTATATTCACATCATTAAGAATATGTATACTATAGTTATAACTTGTGTTCAAACACAAGGGAAATTGATCGAATATTTTCCCATTTCAATTGGATTACACTAAAGATCGGCTTTAAGCCCATATCTTTTTGCTTTAATTATGAATGTTCTTACTAGACATTTACAAGAGGATGTATCTTGTGTATGCATTTTGTTGATGATATTTTTCTTGTTGACAATGCTAGAGAGAGTTCAGGAAAAATTTGAATTATGGAGGCCAACCTTAGAGTATAAAGGCTTTCTTTTGAGTAGATCTAAAACTGAATACATGGAGTGTAATTTTAGTTGTAGACGATCTAATTGTGGGGTTATGACAATGGGTGACCAAGTCATTCAAAAGAGTGAATGTTTTAGATATCTCGAATTTATTGTTCAAAATGATAGTGATATAGGTGGGTATATTATTAGTAGAATTTAAATTGGATGGTTGAAATGGAGGAATGCATCGGTCTTGTTGTGTGATAAAAAAGTACCGCTTAGGCTCAAGAAAAAAATTTTATAAGAAGGCTGAAACCTACAATGCTTTATGGCGCATATTGTTGGCCAATAAAAGAGAAACATAAATTAAGTGTTGCAGAGATGAGGATGCTCAGGTGGATAAGTGAAATACTTAGAGATAAAATGAGAAACTAATATATATGTAATAATGTTGGAGTAGCAGTGGCAAATAAGATTAGAGTGAGTCGCCTTTGATTATTTGGTCATATAAAATGGCAATCGTCCAAAGTCAGGAGAGTAGATATATTAGATTCAACCTATGTTAAGAAAGGTAGATGTAGACATAAAAGGACTTGGTTAGAAAATATAAAATAATAACCTTAATTTATTTGAATTAAATAGAATTATGAAACTAAATATGACACACTGGAAAAAAATGATTCATATAACTGACCCCACATAGTGGGATAAAGGCTTGTTGTTGTTGATTAGTGCAAAAAAAAAAATCAGAAAAATGGCACAAGTGATATGTGGGTCATAGTAGCTCTTATAATTATACAAAAAATATCACAAAAATCCTATGTAGCATGATAGAAAGAAGCATGTTGTAATAGATTGACATTTTATATAAAAAAATTAGATAATTTATACACCATATGTGTTTCAAGGAATCAACTGACAAATATCATTACAAATAACCTCACAATTGCAAGAGACCATTATTGAAAAACCAAGATATAAATTCATCAACTTAAGGAGCTATGTTTGACACGGGATTATTCTCATGCCTTAGGTTGGCTTCCAGCTGGACCTAATTTTTTGAATCTATCAACAAGGTTTTGAACTAGCCAGTCAATTCAAGTTTTATTGTCGTGGTTCAATTTCTATTAATATAAATAGGTCATTATGTGAATTAGAGCTTGGTTTTTATTATTTTCATATTCGAACATTGTGTTCTCTGATTTTTGATCCCATTTGAGAACTATAATCTCTTTTCAATCAATTGGAAAAATTGTATCTTGATTGAATTGAGGTTTTCAAATCATTTCCATCTTCAAGGATCGAACCAAACTATTGATCGTCCACTCCAGCCCTTGTTCCTGCTTCAACCAGTATGTTTTCTCTCAACCATTGAACCTGCTCCAAACATTCATCGTCCCTCTCCTAGCTGCTTGATCTGCCCTAACCGTCCAACAATCTCCTACTAGTGCTTCCCTGCAGCTAGCTGCCATTTATCCTCCCCAGCAACCTCCAAACAAACCTTCCAACTACTTCCTCCGATTCCAGTTGTTGGATCTCTTGCTCTACTATTTCCAAGTTTTTCTCCAACCTCTGTTTTACTATTAAACACCTCGATTATTAAAGAATGGTATAATTTAATATCAGAGCTACATTAACCCTAAATCAACATTGAATTGCCCCTTTTTCTTACCCCACCAAATCCAACCTACCTAAACCAATTTCCTATCAACCACCCCACCAAATCCAACCCTAATTGTCCAACAATCTCCTACTAGTGCTTCCCTGCAGCTAGCTGCCATTTATCCTCCCTAGCAACCTCCGAAGAAACCTTCCAACTACTTCCTCCAATTCCAGTTGTTGGATCCCCCTTGCTCTACTATTTCCAAGTTTTTCTCCAACCTCTGTTTTATTATTAAACACCTTGATTATTCAAGAATGGTATAATTTAATATCAGAGCTACATTAACCCTAAATCAACCTTGAATTGCCCCTTTTTCTTACCCCACCAAAATCCAACCTACCTAAATCCCCCCCGCCAAACCTCTTCTCCATTCATCCAACCCCAAAATCCCTAATGGTTTTACCTAGACAAAACCCTAAGAAAGAATTCTAACACTCTATCATGCCAGCAAGAAGAAATATTCAAAGAGGAGTCCAAGAGCTCTATGGAAAAAATGCTGTGAAAAATCTTGTAATTATAGCAAAAGAAATATTCAAAGAGGAGTCCAAGAGCTCACTAGAGAAAAAATGCAATGAAAAATCTTACAATTATAGCATAGACCCACTAAATTTGAAAGAAGGCAACCAAGATAAGTCTTGTATAGCCACCACGATGGCCAACATGAAAGAGAATATGAACCATTTTTCACCAATTAATTTTCAATGATGAAGAACCAATGCCACGACAATTTCACAATGAGTATAGGATATCAGATAATGATCTTAAGGTGAGATACTTGTATTTTGACAAGTCTTACAGACCGAACCCAAAAGGGACAAGAGTAACTTAGGCATAACATCTTCCGCAATAAACGTATTGTAAAGGGGAGGTGTGCACCTATATTATTGACAGAAATAACTATGAGAATGTTGTTTCTACCAAGATGGTAGAAAAATTGAATCTTGCCACACAGAAGAAACACTCCCACGCATATTCCTCAACCTAGTTGAACAAGAAAAATGAGATATATATATTGGCAAGAGGAGCCTAATGGAATTCTCTCTTAAAGACAAGCTATGAGAGCAGGTATATTGTAACATCATGCCTATGGATACTTATCACATCTTGCTAGGCCGACCTTAGCAATATGACAGAAGGACGGTTCATGATAATTTCAAGAATACCTACACATTTACAGAAGATGGGAAGCACATGTACTCCTACCTTGGAAGGAGATCAAGGTGATTAGTGATCAAGCGAAAATAGAGTTAATACCTCAAGTTATTTTTTTGCAGGCCATGAAGGAAGCACCTATGACATTGGCCCTAGTGGTACAAGACGAGATTGAGAAAAAGGAGCCAATAATGGATATAATGCATCCCAATTGAAAGAGTTCAAGACATGCTGGTTGATAGTTTGCAAGCTAGATTACCCTCCCTGGGGGATATACAACATGCAATAGATCTTATCCCAATATCAATCCTCCAAAACCGACCAACCTACAAAATGAGGTTGGCAAAACATGAGAAGTTATAGACAGGTTGAGGACTTAATGTCCAAAGGATTGGTGCGCGAGAGTACTAGTCCATGTGTTCTACCTATCTTGATTGTGCTAAAGAAAGATTGTTCATGGGATATGTATATTGACAGAAAGTTATGAACAAGGTCACTATCAACTACAAATTCCCTATTCCACGATTGAATGGCTTATCAAATTAGTTGAATGGGACAACCACATTCTCCAAAATAGATCTCCCAAGTAGCTATCACCTAGTATTAATGGAAGGCAACCTTTAAGATTAGAGATGGCTTATATGAGTGGACAATCATGCCTTTTGTCTTGTACAACCCAAGAACTTTCATGAAGTTGATAAATCAGCTCTTCCAAGCTTTTATCAAAAAATTAATAGTTGTATAGTTTGATAATATTATAATGTATTTGGTGAAAGGTCATTTGGAACATTGGTGAGAAGTTTTTGAAGTCCCAAGGACCAATTATATGGTCATTTTAAGAAATGTCACTTCCTTACCTCTCAGATATGTTTCTTGGGCTATAATGTTTTAGCGGCTAGAATTGAGATAGATCCAGCCAAAGTAAAAGATATTGTGAACCAGCCAAGAACAGTTCTTCATATAGATTTGACACTTTCATGGGCTGACATCATTCGACAGAAGGTTCACTAGAAATTTTAGCTTAAGGCAAATAAATTATCATTATCACAAATAGCATAAACTAACTTTGATACATTAAAGTAGGTGGTAGCACAAACCCCATTCTAGCTCTTACTAACTTCAATCAAGTATTTAAGGTAGAGTGTGGTGCATCATGAGAATTGAAGCTATGATAAGTGAGGGAGGACAAATTATTTCTTTCAAGTAAAAAGTTTAGTGACCAACAAAAAAGTACTCCATGTATGATAAAGAGTTTTATGCTATTATACGAACCCTCAATCATTAGAGTAAGTATTTTTGGCCAATGAATTCCCTCTCTTCACTAACCATGAATCCTTGAAATTCATGAATAGCCAGAATAAGATGAAGGGTATGCATGCATCATTGGTGGAATTTTTTTCTTCCTTTTATTTTATGCTCAAACATAAGGCAGGGAGCCAAAATAAAGAAGTTAATGCTCTAAACTGCTGTGACTTGTTGATTACAACAACAACAACAACAAAGTTTGTTAGATTTGAAGTCTTGAAGACCTATGTGACACCAATGAGGATTTTCAGAAGATTTTGAGTAAATGGTAAGAGAGGCCTAATGAGCGATATCACGGAATTGATGAATATCTATTCTTTTAGAATAGGATGTGTATACCTAAATATTCATTCAAGAAGGCTATTCTATAGGATTGTCAGAATGAGGGAATGGCAGAGCAATTTAACAAGAACAAAACTCTTATCCTAGTGAAAGAGCATTCCTTTTGGCCCGAACTGATCAAGGATGTTGAAACGGTTAAGCAATGCAGAGAGTGTCATATATCCAACACTTGAGAGCAGAATACAAGCCTCAACAATTCCCTCCTAGTTTTAGAGTCACCTTAGGTAAATGTCAATATAGATTTCATTATAGATCTGTCACAGACTCAATGAAATATAGATTTTGTTATGATAGAAGTAGATCGTTTCTCCAAAATGATGTAATTCGTACTCTGCCACAAGAAGATGGATGCCTCACATATGGTTGATCTCTACTTAAAGGAGGTTATTCAACTTCAAAGTGTGCTGAATACTCACTTCAGATTGGGACATAAAATTTCTAAATCACTTTGGGAGAAATTTATAGAGTAAATTGTGCACAAAGTTCAATTCATTTCATCATCCCACCCACATACTAATGAACAAATGGAGGTGGTGTATTGCAGTTTTGAGAACCTCCTTAGGTGCTTTGTGGGTAAAAATGTCAAGTAATGGAACCTAATTCTTTCTCAAGTCAAGTTTGCATACAACAGGTTCACTAGCCAATTTACATGTTACACTTCTTTTGAGATTGTTTATGAAAGAAAGCCACTCACAGATTTAATGATTCCTATCCTCCCTACAACTGAGATTAGCATTAATGTCGAAGTCAGAGTTAAAGAGATATAAAATTTATATGAACAAGTGACAAAAAAGGAATTTTCAAACAAAATACTAGATACTAGAAGCAAGCAAGTAAATCTAAGGTCATGACATTCAAGGAAGGGGCCTTGATGTGGAATATAGTGAAGAAAGAATGATTCTTTGTATGTGCATTTGGAAAGCTCAAGCCCCGTGTTGATGATCCATTCAAAATTGAAAAAGGTTAAATAATAATGCCTATAAGTTTATTTTACCTAGTTATTACAACATTTCTATCACATTCAATGTAGTTGAATTGTCACCACATTATGAAGATCTAGAGGCTCTAATAAATGAAGGTGATGTCTTTCCAATCTGAGAAGAATGGCATGGGAGTGTTCCCGTGCCTGGAAGCTGGACCTTATTTCCTAAACCGATCAGCCAATTCAAGTCTTATTGCTGTGGTTCAATTTCTTTTGATTTAAAGTTTGGTTTATTTAATATAGACATGTCTTTATGTGTATTTGGGCTTAATTTTTGCTATTTTCAGATTAGGACAGGAGAATTTTTTGCAAGGTAGTTCCAATTTTTGTAACACAAGAACACAATAAATATTTTTGCTATTTTCAGCTTGTGGAATAAGAGAATTTTTTCATGCTCGTGTTTTATACAACACTTAATGCAAAAAAGTATGTAGGTTCGAGTGATCTTCAAAGCATAATTTTGACAATGCTTTTTGAATGAACAATTATGCAAAAAATCATGGTTCTAATCAATATTCATAGGCCAAGTATCTAACTATATTGATAATACACACGGTTTATGAGTATTGATAGCATATAGATACAACAAGTACCTTATCAACATGAATATGATAATCGTGTGTATGTAGTATTGAGTTCAATTTTTTGAATGTTATCATACAATTTACATGTCAATAAATGATGCATGTGACAAACGTACAATTAAATCATCTTGTGAATATTATTAGTTATAATTCACCATGACAAAATTCATATTGCCATCTAAGAAAACAAAAGCAAGCTTTTCTAATATCTTATGTCCCATAAGTTCGCTAATCAGAAATGTTCATCAATCTGCACTCAAAAAAAAAAAAAACTGAGTTTGAACAATGAACATATGTTAATTTATACTAGTCATAAACATGTTTTGATTATATTTTTCTTACTCATACAAGCCTTTATTCTAGAATTCTGTAAATTATATGACTTCATCAGTGGCCTTTACTTAATTGGTGGCAGAATATTTTGTTAACATCCAATAATATATTTCTAGAAAGTCTCAGAAGTTGATAAAATCTAGTTCATCGCTCCAAATGTCCTATGAATCCGGATATATATTCAAAATCATCCTCAAAAAACAGCATAGTGTTGCAGGAATAAATGACAGAATTTCAACAACAAAACCACCCCCCTCCCACAGGTCTGCAATACGAGGCCTCATCACTCCACGTAGGAAAAAGTAATTGAGATGTAGCTCCATAGCGGATGATAGTATTGATGCTCATAGAACAATTTTTATAAGATATTCACAGCTACTTAGAATCTCCGCATCCATATCTACTCATGACCTAATCAAAAATACTTCAACAGTACCAAACACAAATTTCATTCAGTTTTCATGCTAACTGTTGCTTTAGCTACCATTTTCCTTTTTCCTTAGGTCCTTCTTAGCTACTAGCTTACTTTTTTTCTTAGTTTCTTTGTACTTATAAAATAAGGGGTCATAAAACGAGCATAAAGAACCTTAGAATAGATTGTCATGATAAATTTCCCTTTAAAAAAATGAAGAGAAGAATTTAATCAGCACCTTCATCAGCCTGATACTTATTTTTGTCATCTCCTGCGTAAGCAAGCAAGTTGTGCTTAGGGTTCCACTCTACACTGTTCATAGCAGCCTTGCATGGAATCTGATGAACAGATCGCCCAGTCTGCACATTTGACTGGCAGCAGGAAGACGGTAAAAGTCAAATATGACCTATGCAAATTTAGAAAACAAGGTTATAAACACTGAAACGTACAATATCAATAAATGGATCCTCACTGGCAGAAGCAATAAATTCTCCTGTGTGGTTGAAGCTGATGGTTCTCACAGGCCACCTAAAAAGGAAATAAAAAGGAACTCAATCAGAAGATCCGATATCCATGAAAAATCACTTCTATGAGTTTAGAGAAGCAAAACAGTGCCTTGTGTTTTCCCGCACAAAATTTCGAACCCCAAAAAAGGTGTGCATTACTCATATCACTCTAAATGTAAGGAAGCATGCATACTATGGTTCCATCTGACAAATCTAATAATTTTTATAATTCACTTTAAATACATTTATTGAAATCCCAAGAAAATTTTTAGTTTTCATCCTCAAGAGTTGCAGAACTAAATAGGGCTCTCATGATATATCCTGAAATGCAGCGCAACCAGAGAAAATCAAATTATGAGTTTGTAAAACATACTCAAGTTTTGTAAATGTTCGAACACACAGCATTTCTGAGATGTCCCACAGGCTAACCAAGGAATCAGCACTTCCAACGGCAAAGTATCTGCAATGTTTGGTGGTAGTATCATTTTCATGTCCATATGAATGCTACGGTATTCTCCAAATAATAATATATAGCCTAAAACAAACAGAAGCAGTTCTATATCAATTCATCGTCAACATAAATAAACAGCAAGCAGGAAGGGTATCCAAATTAAATGAACAGAAAAGCTTTAGCTAAAATTATTCCATGTGTCTGCCGACACATCAAGTTTACCTTGCTCAGAAACTACATCCACAACTACACTTTCTAGGGTCAATCACCATGAGTCTACAAAAGTTACAATAATAGCAGCCAATGATAAGAGAAAAAAAATGATGCATAATTTAAACTAGGGAACCACCAAGAAAGTACAGAACAATCAAAAACAGTATAGATTCTGCATTTCGTCACATAGCTACACCAATGGTTTGCCAACTCAAAAAGATCTTAAAAATGCCCAGCCATTGCAAAGTTTTATCACAATTACCTGACCAGTAAAAGCAATGGCCCCATCACCTGAATCCACATGCTAAAGCATGTTACTTGTAAAACTTCATCTGGGAAAAAGAATGGTTTTTGCACTTGTTTCAATAACTGACATAACCAAAATTTCAACATGACACCCAACAAAAGGCCCTACCAGGCAAGCATGGCTTTTGCCTCAAGATCATGGGAATGAACTTGCGAACACTTTGTCCACATCCCTGTGAGACTAGTAAAGACTTCATCTTGCACAACACAGCATAATAATACAAAGATTTGTGCCATCTAGTCTGGCGTTCTTCTAAACTTGCCTTTTCAGTGCACTTCCTAGATGACTTAATAATCATGAACAGCATACTTGCAAGAGGGCTTGTCATTGTTAGAGTAATTGTAACATTATTTCATACCAAAGAGCATAGTTTTAGCATGTAATATCAATTGAAAATCGGTATTTGCTCGACATGGATTCTAGTCTACAATGTGATCTTCCTAAATGTAGAAAATCGGGTAGCTTTTTTTTTCTCTCTTGAATGCTTTCTAGTTCGATTCTTCTCATTCCTGCACTGTGCCAGACCACGCCTACATTCCAGGGAAATTGCCAAATGATGCGATGCCAGCCCATGATATCCATATCCAGTCCATGTTGATATATTTTTGAATGAATAATTTCTTGCTTAGTTTCCTTATTCCATGTAATCAGTTGTGATTTGATGTAAAGTGGTTATCTATTTTAGTTCTTGTAAGCTTCTGAAACTAGATGTCATGCACCCAAATTTTGATTAGGAATAGAATTTCAAATTTTCTGTAACTTCGACATGGCATTAGAGCCATAAGCTCTTTGGAATCTGTCCATCCTTGACTGGACAGAGCTTCCCAAGAAGTCAAGTGTTCTGATCTTCGTTGAAGCCATGTCAGAATCTTTTGAAGCCTCCAGTGCCCACAAGCTTGGAAAACAAATATCAAAGCATTCCAAAGGAAATTTGCAACACACAGTCCGCCTATCACCTGAATGAAAAATTATTTGAAATGGTCTCAATTTGTAAGTACTTTCTTGAAACAAAGAGGCAAATTGATTCATCTGATTGCTATTGGGCCAAACTTAAGAGATCCCAAAGGTGTAGGATGAAAAAGATTCAATGATGATGTCCAGGTTAAGAAACAGCATGCCTCCAGAGATCAGTGACACCTTTATGTTACATGGCACTTCCAAGGAAATATGAGATTGTGTTTGTGATAATTACTTGAAAGCAAATGATGCTGCACAAATACATGAAATCAAAACAAAGATTTCCAGAGAAAATCAAGATAATCATTTTACTCTGTAATACTCAAACTATTTGAAAGGGTTATGATAGGAAATGGATCTCTATAAAACATACAAATGAAGCGCATTAAGGATGTTTCCCTCGAAATGAGATTTGTTGAGAAATATAGAACCAATGATTTCCATGTTGAGCTCAATATGGAATTTGACCCAATTCAAGTGCAGACATTGGGAAAAGAGACTAATAAAGGCAGAAGGGAGAAATGATAATCAAGAATTCAACTAGTGAGAGATCAACTTCATTGACTAAACTAATTATGAAGATGATGGTTGCCACTCAATAATATGAAGGAAAAAATTTTGGTCAAACAGATTTACTCAAAATTGCAAATAAGGACTCATTTGTAGTGACATACAAGAAATCTAAACATACTAAAGAAGCGGAAACTTTATAGATCATAACAAAAGTTGAGATTAGGTAACTACGGGCAGATCTTCAAGAAGTAAAGTTTATGAGTCTCAAGCGCCAACATAGAGTGAAAGCAACTCTCACGAACAAGCTGCATACAAACAAAAAAAAAATTAGAAAAGTTAAGACTTCATGGACTCTTTGAAAAATCTGGAACTATTATTACACATGATTAATAGATTACACTCTCAAGTGCTTGATTTTAAGATTCCCATGCAAGTCTTGTCTACCTTTTCCCCTAATGTTAACACCTCAAATAATCTTGCCCTTAGAATTTTCAATAGTGCTAACTTTCTTAACATCAACTGATTCAACTCCCAAAATAGAGGAAAACTTGAACCACAGGGCACTTAGGTGTGTCTTTGCAGGGTACACTTCTACCCAAAAAAAAAGTACCAAGTGTTATCATCCTCCCAGCAAAAAAATTTATATTTTTGACAATGCCACTTTGCTGACAATGAAAATTATTCCATGCATCCAAATTTTCAGGAAGAGAAACTATGTGTAGAAGATAAAGAGATTCTTTTTCTTGATCTCCTTGTCTTCAAAACATTCTTCTTCACCCATTCTAATAATGGTGTCTGAAGTGAATCATGTATGCCACCTGATAACAAAATAATAGCAAAAGAAAAATAAGTTCAAAGTTCTACTCATCCACTACAAGTCTACTCAAGAAGAAAACAAATACAAATACACATGTTGTATGTACGCTCTCTCTCTCTCTCTCTATATATATATATATATATATGCATGTGCGAGTGAAATTTCACAGAGAACATGATCAGAAAATAAAGAGATGTGTGAATTAAGGAAGGCCTTATATGGCTTGAAACAATAACTATAAGCATCGCTTAAGAGATTCACCAAGGTTCTACTCTTTATAGGGTATAAGCAAAGCCAAAAGGATCATACTTTTCTCATCAGACACAAACATTCAAGAAAAGTGATAGTGCTAATTGAAGATGGGGATAGCATAATTATGACAGAAAATCATGCAAAGGAAGAAAGATCATAAACTGCCTCAAGAAAAAATTTGAAATAAAAAACCATGGCTTTCCTTGATATTGGAACTGATAATTCTCATTATGAAACTTTTATACCTTAATAAAAGTATGTTTTGGACTGAATAAAGGATACTAAAAAACTTGAATGTAAGCTGCTGGAAACACCAATAAACCACAATAAAAAATGAACAGAAGCACTAGAAGATATGGTACTTCCTATAGGCATCAATCAAAGACTTACATAAAGGTTTATTTACCTATCCCACAATAGATCTAACATAGCCTATACAATTAGCGGGGTGAGCTAATTTATGGATGATAGAAAGAAATGCCATCTCCAAGCCAAGTAACAGATTTTTCCAATATTTGAAAGAAACTCCAAGAGGAGAAATTATGTTTAAGAAAGGAGAAAATAAGGCTCAAAAAACTTCTATCAACAGAGAAGTAAAAATAAAATGTGATGTCTACATCAAGTGCAAAAGCTGAGTTTAGATTTATGGATCTTGGAACCTTTGAATTACAATAGCTAAAAATCATCTTGGGTGATTTTAAAAATCAAATGAGAAGCACCTTTAATGCTCTGTTATAATAGAAAGTCTGCAATCAATATAGCATACAATGTTGTACAACATTGTCTCAACAGAACTCTTTAAGTTAATAGATATTATGTAAAAAAAATGGCAATGGACTAATCTGCACCGCACCCATTTGTGTCTACTGGATGACAACTAGATAATATGCTAACTAGGGGGTTGCCTACTCTGACATTCCGAACAATTATTAGCAAGTTTGGAATAAAAAACAACTATTCACTAGCTTGAGAAGTAGTTTGAAAATCAGTATTTGCGCTAGATGAAACTAATCAACAACATGATGCAGAAAATCCTCTGGATTTTCTCTCTGGAAAGCATTTTATTTCAATTCTTCTCATTCCTGCACTCTGCCAGCACCATTCATTCAATGAGATTGACAGGCATTCCTTTCGGATCCAGGGAAATTGCAAACTCAAGCTATAACAGCCCATGCTGCCCATAACCAGCTCAAAGAGTATCTTCTTGTTCAGTTGTTTCCTCGTAATAAATTGTGAATATTTGGTGTAAAGTAGATAGATATTTCAGTTCTTGTAACCTGATGTAAATAGGTGTGCACCCATGTCAGATTTAGAATAGTACTTAAAATTTTCTATTGAACTTTGACAATAACTAATATGTGCATAATCAAGTTTCAATGTTATTGTTTAACGTGTTTTAGAAAATTTCTAATTATATAAGATTCTGAAACAAATCAAACAGCTGGCTTCCAAATAAGGTATATTGTTCTAACTTACTATTTCTTTCATGTCAACCTTTTATGTAGTATGATAAATCCTGACTCTACACAGGATGTAACTAAAATGGCATGCCTGCCTTAAACAATTTATTCAAACTTCATAAATGATAAAATGCTCTTCAATAGAGCTCAAAAGGGGTTGGTAATGATACTATGCTAACAAAGTCGCAAAAATAAAGTTTACTTTTATTATTTGATAAAATGTCTTCTCTAGGAAAAGAACACCCCATTTTATAATTTAAGTATTTTCAGAGACCTAAGCCTAGTGGACAATTCAGATGACACCTGGCGAGTAACTCCAACCTTATCGGAGTAAATTGAAGAACGTATCCCACACAAACCAGTCTCAAGTTGTGTGGAGGCCCCTAGGTTGAGAAATTGGATCATGAGATCAGTCAGTTTTTAAACTATGGCTAAGATTTCAATTTGTTAAATAATATACCGTAATAAAGAGCTAAAAAGAACAGTAAATTTGAATACCAATTCAAACAAAACCACATGAGAAAACAACTTTTATGTCCTATTAAAGACATCTGGCCACAATGCATGGGTAATTAATCAATATGAGAATATTTTAGAGATCTTGTTATGCCTACTGGGGGACAAAACCATAAACCAAAAACAACCAAAGCCAATACCAGGTGTTTTAAGCAGTAACTGAACTAGAATGAAAATAGATGCAAAAATAAATTTGATCTGATTTTCAGATAAAAAGGCTTTAAAACTATATCAGCACAAGCTCGAAAAAAATTTCTGCTTTTCTACTACTATAGGCATTTTGCACCCAATATCCAAACATTTGGAAGTACCTTCCAATTGGGTCAATGGCAATGCAATAGCAGCCGGCTGTGTGAGCCACTAAGGTGTGGAGAATCTTCAAAGATGGATAGGCGAGTACCTCAACAGTCCCTGAAATATGCTCCCAAGTAAGAAATATTAAGAAGAAAAGAATTCCATGCTGAATATAATAAATATTTCTATTTTAACAATGATGTTATTAACTTTAACAGTATTATTCAAGAACAAAAATGAAATGCACAATATCATCACCATTTCCGGTGGTAAGAAAGAATAGCTCTCCAGTTGTATTCCAAGCGATCTCATTTACCTGTGAGCATGTCAACATTGAAAGCATTCTCAGGTCCCAAAAAAAAGCCCAATTGCAGATTGAGTCTATCTAGTAGCTGCTATGGCACTCAAATCTTTAAATGCACTACAAGCAGAAAATATTTATCCAAAAATTTCAAGAGCATCACAAAAATCAACAGTGATATAAATGGAACTAATAGTAGGCTCTTTCAACCCGTAAAATGGTAGGTAAAGTCTTTCGAGTCCTTAGAAAGAAAAAAATGTTGCCAACATGTAAGAAGGAAATATGCATAAAGTTGTTGCTCAGTGTGGGATCCGAAAATTTGCCGCCGACCTCTTTTGGAATGAAGATTGTTTATTAAAAAATTTCGTAGACGAATAATAGAGAAGACACTACCCAGATTTCGTCCTCATTTAGTGAGAAATTTTAAATATGATTTCGTGATGACGCAGCCCTATAGTTAATTACCTCCCACTGAGAAGACTTTCGACAAGCCAATAATGAGTCGTTAAATAACGAGTATATAATCAGCGTGAGTTTAGATTTATGAAATTTATTTTTTTATTTAAAACTTTTGGTTGAGAACGACGATGCATCTAGATCCCATTCCGTTATCCCGCCGTCATGCCCCTCTGAGGAGATAGAATAACCCGACCAAGGATCCTTATCAACACACGAAGCATGAATCCAAGAGTTCAGACTGGTGAGTTTCTGGGGATAAATATAAGTCAATCTTAACATTGCCTAACCAAATATATTACATTTCACGTACCAAAGAGCAAAGTTTGAGGAACATACTGGCGACAACGTAATTTAGTGATGTCATATCGCGAACCACTCGCCGAGGCTCGGAATCAGCCATTTACGGTCATTTCACAAGAAAACCACAAGACGTCACGCCCCACAAAGATTATTTGACAAGATACATGATTTGATGACATCGCTTTGGAAAAAATTTTCTTAATGCCACCTCACATCTGATAAAAGGGTGGATTGATTTTAAGTTTTAATTTAAATAATTCATTTCATTTCATTTATATTTTATTATTTTATTTGAATTTTGATCATTTTATGATTGATTTAGATTAAATATACGATCATTTATTATTTAAAATTTTAATAATAATCGCCTTCTCGATATACTAATATCGATTAATAATTGCCTACCGCTTGTTTTTTACAAAAGATCGGGTCTAAATTAATTGTCTCAAGAAATATAATCCCTTCAAATCTTGATAACTCTACCAAGATGAGGATCGTTTGGATTTCTCCTCTTGAGGCTCAATTTTAATAACTAAATCGATTCATATTTTATAATTATATGCTTACTTATATTATTAATTTAAAATTTTATAATATTAATCAAATTTTTGGTTTTATTAACTGACTCTACCCAGACCAAACCTAAATGTGATCTATTCTTTTATCTTGCATTTAGATTGCATATCTTTCAGATATTTGATCTAACTAATACTTCAACATACATACACATATGTTTTTAAAAAATATCAGATGTATATTTATGCCTAAGTCAAGTAGTTGGGTTTGCATGACATATACGCCAAAATGCAAGTATGAGTTTTGATATGGATTTTGTTAACCCTTAACCTACCAAACCAAAGATAAAGATTCTGCTCATTCAACATTTCAACGCATAATAATATCTCTTTTAAAGTATTATATGGACATATGAATATCAGGTTGAAATGTAGGTATTAATTGCAAGTTTGATTTTGATAATATTTTTTTAAGTTTTGTTAATCTGATCCCAAGATCAAATCGGAAAGATAAGAAATGCTCATTTGAAACATTTCAACGCATTACATAAAGTATCTATTCTTTTCTTTTACATGACATATGAATGCCTGAAATATGTATCAATTGCAAGTTTAATTGAGCATTTTTTAGTTTTGTTAACCCTGACCAGGCCCCAAAAAATAAACCAAATCTTCGTTAACTCTAACTATCTTCAAGGACGGATCTAGATTAATTATTTCAAGATCTATCGTTTCCAAATCTTATCAACTCTGGGACAACATGATGACGGTTTTAACTTTCTTCAGATCTTGAACTTGAGAGATACACATTAACAATGATCGATAATTTATCTTTCATTACACAAAAAATTAGATTTTATTAAGAAAATAAGATAACGCCATCATTAAATTTTTAGGTTTGTTAACTGGCCCTAACACCAAACCGAAGTGTAAGATATATGTTCATTTCATTCTGATTTTATGCCTATTCTGATTTAATATCAATACTTCAACATATATAAAGATGCTTTTAAAATTTTATATGAACATCAAATGTCAAAATCAAGATTGATGTTATGACATAAATGTTGAATTACAAGCATAGCTTTGATACCCAAAATTATAAATCAAAAGTATAATATGTTCTTCAAAATATGAATTTGACTCTTTCAAATGTTTATCATGATCGTAGAAGCTCTATAAAACTATAAAACATGAGTCAATTCTTTCACTATTTGTCACGAGTCAAGTATAAATCTATCTATAAGATACGTTGACTCTTTCACATACTCAGCATCAAGTGAGTGCTTTTATAAGAATGAATACACATTACAAACTAAGTGATTTCTGCTCTGATGATATAGTTCTTTCAACCACTTATCCTAAATATGATCCGCTCTATAACAAATCAAACATGCATCTATAGAGTAAATTTGATTCTTTCAAGTATTTGTAATCAAATGGCAAAAAAAGAACATTGCTTCATAAAGTGAGCATGATTTCATTTAACTTGCATATTAAAGGCATTCAAATTATATGAATGCGATAACACTAAAAATGCACAATGAATCATTTCACTAAAGATTTTAGCATGAAGCCCAAGAACTATGAACTCATATCGAATGGTTCATGATTCATGCTTGATTTAATTTCCTTGAATATTTGTATAAATCATATCTTTTAATGTCATTTGCCATGAACTTGCATGTAAGGGGAGATTAACTTTTTTTGTCATTTGTCTCCTAATATCATATATACATGCACAAGGAGATCCTTAACTTTTTATCATTTCATTTTAATGTCACATGACAAAACATGATCTAAGAGAAGGCTTTTATTTCGCTTTCTCTTAAGATATCTTATTTTCAAACAACTCATTCGTAAGATATATAAAGACATACTGACAATAAAATAAAGTTTAAATCATACCACGATTATATCGTGATTATTTCTCACCCGCTCATATAACATAATCACCACTTGTAAGAGAAACTTGAATTTTAAACAAGTAATCATACGCTACAAGATTCAAGAATAATCAAGATGAAAGCATATTATAATTGTCATATAGATGGTGAATGAGCTAAGCATAAATAAACATATCATACTTTCCTTCTCAAGACTTCATTTTACACATTTTGTTTACCTAAAATTTCAAAGATCATCCCCTCATATGCTGGACCGGGCCTTCCCACCGCCAAGAAAGGCGCATGGTAGGTCGTTGACACCGCTACCGAAGTTTATCATCACGCCAAGAAGCGCGACAGTTAACACAAAGATAAGATTTCCTCATTGTCACGCAACAACGCGAAGAAGCTATCATAACAGCCCGCCAATGCGGAAATAACGCGAATGTATTATAAGAAATTCCGCCACGACAACGAATACTTATCAAAGATATTTTCACCACGCGAACAAATACGAACGGGCACTTTATCACGATATTTCTACCACGCGCAACAACGCGAACAGTACTATCACAATAACGGAATAATCATCACATCGTCATTTTATCACAACATATTTCCCCGCCACGCCGAACAACGGAACATATACTTATCACCCGCCATTATCGGAACAACGCGAACGGCACTTATCACGATTTCTGCGTTGTAACACAACGTGAATCAGTGTACTTATGTGATTTTCGCCACGCGGAACATCAACAAATACTTATTAATCTTTGCAATTTTATCTTTACATATGTATTAGGGCAAAAGAAGCATTATACAAGTGAGATTTTTACATTATGTCGTGATTTATCACCGTCTCATTCAGCATTTCATCCAAATTTTACCCTTTGGAATGCATAATCAACAAATTAATGTATAAGCACTCAACAAATGCAAGCCCCATATGATCTTTTCATGTTAAATATCAAACATATTGCTTTCTTTCTTATATTCAACAAATCAAAATAGCACTTTGACGGTAAAATGCAAAATGAATTTTCAGCTTTGATTACATGAAAGAGGCGAAACAAAAGTAATATGCTTTTGATGAAAATGATAACCCCATCTCCTCATGTTAACAAAGAAAGTCTCAAGCACAAACTGATTGAATACTTGTGAGAATAAGTAGAACATGAAATAGTTAGATTTGAACGATTTTAGCTCACAATTAAGTATGGACAGCAAAGTGAATGTCTCCAAAATTCACAAATTTAGCAATTATAGTTATCATTTTCTTCATTTTGATTCAATCAACAAGAAGAGATGTTGAATGGCTAATCTTAAATGCAAATTTAGCATGTTATTATGAAATTCTAAAACCAAATAATGCATTGAAATCCACTTAAATTCATAAAGATAATGAAATTCATGTTTCCATCATTCCACATTGTTTCAATGGTAAGAATGCTTCACCAAAGAACAAAAGCTATAATGGATCCGAATGTATGGCTCCAAACAAAGGCTTTCAACCTTTCACATTGTGGTGATTGGTAAAAAAAAAAAATCCTTCCTTGAGTTTTTTTGGCAATGACCAGTATTTATTCAACTCCTCAGATAGACACATAGATGCTCTAATTCGCAAGCTAAGCCTTAAAGTTATCATTTGTGATAAAGTGTCAAAAAAAAAACATAAAGAATAAAGAATAAGCAAGGTCCAGATTTCCTCTTATCTTAGAGAACAGATAACAAACGAAATAGCAAGCTTAAGCGACTTTACTTAAATGCAGGAATCCCACGTTGGATTGTTAGATGTTGTGAAAAGCACAATCATCCGATAAAGTGCAGTTCCAAATGAGCTAAACAAAAGGAACATTAACCAAAAAGCCAAGATATTCAAATATATGCCAAGTCATTCCAAAGAAGCATACACTACGTACTCTCTGTTTGACATGGTAACAAAGGGAATTTGAAAATATGGAGCAGTTCTGAAAGGTAGATAACTAATTGACATTGAAGATACCAAAAATGCATAAACCAACATATCATACATCCTCGCTCAAGGCGTCCAACAAGGAGGAACGACAGAGAGGAGGAAGAGATGCAAGAGAATGAGCTCCTACCAACCTTGGAAGGAGAAAGCAAAGTGAAAGCTTATAGATAAATCCATCATCTTAATTTCAATGCTATTGCAAATCCAGAAAAGAAGTCCACCCATAGGACACAAATGGAAGAGGGATTTGCAAATCTTCATTTCCTCCAAAAGAAAAGAAAATCAAATAGCAAGAGAAATATAACTTAAGGTTGGATAGAAGCAACCTGGAGCTTTCAATTGCAAAGGGAAAGGAAGAGACAGAGTTCGGTTGGCTGGAGCTTAGTCGATCCCTACCTGCCCTCAGTGGCTCACCAAGGACCGAGAGGGGAGTTCGCCAAGGCTCACAGAGACTGACGAGTCGCACGAGAGCCAGAGAGGAAGAGAGGAGACTGCTGGACTGAGGGCTCAGATGAAAACCAGGATCAGAGAGGGGAATTGCGTGAATACCCTAGCCGCTCGACCTCTTCGACTCATTAGGGCCGCTCAGCCTCATCTAATCGGTTGCCTAAACGGCAACCAATTAGAAATAACGGTTGGCTATTATAATTGGGTAAGTGGGCGGCTGAGATTAGGATAAGGATTAGGGGATTAAGAGATTAAGCAGCCACTGATTATCTTAATTACAAATTAACGTATAATATTTTATGAATTTTATGAACGATAAACCCTAGTAATATGTCGATTTTAGGAGATTTTCACTGTTGGATGTAACCGACGATCGATTTCATGACGGAGGTCATTTGATTAACGCCGACGCGTGGCGTGAAATTGAGCTTCGCACGACGTCGCATTCAAATCGCCGACGCTCGCTAAACTTGCCGAATTGACCGCAGAAAGCGCCGCTTTGATAGGTTTCGACGCGTGACTGCGATCAATTTCAGAACTAGTCGCCGCTTCGACTTGATATGCGCGTAATTTCATTAAAATTTGATTTTAATTATTTGATTGGTTATTAATTGATTCGATATTTTTTCATTTAATTAATTTTAATATTTTCGACGCATTAGAAACTTGAATTTTCAAATCGAAGCGAGTTAGATCGAATCGATCGCGATTAGGGGGTTTTAATCTCAATTTATATGATAGTTTATCTCATTAATCATTTATTTTAACCTCCATGACTCATTTGACTTGTGAACCATATGTGGAGGTCAACACTCAGTTTTCAAATTCACAATAATAACACTCTCACAGATGACACATCTAAAGGATTTGATCTGTTGCACGGAAATCCAAGCAAAAATAAAACAACTACATTTAAGTATCTTCAAAAATACCAAGTAACAAAGTTACGACAAAAGCCGCAAAAAAAGAAAAATGTTTAGTAGCATAACATCATTTTTTATAAGCAAACTAATGCAAAAAAAAACACCAAAGAAAGAAAATTTTAAGTGAAAATCACCTCATAATTAAACTTACGCCTGTATTGGCTTAAACTTCCTAACATCCAATATTGTTAGTTCATCCTCCTGCAAGATAACAGCATCAAACAGACATAAAAAAGAAGAGTTTCTATCTTCACAGTACTGTGTTCCACATTAAAAGAAGACTAATAATGCAAAATAAATATCAAAATACATTACCCAGAAAAAGTACAAATTAGAATATATTTTATATGAATAATGTACGTCTAGGCATATTTCCATTTAATGTTGAAAAGAAATTCTTTCCAGCTTAAGCTTTCATCATAGAACTAGACACGAGTTAGAGAAAGAACTAGCCTAATCACATTCATATAGTGCATTTTCTGATTTTAGAACAGAGAATGCAGTTTCATTTCCATGTAACAGATAACATAAGTGGAAGAAACTGTAAAGAAGACAACACAAATGACAAACAAGTTATGCTATTGGAAATCCAAGCGCTACACAACCTAAAATGTACAGGAATAATTCGCACAGGAGAATCTCCATTACAGTTATTGGCAAATCTTTAAGGTCAGTCCTAATAATTTTTCCAATAACTGCTTTAAGAATGATTTATGAAGACATTCAATTATAGAATCTAGATATCATTTGTCTTCAAGTGTCCAAGCACTCCAATCCATCCATTGCTATTCTTTCATCTATTAGTGGCAACATTATTACTGATTGGCATACACATAATTAAATGGCCAATCAGGTAGCATTATATGTAGTTAGAATACTAAAGACTTTAAATCCCTTTCTCACTCCATCAATAGATATAGTCAAAGATTAAATTGGTCCCTAGACTTTTAGTTGTGTCCATTTTAGTGACAGATATATACAATATAGTCCCTCACAAAATCAGAAATAATTTGGTCATAATGTCAGCTTTACGTTTGCTTTGGATGGAAAGAGGTGGTGAAATACCTTCTCAGGTTGTTTTGGACTTTTTAAAGTCAGTCCTATAATTTGAACAAGAAACGTATTTATTATATATAACTGGTGCGTGAGTATCAAATAGGTCCATATCATGCATATGTTCCACCATTTCTCCTTTCAAAAGCTCTCACCTGCAACCACTTATTTCCAGTTCTAAAGCACTGGGATGCTACCCTCCAGGCTGTATAAACGCCAATGTGGATGCTGGGGAACCACTCATTGCCACTCATTGCCAATGTGGATGGTGTCCACCTACCATCATACAAAGCCAGCATTGGAGTGACCATCAGGAACGATGCTGGGGAACCACTCATTGCCAGGGGACAGCAAACCACTTATTGGGACAACACACGAGTAGAGGTACGTGCTATTCTTGCTATCAATGATATCATAGAACTATGGAAGCTTAAAACCAAGAAGATTATCATAGAAGGTGACAACAGCAATGTGATAAGCTGCATCCGAGAGACCATGAAGGCTAGAACATGACAAGCTCACCATGAAGACAAAACAAATTTACCTTTCTCATGCGGTTCAACAAAGTCATTTTCCAGCATACACATAGGAAGAACAATAGAGCGGCACACTTTTGTGTTCATTTAACATTACAACATGATTTTGTAATTAGAAACTTCAGTGAATATCACAATCTTACTTCCATTATAGAAGATGATCATTTTGTAAAAGCCTAATGGCATAGTTCTGTACTTTTTATAGTTTTTTGACATACTAAAATGCACGCTTTCAAGGAAAAGCATTACTTGTTTACTCTCTTCAATGTCACCATAGTACTAAATTTTTATTTATTTACTTTAATATTACTCTGTAAATATGTAATAAACTTTAAAATTGTTAATTATAATATTACCATCAACTAAATAGCTACCTAAATCAAACTTAACATATTTATATTCACAATTTTAAATGCCAATGTATCAAACATGCAATATCTAACATTACAATCACATAACACCAAAATGTTAGAAAATCAAGCAACCTATAACATTTGTTTGCATAATACACATTTATACATATTTGCATTTGCTTTAATTTGTTCAATGATCTTATTCCAAAGATTTATTTAATTTGGGTCGAAATTTGATCATTTGGCAAAGGCATAGTCACGCAAAGGTCATTGGATCCAACATGACCATAGATAGAGTAATTTTGATTTAAGCAAATGGCAAAATGGCTAACCGTGGGATTTTCTACTCAAGGAACTAGAGTGGCACCATATTACCATGGCTAACACTACTTCACAATCTGAAGGCAATTACAAGTGAATTAAGAGCACAGTGATGATTTTAGCAAGTTGCTTTAGCTGGACTTCGAAATATAATACAAGCAATAATCCACCAACACTATTAAATATAATAATATTTTGCTTATGATATAATGTAATTAGAAAAAATTGTTTACAATTACTTAAGTAAATTTATGAGAATGTATCAACATTATTTTAACTCACAGGACATGATCATTTCTTTTGTAACAGTCAAGTTGGTAACAAACCAAAACATGTGTAGTAATTTTGAAGCACTAACTTGTAACGGTTTTGTAATTTTTGCAAGTACATACTATTAACATCAACAACAACAACAAGCCTTAATCCCACTAGGTAATTACTACATAATCCTTCTTATTGTGTCTATTATGTCAAATTCTCATTTAATTGGTATACTAAGATCATTTTTATACATCTTAATTAAGTCTTTTAGGTTAAACCTTTCTTGCCATAAACAAATCTGCATTCTCTCAGTTTTCGGACTAACTTTATGTGGCCAATCTAAGGCCATTCTCACTGTCTTATCTACTGGAGCTACTCCTTTTTTAAACATACTCATTTTGCATTCTATCTCTAAGGGTAAAACCACTCATCCACAGCATCCTCATCTCTCAAACAGTCTTATGTTACTCTTTTATTGGCCAACATTCGCACCATGTCATTGCGGTCTTACCATCTTATAAAATTTTCTTGAGTTTAAGTGAAACTTTTCATCAATATAGGATCGTTATCAACCATCCAACTTGAATTCTACTAATAATATCTCCATCTATTTCACCATCATTTTGAACAATGATAAATATTTCGCTCACTCTTATTAATGACTTGATCACCTAAATGTCACAATACTACTAAATTTTTTTAGCTATAACTATATTGTTTAATAGAAATAAAATATCAATAATTACTTCTTAATATGATTAAAATTATTTTTTGGCTCTTTTTTATCTTTAAACATTTTTGTGTGATTATAATTAATACTTGTGCAGTTAAAATTAGTTATAACTAAATATAATTATTTTATCATATTTTTTATTGAGATTAAAACTTTGCCACACAACAACCATCATGCTTCTTCAAAAGTTGTAAAAAATGTGGCAAAAAGATATATTTGTAACCACAAAAAAAATTATTAATGGCATATCGTAACAACAAAGAATGTCTTCTATATAAAAATTTAATAGAAGATATCATGAGCTAGTTATCTTCCATATGACAAAATTAATTTTAATTTTGATTAGCCATACATGCACAAATATTGTAATCATTATTTTATTGAATTTGGTATAATGTTATCCCAAAATATAAAATGCCCTCAAGAAAAGCTTCCCACGACCTATTTTCAACCAAATAAAATGGTAAAGCTTACAAAAGAACTAATTGATTCAAATTTGATGAGTTGAGTGACTAAACTGAACATCTAAAAAAGTTGAGAAAATAAATATCTAAAAAGTCTATGGACCAATTTAATCATTTAACTAGTAAATATATTCCTATCCACCTTATATTTATCTTGATTTTTCCCTACCTCTATATATGCATTTTCTAATGAATATGAGAAGTTTTTATTTTGGAATGAACCATTTGTGGTTGACACCATTTGGACTTCTAAATGGGATCTTACTGGTAATTGTAATGGCATTATGTGTTTAGAAGATAGATCCCTCAATTGTATTAAAACACCTTCAGACTTCTTCAAAGATCTAATGAATGAATTTGCCCATTTAAAATGCGTTTAGTTGCCAAAAAGTTCACTCGGTCAATAATATAAGAATATTAACTCAACTACATTTTATTAATTCGTTGTCCCAAACTAGCATGATTGTTTTGCCACTTGTGACTTAATCTTCTACTTGATGTAAGCTTATGCATTTTTAGATTTGAAAACTTTGGCTTGATAAAGATGGCTTAAAAGAATAATAGGCCATTAGTAGAATGGCTTCTTTATTTAAGGTGGAGTCAAATGCATGGCTATGAAGCTCAAACTCATTAAGAGAATACTAGAAAATTTTAAGAAAACATATTCATATTATCTCCAAAAAAGAAAAAAAAAACATGATTACCAAGCTTAATTCCATAAAGACTAGCTAAATTGAACCTTTACTCAAGATCTTGAGGACAACAAAATGGGCAAAAAGTGATTTTCAACAAATTCAAAGAAGAGAAAATTCTATTGGCAACAAAGAACCAAAAGATAATTTGGTACCTATAATGATATGGAAAACATCATACTTTCATAAAATTATTAATTAGAAAGAAATGCAACTTCATGCAACATACTAAAATGGCTAATTCAACATTGTCTAACTCAGATATTTCGCAAGCTGTTTCTTACTTCTTCAAAGATGTTTTGGTAACCTCAACAAACACTCTTACAAGATTGACAACTCTGAACTTTATTGGAAGAATGAACATTCTCTCCTAGTTGGTTTGCACTCTCCTTTCACTTTGGAAGAAGTTAACGCTGTTGTTTTCACTCATGATGCCTCCAAACTCCCTGGCCTAAAATTTCTCAATCAAATTCTTTCAAATCATGTTGGACACTATTCACCTTAATATTATGAATAAGTTGGAATGTTTATACTGGTAAAGTTTTTCTTTGCTAGATTAGGTTATGCTCTCAATTGTTATCCCAAGAAAGTTAATGATGAATTTCTTAAAGACATTATACCTATCAATTTGTTAAAGGTGCCTTTAAAATTGTCAATAGACTCAATTTTTATATCAAAGTTGGTTAGAAGTGCTTTGGATTAGAATAGTGCTATCCACAAAAGTATTCATCACATGCTAGAAACAAGCACAAAAAAACTCATTTTTTAAAGTTAGTTTTGAAAAGATATTTGATAGTTGTGATCAGAACTTTATATTCATTACTCTCATAAAGTGTTCCTTTAATCCACTCAGAAACTCCAGAGTTAAAGTACCTATTGTCCATGTAAATTCTCAGGATATTTTAATGGAGAATTTAACAAAATAATTGAAATATTTCAAGGGAATAGTGTCTATTATCCACTCTCTCTAGTGGATGTCCTCTAAAATATGTTACAAGTTATGGGTAACAATGGATGGATTCATTTTGTCTCAAAATGTTTCCATTTGTAAGTTCTAAGTTTTTTTATGATACTCTTTTATTTTATGATAGTTCCAAAAAAATAAGCTACTTACTTTAAATACATTCTCCCTGCATGAATGCAGTTTACATTTGAAAATTAACTCTACAAACTCATTTTTTAAAGTTAATTTTGAAAAAATATTTGATAGTTGTGATCAGAACTTTATATTCATTACTCTCATAAAGTGTTCCTTTAATTAACCTCCGAGTTAAAGTACCTATTGTCCATGTAAATTCTCAGGATATTTTAATGGAGAATTTAACAAATAATTGAAATATTTCAAGGGAATAGTGTCTATTATCCCCTCTTTCTCTCTAGTGGATGTCCTCTAAAATATGTTACAAGTTATGGATAACAATGGATGGATTCATTTTGTCTCTAAAATGTTTCCATTTGTAAGTTCTTAATTTTTTTATGATACTCTTTTATTTTATAATAGTTCCAAAAAACTAAGCCACTTACTTTAAATACATTCTCCCTGCGTGAATGCAGTTTACGTTTGAAAATTAACTCTACAAAATCTTCAAAAATCTCCCTTAATATCCTGTTGATGGAGGTGACCTCTTGGTGAGGTCTTGGGTTGTTCTTTAAATAAAATTCCTATAAAATTTTTGGATATTTCTCAATACTAAATGTTTGCAAAAATATTTAAGATATCTATTAATAGAAAAAATATGACACACTTGCTTGGTTTCTTCAAGATCTTTTATTTCTTTTATGGCATTTAATTATTTAATCTCAGGTTTTATGTCTTTCTTTGCATAGAAGCATTTTTGTAATTCTTCATGGGAAGGCTTCCTTGTGGGAATTGTAGGGCCTTTTATTTGAGTTTAGTTTCAGGATATCCTGAGAGCATTCTAGGGTAGATTCCCTAGGTTTGGTAAGGAGAGGTGGGAAGAAAGCCATAGTGTGGTCCTAGGCCTTGCCAAGATTGGTTAGCTCTGCCTCTCCAAGCTTGTCGTGGCTTCATTGAGTTACAGATTTCGTGAAACCTGGTGGTAGGCACTTGGCATATCCAGTCCAGGAGCTTGTTGTGCAAATCTAGTCTTGCAGCAACGTCCCCAAGACCTGCATTTCCGAGTTGAAGAACTCTTTACAGGGCATTGAATAAAATTCCGGAATGGATTTCAGCCACTAGTCTTGAAGAACAGCATACTTCCTAGTCTTTATCTATGTTCAATTTCTTTCTATCTTATTTATCTCTCCATTGAATTTAGCTATTGTTTGTTTTCTTCTTCAGTGATCATATATTTACCAATATAACCTATAGTTGATTCATACATTCCCAGAAATTATCCTTTATTGAATAAATAGCTACCTGTTTTGCCTGAATAACTCCAGATTTCAGATTTGGACAGAACACCTATTGGAAAGTGTGACTTAAATTAAAATTTTCAGCCAACGCAAGATGTTTCAACCTTCAAGAACGTACCAGGAAATCCTAGTTACCACTAATTCCAACTCCTCCAAGTAATCACTCATCAAGTTCTCTGTTCTAATGCTTTACACTAATGAAATTATTATTGTTTTTTTTTTTAAATTCAGCCATCTACCTGAGGTCCTATATCTTATTTTCAGGGAATAAGAGGAGTGTTTTCATCGCTAAAAGGGGGTACCAGATGGAACGGGATTACTAGCAACAATTGCAGTTGTTGTTCACCAGTTTCTCCGCCCAGGACTGATACCTCCCCGGCACAAACTGACCCTTGGAAAGTTGTTTCGATACAGGGAAGTCTTCAAACACCTAAATGCAATTTTCTGTTAGAAGGCCAAGATACCCGTTTTGAAATATGGTTATCTGTAGATTTGGAATTTGTTGGTGACAATGTCCTAGAAGTCCAAGAACCTGAATTCCAGTGTAGTAATTCACTTTATTTTTTCTTGAGTGACGACTGTATACTTTTTGAACTTAAACATACATAATAATTTCAACAATTCCTTGATGTCAAAATATTTATGACATCCATAGGGAGAAGAATTATTATCATAAAAACACAATCCTTAAAGCAATTTTATAATACTACATTTCTTTCTTTTGAGTCCCCAAATAGATTATTAATAAAATTGATGATATTAAAAAAAAAATTCATATAGAAAGATAAGGATGATGGGTAAAAGACTCAATCTTATTTGTTGGAAAAAAATCTCCAAGCCTAAAGAATTTTAATTGCCTGAATATTAAAAATCTGAGAGCATTTAATATCTCACTTCTTAACAAATAGATATAAAAGTTTGTAAACCCACATGATTCTTCTCTAGTGGGGGTATTTTTTTTAAAAATGTATAGGTAACTGCCATTTTCTAATTTTTAAATTAAAAAATAGATTGTAAATCTTACTTAATTGCAAAATTTTCCTCATAAAAATGGGATGCCCGTAACCTTTTTCGCACATAGACTATATCAACGAGACTTTACCTCATAAAAGCACTTATTACAAGCTTAAACAAAGTCCCAACTCTCCTAACACTGTGAAATCAAATAACTAAATTAAATTCCAAATTTAATGATTACATATTTAAAATCAATTTAATTACCTACTAAAATACTCTCAATTTACTAAAATCAATTGAATTCTCACATCTCAAATAATTAATTCTAGGTTACCCAACTAATCAAAAGTTGTCGCAAGTTGTTCCTCCCCAACACTTTTATTTTTGTGCTTACTCCTGTTTAATTGTGAAAATAGCAAAATTAAATTATTCATTAAAATATTTAAAGTTGACTAAAATCAATTTACATAAATTTTATGCTATCAATGTAAACTATTAGTTAATTTAGATTTATTAAATTAACTTGGCTAATTGTTAAATCATATTCAATCATAATTTAATTATAAATATAGATATATAATTTGACATTTAACTTAAAAAATATAAAATTTTCACAAGACATTTAATTAATTTTCTTAAATTAAATTGTTTCATTATCTCATAGTTTAACTAGATGTAATATTCATAAAATTATCAATATATATGCAATATTTTATTTTACAAATTAAAAGAAATCTTAAATTTTGTAATCATCAAGTTAATTATTTTAATTTAACTATTACATTTAAATCATCCTTCAATCATATATATGAATTAGTATATAATTGTATAAAGTTATAATTAGCAAAGAATTTATCCCAATATATTTAATCCATTCACTATTAATTTAAATAGTTTGTTAAATAAAAATTCATTTATATAAATATAATATATATATATATATCAATTTTTTTATTTACCTGCATCCCTAATCCACAATCGGCCGAGCTGAGCTTCCCCCTTCTCATTCAAGTTAAAGCCCAGGCCACCAAACTACAGACTAGATCGCATGAAAGGAATTCCCTTAGCCTCGACTTCCTTCACTGCTCCTCCCTACGCATGCGTCAATCCTTTCAACCTAGCGACGAGCCACGCCAACCCTCGCTCCAACTCTCGCACACTTAATGTCGCAAGGTGCCTCCCTCTCACACTCACAACGAAACCGATAGCAGGAGAATGAGAGAAATGAGGGAGGAATGAAGTTGAATATCCAATTAAGTGATTTAATTTCCCCTAAGTCACTGCATGTCGTGCTAAGTGCAACTCAACAGTGCCGCTACAATGACAATAATGAGGATTAAGGGTTTAATTAAGGTTTTTTTTTGTTTTATATATATATATATATATATTATTGATTAAATTACTTCTTAATATTTGGCATTACATGAAACCAACTAGCTGTTTTCAGAATAAATATAACAGGAACTACTAAGCCGAAACAAATATCTGAAACGCAAGTAATATATGGCCATGACCATGTACTGCTAGTCCAGTCAATGAAAACTATAGAATATATGCATCTCGATGAAAACCCTACACTGCATGCATCTAGATGAACACTATAGACTACATACATCTGAGGAAAGACTGTGGTGCTAGAAAACAACTTGTAATGTTTTGGGCTCTTACATGAAGGGAACAAAAGCAGCATCAAAATGAGTGTGCAGCATTAACTTCAGGCTAGATAGGTAAGTTGTAGCTCGATGTGTAAATTGTTATAAGCTCTCAAAAGTATTAAACACACCTAAACCAAATATCAACACTAGTTTCCACTTACAGAAATAAATGAAGAAAAAGAATGTATGTTAGACCAACCAGATAAACAGTTTGTTCCATACAACATGATTGCAACATTATATTTCCTTTCCAAGATTGGAAAAGAAAAGATTAGAGAAGTTTCTTTCATCATGGACAAACAACCAAATAAAAAAATAACAAACTTAATTTGCAAAGCATGCCTCAAAATTCTAAAATGTTTATGAATCAGAAGGTTGATCTTCCAAACAAGATACTATGTTTTTCAAAGAGGTAAACAGCTAACATAGTAAGTCTTTTTTTTTCCTTCTACCAGGTATCAAAAATTACCATCTTATTATATATTCCCGCTTTACATACTTTAATATTAATCTTCAATAGTCCTTGCAGCATTTTATGTAATGTACAGTTTAATGGACTTATTCCCTTCTCTTTCCTCTAGTTTTAGAGTAGAAATAGACTTACAATGTTTTCAGTCACTAAAACTACATGGAAAAAATTACAAAACATTTCATCTCAAATACCTTGTTCCCAACAGCAAGGTGAGTTCCATCAGGTTTGTATGTAATATTGATGTTTTCTCCACTGAGTTCAACCTGTTGAGAGCATTTTCCGCCTAGAGAATCAGAAATTAGTTAAAAAATAAAACTATTAAAAGATAAAATAGTAACTGGTGCTTTCGTAGACAAAATCACAAGTATTTTGCATTAAGCAAAAATAAAGGAAAAAATAAAGAGCTTTAGATGGATAAGAGTGAGAAAAAAGAGCAAAACCTTTATTCATTGTCAGTCCAAGTAAATATGGCACCAACTAGGTCTGGTAGGTACGACAGGAGGAAAAAACACATGCAAACATTATGCCTAAGTACATAAGTTCAAATCATTGCCTTGGCAATGATTTGAAACTTTTTTAACAGACACAAACAGAAGCCCACTAATGCATATGAAAACAAAATTACATCAAACAAATAATTACACAGGGACATCAAACATAAGTGGCGTTTTCCAATTCTTAGTTTAAGAGACGTAATACTTCTGATAAGGTTATCCAACAGCCTGTTAAAGAAGTGACAGTTCCCATGTGAAATTGGTTGTGTAGGAAGTGAATAGATTTGAAGAGGTCCAGAGGATAGCATTCATTATTAGGTTATTTTGTGTAACTTAAAAACATATTTTTCTAACTCACAAGTTACAAAAGCCTTGAATATAGCTTCTCAAACTCAAGCTCCTTCCCAATTCCATAACCAAGCAAACAAACTAGAGTTTCCCCACACCCTTTTAACGAGAAGCAAATGAAACCAAGGTCGAGAAACTAACATTCACTTACAAATTAGTAAAAGAAACCAAAGTGAAATAACTAATCACAGATATTGTTTGACTTATGCAATTAGTAGATTCAAATGTATCACCAAACAATTATGTAATTTCAGATACATTATCATGGACATCGACTCATAGTTCTTGAAACCATACAAAGTAAATCTATTGGTATGCAATGGAATAACAACTGCCATCATCTATTTTAACAAAGAGAATCCATCTCGTTCAGTTCATAAACTTAATGAACTCCTAAATTTGTATCAAGATTAAGAATATTTGGGTCCTTCAAACTTATAGTAGCCATGATTCAACTGATCATTTCAATAACATAAAACATCATGTGACTTCCACCTCAACATGTTACTAAAACATTTCCACCCAAATATCCATAATCACATGTTAAGAAAAAAAAAAAGTGAAAGGAGAGAATGAGAGGGATGGAGTGGCATTTGTAACTGCTAGCAAACCCCAGCCCCATCCCAACCACGATGGAGTGGGTGTGAAGAGTGTGTAGAAAAAGAATTTGAGGATGAAAGAATGAACGGAGGAAGCCAGTCCAAACCGACATAGTTGGGTAGATGGTGGGAGTTTAGAGAGATGATGGGATAATGGAAGGAGACAAAAAAAATGGAAAGTAAAACAGACAGCCATATGGATTAGGGCAACTCACGATTGTTTGGAAGTTTTTTTTTTAGCTAGAAAGGAAGAGAGAAGAGGTTATAAAGGGAGACAAACAAACAGGTGGGATGAGTAAAAAATATACAAGAAAAAAAAAAGAGGCACATAGGAAGAGAGTATTAGAAAGAAGAGAAATGGATATGAGGTCGCCAACTACAATTCTAGCCTTAACCAACCACATTTGATTTGGTGTGTGGGTTGAAAAGATTTTAGTGTGTGAGGAAGAGACAGTTATGGGAAAACAATAAAAAAAAGAAAGCAGGAATATAGGTGGTTGCAAACATCACAAACCTCAATATACCATACTTGGGCTAGTGTAGGGAGCCTTTTTTCAAATGAAAAAAATGGAGAAGAAAAAGGATAGGGAAGACCACGAAAGAATAAGAGGACAAAAAGGGTAGTTCTGCCCCAAAAAAATAAAACATGGTCAGGTGCATGCAAGGTCCAAAATAAAAGGAAGAAAAAAAGAAAAAAGAATAGAAACAAATGATAAGGGAGTAAAAAATAGTAAAAGAGATGAATGGGAGTAATTAATGTTTACACCCAACCCAAATGCACCCATGATTATATAGGTGTGGTGAGTTATTTATAAAGGAATAGAGAGAAGAGAGAAAAATATTAGGTAAGAGAAGGATTTAAGAATCGATGACAATGATCCCCAACCCAATCTACAGTTAATCAGTGTGATGGGACTTCTAGGGAAAAACAATAAGGACGGAGAGATGAATATAGAGAATAGTTTAGGTGGGTATGAGTTGTTCAAATCGAGGAGAAGGAATAGAAATAATGGAAGAGAATGGGAAAGATGAATTCCAGCTGGCGAGTAGCCCAAACCAATGATTAGGTGGCATAGGAGTTCATTTAAGACGGGTAAAGAGAAAAGAGGAAGGGGGAGAAGGTGGCAGAATACGAGGGTATTCTAGTTGTTGGCCTATCTTGATGCTAGAAATGATGACAGAGACCAATAAGCATGTTTTAAATTTTAGCAACAAGTTAGGTTTTTCAAACTCATAGAATGAAGCTTATAGAGCAAATGTATAAATGACCTAACATTATGAACTTATATTCACCACTGAACTAACTATAACCACGCATATAGAACCAATAAAACCAGGTTAAACTGTTACATTAGTGGGCTCATACTTGAAATTTTATAAGGCATGCATACATCGTAACTTAAAACGAAAACAAAAAAGGCATAATAGTGCTTGAAGCATTATCATAGTGCATGGTACTAAGACAACCCAAGCACAACCTATCAACAAAGAGCAAGTACAGCAACGTAGTTCACTTACTGCGAGCATCCCAAAGACGAACAGTTTTATCGCCTGCTGCAGTTGCAAGTAAGTCAGTATGCTTAGGGTCCCAACAAAGTTGATCAACGCTATCTGTGTGTCCTTTCAGTTCAATATCTTTCACTTTCCCCTACAATAAACTTGAGACAAGTTACACAACATTTTCATTGCGTTCAATTTCTATATAATAGTCCCTAATCATCAACAAAAAAATAATTGCAAAATTTTAGTTGTTTACCATTTAAACTTGCCTCCACAATAACAACAACAAATCTATAATTTTAAAAAAAACTTCAAATAAATGGAAAAGTTCAACCAAAATGCTTTAGCTTCAAAAAACCTCATTATCTTATTGCTGCTATTGTAAGGAGTAAAGCATTATCCAAGGTAATTCAAAAAGAACAATACAAGAGAAATGAAAACTCCTTTTTCAACTTACTAAATGGTAGTGATATTATGACAGCATTCTAACTGGCAATTCCTCAAGTTTCACCATTTCCACCTATGGTTCAGAAATGTGTCACTTGACACACTTCATGAACTCTTCCATCCAAAAACTAGGTTTAATTATATAGAAATAATAATAATAAGGAAATTCGAATATAGCATAAAAAAATACTGGTACAAACATAAATAGAAATACTTATATATTCTTATAAAATCATAATTAAACAGAGAACGATCAAAACGGGAGGGGAGAAATTACATGGCCGTGAGCATCGATATTCCAAACACGTGCAGTGTGATCTACGGAGCCCGAGGCTAGTTTGGTGCCGGAGCAGTTCCACGCCACAGAATGCACCTTTCACATCAAACAAGGAAAACTCAAATCAACCTCCTATTAGAAAAACTGAGGAGATGGAAGACTGTTTATAACATTAATGTTTTCCTCAGAAAAAACGATGGACCAGGCGATTATTAACATGGCGGCCAACGAAAAAGCTAACCCTAGATTACCGAGTCATCTCGCAACAAGGAAAGAGGGAGGCGACAGGGGTTTAGGGCCACTCCTTACCTTCTTCTTGTGACCCTGGAACTCTCTTATACCAAGGTTTTTGAAACTAACGGGCGTCTCCTCCATGGGCGAGAGCTTGACTATAGTGAAGAAAATTTCTACTATTCGTCAGGTTTCAAATATATATTGTCGGATTTACATGGACAGCACTTCCACTTTTGACCTCAACCGTGTTCGCGTTTAATAAGTTCTTGTTTGATATATTCATATTTCACTATATTTTAATCTTTAAATTTGAGGGAATTTATATATATGCCACTCAAAATATTCTAATTTATCTATATAACATTTTAAACTCTAGTATTACATACATATCACTCAAAAAATTCCTAATACATCATATAGATATACCACTTTAGCTATTCTCCTTTAATTTCAATGATCTCAACCGTCACTATCTGGCACGATCTATCATTATTGTCATCTTCCCATTAAACGCAATTAGTGTCAAAAAAATTATACACAACTTAAGAATTTGGTTGCTGACCCAAATAAATTTCAGATCGGGTTTGGGTTGACCCGCTAACCCGGAATTGGCCCGATTATGTCCGTTAACTAAGATTTGACTCATTTTTTATCCACAAACTTCAAAATTGATCTAATTTTTTACTTATGAATCCTAATTTGACTCGATTTTGATCCGATTTTGACCTAATATATGTATAAATAGATCGTTTGATTCGACATTAATTGAAGGTGAGTGGTGAATTTTTTTGACCCGCTTAATAAACGTTGATTCAGTCAGCTTTTCAGAATTAATTTCAAACCAAATTCCTTTTCTGCTCTTTCAATATTATCAAAGAACTCGCCCTTCACTTATCTTCACCACCTCACAAAACAAAGACATGCAATTAACTCTCACCAGTCTCCCCGCAACCCTGATTAATCCCAACACTATAGTCTTTATTGTCGATATGAGCATTCTTGTTTGGCTTGGTTTGGGTTTCCAACCAATAAACCTGCTATTTTGAAAACCAAACCACCAAATTAAAACCATATATAAACCAAATAAACCGAATTAGAGTTCGGTTTATTCGATTTGGTTTTCCCTAAACCGAATTATAGAGACAAATTAAAAAAAAAAGAATTAGCTTCCCAAAATTACTCGCTAGCTACAATAATGACCCATTACATTCTTCTTTTCATTTTTCATCAAAGTGATAGAAGATATTATAAAAGTAACAGGTAAATGCTTCCCAAAATTTTGACGGTTTCTTAAATAAAAATTATGTCTAAATAAAAAGATAAATTCAAACTAAACAATCATTTAAATAATATTTTTGCCTCTCTCTCTCTTTAGTAGGGTATTTGACCTAATCCTCCCACAGATCTTGTAAAATATAAAAGAAGAAAGTAACGCTCTTGGAGGACAAAGTAGATACCCAAGACTTCACCGCCTTGTTCATTGTTTCCTTCTGCCAGAGGCATTGAAATGGCTTATTTCTCCAATATGGGAGAGGAAAATGGCAATGTCTGACATGAAACAAAGAAGAGTCTGCAATTTGTCTCAAGTAAACGAACTTTAGTTTGTTTTAGAAAACCATCAACGCACAGAAGGGAAGGACTTACGAGACCAAACGAAGGGTTGAAGAATTCTTTGAATGATCGATCTCATGTGGGACTATGTGTTGTCAGATAAGGATGGAAGGAGTTCTTATTTGTCTGTTTTAGATGAATAAATAAATAAATAAGGCTCGACCGCTCGAAGTCGAAGTCGAAGTCGAAGGCCCGCCCTATAACCGAAATAATCGGTTTTACCGTAAAACCAAAAATTATTAACTTAAAATCGAACCAAAAACCATAAAACCGCATTAACCCATAATTTCAACCAAAAACCAAATAATGAATATAAAAACCGAACCAAACCGACCAATTAACATCGGTTCGATTCGATTTTCGGTTTGAACCGCCTAATGCATACCAATGCATATGCCGCCAAAACCACCTCACCATGCATTGTATAAATAATCAACCTTCTAATTTTGGCAGCGACCATCGTCCTTTGCAATCATTCCACACCCCCATGAATATGGACTTCTACGAAGACAGTCTCTCATCCTTCACTACTCTCAATGATAATAGCTTTCCCATCTTCTCATTGGTAGATGAAGAAAGCTATGGCAAAGAAGTTGAAGGGGGAAACGGTGTACTGATTGGTGATGTTTGCTCGAGATCAAGCGATTTTACTATTGATTTATATCTTAGCAAAGTTAGTTGGTCATAATTGGTACAGGATGAGGGCAATGAAAATCAGTACACCAAAGTTTTAAATCTTAGCAAAGTTAGTTGGTCATAATTGGAAGAGATCCCACTAGACAAGGCACTTCTTCATTGCCCCTTGAAATTTTTACCATCTAGATGAAGTTTTTGTTAATAGCTCTTTTGTCGTAGTCGTGTGTTTAGCAAAGTTTTAAATATGTATGTATGTATATATATACTATAGTTTTAATAAAATTCTACACATCTTTTACAATCCTCCTCTAAAAAAATAATTATTGAATTAAAATATATTCATAAGTGACAATAAAATTGTACTAATAAGTACAAATCAAGCTAAATTTCTTTAAAAAAATGAAGAGTTAGAGATAATAGTTGGTGCAAAATAAAAGATTGTGAAAAAAAACTAACTTTTCACTGAAGAAATAATATTTTGTAGTACATTATAAGTGCAGTCATCATACAAGAGGTTGATTGTAAATGCAAATATAGAAAAAAAAATGATGTGCATCATCACTATCATTTATTTATAAAAGTAATATTCATTTCATGAAAAAATTTTATTTTAAAATTTTTATTCTATCATTATAAAAAATTACCTTCATGATTCTCACTTAAAATTGAAAAGAATTTAACCTTTAATTATATTATATAAATATGTAAATAAATGTTAATTTTTATGAATATAAGATTTTTTTTTATTATAAGCAATTAAATAATAAATTGATCATTAAAATAATATTATGAAATCAGTTTTTTCTATATAGGCATGACTAAATTCAACATATTTGAAACATTCATGGATGTTTCTCCCCTCTATCTCCACTCTCTCGTATGATAGAAATAATAAATAAAATTTTGGATGCTTTATAATTAATAATCTCTTCAATTAACTAGGTAGCAATATCTTAATCATTCAAATCATGAAAAATTTGGATATTCATTTATCTCCCATGAAATTATATAGTAATGCAAATTTTTTAAGCAATGATTAATATTAAAAACTCATGTCAATAAATGGAGTATTAATGTTCTGTGGTGGCAATGAGGTGAGACTTGGTGGCATCCTCCTTGATAGAGACTTTAGTCTATTATTTATCTAAATAATATTATGTCTCTTTTATATCATTGTTATTCTTTGAATAACAATTTCTCTTGCACTGTCATTTTTAAGTTATCATTAATAATCCACTCAACATTATTCATTAGTTGACATTTATTTTTTTTTAAAAAGTGTTAATGGCCTTTTGGTCTCTTTAAAATATTTATTAATGTGATTAGTAGTGTATCCAAAGTCAACCATCATGGCTCTTAATTCTTCATAAATTTAAGGACTTGTTAGCTCTCTCATGTTAATGTTTTAATGAATTTCAAACTCTCTTTAAGAAATTACTTTAAAAAAAAATTTATCTTCTTATAATATATTTAATAATTGCTTTTGACCTTTTATAATTTCTTATGATTTTCCTTCCCTTCAATTTTATAAGGAGTTTTGGACTTGGTGGTCTTGACTTCTTGACAGGTAATTCCATAAGCAAAAAAGTACACTCAATGAATAGATCGATACTTATTCTTTTAATACTTGTTAGGTTTGTTAATTTAAGTAATTAAATAAATTTGAATAAAAATTTAAAAATTTATTTATAAAATGAATAAGTTTGAACTTTATCCAGCTTGTTAATTTATAATTGTAAATATGCTCATTTACTATTTAAAAAGCAGTTTAGTAAAATAAAATAACATGTTGATTTGATCAAACTTAATTTTATTTGATGACTTATTATATATTGTTGCATTAATTTTTCTACATTTTATAAGCTCCATATATATATATATATATATATATATATATATATATATATATATATATATATATATATATAATAGCAAGATAGGTAAATTTAAATCATTTTTATATTGATAAACATCACCAAATAATTTCAATAAACCTGATAAATTATGTCAATTATAAATAAACTCTTTAATTCCAACTATGTTAAATAATTAAGCAATGTGTTTAAATATTTTCAAAAAGCACATAATTGATAGGGCATATTTAAAGCTCAATTTTTAGCTTAAACTCAATTTAAATCCTAATAAGTAAGCTTAAATAAAACTTTAAAACTCAAATTATGTTTAAGCAAAGCTTGAACAATGCATTACATGGCTCAATTACAGCCCTATGGTGAGTGTCTACAATCTTAAAAAAGCTCTTATGATGATTAACTTGATTTTTCATTTTGGGTTTAGGGTAGTCATCTTAGTTATATTAATTTTTTTAACTTATTATTTTTGCTTCCTTCATTGTTGTGTTTAAGAAATTACACTTTATTTTTGTACCATGAAAGTAATGTTGTGTTACTTACAAAAGCTTTTTAATTTAGGAGGACAAGGTTCCTTAAAAAGTTTGTGATATGATGTAAAATAAGAAAGTTGTGTAAGAAATTTAAATTTTTTTCATAATCGAAATTTAATTATTTTATGTAGTAAAATTTTGAGGAGTTGATCATAAAGATCCAAATATATAAGAAAAAAAAGTATACAATTCATCATTATTACTCATTTATGAAAATGATACAATCATTATCAATTTAAATAAAAACTTTATTTTGAAAATTATTATGTCACCACCATTATCATGGAAAAAGCTAATTATTGTATTGAAAATTTAAAAAGAATTGAAAAAATATGAAAAAAAATATTATTTTTAAAAGAATCACATTTCTCTTAGGAAAGAACTAATTGTTAGTATATTTAATTAAGAGTGGAGCAATCAAGAAAAAATAATAATCAACATCTAAGCAATATTAAAAGAACCACTCTTCTTTTATATTATCATTCTTATTTACTAATAATATCTTTCATTTGTCATATTATTGTTGTCATGAGCAGCCCGTTTTACACTCTTCATCATATGCTATAGAATTTCATTATATTGCCAAAAAGTACAAATTTGAGAATGTGACATAAGGCCAATAAATTATCCTTTGACACCTATTTATAAGTTTAGCCTAAGTTAAAGTGATATAGGAATAGCTATAGTTGAGCAATACTAGTAAATTTATATTGTAATACTTAATATATGAATATACTTAGCCATATTATTGTTTTCCAAACAAATTGAGACTTAAGATGGATTCCAAGTAACTGAGTTTAAGTCATTAATAATCTCACTTTGAGTTGGTTAGCAACTTTGGTTGTTGGAATGGAGCCAACTTTAGATCTCAATATGAAACTATTACATGCATTTATTCATGTATGATAATGCTCTTAATAATATATCTATTTGTTTCATGTTTTAAGAAACTATTAATTGATTCATTCATTCATAAAATAAAATATTTTATTAGCATTATTGTTCACTTAATAAAAATAATCTTCATGACATGTTGTTATTCAAATAAAGCATATGTTTGATTCATTCTATTTACATAAGTTAAAAACTTCTTCTCGCTAATTACTCGTGCTTAAAACATATATACATATAAAGGTGGAACAATACCTTTAAATGAAAATTTTATTTATTTATTATAATAAGAATAATAAAAGCATATATGCCTATCAATTCTATTCCAAAATTTCTTTTCAAAATAAAAAGTATTTTTTAATATAATAATAGTATATTACTCATTAATTTTTTTGTCTTGATCACACTATTAATATTTATTTAAAATCATTTTAGATTATTTATTTAAAAGGTGGTTTGTGATTTTACCAATATAAGATCAAAATTTATATATTTACCATCATTTTTTTTAATTCTAAAATTACACTAAATTCTAAATAATATATTATTTTATGAATTTATAATAAATATACATGCATGCAGAGGTAAATAAAGAGACATAAGAATACCAAGAGTGATTTTAAATATTAACCCTTTGATAAATTTATCATAACTCATAATTTTGATTTGAAAAGGTGATCTATATTATTATATGAAATATAGCATATGATTATATTGATATATGATTGTAGTTTTAAATTAAAAAAAAATAATTCTAATTATCCATTATTTTTATCAACATTAAATCCTTATAATTAATTTTAAGGTTTGAATGAATTTCTAAGAGTTATAATTTAAAGCATAAAATTATTTTTATGGATTTGATATAAATAGACCATGGATATATGAAGTATACAAGAGAGGTGAAAATACTAAGAATTAATAACATTTTAAAAATAAAACTTTAAATAATTTTATCATAACTCATCATTTAAACTTATCTTATATCTAAAAATCTTCATGAAGTTTACATTTATAATGTGAGCATTTTTTTTTGAGATAATGTAACTATTTGAGCATAAAAACTCCTAAAATTTTTCTAAGTAAAAATTTCTTTAATAATTCTATTTTTCATAATTTCTATCAATTTTTTAAGTAGATCCTTATATTTTTCATCTTTAAAAATAATAAAATAGAGGACTACAACTTGATGGTGGAAAAATAAAAATCATTCCTCAAGATATTTATTAATTCAAACACATACTTCTGAGTTATTGTCAAATATTGAGTCAAGCTCTACTTGTTTTCATACTACATGTTGATTACTATACATAATAACTTATACTTGATCATGATTTGATTATTACAATTGTTTTTTTATATTTGATCATTCAATTTGATATTATGATTCATGATGACAAAATGAGATAATTAAATACCCATATTCATTTAGGTTTATTAGTCATCACAAGAGCCCAAATCTAGTTCAACAAGTTGTTGGTCATAAGCTTTCAATTATGCTCACTCATTGCACAACTAGATAAATTGAATTTACTTATGAACTCTTCTTATACTTTTGTCATGTGGTCTATTTTATATAATTATCCAAGGCCCTTATTTCTAAATAATATGTCATTTGTCGATTTATAAATAAGAGATCTTGTAATTTTGATTAAACCTTTATTCAATTGACAACTCTATAAAATCCATCATTATACTCTTTATTAGATTATTCTCAAAATCTGACTGTTTCTTTATGCTCTTTAGGATCATTTTAAGTCTACATTAAGATCACAATGTCTTTTTTTGGATAACATTGGATCCAACAATGTTAAAGGTGAAATAGGCTTAAAACTTTGAAGACTAAGTTCATGAAGCATCCTAAGGAAAAGAAAAGGTCTTTGTAAAGTAAATACTTTAATGACTACACCTCTGTGGTGTTTTTTTATGAATGTGCATGGGGGACACCACGCAGATCTAAGGGGATACTTATTGAAGTGATCGGGTATGACATTGAGATGTAATATACTATTTGAAAAGATTGGGATATGACACTTCAATGGACCTAATTGTCTAACAAGGACTCCTAAGATATGATGAGTCTTCGAATTTACTAGAGATTTTTCTCCTACTTTACATGGATGAATAAAATAGGATTTATATTAAACAGGATTATAAAGATCCCTATTGGGACAAGCTCCCATAGTTAATTATATTCTAAGAAAGGTGAATTCCTTAGGAATACTCTCAATTAAAGTAGACAATTATTATCTCCAAAGATTTTAAGGTTAAGACTATCAATAAATTGGCTATATTGGAAAATCAAATGGGAAAGATCAAATGGAGAGACTTATTTTGGAAGCTAAAGGAGATAAGTAGGGAATGCTCATGATACTAGGAAACTAGTGAGCATTCCAATCTACCTTATAATTAGGCTTTATATTTTTGAAAGTGAGGAGAATCATTTTTGTTAGAATTGAATTTTCATTAGATTTCTAGGGTTTATAATCCATTAACATAAGGTTGTGAAGAAGCCTAAGAGGTGAAGATTTATGCTTATAGCCCAAAGAAAATAGCAATCTCATATCCTAAATCTAGGATGCTTTAGAAAAAACTAAAGCATGACCTAAATCTAAGTGAAGATGGGTATAAGGCTCACCTCCATAAGAGAGGATAAACCACCCGACTGCTAAACTTATATCCGCCTAGAGTGGCAGCCAATTAACTCCTCCTACGTTTTAAATCCATGTGGTAAAGTTTTATGAAATTATAAGATAGTTGGGCTATTATTAATTTAGAAAGAGACTAAAGTCCTTAAACCCACTCCCTAAGAGGCTAGAGTATGAGTGGTATGAATAATGACTTAATCTAATTACATCTGTAAAATAAGTGTTAGCTAAACACACACAAAATCCCAAGCAATTATATATATATAATTTGGACTTAGCACCCTACACATGGGTAACAAAGTCCACGTGTCCTAACTTGGATTATGCTTAGGGGTTTAGGCAACATACAAAGAGAGCACTTACATTTATTTTCAAGCACCCCCTTAAGCACATTCCCATGCAAAAAGTATAATTAGGCTAATATCGGCCTAACATCTAGTCTATAAAATATACACCATAACATCTAATTTTAAATATTATATCACAAAATGAAACATACATCATACCATGCACCACCCTAACATAAGGCTAAAAGTGATAACTTAGTTTTAATATGTGTATTAAGGCTTGTGAGGTATGTCCTAACTAGGCATTAAGGTTATGATTTTTTAAATGTGAAAGGATGTTTAATCATAAGAGGTTGATTTCACTTCAAGTGGTTCAAATGATTTGAGGATTTTAGTTTGTGTTTTCTTTTTATTTTATATGATTACACTTAGCAACTAAGTGTTGTAAAGAGAAGAAAAGGGATTGCCCTCTTTCATCTTTACCTTAAATCACTTTCTAAAGCTCATTAATTTGATTTAGTTCTTTTTAGCGAATGGTTTATTACACATTTTAGATTAATCATATGTTTAGGTTCACTTTAAATAATTCTATTCAATATAAAAGGCATCTTAAGATTAATTTGATTGAATTACTATTACATGACATATGTGAAATCATTCCTTTTCATCATATGTAATATGCATATGATTAAGTCCTAAGTACAGCTACACATATAATATGTTTCAACACACTTGAATGATGGATGTAAGTATGTATATTTAAAGTTTATACTTTCTTATTTGATTGAATTATTTTATCATATTAATTTAAAGCCCTATCTAAATTCTTATACAAAAATACATAGGGATGAAATTAAATAGGTACATGTCATTATTAATTAGGGAAGTGAGATAATCAAATGACGTCCTTGGGGCTAACCAAAGCCTTGTATTCTCGAGATATCTAGACTATATACCATTTGCATTCAAACCATATGTAAATTTGCATACATGAACATAAGAAAGAGAGCTCCAAATCACATGATCAATTAATTTGAAAATACATGTATCTTTGATAAAAGAAAAGGGGTTCAAATTTCATAATTAAATACACACACATGTATAAGAGACAAAAGCTAGTACATGCCATTATTAACTAGGAAAGTGAGAAAATCAAATAACCTCCTTGGGGCTACTTAAAGCCTTGTATTTTTGGGATGTCCTTACTAAATAGTTGCTTTCTCAAATACATATGGATGTATACATAATTAGGAGAATGAAAACCATGCAAAAAAAATATTTAATTTAATTGAATCATTTATGTATATAAATGAAAGCTTTATCTAAATTCTAGTATTAAAACGCATAAGAAATCAAATGAAGTACGTGCCGTTGTTAAACTAGGGAAGTGGGGTAATCAAATGATCTCATTGGGGCTAGCTGAAGCCTCATATTCCTGAGATGTCTAGGCTATATATCCATTAACATTCATACTTACATAAATCAATTCATGAATAAAAGGAAGGACGCTTCACTTCATACACTTAAGCTATAATCACATACATCTCATATGTACTTTTAACTAACATTTATAGCATATGTAATCATTTATTTATAAGCTTTGGAAATACATTTGGATTTAATAGTGATAATAGCCACACATATATATTAAATTAAATCAGCACATGCAAGCTTGACATAAAGGAAACCATTTGATTTAATTAATTTTGCAAAAAATGAATGCATGAATCAAATGGCATACAACATTTAATATGATTAGAGAGGAATAAATAAACATAAACATATGATTTCTTTCAATCGAATTAATTCTTAAGGACAATCATATCAAATAAAATCATTTAAAGCAAACCAAAGCTTTTAATGTCATTTTTAATTTCATGTTTAATTTAATTTAAGGAATGTGAGAAGAAGTTTGCTAATCCTAATTCCATCCCATGCTTGTAAGTTAATTTGATTTAATGAGAGGTAACTAGATTGATTTTATGGATTAATTAAGTTAAGATATGAATTAAATCAATTAATTAACCCTTACCTATATTACCTTAAAGTAATTAATTAAATAATTATGAGCCAATATGATATGCAAATGAATTGAAAAATAAATTAGCAATTTTCCTAAGAAATGAAAGGGCCTAATGCAATTGGCTCACAATTAATAATTAATTAAGCTTAAAAAACTTAATTAAGTATATTTATGATTTTCCCACACATGTGAGCTAACCATAATTTCTTTAAATGTCTTTTGGCTGTTGAACACCTAAAGATTTATCCCTCAATTAATTAAATAGGTTCATATGTGTTTTAAATTTTAATTAAACTAATTAAGTAACTAATTAATCAATTAATTTTTAATTAATTTCTTCTTAAAAAAGTAAAGGAAATTTAGGAAAAAGATCAGGATAGAGGCCCCAATCCAATTTCCTAAGTCTACTCATTGTTAAATAGTGATAAATGTCCTAATTAATTGATTAAATTATTGTTCACATACTTAATTAACACTTAATTAAGTTAAAAAGGTAATTACAGCTTAATCAATCAATTTTCTCAATTAATTAACCAATAAAACCCAAGAAAAATAGGGGAGATAGAGGTCGTCCCCTTAAACAATTACAAAAAGTTTGAGGTTAATTAGTTAATTAATTAAGAAGTGATTAGAATAATTAATTTTTAATTAATCCCTAATTAAGCTCTGATTACTATTCAAAATTAATTAAGAATAATTATAATGGATTTCTTTATGAAATATCTTTAAAATGAGCTTTTATTTATATTTTTTAGATTTTTGTACAATTTATTATGATTTTTTGAAGTTTTAGCCTTAAAAATAAATTATTTAGCCATAATTAAGCCTAATTTCATTGACGTCATGTGGCGTGCTTTCCACATGGCACTGCAGGATTGGCTATTTAAGTTGCCACATCTACGGCTTAGTCGATTGAGACACGACGATCTTATGATGGATCTAACTTTCAATCGATGGATCTAATGTGATCTAATCATGCCCATCCATTCCGATCACACCGAACGGATGACGCATGGTCTATTAGCTCACGAGCAATGAAAGACAGAGGCCGTCTGTCATTGCTCATTCGATCCGAGCTCACTCGAGCTTTGATTGGCTCCAAATGGAACCCACACCATCGCGTGAGGGATCTAAGAAGATCCAATGGCTAAGATCGGCTCACATGCACATTTTCTTCATAAAATACCAACACATTTTAAGCCTGGAGCTAAGACTGGCAGCTCGCACACTTGAGGAAGCTTCTCCTGGTTGAGACGAAGCCCTGTTGAATAGCAATTGGGTTGATTCCTAGTGGTTTGCATGGGAGGCCAAGAATCATGCTTTGGACACTCGACTCCAATCAAACTCCGACCTCCTGGGTTTAGACCTTGGGAAAAATTCAGGTAGTTTCGGGTGTAGGAATGAACAATTTGATTTTGATTGAGGAATGAGGAGTTGGGATCGAAGGATCAATGCCTTATTTCGAGTCCGCTCGGGAAAGAGGAAATCCATAGAGGGAAGCTTTAAAATTGCTCGAGAGCTCATAGGGGGATTCAAAAATGACTTAGGAAGCTTGGACAACTCGAATTGAAGTGCTTTCCCATGTGAATTGAGGGGGTATATCCCTCAATTTGCTGAGATGGACAGACGAGATCAATCCCATATTTTTGGCCAGCCAACCACTGTCAGGGCGCCGGAGTTGTCCCCATCAAGTCCACGTGGCTCATTTTGGTTGGAGGAAGGAGTGGCAAGGAGCTCAAGGTGAGATATGGCTGGATTGCTCCTTCCTTGATCCTTTGGTTCTTCAGTTTGTAAGGAAGGTGAGTTAACTCACCTCCCTTCAGTCCAAGCTAATACCCCATTTAGGGGGAGTAAGGGCTGCCAAATGATGGGAGAGTGGACTTTGCCAAAAAAAAAAAGGATAGAATCTTATGTAAAGAGGTTTAGCCAATGGGTAATAACCTTAGATTGAACTCATTTGAGTTTTGGGCTGATTTTGGGTTGACCCAAGATGGGTTTGGGTCGGGTTCGGTCAGGTTCCAAGTGGCTATGGGTTGGTTTCAAAGGGTTTAACAAATTGGGCTAGGTTAGGTTGGGTTGACCAATTAGTCAAATTGGGTCAAACCAAGGCTTGTGTTAAGTTTAAATGATGATTTGAAGTGTTTTGGTTCAAGTGATTTCTATCAATTTAGGCTAGGTTTGATTTTGGCTCATTTGGATTCATATAGGTCAAATGGGTCAATTTGGCCAATTTGACCAAATTGGTCAAATTGGCATGGGTTGGGCGTTGGTTTAAGTTCAATTGGTCAATTGGATAGGATTGTAGGCTTTGGTTTAAATCAATTTGGATTTTAGTCGATTTGACCATTTAGGTCAATTTGGGCTAAGTTGGTCAATTGGGTTCAATTATGGGTTTGGTCAAGTTCAATAATCAATTTGAAATGAACTTGAGCCATTGGTTACAATCAATTTAGTTTGGATCATGATTTGACACATTTTAGCATTTTAGGTCAATTTGGGTCAACATGGGTCAAATGACCAATTGGGTTTGGTTTGGCTCAATTGATGGACAAGTTATGTTTAATCATCAATTATGAGTTGGTGTGACTCAATTGTTTCAATTGATTTGGTGTATGATGAGTTTTGGCTAGTTTGAGTTTCATATAGGCTAAGAGTTGACTTGGTCAAATGACCAAGTTGACTTAGTTTGACCCAATTTAAAGCAATTGATCATTCTAGGGCGATCAATGATCATGGTGTGAGGTTTGGATAGGCTTGGTTCAATTCAATTTGGGTTGGATTAGAACTTGATTCATATGGGTTCTTTAGGCCACTTTGAGTTAAGTGGACCTAAATGGGTCAATTAACTTGGTTTTGGTTTGATTAAGATTTAGTTGAATTTATATATAAGTTTATGATTGAAATATAAATCCAACTCCAATCAATTTGGGCTATGATGGGTTTTGGTTCATTTGGAATTTTCAAGTCAAGAGGGCTAAGTTGGGCTGGACTTGGTGTTGACCTCACTTTTGGAGTGAGGATTCAATCTTCCCATCATAGGTCTAGGAATCTTCTAGACACTGAGAACTCCTTAATTATAGGATACTTCTAGTAGCTAAGTGAACACTTAACCTAAACCTAGAGACTTTAGAAGGGTTTTCCATAGGATTAGGTTAAGCTTTAAGACTAAGGATACATATCCTACCCTATGGCCTAACCCATGACTTGCAATCACCTAAGTCCAAATTAAATTAAATTAAATCAAATCAAAAGCACATAATCAATGCATAAATACAAATAAACTCAAAAATAAATTCAAATAAGGTTTAAAGTGGCAAATAGGTCATTTGACCAAGAATTGATCCATGTGGGCCCCATTAAGTCAAAAACCAGCAAACCAAAAATTGTCCAAATTAAATCACTTCGAAGGCTCAAAATAATCAAATGAATATGCTTAAACATAAATCTAAATAAATCTAAATCAAACAAGATCTTAAATGGATTAATTGGATCATTTAACCCATCAAGGTCAATTTGGATTAAAACAAATTCAAATCAAAATTAACAACACATCAAATGAAACTAATTACTCTAAATCACAATGATCACTTAATCAAACATGATTGGAGCTTAAACACATCTTGGTTGAGTTAAACCAAACATTTAACTCAATTGAACCCGATTTGACCCATTTGAACTCAAAATGGGTTAAATCCAAATCCAAGTCAAATTAACCCAAATAATTGATCAAAAACATTCTAAATAAACCACAAAATATAATTGAAACATAATATAAACACATAAATCAACTTAACCAATTTTGGCCAAACTTGGCCAAACTTGGGTCAAATTCAAAAATTAATCCAAATTAATCAATCAAAACCATCATAAATGACCACTTAAACATAATTGAAGCAAATCCAAAGCCAATGAGCTAAATCAGGTTGCTTGAACCCAACACAACTCCTTTGGGTCAACATGAGCTGACCCAATCCCAAGGGATTGGCTCTGGACCTTTGGCACATTGTCCCCTTTCATGAAGACCATTAGTGTAACATAGGTGTCTTTCTCGATTCAAGACGTGCCTCACTTCATGGCACAAACTTGGGCTTCTTGACGCCCAGCTCGCATCATTTCAATAACCGACTGGGAGCACCTCAATATGCAATTTTCAGGAATTCCTTATCCATTTTAGATAGCACCCGCTAAGAGAAAGAAAGGTTCAGGATAGCCAACAAGGGGTGTTTCTGCTTCAACATATCATTTTCAAAAAGAATAGAAAATTTCTCAATTTGTTGAAAGCCTTTGATGGTCAAGAATTCTCACTCTTTCTTAGATTCATGGATCAAATTTAAGCTCCTAGGGACCAGACCGTAGAGCAAAAAGCACTTCTAAAAAATGAAAAGCTCACCGTGCAGACAAAAAAGTGACGTATGGGGGCAAGACTTGATTGACAGCTATGAAACTTTTTCAACTTTCAATTTTAATGCTTCGAGCACATCTGGTCTTCAGTCCTCTTTGTGTATATTCTTAGGCAACTTAGCGTGAAACATCTGAGTAGCTAAAGGAAGGAAAATCAAAAGAGAAACCGTTAGTCAGGACGAGCGAGAGTAGTGAAAGAGAAGCAGTTTCATTCGATTTGTTGTGGATTGGATGATAGGTCATAACATTTAGCAAAAAATAAATCTTTCACCCAACCTGTGTTCTCTGAATCCTATTTTGGTCGAATCGTAAATGAATAAAAAAGAGTATTCTATTAGATTTTGACTCATTAGACATGTACCCCAAAGCTAGCGCCTTTGCCATTGGGAGGTGTTATTGGACTTTGTTTAATGATGCCTAGTGAAATTTCCCATTTTCAAATGATATCCATAGTGTTCACAAATATTCATTTTTGAACTAATTTTTTTTTTAAATTCCATCCGCGGTGGTGGTCGGGCCTTGGTTCAATATTGTCGATTCCACCTAGACAAGGCTGTGAAAAGGCTTCCGCAATGGGAAACCGGCCACTAGTCACGAAATGAACCCTGCAGACAGCTTAAGTAGTCGACCAAAAGGAAAGGTGCGGAGCAAAGTTTGAAAATACCGATACTCGAATTCTTCGGGAATGAAGGATATCAATACTAGACTAATAGAACAGTTGTTGTTGTTATTTTGGTCTGGTTTTGGTGCTTCACTCAGACCATAACCTGTTCATGTGCCTTCCACTGCAAACTCCATTCCGTCCTTCCTTTGCTTTTTCTGGCCGGAACGCAGTCTAGGATTATCGTGACAAAAACTTGGCTTTCCTTAGAGGGGCTATGGCAATTTCAAGTAGATATGCTACTCACTTATAAGATTTTGTCACCATTTCATTTTACCAAGTTCCATACTAGCCTAAACCTAAATAAAATAAAAAAATAAGATAAAATAAACATCTAAACTAAAACCTAAACCTAAAAATAAAATAAACTAAAAAATAAAAACAAATCCAAAGTAAAATAAATAAAAACCTAAACTCTAAACTCTAAAATTAACCTTAAACCCTAAAATTAATAAAAACCTAAACTAAACTAAAAAATAAAATAAACCTAAAAATAAAAAACCTAAATAAAATAAAAACTAAACCTTAAATAAAAATAAAATAAACCAAAAATAAAATAAAATAAAAACTAAATAAAAACCTAAACCAAAAAAATAAGCATAAAAAACCTAAAAACAAATAAAAAATAAAACATAAATCCTAAGCTTAAAAAACCTAAACCTAAAATAAAAATAAAATGAACCTAACCCTAAACTAAAATAAACTAAACCAAAATAAATAAAACCTAAACTTAATCGTAAAATAAACTAAACCTAAACCTAAACCTAAACTAAATAAAATAAAATAAACTAAAAATAAACCTAAACCTAAACTAAAAAATAAAACCTAAAAATAAACATAAAATAAAAACCTAAAACCTAAACCTAAACCTAAAAATAAATAAAAAAACCTAAACCTAAAAAATAAACTAAAATAAAAAACCTAAACTAAAATAAATAAACCTAAAATAAATAAACAAAACTAAATTAAAATAAACCTAAATAAATAAAATAAAATAAATAAAATAAAATAAAATAAAATAAACCTAACCCTTAGTTTACTTAATTAATATTTTTTTTAAAAAAATACCCTAACCCTAAACCCTAAACCATAAATTTTAAACCCTAACCCTAAAGACTTTAAACCCTAAATCTTAAACTCTAAAATTAATTATAAATCCTAAACCCTAAACTCTAAACCCTAAACCTAAAACCCTAAACCCTAAATCCTAAACCCTATAATCATAAACACTAAACCTTAAAATCCTAAACCCTAAATCCTAAATCCTAAACCCTAAACACTAAACCCTAACTTAACCCTAAACCTTAAACCTTAAACCCTAAACACTAAACCCTAAACCCTAAAAACCTAAAAACCTAAACTTAAACAAAATAAAACCTAAAAATAAAATAAATAAATAAATCTAAACATAAATAAAATAAAAAATAAGATAAAATAAAAACCTAAACCTAAAAATAAAATAAAATAAAAAATTCAAAACTAAATTAAAATAAAATAAATAAAAACCTAAACTAAACTAAAAAAATTAAAATATACCTAAAAAATAAAAAACCTAAATAAAATATAAACTAAACCTAAAATAAAAATAAAATAAACCTAAAATAAAATAAAATAGAAACTAAATAAAAGCCTAACCTAGAAAATAAACCTAAAATACCTAAAAATAAATAAAAAGATAAAACATAATCCCTAAACTTAAAAAAAAATCTAAACCTAAAATAAAAATAAAATAAACCTAAACTAAAATAAACTAAGATAAACTAAAGTAAAATAAATAGAACCTAAACCTAAAATAAACTAAAAATAATCCTAAACCTAAATTAAAGAATAAAACCTAAAAATAAATATAAAATGAAAACCTAAAACCTAAACTTAAAAAATAAAAGAAAAATAAAACTAAACTAAAATAAATAAACCTAAACCTAAAAAAAAACCTAAAAAAACTTGAACTAAAATAAATAAACTAAATTAAATAAAAATAAAAATAAATCTAAATAAAAATAAGAAATTAAAATAAATAAAAATAAATAAAAAATAAACTAAATAAACCTAAACTTACCGATTTACTTAATTAAAAATATAAAAAAATAAAAAAACCTTAACCCTAAACCCTAAAATTAACTATAAACCTTAAACCCTAAACTCTAAACTTATAACCCAAAACCCTAAACCCCAAACCCTAAACTCTAAAATCCTAAATCTTAAACCCTAAACTAAAATAATCTTAAATAGTAAACCCTAAACTAACCCTAAATCCTAAACCCTAAACCCTAAACCTTAAAAACCAAAAAACCTAAACCTAAACTAAATAAAACTTGAAAATAAAATTAATAAACAAACCTAAAGATAAATAAAATAAAAAATACGATAAAATAAAAATCTAAACTAAAATCTAAACCTAAACCTAAACCTAAAAATAAAATAAAATAAAAAAATAAAAACTAAACTCAAATAAAATAAATAAAAACCTAAACTAAACTTAAAAAATAAAATAAACCTAAAAAGAAAAACCTAAATAAAATAAAAACTAAACCTAAAATAAAAATAAAATAAACCTAAAATAAAATAAAATAAAAACTAAATAAAAACCTTAAAAAAACCTAAAAATAAATAAAAAATAAAACCTAAACCCTAAAATAAAAAAAAAACCTAAACCTAATATAGAAATAAAATAAACCTAAACCTAAACTAAAATAAATAAAACCTAAACCTTAACCTAAAATAAACTAAACCTAAACTAAATAAAATAAAATAAACTAAAAATAAACCTAAACCTAAACTAAAAAATAAAACTTAAAAATAACCCTAAAATAAAAACCTAAAACCTAAACCTAAAAAAATAAAATAATAACCTAAACCTAAACCTAAAATGAGAAAAATAAAACCTAAACTTTAAAAATAAAATAAAAATATAACTAAACTAAAAAAGAAAACTAAACCTAAATGTAAACATAAAATTAAACTAAAATTAATAACCTAAACTAAAATAAATAAACTAAACTAAATAAAAATAAAAATAAACCTAAATAAAAGCAAAAAATGAAATGAAAATAAAAATAAAAATTAACTAAATAAACTAAACAAACCTAAACTTACCGGTTTACTTAATTTGAAAAAATAAAAAATAATAAATAAATAATCCCTAACCCTAAACTCTAAACCCTAAACCTTAAACCCTAAACCCTAAATACTAAATTCTAAATCCTAAACCTTAAACCCTAAATCGTAAACCCTAAAACTAACCATAAACCCTAAACTAAAACCTTAAAATAAAATAAACAATATAAAAGAAAACTAAGCCTAAACTAAAATAACCCTACACCCTAAACCCTATACCTTAAACCTTAAACCCTCAGAACCTAAAAACCTAAACTAAATAAAACCTAAAAATAAAATCAATAAATAAACCTAAACCTAAATAAAATAAAAACCTAAACTGAAACCTAAACCTAAATCTAAAAATAAACTTAAATAAAAAATAAAATAAACAAAAATAAATAAAAAATAAACTAAATAAACCTAAACCTATCGGTTTACTTAATTTAATAAATAAATAAATAAATGAAAAAACCTTAACCCTAAATCCTAAACTATAAACCCTAAAAATCTTATACCCTAAACCCTAAATCTTAATCCCTAAAACCCTAAACATAAAATAATAAAAAAAGTAAACCTAAACCTAAACTAAAATAACCCCGAACCCTAAACCCAAAACCCTAGACACTAAACTAACTCTAAATTGTAAAACTTAAAAACCTAAAAACCTAAACCTAAACTAAATAAAATCTAAAAATAAGATAAATAAATAAACTTAAACCTAAATAAAATTAAATTAAAATAAGATAAAAAAAACCTAAACCTAAACCTAAACCTAAAAATATAATAAAAAAATAAAAAAATAAAAACTAATCTAAAATAAAATAAATAAAAACCTAACCCTAAACCCTAAAACTAATCTTAAAGCTAAACCCTAAACCCTAAAACTAACCCTAAACCCTAAACCCTAAAAATAAAATAAACAAAATAAAATAAATCTAAACCTAAACCAAACCAAACCAAACCAAACCAAACAAACCAAGCCAAACCAAACCAAACAAAAAACCAAACCAAACTTAAACCAAACCAAACCAAACTTAAACCAAATTAAACTAAACCAAATCAAACCAAACCCAAACCAAACCAAACCAAACAAAACCAAACCAAACCAAATCAAATCAAACCAAATCAAACCAAACCTAAAACTAAACCAAAGCCAAACCAAACCAAACCAAATCAAACCAAACTAAAACAAACCAAACCAACCAAACCAAACCCAAACTAAAAACCTAAACTAAACCAAACCAAACCAAACTAAACCCAAAATAAACTAAACCAAACCAAACCATAAATAAACCAAAACCAAACCTCAAATGTTAGCCCAAAAACCCAACCCGCCCCTTCTCGTTGTCGTGCTTTGGCCATTTCATTTTTTCCTCTAGGTTTTGGCTTCCTTACCGCTTCTTGCCGTCGAATTGAGCGATTCCCACTGATTTTTTTTTTGTGGAATTGGTGACCTCTGGCCGATTTTATTCTTCCCTTGGAGTGACACTTTGGCTATAGCATCAAACCCACCGAACCCATGAGGGAAAACCACAAGCTCTTATGGATCCAGCTAGGGCATCAACTTCTTAGGTATTTCGACTGCGAAACCTCCTACTCTTGTGAAATCCTTTAAAGATGCTCTCTTTGTTATGGATTCTTCCTAATCTCCTCCATTAAGGGGGTGTTTGGCAATGGATTTACTAAGGATTTAGCTCGCTAAATCCCGTAAATCCTACCAAACACCATCGGAGGATTTAGTAAATCCGCGATGCCGTAATCCGGGTAAATCCGCAAGATGCGATAAATCCCGGATTTGTTAAATCCGTCGATTCGGGGTATTTAACTGGATTTACAGAACGAGAACCTCGTGGTATGGCGGGAATTGCAGTGCTCGTCTCAACTCCCTCGATTGTTTATTTCTTCGCTTACAACAGACATTTTTAGTCACTCTTCTTCGCCCTAGCCGCAGCTGTGCATCCCGCGTATCTCTCGGATTGCTACAGGTAAGTTCGTTCTTCACTGCGTCATTCTTCTTTTCCATTGCGACTGCTTTTAAGGCATATCATTATGAACAATGCATATATGAACAATACTTCTTTGCTTTCCTTTTAAGGCATATCGTTATTGATCTGGAACTTTTGCGGCAACCATAGTTGTCATCTCAGAGTAATTCATGCATATCGTTATGAACAATGCATCTTTGCTTTTCTTTGTACCTGCTTCCTATTGTCATCATCTTCTTTCATTTATGGATAATATCCCTTTTAAGTGTTAGTGAATTTTTCTTCACCTTTTATAAATTAGAATATCAAGAGAGAAGACTTAGACTGAAAGTGAACGCTTTTTTTTTTATTGGGAGCTTAAAATGAGAAGATATGAAAGAAGAGGAAAGAATTTCTCTATGGTGAGAATTTTGTTCCTCTCGACGAAAAGGTTAGATAATGGAATTCTTATAAAGTAAGTTTAGATGATACCTAGACTACGCTTGCTCTATTAAAGATCGAACTTTATTCCCTCTCCTCTGCCTTTATCAGATTAATAAGTATTTAAATATGGTATAGCTTTTAGTTTATTAATTAACTAAATTAGTAGAATTTGGATTTTAATTGTTTAAATAAGCTAATTAGATATTAAGTCTTAATTGATATATTAATCATTCTAATATAATAAACTAAGTAGTGATTTGAATATATTAGTCTAAATAACTATTAAAAGTTAATGAGTGGAATGTTATTTTATTATAATTAGAGCTTATTTAGGTTATTAGTATGAAATTAGTTTAATGTATTATAGGTTTATTAATTAATAGATTAATTATTTAATTAACTTATCAAGGAATGATTAAGATGTTAACATAAGTAAATAAATTGTTAGCTAAAATTTGAATTGTGCTATATAAGAATAAAATGTTTATTGGATTAGTTAAGCATAAGATAATCAATTAAGATATATACTTTTCTCTGGAGTATAATGTTTATTTCCTCCCAATTTCATTTTTGTTTTGTAGTTATTGGTTTACATGATATTCAAACTTTATATTATTGTTTGTGATCTATAACATAGGAATTTTATATTAAATGTTTTAATCAAATTTTTTGATGAATTAACTATTCATTAAACATATGAAAATACAAAGATTTAGTGATACATGAGTTTTTTTTGTCTAGTTTTACCCATGCATTGACTAATAAAATCATTAATACATGCAAGATATTATCAACATATATATTTGATTCTTGGATATTTTAAAAATTTTAAATTTTAAAGCTTAATTATTTTTCATGTGATTCGCTATCCATTTAGAGTTATTTTATGCATTTAGTTGATACTAAAACATTCTTTAAAATTTGGAATCTGCATGTCATTAATTATAATGATAAAGAGAATGGGTGATTGTGATTTTCTATTTGGAGTAATATTATCAATTGAGAGTTAGATAAAAGAAAAAGCAATATTATAGTATAATCATATAAGCATTTCGATAATAAGAAATAACGTTAATATAAATGAGAAGTCTAAAATAAATAAATCAACATGTCCTTAAATAACATAGTTATAATTTAGGACTCAGCAATCATTTAAAATTCTTTTCTACTCTCTTCGATTAAAAGATCTTTATTAGAATCATTATTATGATTGATTATTTTTTAGTATCCCAAGTTGTCTCACTTATATCAATATCCTATCAATTTTATTCATCATCTTCAATCTCAATTATTTGCTTTTTCCCTTATCAATCTAATATAGTGAAGTATACTTTAAAGCAATGATTATATTGATTACTTTTTATTTATAATACTTAAAGTTTTATGCTATTTTTTATTATTTTAATATCAACTTTTACTATGTTTTGTTCCTTCTGCCATTAAAATGTCAATAATGAGATCTTTCTTTTGTATTTGTGATAGTGGCTATTTTCATCCTCCACACATTACTTGTTATCCGATGGTACATCATTAAGAACCGAAGGATATGTTCATCATCCTCCAAAATTTTCTTCAAAAATGTTTATTTATATTTTGTAATGAACATGATATCTTTGTTAGATAATGAATTTTAATTTTAATATTTTATTTTTTTATTTATTTATTTTTATATTTTAAAAATATTATTATTTAATTATAACAGACTTAAATCCTCATATAACTTACCAAACATCTTTCTGGATTTAGCGTGATTTAATAAATGCACCAAACACTTTTCGATTTAACACTCAGATTTACTAAATCGATAGATTTACTAAATCGTACTTGAAATAAATCCAATCCATTGCTAAACACCCCTTAAATCTGGTTCAATTGAATTTTAAAGTTTCTCCTACAATTTTTCTTTGATTGACGTTGAAATGCTTGTCGTGCCTTTTGTATTTACTTTGGTCAGTAAATTCGCTTTTCACTGTCCTAAAATGGTTGATATTCATTCTTTATTCCATAGTTTGAAGCTCTCAAGATCATTTTCTGTTAGATTGATTGATGCTCGACATGTTCTAATCAAGTTGACAAATGATTTGGATTACAGCCGTGCTTTTGCTCATCATGCTTACAATATTATTAATTGCCAAATGAGACTTCTCAAATGGACTCCTCTCTTTGATATCAAAGAAAGTCACTGATTGTGCCAGTTTGGATTGCTTTCCCCAATATGCATATCCATTTTGTTAACCATCAAATTCTTCATGCTATCGGGTCACTCTTTGGACAGCCTTTACAAATCGATCAAGCAACTGCAGCCAATTCTCGGCAGTCAGTTGCTCGAATTTTGGTGGAAATTGAAGTTACGAAAAAATATCCTAAAGAAATTTGGATTGGTTCAAAAAAGTATGGTTACTTCCAAAAGGTCAACTTTGAAAATTTTCCTATCTTTTGCAATCATTCTAAAACACATGGCCATGATATTTTTGAATGCTTTATTTCCCATCTCACTCTTAGAAAAAAACCCCATAAATATTGCTAATTTTGAATCAAAAATTGATGGATCTCTTTCTTTGGCTAATGGTAAAACTATTATTCATGATCAAGATATAAATGAAAATCTTAATTTTCAACCTATTTTTTCTTTGGGAGGTTCTGCTAATGATTTACAAATCCAATCAAATAATATTGGTGAAGGGAAATCTATTGAAATTAATGCTTTGCATGAATCGCCTTCTATGGAGAATAGGGATTTAGTTATCCATGGAAATCATGTTGAGAAATCTGATTCTTTATTTCAAATTCAGGATGCTCTAACTAGTCATAAAGAACTGGTTTCTCTAAATACTTCAAAAAATGAAAAGGAGGGGCATGATGTAGACAATTGCAAAAACTCTCTTCTTGAAAATTGTCTCCTCAATAAATCAGTTTCTACACCTTCTCTTGTTAGTTTGGATGCTATGTTGCCTTCAAAAGACCTTCTTATTTTGGAAGAAGGTGAACTACCTTCTAAAAATTTGGAGAATTCTCTTAAATTGATTACTAATATTATTGATAAATCCTTTTTTGATGATGACTCTATGGGAAAAAAATTGCTTTTCAAACTATTTTTGCTAAAAAGAAAAATCATGTCAAAAATCTTCCTCCTAAATTGCCAAGAAACACTAGGTCATCTTCGGCCTCCTCCTCTTCTATTAACTAGCTTCTTTCTGTTTCCTTAAGTTTAATTTTATAGTTTGGAATATTAGAGGGATTGGTACCCTTTCTATTCGTAATCACATTAGGAATCTTTGTCGTATTCATAATATATCTTTACTTATTATTCTTGAGCCTCTTATTCATGCTAATAAAATTAACCATGTTTCTAGAATGATCAGTTTCAATAAATTTTTCTCTAATGTTAGTAATAAAATTTAGTGTTTTTGGAATAATTTCATAGATGCTTCCATTCTTGATGATTTCCAATAAGTTGTTAATGCTCAAATCTCTTATGGTGATTATTGTATTTTTGGCTCTCGTTTATTCTTTTTACAATAGATCTGGTAGAAATCTTCTTTGGGATAATTTGAGAAAATTTGCTACCTCTATTAGTAAACCTTAGTTTGTTGGTGGTGATTTCAACACTATTTTGTTCTCTTATGAATGAAGTGGTGGTTGTTCTCCTAATATTAATTCCATTGAAGATTTCTCTAATAAGATATTTGATTGTAATCTGATTAAAATTGGCTTTAAGGGTTCTAATTATACTTTATAGAACTCTAGAATTTGGCAAAGACTAGGTTAGATCCTTTTTAATACCCATTGGATTAATCGATGGCCTATTACTTCTATTGATCATTTGAGTAGAACTTTGTGTGATCATGCTCCTCTTTTGGTTTCTATTAAAGATAATTATAATAGATTAAAGAATTTCTCTCCTTTTAGATTTTAAAATATGTTGATACAACATATTAATTTTTTTTAATATTATGGCTACTAATTAGAAGCCCCTTTACATTGTGATAATTCAATCATGGGGTTGAATAGATTCTAGTTTAAACTAAAATGACTTAAGCAAAATCTGGTTTGGTGGAACAAGCATTATTTTAAAAATCTTTTTGTTAATATCAAGGATATGGAAAAATTGGTTTGTGATCTTAATGTTTCTGTTATGACTAAACCTTCCAAGATTATGGGCTTAAACGAGGCAAAGGATAAATGTGTTAATTTTCAAAATATGTAAGAAACTTATTGGCACCCAAAAGCTGCTAGTAAACATATTGCAGATGGGGACAAGAATACTAGGTATTTCCATGCATTTGTGAATAAAAAGAGAGCTTTAAATAATATTCAAAAAAAAATTAAAGATACAATAGAGAATGGATTATGGAGATTATTGATATTAAGGATTCAATTATTAATTACTTTAGAAATATGCTTAATAAGAATTGCTCTTATGAAGCTATTTCTAAATCTCACTTGTTTCCTTCTATTATTACCAATAATGACAATGATTTGCATACTATTTTGCCTAATGAAGATGAAATTTTTAAAATCATGAATAGCATGAACATAGATTCTGTTGCTGGTCTGGAGGGTTTCACTACTCAAAATTTTCAAAAATATTAGTTTATTATTAAAAATGATTTGATTGATGTTGTGGTTGATTTCTTTAAAGGTAATCATTTTCCTAGATATTTTTCTAGCACTTCTATTGCTCTCATACCTAAGAAAGATAACCCAGACTATTGGAGTGATTTTAGACCTATTAGTCTTTGCCCCTTCTTCAATAAGCTGATTTCCAAAATTCTTGCCAATAGGCTTAGTCCTTTACTTCATAAGATTATCTCTCTCAACCAAATTAGTTTTGTTAGAGGTAGATCTATTTCTGATAACATTTTACTTGTCCAAGAATTAATTCATGATTGAGATGCTAAGACTAGAGGTGGAAATATTCTTTTCAAATTAGATATTACCAAAGCTTTTGATAATATCTCTTAAGATTTCCTTTTTCATATTCTGAACTTATTTGGGTTTTCTGATAATTTTTTTTCTTATTAAAATTATATTAATAATTCCTAATTTTCTATTTTGCTTAATAAGGAAGCTTTGGGTTTCTTTCCTTCTTCCCATGGCTTAAGACAAGGGGATCCTTTATCTTTAGCTTTATTTATTATTGTCATTGAATACTTATCTAGGAGCATAAATGATTTATTCTTAAATAATCCTTGTACATATTACAGAACTCTTGGTGGTCTTTATGTTTCACATTTAAGCTTTGCGAATGATTTCATTATTTTTTGCATTGCTTCTATTCATCATATCAATAATCTCAAGAATCTCAATATTTACCTCTTAAGTAGTTGGGTGCTCCTCTTTTTAAAGGTCCAAAATAATCCCATCTTTTTGATGAGTTAATACAAAAATTTTTAAATAAAATTTCTATTTGGGAATTTCATTTACTTTCATTTGGTGGTAGACTCACTATTCTAAAAAGAACTCTCAATTCTATGCCTCTATATTTGATTCAAACTATTATTCCCACTAATTCTATTCTTATAAGAATTGATCGTTTGCTTAACAAATTTTTTTGGGGCTTCAATAATTCTATTAAAAGAATGCATTGGACATCTTGGAATAAATGTTGTGGTCCTTTGGTTGAAGGTGGTTTTGGTTGCAAACTTATTCGTCAAGCTATTACTGCCATCTCTCATAAGCTCTGGTAGAATTTTAGAAAGAATGATAGCCTTTGGGCTAATTTTATGACAAAAAATTATTGCCAAGATAAACACCCTCTTATTTGTGCTTATAAAGTTGGCGACTCTCTAGTTTGGAGAAGGCTTTGCTCCATTAAATGGGTCGCTGAATCCTTAATATCTTGGGGTATTCATTCAAGTTCTTCTTTCTTTTGGCAAGACAATTGGATTGGCAATGGCTCTCTATCAAAGTTAACTCTTTTTGGCTTAGTAACAATTGGAATGAAAACAAACTTGAGAATTATATCCCTATTTCTCTTTTTGATAACTTTAGAAATATCCCTATTTCTTCTAACAAAACTAATCAAATTCTTTTTAAGCTTTCTTATAATGGTGATTTTGTTCATAAAGAGGTTTTGAATTTTATTAGAGATAAATATAACTCCTCTAATATTTTCACTAAACTTTGGAACAATATCATTCCCATTTTTTATTCGATTTTAGCTTTGAGGATTTTGAATAACTTTATTCCTGTGGACTCTTTGCTCTGGAATAAAAGGTTTTATTTACCTTCAAAGTGTTATTGTTGCTTTCATATTGAAAATGTAAATCATGTTTTTATCAATGGTGCTTTTGCTTCTAAATTATGATTTTGGTATGATGATTTATTTAATACCAACTATTTTCATGGTGCTCTCTCTCTTTATATCAACTTCTTGAAGTCTGTTTCAAAAAATTATGAAAGGTCATATCAAAGTTTTAATTCCTATTACCTTATCTAGTTTATCTGGATGGATAGAAATGATGCTAAATATCATGGTATTCCTATGAACCATAAAAGGATCTTGGCTAGAACTAAAGAAAAAATTCATGATTTTTTTAATGCCAATCTTATTAGTAACATTCATTTTAAAGGTTACAAATTTGTTGCTAAAAAATTGGATATCATTCTGCCTGATGTTGACTCTTATAAAGGTGCTAGGATTAACCATTGGATCAAACCTAAAGATAATTTGATTAAAGTGAATACTGATGGTTATGTTGCTTCTAATAAATATGATCGTGGTGTTATCCTTAGGGATACTAAAGTTATTGTCATTTGTGCTTTTGCCTATCCTCTCAATGCCTGTTCTATTATCTATGCTGAGCTTATGGCTATCAATAAAGCTATTGAAATTTGTTTGAATAAATGTTCAACATCTAGGTTGAAGTTGATGCGCTCTTGCTTCTTGATATGCTTAAATCTAATATAATAGGGGATGCTGATTTATTTTATCTTCTTAATCATACTAAAAATCTTCTTTCTCAAGTTTGTTATAAAATTTCCCATATTATTCATGAAGGTAATGCTTGTACTGATTTCTTGGCTGATTTAGGCGCCAACTTAACTAATTTCACTTTATTTGATAACCAAACTTTTCCTAAACTTTTAAGATTATAATTTTATTGGCTTGGTTTTTTTGTTGGTTTTTGATGATATATTGTTTTTCCCCCTTTTTTAAACCCTCTTTGGGCTGTGGCTTTTTGCTTATTTTAACTTTTGGCCTAAGCTGGGTTTGTTTTTGACCTCTTGCTTTTGGGTTGGCTTGATGGTTGTTACTTGTGGTTCCTGTCTTTCCAGCTTGGGTTGGCTTGGTTTTTTCGGCCTGGTGGCTACTGTCTTCTCTGCCATCTTACTCTGGTTGTTGGTGGATGAGATGGTTTCTGCTCTAACTTTATTCTATTTTCTGCACTGGTTAGTTTGTTGGCTCTCTTCTTAACTTGAATTACTATTTGCTAGTTTTTGTGGTTGGATGGGTGGCCTTCCTAGTGGGAATTGTTATTAGTTGTTGCCTGGCCTTCTAGAATTTCCTTTGTTGCCTGGCCTTATGTTTATTGTTGTGATCCTTCTTTTGCTTTATTGTTAGATCCTTCTTTTGCCTTGGTTTTGTGTTCGGTTATTTTCCTAGGATTAGCCTCTGCCAGGTGCATTGTTCATAGCTTATTTTGTGTTGTTGTTATGCTTCCTGTCGAATTAGTCTTTGTTGTTGGGGAAGTTTGGTTTTTCTGCATGTCTTGGCTAGCTACTGCTATTGCCTTTCTATGGTGGTTATGCTTCTTTTGGACCTCTGTTGTGTGGTGCTTTGTTGGTTTTCTATTTTTCTTTGGCTGCTGGGGATGCTTCCTTTGTTGGTTACTTATGATGGGTTGTTCTCTGGTGTTTGCCTTATGGTTGTTTTACTTAGTTGGTTTGATTGGAGGACTTTTAGTTATTCTTAGAACCTTGGTTGGTTGATTTTTTTCCTTGTTGGTCTTTTCATTTTTCTTGGACAATTTGTCGGAGCCTTTTGCTGTGCTACCCAAACCTTTGTTGGTCCTTTTGGATTAAAATTTTTGGTTTATGGTGATTGGTGGTTGCCTTTGGACCCCTTTTGTGTGGCTATTTTATCTTCAAGTGATTTACACTGGCTGCAGCTTATGTTTCCTTTAGTTGATGGTTTCATTTCTAAGCTATTTAGTCATTTATGCTTGCTCACCCTAGTTTGGCTTGGTGACTACTAATTATTAGGACTTTGGCTTGAGGGATCCTATCTTGGTTTTGTTAACTATTTCTTTATTAATTGGCATGGGTTTGGTGCTTACGAATGGCTGGTTCTAGTTTTCCCTGGTTTAGAGCTTGGATGGGTATTTGGATAATGGTTGTTGTTGGTGTTCTGACTTTGTCCTAGCCCCTCTCTAGGTTATTATGATTACTCTATTATGGTTTTTGTTTGGTGGTTTGGCTACTAGCTAGTTGTTGGCCGGTTGCCCTTTATTTAATGGTGTAGGATCTGGAACTCTACAGACTGTTGGCCTTGGTGGTTGCTTGTATCAGGTATGCTGGCTATGATGGCTTTGATCTTACTCACCTCTTCTCTCTGGTTGGTAGCATTACATATGATTGTAACCCTTCTTTATGAAGTTTGGATGCTTATATGTATTGTTGCCCCTTGAGATGATCTTAACTGAGCTTGAGCCTTCTCTTTCCAGCTCTCTCATTTTTCTCTCTTTATCTTTATCTTTTTTAACTATGACTTTTGCCTTTGTAGTATTTTACATTGCAGGTTGGAATTTTATAGAGGAAATGGTCATTACTCAGTCAACCCAAGTGTTGTTGCTGTAGATCTTGCTTATCTTGGTTTCTCAAAGGAATCATGAACTACTGCTGACTCATCCCTTTACTATTTTCAGGATTTATTTGTCTTACTCTGTGTCATTTTCTTTAATGCTTTTTAGCTTTTCTATTTGCTCTTTTATTTTATTTTCTTTTTCTAATGTACTTAGATGGGAGTTTAACTCTTTAGGTTTCTTGTAGCACTGAGAGCAGTAGAATTTTAGAACTTTACCCTTGTTAAGGACATTGTATCCTTTCCTTTTATGGTAATAAAATTCTAACTTTTCAAAAAAAAAATAAAAAAAATCTAAACCTAAACTAAATAAACTAAACTACTGTAACCCTTAACCCTAAACCCTAAACCCTAAACCTAAACCCTAAACCCTAAACCCTAAATCCTAAAAATCTAAAAACCTAAACCTAAACTAAATAAAACCTAAATATAAAAAAAAAATAAACCTAAACCAAAATAAAATAAAAAAATAAGATAAAATACAAACCTAAACTAAAACCTAAACTTAAACCTAAACCTAAAAATAAAATAAAATAAAAAAAAAAAAACTAAACTAAACTAAAATAAATAAAAACCTAAAATAAACTAAAAAAATAAAATAAACATATTAATAAAAAACCTAAATAAAATAAAAACTATGCCTAAAATAAAATAAAATAAAATCTAAATAAAATATAAACCCAAAATAAACCTAAAAAAAAAATCAAAATAAAATAAAATAAACCTAAATTAAAAAAAACTTAAGCCTAAAATAAAAATGAAATAAACCTAAATCTAAACTAAAATAAACTAAACTAAAATAAATAAAACCTAAACCTAAACTTGATATAAACTAAACATAAACCTAAACCTAAACTAAATAAAATAAAATAATCTAAAATAAACCTAAACTAAACTAAAAAAAAAACCTAAAATAAAACCTAAAACCTAAACCTAAAAGATAAAATAAACTTAAACCTAAACTAAAAAAAAAATAAAACCTAAACCTAAAATAAAATAAAATAAAATTAAACTAAAAAAATAAACTAAACCTAAAAAAATAAATAAAAAATAAAACCTAAACTAAAATAATTAAACCTAAAATAAATAAACTAAACTAAATAAAATAAAAATAAACCTAAATAAAATAAAAAAAATAAAATAAACTTAAATAAATAAATATGACTAAATAAACTAAATAAACTTAAACTGGTGGTTTGCTTAATTTTAAAAAAATAAATAAAATAAAATAAAATAACCACAAACCCAAAACCTAAACCTAAAAAATCCTAAACCCTAAAACCTACCCTAAACCCTAAACCCTAAACCTAAAAATGAGAATAAAAAGTATAAACCCTTTAACAAACCCAACCTTAAAACCCACCACTAAACAAACCCTAAACCCAAATAAATAAACTAAAATAAATAAAACCTAAACCTGAAATAAATTGAACCTAAACTAAATAAAATAAAATAAACTAAAAATAAACCAAAACCTAAACTAAAAAATAAATCCTAGAAATAAACTTAAAATAAAAATCTAAAACTTAAACCTAAAAAAGAAAATAAAAACCTGAACTTAAACCTAAAAATAAAAAATAAAATAAAAACATGAAAATAAAATAAAAAGAGAACCAAAATTGAAAGATAAACCTAATCCTAAAAATTAAACTAAAATAAAAATCATAAACTAAAATAAATTACTTAAAATAAATAAAACTAAATAAAATTTAAAACTAAAAGTAAAACTAAATAAACTTAAACTTGTCTTTATTTAAAAAACTAAAACTAAAACCTAAATAAAATAAAAAAACTAAAATAAAATAAATAAAATAAACTGACCTATGGGTTTTTAATTTAAAATTGGAAACCCACCATAAATCCTAAACCCTAAACCCTAAAATCCTGAGCCCCAGGCCACGCTACCCTAAACCCTGGGCCCTAAACCCTACCCTAAATCCTAAACCCTAAAGCCTAGCACAAACCCTCCCTAAGCATCTTGACACAAAATCCTAACAGGCTGACCCACCACAAATATAAAACTTAAACAATAAATAACTTAAAATATAAATAAAACCTAAAACTAAGTAAAATAAGATAAAATAAAATAAATCAAACTAAACATAAACCAAACCTAAACCTAAAAGTAACTAAACTAAAAGATTATAAATAAACTAAATAAACTAAACTGTCGGGTTGCTTATTTAAAAAAAAAAATAAAATAAAGATAAAATCCTACCCTAACCTAAATCCTACACTAACCTAAAACCCTAAACCCTGATTCCTAACCCTAAACCCTAAACACTAAACCTTAAAACCTAAAACCTAACATTAAATAAAATCTAAATATAAAATAAATAAATAAACCTAAACCTAAAATGAAAAAATAAGATAAAATAAAACTTAAACTAAACTTATATAAATAAAATAAAATAGAAAATAAAACTAAACTAAAATAAAATGATAAAACTAAACTAAACTAAAAAAAAAAAAATAAACATAAAATAAAACCTAAATAAAATAAAACTTAAATTAAAATAAAATAAAATAAACCTAAAATAAAATAAAATAAAATCTAAATAAAACCTAAACCTAAAATAACTAAAATCTAAAATTAATAAAATAAACCTAAACTAAAAACCACAATAAAATTAAACTCTAATATAAACTAAACTAAATAAATAAAACCTAAACCTAAACCTATTGACATAAACCTAAACTAAACTATAATAAAATAAACTAAAAATCTAAATTGAAAACCTAATTAACCAACACCTAAAATAAATAAAACTTAAACTAAATAAAATAAAATCTAAACCTTAAAATAAAATAAATGACTAATAAACTACTTATAAATAAAAAAATAAAACTAAACTAAATAAATCCAAATAAATAAATCTAAATAAAGAAAATAATCTAAATAAAATATACTAAAATAAAATAAATAAATAAAATAAACTAAATAAACTAAAATTCCAGATCCTTTTATTAAAATAAATAAACCCTGGCATGAATCCAACAACCCTAAATCTTGGACATCTCTACCCACTATTCCCTAAACCCTACCCTAAACCAACCTACCCTACCTGCCTACCCTACCCTAACACTAAAATAAAAAAAATAATACCTAAAAAATAAATAAATAAAATAAAAACCAAAAATAAAATGTATCCTAAATACCAAAAAAAAACCTAAACCTAACCTAAAAATAAAATAAAACCTAAACTTACCTAAAAATAAAAAAAATAAACCTAAAAAAATAAAATAAAATGAAACTAAAATTTAAAAAAATCTATAAAATAAACTAAATAAAATCTATACTAAAATAAATAAACCTTAAATAAATAAACAAACTTAATAAAAATAAAATAAAATAAAATAAATAAAAAATAAACTAAATAGATTAAATAAACCTAAACCTATCCATTGATTTAATTTGAAAAAAAAATTAAATGGAATTAAAAAAAACCTAACCATAAACCCTAAACCTTATGTCCTAAACCCTAATAACCTTGAACCATAAATCCTAAACCCTAAAACTAACCCAAACCCAAACCCAACCAACTCTAACCCTAAAAAACCCAAATCCTAAACCCTAAAAATCTAAAAAACTCTAAGCCCTAACCCCAAAACCACATGCCTTAAACCCCAAATGCTAAGACCCCAAGGCTAAAACCACTAAGCCCTAAACCATAAAAATATAAAAACATAAACCTAAACTAAATAAAACCTTTAAATAAAAGAAATAAGTAAACTTGAACCTAAATAAATTAAAAAAATAAAATAGAATAAAAACTTGAACTAAAACATAAACCTAAACCTAATCCTAGAAATAAAATTAAATAAAAAATAAAAACTAAACTAAAATGTAAACCTAATCCTCCTAAAGAGAGTGTTGTCCCTATCCATAAGTCGATTCCTATTTATTTTCAGAAATCATCCTTGGATCCTAAGGATGATATGAAGGCATTTATTGGTGTTGATTCCTTGGATATCAGGGTCAAATCTGTTAAACACATTTCGACTCATCCTGTTGGTATGGATTCGGCTGATATTCAAAATGGGAAGGATTAGTTACCCCTTATTTTTTATTTTAATTTGAATGTTTCTAATGCAGAGAATAATAAAATTTCTAGGCTTTTGGAAGATGATTTTATTTCCTTCAATTCTATTCCTACATCTTTGCTAGTTTTCATCGATGAAAATGAAGCTTTTAATGAGGATTTAAACAATGTCGAGCATGCTGAAAAATTTTTGAATTGGATTTAACTACTTGTGCTTTGAATGGTTCTAAATTGCCACCATCTCTCAATTCTAATCTTGTTATTCATGCTAATCCTACTTTTCAACTCAATATGGATTTGGAAGAGGGTGAAATCCCCTCCAAACATTTTGGAGACTTCTCCTAAATCTTTGACTAATGTTACTAAATCCTCCTTGGATGATGATTCTAGGGGAAAAGAAAATGGTTTCCAAACTTATCATGCTAAAAAGAAAATAAATGTTAAAAATTTTCCTCCCAAATTATCAAAAGGCACTAGATCTACTTCGGCCTCCCTCTCCTCTCTTAGTTAACCTTATGTTTAATTTTCTTGTTTGTAATGTTAGAGGGATTGATACCCTCTCTATTTGCAATCATATTAGAAATCTTTGTCAAATCATAATATTTCTTACTTATTGGTTTAGAGCTCCTTATTCATGCTAATAAAATTAACCATGTTGCTAGAATGATCAGTTTCAATAAAATTTTCTCTAATGTTAGTAATAAGATTTGGTGTTTTTGGAATAATTTTGTTGAGGTTTCTATTCTTGATGATTTTCAATAAGTTGTCAATGCTCAAATCTCTTATGGTGACAATTGTATTTTGGGCTCTTTTATTTATGCTTCTTGTAATAGATCTGGTAGAAATCTTCTTTGGGATAATTTGAGAAATTTTGCAACCTATGTCAATAAATCTTGGTTTGTTGGTGGTGATTTTAACACTATTTTATTATCTTCTGAATGAAGCGGTGGTTGCTCTCATAATATTCATTTCATGGTAAAATTTTCCAATATGATCCTTGATTGTAATTTAATTGATATTGGTTTTAAGGGCTCTAATTATACTTGGAAAAACTCTAAACTTTGGCAAAGGTTGGATTGGATTCTTTTTAATACTCATTGGATTACTCAATGGCCTATTACTTTTGTTGATCATTTAAGCAGAACCTTGTCTGATCATGTTCCTCTTCTAGTTTCTATTAAAGATAATTATAAAAAACTTCTCTCATTTTAGATTTCAGAACATGCGGATTCAACATTTTTTTTAATGTTGTAGCTAACAATTGGAAAGCGCCTTTACATCCTGATAATTCGATTATGGGGATGAATAGATTCTAGGTTAAGCTTAAAAGACTTAAACAAAACCTAGGTTGGTGGAACAAGCATTGTTTTAAAACCTTTTTACTAATATCAAAGATATGAAAAAATTGATTTGTGATCTTGAAGTCTTTGTTATGTCTGATCCTTCTAAGATTAAGGACTTGACTGAGGCAAAAGATAAACTTATTAATTTCTAAAATATTGAAGAGACTTATTAGCATAAAAAGTTGTTAGTAAACATTTGTGGATGGTTACAGGAATACTATGTACTTCCATGATTTAGTTAATAAAAAAGAGCTTTAAATAATATTCAAAAAAATTAAAGATGACAATGGAGAATGGATTACAGAGAGTAATGAAATTAAGGAATCGGTTATTAATTACTTTAGAAATATGCTTAATAAGAGTTGCTCTTTTGAAGCTATTTCTAAATTGCACTTATTTCCTTCTATTATTACTAATGATGACAATGATTTGCTTACTATTGTGCCTAACAAAGATGAAAATTTTAAAGTTCTGAATAGCATGAACATTGATTTTATTGCTGGCCCGGAGGTTTTCACTACACAATTTTTTTGAAAATGTTGGTCTATTATTAAAAATGATTTGATTGAGGATGTGATTGATTTTTTTAGTGGTAATACTTTTCTTAGATAATTTTCTAGCTCTTGTATTGTTCTCATACCTAAGAAAGATAATCCAGACTATTGGAGTGATTTTAGACCTATGAGAGAGATAATCCTATTAAGTAAAGGACAAAACCTATTAGCAAGAATCTTGATTGCAAACCTATTCGTGAAGTTATTACAGCCTTCTCTCATTAGCTCTGGCAGAATTTTAGAAAGAATGATAGCCTTTGGGCTAATTTTATGACAAAAAATATTGCCAAGGTAAACACTCTTATCTATGTTTATAATGTTGGTGACTCCCCAATTTGTAAAAGGCTATGCTTTATTAAATGGGTTGCTGAATCCTTAATATCTTGGGGTATTCATTCAGGTTTTTATTTCTTTTGGTAAGATAATTGGATTGGCAATGGCTTTGTTGACTCCCTTTTATCTACACACTCTCTTGCTATCAAAGTTAACTCTTTTTTTTTTGGCTTAATAATAAATGGAATGAAAACAAACTTGAGAATTATATCCCTATTTCTCTTTTGGATAACTTTAGAAATATCCCCATTTCTTCTAAGAAACTTGATCAAATTCTTTTTAATCTTTCTTATAATGGTGATTTTGTTCTTAAAGAGGTTTGGTATTTTATTAGAGATAAATATAACTCCTATAATTTTTTTATTAAACTTTGGAACAATATCATTCCCATTTCTTATTTGGTTTTAGCTTGGAGGATTTTGAATAACTTTATTACTGTGGACTCTTTGCTCTAGAATAAAGGGTTTTATTTACCAAAGTGTTATTGTTGCTTTCATATTGAAAATGTAATCCATGTTTTGTCAATGGTGCTATTACTTCTTAATTATGGTTTAGTATGATGATTTATTTAATACAAACTACTTTCATGGATCTCTTTCTTTATATCAGCTTTTTGAAGTCAGCTTCAAAAAAACTATGAAAGGTCATATCAAAGTTTTAATAGCTATTACCCTTATTTGGTTCATATGGATGAATAGAAATGATGCTAAATATCATGGAATTTCTATGAACTATAAAAGGATCCTGGCTAGAACTAAAGAAAAAATTCATGCTATATTTAATGCTAATCTTATTAATAATATTCATTTTCAAGCTTACAAATTTGTGGCTAATAAATCGGGTATAATGTTGCCTTATTTTGACTCTTATAAAGGTGCTAGGATTATCTATTAGATCAAACCTAAAGATAATTTGATCAAAGTGAATATTGATGGTTCTGTTGCTTCCAATAAATATGATTGTGGTGGTTTTCTTAGGGATTCTAAAGGTACTATCATTTGTGCTTTTGCCTATCCTCTTAAAGCCTATTCTGTTATCTATGCTGAGTTTATGGCTGTCAATAAAGCTATGATATTTGTTTGAATAAAGGTTTCTCAACATCTGGATTGAAGTTGATGCATTCTTGCTTCTTGAAATGCTTTATTCTAATAGAAATGGGAATGCTGAATTATTATATCTTCTTAATCATACTAAAAATCTTCTTTCTCAAGTCTATTTTAAAATTTCCCATATCCTTCATGTAGGAAATGCTTGTGATGATTTTGGCTAATTTAGGTGCCAACTTGACTGAGTTCACTTTGTTTGACAACCAAATGTTGCCTAAACTATTAAGAGGTTTGGTTAATCTGTATAATACTGGATTGTCTTATCTTAGATTATAATTTTTCTTGGATTGGTTTTTTCTGTTTGTTTTTGATGATCTTTGCTTTTGGTTTCCCTTTGTTAAACCCTCTTTGGGTCACAGTTATCTACTTAATTTTACTTTTGGCTTGAGCTAGGTTTTATTTTTGACCTATTATTTTTGGGTTGGCCTGGTGGTTGTTACCTGGTGTTTCCTGTCTTTTCAGTCTGGGTTGGTTTGATTTTTTTGGCCTGGAGACTACTATTTTCCTAGCTAGGTGTTTATAATAATTATTGCTTGGTTATTTTTGGTCACCTCCTATTGGGTTGTGGCTATGACTGCTGTCAATTTTTCCTTCTGAATGGGGTTTGCAACATTTTTGGGCTGGTTGCTTCCATACTTGAGTTGGATCTGCTGTTGTGGGGGTTAACTGGGTGGCTTTATTGGTTGCCTGAGTTAGTTGGTAGTGTTGGCTCGCTGGCAATGTTGGCTGGCTGAGTTGGTTGGTTGGCTAACTATGTTGGCTATTTTTTCCTCCTATGTTGGTGGCAGATCTGGGGGGCTATTGATTGTTTATTTCTAGCTTGACTTTGGCATGGTGCAGGCTGTTTGTTGGCTGTTACCAAGCTACTTTTGGGTTGGTTGTTGTCTTGGGTTGGCTGGTTGATGGCTATAATATAGTTGTTATTTTTTCCTTGGGTGTTTATTTTGGCTGTGGTTATGATGCTTTCCCTTTTTATTTTTGGCATTTCTATCTCCCCCCCCTTTTTTTTACTATTGGCTTTGGTGGTGTTCCTATAGTATTGTTGATGTTCTTAATGGATGGCCTTTAGTTTATCTTACTAGGATTTATTCCTTTTCATTTTTTGCTAGCTGCTCTCCTTACCTAGATCAGATTTTTTGCTACTTTGGTTTAGTTTGGTGGATGCTGATATCTGTTTCTACCCTTTTCTTGGCTGTCTTGGGTGGTTTTGGCTTGATGGATGCTTTTGGTCTTTACATTAATTTGGATCATCTGTAGCTGTGGTGGTTAGCTAGGAGGCTATGTTAGCTAGCTTGGTTGGTTGGATCTAGTGGCTGGCTGGGTTGGTTAGATGAGTGGCTATGTTGGCTAGTTTTTCCTACTATATTGGTGACTGATTTAGAGGCTTGTTGGTGTTCTTTCTGTGGTCTATTTTTCTATTCTTCTTGGTATGCTTTTTCTCTCTTATCTGCTGCTACTCCCCTTTTCCCTTTTTGGGTGGTAGCCTTGCTGCCCATCCTATTTGCTTTTAGGCTGAGTGTTTTTCCTGCCTCTTTTCCGCTTTATTAGTGGAGGATATGAGCAGTTCTATTTTTCCTTTTTGGTATTGGTTTTTTCTGGTTTGTGTTGTTATCCCTGTTATGAAGCTTGCTCCTTTTGTTATTGCTATTCCTTTTTAGTGGTATCTTTGGTGTTATTCTTATTGTATTGTTACTGTCCCTGGGGGTTGGTTATTTATCTACCTTATTGGCTTGGTTATTTTGATGGCTTTGTGGTTGGTTGTTCTGTTCACTGCTTAGAGGATTTTATAGCCTTGCTGGATGATGGAATTTGGATGATGGACTACATGAGGCATGCTGGTTATGATGGCCTTGATGTTTCTCTCTCTTTCTTCTTTTTGCTGGTAGCACTATGTATTTGTAACCCTTCTTTTGAAGTTTGGATGCTTACATATAGTGTTGCTCCTTGAGATGATTGTAATTAAGCCTGAGCCTTTTCTTTACTTTGCTCCTTTCCTTTGCTCCTTTCCTTTGCTCTTACTCTTTATGCTAGCTTAATTGTATTCATCCTTTCTTTAGTATGTTGCAGAATTCTTTTATAGGTTGGGAGAGTCTTGTTGGTGGATCTTATTGGTATCAAAAGGACCACACGGAGGATGTTGTTGCTCACACGGATCTTATTGTTGCTGATTAGGTTTATCTTTTACTTTCTTTCTTATACTATTGTAATAGTTAGGGGGTTTATCTCTTTAGGAATTATTATAGCTGTTGACCTCACTTTTGGAGTGAGCTCTTGACCTCCTCTTCTCAGACTTAGGAATCTTTGGACACTAAGAGCTCTTAGTCATAAGACACTTTTAGTGATTAGGTGAACACTTAACCTAAGCCTAAAGGCTTAGAAGGGTTAATCATAGGATTAAGCTATACCTTAGGAATTAAGGAAATCACCTATCCTAAATCCTAAACCCAATCCATGTGCACCTTCTTAAATCCAATCAAAATCCAAATCTCAAACCAAACCTCAAATTCAAATTCAAATTCTAAATTTAAATCCAAATTCAAAATCAAATGATTGAAATCTATAATTAAATCCCAAAATCCTTCCTAAGCCCTACAATATTATCTTATGGCCTTAGCCTTAACCAAATTCAAATCCACATAAAATCAATTAATTTTCTCAAATATCAATTCAATCCTTCTATCAAACAATCAAATTCCAATTCAAATCCATCTCTAAATAATTGAAGCCCATGATCAAATCCAAACTCAAAATCTTTTCTAAGCCATGTGATTTGATTCCTTGAACTTAGCCAAATCTCTACATAATTCAATCTAAGTTTAATTTATTTCTTCATGAATCAATCATATCTTCAATCATCTTCACAAATATAAATAAAATCTACACTCAAATCATAAAACTAAATCAAATAAATCAATTCTCCTTCTAAGCCCTTTGAACCTACCTTCATGCGCTTAGCCAAATTTGCCTTCAAATCACTTCAAAATCAATTAATTTTCTTATAAATCAATTGTTCCTTTGATTATCTTCCCAAATATAAATAAAATCTACATTCAAATGACCAAAACCAAAGCCAAAATCAAATGAAAACTCAATCTAAGCCCTTTGAACCAATTCTTTGGACTTAGCCAAATCCTATCCAAATCATGTCAAAAACCAATGGATTTTCTCTTGAAATAATTACTCCTTCGATCACCTATCTAAATATAAATGAAATTTACAATCATCAAACCAAATTCAAGTCAACACAAGCCAAGCCCAACTTAGCCCTTTTGACTTGAAAATTTCAAATGAACCAAAATCCATTGGACTCCAAATTAATTGTAGTTGAATTTATATTTCAATCCTAAGCTCATATATAAGTTCAACTAAACTTAAATCAAAACCAAGTCAATTGAGCCACTTCGGCTCACTTGACCCAAAGTGACCTAAAGGAATCTTTTGAGCCAAGTTTTAATCCAACCTAAATTGGATTTAAGCAATCCCATCCAAGCCTCATACCATGGACATTGATTACCCTAGGATGACCAATTGCCATGAATTGGGTCAAGCCAAGTCAACTTGGTCATTTGACCAAGTCAACTCTTTAGCCTATGAACCAAAACTATCCAAAACTCACCCTATACCAAATTGGTTGAAACAATTGATTCACATCAACCCATGATTAATGTTTAAACATAACTTGATCATCAATTGAGCCAGATCTAATCCAACTTAGCCCAATTGATCCACTTAGCCCAAATTTACCTAAAGGGTCAATTTTGCTTAAATTCAAATTAAATCCAAAATTGATTCAAACCAAAGACTACATTCATCTTAAATTATCCAATTGAACATGAGTCAACCCATAACCCAAGCTAATTTAGCCAATTTTTGGTCAAATTGGTCAACTTGATCCATTTGACCCATTTGATTCCAAATGAGCCAAAATTAATTTTAAGCCACATTAAATCAAATTGATCATACCAAAACACTTTAAATCATCATTTGAACCTAACCTAACCTTTAGTTTGACCCAATTTGACTAATTAGTCAACTTAACCTAACTTGACCCAAATTGAGCCAAATCCTTTGAAACCAACCCATGACATCTTGGGAGCTTATCAAACCCAACCCAAACTTAGTTGGGATCAGCCCAAAATCAACCCAACCAAATCAAATCCATCATAGATCCTCCCCCACATATGATTATACCCAATCTCATTCAATCCTCCCCATCACTTACATTCAATCCTCCGCATCATTTGCACCCAATGAGGACTGACTCCACAGCCCCAAAAGAAGACTTTGAGCTAAGTCTAAAGTCCCCAATCAAGCCATCACCTCCTAACCATTTCCCCATCACATTTAATGGTGATTTTTGATCATCCCAAAAAGACAACAAATTGAAGCCTCCAAGTTTTTCCTCCTTCCATTAATCAGCTCCCAAGAGCTTCCCTAAGCAAAGAACATCCCTTCCCCACTTCCTTTGAGCCATTTGGACTGAAAAATATCAAAACTAAGCAGATTCTGGCGAGGGTGGGGTGAAGTTTGGTGATCATGACATTCCAAAGCAAAGCAAAGTTCAAACTTATTCCAAGGCTTCCTTTCATATTCAGGAGCTTGCTTGGGTCATCACTGACATCGAAAATCATCCATGGTGAGTTAATTTTCAAGAACAGTAGCCGACCTTAGGAGATTTTATTTATGATAATTTTTGCATGATTTTAGGAATTTTTCTTAGATTACCCTTACAGTTTTTTATTTTACATCATCCCAAGCATTTTGGAGTGATTTTCGGTGAAGATCGTCAGAAAATTGAGCCTAAAATGAAGTTTTTCATTCAGTTTTTTTTGCAAAAATTGTAAAAATTCTATCAAAATAGTGTTTCCATCCATCCCTTCTGCCGGATTGCCTGCCAATCGTCCAATCTCACATTTAGGGAGACAGACAGCTATTGCGCAGATTGTGCGACTCGGATCCCGCCGCTTCCATAAAAATCCTTTAATTTTGGCCTTTGGATCATGTGGATTAGATCTGACTGTCTGATCCATGAACGGATGGTTTGATCAGATCCACACATCGCTATCCCCCTTTCCCACTCATTCGTTGGCCGGCAGGACCGGAGTCATGCCATCCGCGTACCATGCAAAACTGCGTGGCCAATTATGTGGCATGCATGGCACCGCGTTGACATGTTAGCACCGTGCAGTGATGACTAGGTTAAGTAGAAAATTCAGCCTTTTTTGTTTTTAAAATTAATTAAATCATCTAAAACTTCAAAAATTTATAGAAAATAAAATACTTAAAATAAAAATTGTAAACAATGGCTCGTTGGATTCATCTTTTTGAGAGAAATCCAACAAACCTAAAATTCCCAAATTTCACTAAATATTTTGGGCTTAATTTTAGTTTTTGTAAAAATCAAAATTTTCTAATCAAACCAAAAATATACATCAGATTGATTTGAAATTTTCAAGATTGAAAATTATGTTAAAATGCACCCACCACGAAAATTTTAAGTCAAAAGGATTTCTGGATTAGAAGATATTACATTTTGAAGTTTAAATAGTATAAATAAATTAATGGACTTTATAAAAATCATGGAAAATCATTTAGATCAGCTAAAACTTTGAAAAATTATAAAAAATCATAAAAAAAATTAAAAAATATAATTAAATACTCATTTTAAAGATATTTCAGAGGAGATAAATTTAAAAATAATTCTAATTAATTTTGAACAATAATTAAGGCTTAATTTAGGTTTAATTGAAAAATTAATTAGCTTAATTAATACCTAATTACCTAAGTAATTAATCCTAAACTTTTTGAGGTTAATTAATGGGATGACTTTTGCCTCCCATAATTTTCTTAGGATTTATTGGTTGGTTATTTAGGAAAATTACTTATCTTAACCCTAATTATTATCTTAATTAATTAGATGATTAATTAATATTCTAAATAGCAAGGGAACTATTAATTAAGCTTGTTAATTATTGTGGAATAGTGAATGGGCATGGGGAATGAGATTGGGACCTCTTTCCCATTCTTTTCCCTAAGTTCATTTCACTTGACTTGAAACTAATTACTTTCGGACTAATTAATGGTTTAATTCATTAATTAAATAACTTAATTAATTAAAGTGAAATCATATTCATTCTAGATCTTATGTAATTAAGTTTCTTGGGTATACTCTTAGGTGTTGAATAACCTAAGTGAACCTTAAGGAAATTATAATTAGCCCATATATGTGGGAGAATTATAAGAGTCTTAATTAAGTCCTTTAGCTTAATTAACCATTAATTGTGAGCCAATTGCATTAGGCCCCTTTTATTTCTTAGGATCATTATTGATTTAATTTCTAATGCATATGCATATCATGTTGGCTCACCAGTACTTAGGTAAATATGTTAAGGTGATATAGGAAAGGGGGTAATTAATGGACTTAACTCATATTGTAACCTAATTAATTTATAAAATCAACTTAATTTTTTTTCATTGAACCAAATTGATTAACCAATATGGAAATAAGTTAGGAGCAGCAAATTATTGAATCTCCTATTTTCTTTAAATCAAATCAAACATCCAAAACTAACTTAATAATAAAAAACCTTGGTTTATTTTAAATGATTGTATTTGATATGATTGTCCTTAAGAATTAACCTGGTTGAATGAAGTCATGTGTTTTATGTTGCTTATTCTTTTCAAATCACGTTAAATGTTGTATGTCATTTAATTCCATGCATCCACCTCTTTTCAAAATTAATTAAATAAAATGAAATTTCTTTTATGTTAAGCTTGCATGTGTTAAGTTAACTTAATATATGTGTGGCTATTATGACTAATAAATCAAAATTATTTTTCCAAAATTTATAAATCAGTTACATTGATTAGAGTGATAGTAGTTATGAATACATATAGGTTTGCATGTGCTTATAGTTTAGGTATGTGAAGTAAAGCTTTCTTTTTCTTAATTCAAGTGTAATTTTATATGTATTTGAATGTTAATAAGTATATAATCTAGACATCCTGAGAATACGAGGCTTTAGCTAGCCACAAGGAGGTCATTTGATTACCTCACTTCCATGGTTAACAATGATACATACTTATTTGATTTCATTTACATGTATTTCTACATTAGAATTTGGATGAGACTTTGTTTCATATCCATAAATGTTTTAATCAAATAAAAATGCAATTTTTGCATGATTTTCTTCCTCTTGTTTACATATGCATTCATATATAGTGAGATAACAAAGTATATAGTCTACACATCCCGGGAATATGAGGCTTTAGCTAGTCCCAAGGAGATCATTTGATTACCTCACTTCCTTGGTTAACAAAGGCACGTACTTGATCATTTCTCTTTACATATGTATGCATATGTGGTGAAAGGATAAAAATCTCTCTTTTCAACTAAAATTACATGCATTCATTATTGGATAAATGATTGAATTAACTAGTCATATAGTTGGAAGCTTCCTTTCGTGTATATATATATATATATATTTACATATGTTTGAATGCAAGTAGGTATATAGTCTAGACATCCTGGGATTATGAGGCTTTAGCTAGCCCCAAGGAAGTCATTTGATTACCTCACTTCCCTAGTTTAACAATGGCACATACCCATTAATTTCATCCATATATATTTTTGTATGAGAATTTGGATAGAGCTTTAAATTAATATGATGAAATAATTCAATCAAATGAAAAGTATAAACTTTAAATGAACATATTCACATCCATCATTTAAGCATGCTAAAATATATTATATGTGTAGGTATACTTAGGATTTAATGATATGCATGTTACATGTGATGTAAATGAATGATAAATATATATCATATGATAGTAATTCAATTGAGTTAATCCCAAGAAGCCTTTCATATTAAATGGAATTATTTAAAGTGAACCCAAACTTAGAATTAATTAAAATATGTAATAACCAATTCACTGAAGAGATTCAAATTAAATCAACTTATTTTAGAAAGTGGCTTAAGATGGGGATGAAAGAGGGAAACCTTTTTTCTTCTCTTTACAACACTTAGTTGCTAAGTGTAGGCCAAATGAAACAAAAGAAAACACAAATTAAAATTCTCAAATCAATTAAACCACTTAAAGTTAAATCAACCTTTCATGCTAAATTGAATCCTTCACACATAGAAAATTATAACATTAATGCGCAGTCAAGACATGCCACACAAGCCTTAATACACACACATTAAAAATAAATCACCACTTCTAGCTTAATGTTAGGATGGTGCATGGTGTAATGTATATTTTTTATGATGTATTATTTTAGACTGGTGTGGTGTTTATTTATTTATTTTTTCATCTAAAAATGAATTTAATGAAAATAAAATATAAATAAAACTCATTGTTGGACACCACGTAGATCTGCAGATGTTCTCATTAGGGTGTTCAGGTATGACATTAAGGAATGATGTACTATCTCGAGAGATAGAAGTCACCATCTTACAATGGACCTAATTACCTAATGAGGACTCCTAAGGACTATGGGTCTTCGGATGTACCAAAAATTCTTCCCCTACTTCACATGAAAAAGTAAAGTAGGGTTTATTTTAAACCATGTTTGTTAAGTTCTCTATGGAGGCAAGCCCCCATAGTTAATTACATCTTAAGGAATGAGATTCCTTAAGAATAGTCTCGATTAAGGTAAATGATAATTGTATCCAAAGATTTAAAAGATAAGACTATCAATCAATTAGTTTTTTTTAAGAAGATCAAATGAGATTGATAAAAAAGGAGGGAGTTATTATCAAAATCAAAGGGAGATAAGTAGGGGATGCTCATGATGCTAGAAAATCTAACGAGCATCCCAAACTATCTTATGGTTGGGCTTTATATTTTTGAATTTGAAGAGAATTATTTATTTAAATTGAATTTTTATTAGAAATTTGTGGCTTATAATTCAAAAACACAAGATCATGGAAATGCCTAAGAGGTGAGGATTTACGCTTGTAGCCTGCAAAAGGAAGTAGGAACCTCTGAACCTAAATCTAGGGAGCTTTGGTGAGGGCCAAGGCACAACCTAAATCTAAGGCAAAAATGAGCATATGGTTTACCTCCACAAGAGAGGATAAATCACCCAACTGTTGGAGTTACAACTACCTGGGGGTGGCCACTAACTAACTTCTCTTATGATTTTAAATACATGTAGGCAAGTCATATGCTTTTGCAAGCTATCTAGACTATTATTTATTTAGAAAGAGACTAAGTCCTTAAACACACTCCCTAAGAGACTAGATCATGTAGGGCATGAATAATGACTAAAATCTAATGCAAAATTTGTTATATTTTATTTTTATTTTTGAATAATTTATTTGACACAGGCTATGGGATTCATATGTCTAATGCATGAGAAATTGGTTATGGGCCAAAATCAGCAAGAAGGAGGTGTGTTCCCACCATGGCTCTTAAAGGTCAAGCCAAGTTTCCTAGCAATGGTGGAAGCCCTCCATAAGCAAGAGGGAAGCAAGTTACTTTTTTATGCATGATGTGAGACATACACCATCCAACTAAGGGGTTGATAAATCTTTTATCTTGATTTATGTCCTAGGCTTTAGGTTAGGTTGTGAGTTGTTAATTTTAATTTTAAGTTGATTAATTTGATAGAAAATTTATTTTTTCCTAAGAGCCTAATCACATCCAGGTCATTCATCAAAGAAAAGAAGAAATTAGGAAAAATATGTTATCTTAATGCACAAGCTAAACAAACATCAAACAATTTTATAAAGCTAGTGCAAAAGAATAAAAGGCCATTGTGGTCGGGCTCCACCATACAAACCCAAAAAGAAATGTGGGTAGCCGAGCTTTACCCTAATACAACCCAAATTATAAATGAATAATTACAATTTAGAAGGAATTTATGTTATGTGGGTCTTCATTCTTCATTCTTCATTTCTTCTTTCTTCATGTTTGATTTCTTTCTTTCTTTCCTTCATTTTGGTTGGTTGGAATGTGGTTGGCTCCAAGGCTTCACATGGTGCATAAGACTTGGTCTTATGTCCAATGTTCACCTCCACTTCCCCATAACATTCATTCCAAATCCTAATTGCAAAAATTACATGAAAATGAGAAAAATAAATCTAAGTAAAAGTTGCAAAATAGAGATTAGCTAAATACACCACACATCTCAAGCATGTATATGAACAAATTGGACTTAACAGCCCACACATGGGTAACCAAGTCCACCTGACCTATTTTGGATTATGCTTAGGGGTATAAGCAACCTGTATAACAAAAATATTTATATTTTTATAGCGCCCCTTAAGTGCATTCCCCTGTAGAAGATAATGATTAGACTAAGATCATCTTATCATTCAGTCTACACACATGCACCCTAACATTTAGTCTAAAATATTACATCATAAAATAAAATTAGGTATCAAATTATGCACCGCCCTAACATAGAGCTAAAAATGATGACTTATCCTAATATGTGTGCCATTTAAGGCTTGTGTGGTATGTCTTAACTAGGCTTTAAGGTTGGAGTTTTCTAAGTATGAAAGGATTCAACTTAGAGGATGATTTCATTTTAAATGATTTAGTTGATTTGGTTAATCTTATTTGATGATTTGATTTGGTTTGAAAGAACCTAGATTTAATTACTAAAAGTTGTAAAGAGAAGAAAAGAAAAGAAAACTTTTCTTTCATCCCTACCTTAAGTAATTTCTAAAGTAGATTCATTAATGATTTTTCTTTAGTGAATGCTTTATTATGTATTTTAATTAATCCTAAGTTTAGATTTGCTCTAAATAAAACCTATTCAATAAGAGAGGCATTTTAAGATTAATTAAGGTGAATTACTATCACAAAATACATAACCATTTATTTCTTTCCAACATGTATACCATGCATATGAATGTATCCTAAGCATAACTATACCAACAAATGCAAATCTTAGCACATCTTAATTATGAATGCAAAGAGATGTTGTTTAAGAAAATTTGATTGTTTCATGAATACATGATTTTGTTAAGAAGAAAAGAGAGGGATTCTTTTATCCATTTATCAAATGCACATTTACATATATGAAAGACATAACTGAGTGCAATGCCATTATTTTCTACACCAAGGGTATAAGGTATAAGACCTTCTTAGGGCTACTTAAAGCTTCGTAACCCTGGAATGTCTAGACTAATATACCACTTTTCTTAAATACTTGTGCATGTATAAAAAGAAAGCAAATGGATGAAGAATCACGCAAAAGATTTTTGTTTGTTTGTTTGATTTGTTGGTTGTTTAATTTATAGGTGGAATGTGAAGATCCTTCTTAATTCATGACATGGGAGTGCATAGGAATAAATTGAAGCAAGTGTTATGTTCTTTTCAAATGAACTATACACTTTGCAAATCCTGTACAATCCATGTTAGGAAAAGAAAAGAAAGTCACATAAAGCACATTTTAAGCTATATTCACATGCAAGCTTAAAAATACTTATAAGTAGCATACATTCATTTATAGCCTTTGATTTACAAGCTTTTTTTTGAAAATAATGTTTGATTTAATAGTGATAATAGCCATTCATATTCTTACTTTAACCAAAACATGCAATTTGACATAAACGAAATATTTCATTTATTTTTTATATTTCAAAAGATATGAATACATGTTTTCATATGACATACAATATTTAGCATGCTCCGAAAGAAATAAAGTGATGTAAGCATGTAACTTCATTCAACCTAATTAATTCTTAAAGACAATCCTATGAAATAAGATCATTTAAAGTGAATCAAAATTTCTTTAAAGGAATTTTCATTTTTATTTTGAGTTTGATTTGATTTAGGAAATCTGAAAAGAGTCTGTTGGTCATAACCCATTTCCCCATATGTGGATTGATTTAGTTTAATTTTTAGAACAATTAGATTGATTTTATGTTTTGTATAGGTTAAGGTGTGGATTAAGTCCATTAATTACCCCTTACCTACACCACTTTAACATAATTAACCTAACAATTATGAGCCAACATATGACATGCAACCACATTAAATTTAAATTAGTAATGCACCTTAAGAAAGAAAGGGGCCTAATGCAATTGGCTCATAATTATTGATTAATTAAGCTAAAGGATTTTAATTATGTACTTTCATAACCTTCCCACACATGTGAGTTGGAAATGATTTTATTAAATTTACCATGGCTTTTGAACACCTAAGGATCTACCCAGCAAAGGATTGATTAAGTTCAAATTGATTTTAAGAATTTGATTAAATGAATTAAGAAGATTATTTGTGGAGTAATCCTTAATTAGGTTTAGATTAAGGAAGGAAGGGAGTTTAGGGAATAACTTAGGGAAAATACCTGAAACCCATTCCATAAACCTCCTCTTAACTTAAAAAATATTTAATTATCTTAATTAAGTAATTAAAACACTATTCACATGCTAAATTATCCTTAATTATTTTAAGAGGGTGATTAGAGATTCATTTATTGATTTTCATAATTAACTAATTAATAAATTCCAAGAAAATTAGGGGAGGCAGAAGTCATCCCCCTAAATATGTATAAGAAGTTTGGAATTAATTAATGAAATGATTAGAGAGTAATTAGAGTTATTAAATTTTTCATTAAACCTTAATTAAGAAAAATCCACTATTTAAAATCAATTAGAAACAATTTTATTGGATTACCCTCTGAATTATCTTTAAAATAAAGTTGAGTTTGTATTTTTCATATTTTGCTACATTTAATTATGTATTTATGAAATTTCAGTGATAAGAGATAATTAAATAACCCTACTTAATTAACTAATCTCGTCGACGCCATGTGGGCTGCTGACGTGGTGCATGCTTTCCATATGGAATGACGTGATTGGTTATTTAAGATGTCAAATCATATGTTGCGTCAGCCGGTGCACTATGTGTTTTCTCCTTGGACCGTCCGATCAAAGATCAGACACCAGGATAAAACCTATAGTTTCAAAGGGATTAATCTCTAGATCTAGCGTGTTTTAATCAAGACTGTCCATCCAAAACATGCGGGATGGACGATCCATGATTCATCCCTGCCCTTGCCTACGGGAGACGGAGACCGTCTATCCTCCATGGCTTGATCCGAGCTCACTTGAGCTCAATTGGGCTAGGATTCAACCCACACCATCAAGAAGCAAGGAGAAGAAGATCTAACAATGGAAATTTAGTGGGATTAAAATTTCCTTCATAAAGGACTAAGGATTTTCTAACTTAAGCTCGGTTTTGATTCATAGCTCACCGGAGGCTATCATCGGCACATCCGATCGTTGAGGTAGCTTCGTCTAGTGGAGAAAAAGCTTTGTTGAAGGTTTGAAGGTTCAATTTACAATGGATCTTCCAATTGACCAAAGCTTGCTACAATGGCTTGCAGTTTTGGTCTAACTTCCCCTTCCCGTGGCTTGGTTACTTGGGATTTGCTTTGGATGAGCTCAACTTAGTGCCTTGATGGTGCTTGTAAGAGGAATTGAACTTTAGTTCGGTATTGAGTAAGTTGGAACTCTCCCTCTCCTCCCCTATTTTTGGCTTAGGCAAAACTGAGAAGAGAGAAATCAATTGAGCTTAGGCATGCTTGGGGGAGCTTGGGAAGCTTGCCTTTGATCCTCTGAGCTCAATCGAATTCAAGGTTAGTGAAATGAATTGGAATGAGGGGGAGTATATCTCCCCCTACTTGGATCGGATGGCCAAAGTTCATTTTGCCATTTTGATTAAATTGCTCTCATGGAATGGGTTGTTTAGGATGTCAAGAGTGCCATGTGGTTTAGTTTTGGCAGAGGAATGGGAGTGCGGAGGTGCACATGGGCTAAAATGAGTGTGGGAGGTGATCCATATGGAGAATTTTAAGTGGAGGGGTCAGTTTTGTCTTTGGGTTTGGTTTGGCTGACCCAAACCCATTGGGTCATGTGCACCATCCCTCTTATTGTTCAAATGGTCCACTAAAAGGGTGCCAAGTGGTCTTGAGTTGGAATATGATCAAATTTCAAGTGAATTTGACCATAGGTTACGCTTTGACCTAGGGGTGAAATGGTCATTTGGCTTTGATTTTGATTTAGACAGCTTTGAAATAATTGAAAAATGGGTTGTGCCAATTTTCAATGAATTTGGTGTTGATTTGATATCATTTGACTCATGTTGACCCATATAGGTCAAAATGGGTCAAGTTGACCAATTGGTCAAATTGGGTCAAATCATGGGTTAGGTCAAGTTCAAATGATCATTTGAAATGTGTTGGTATCATTTGTTTGGTTCAATTTAATTTATATTTGATTTTGGTTCATTTGAGTTCACTTAGGTCAAATGGGTCAAGTTAACCAATTTGACCCATTTGACCCAATTGAGTTTGGTCATGGGTTGGTTTAGGCTTGGTTGATCATTTGAAATGTTTTGCAAGCTTTTATTTTAATCAATTTTGGTTTGGTTTGATTTCAAGTTGATTTGACCTTTTAGGTCAAGTTGGGTTCATGGTCAATTGGGCTTGGTTGGGTCTAGTTGGCCAATTGAGATTTTGGTCAAGTTCAATAAGTGATTTAGAATGAATTTGACCCATTGGTTGCAATAAATTTAGCTTAGATCAATATTTAACACATTTTGACTTTTTAGGTCAACTTGGGTGAAGTGGCCAATTGGGCTAGGTTTGGCTCAAATGATGATTTGGTCAAGTCCAATCATTGATCATGAATTGGTTTTGATCAATGGTTTCAATTAATTTGGCCTATGGTGGATTTTGGCTAGTTTGGGTTTCATTTGGATTAAGTATTGACTTGGTCAAAGGTTAAGTTTGACTTGGTTTGATCCAATTTGGATGATTAATCATCTTAAGATGATTATTACTCACAATGTGAGGCTTAGATGTGCTTAGTTCAATCCAATTTGGGTAGGATTAGAATTTAGCTTAAAAAGGCGCTTTAGGTCACTTTGGGTCAAGTGAGCCTAAGTGGGTCAATTGGCTTGATCAAGGCTTGATTCAAGTTTGGTTGAACTCACATATGGACTTATGATTGAAATATAAGTCCAATTGCAAGTGATTTGGAGTCAAATGGGTTTTGATTCATTTGACAATTTCAAGTTAAAAAGATGAACATGGGTTTGATTTGGGTTTGATTTTTGGATTTAGTTTTGGTTTGATGATTAAAGTTTATGATTGAAGGATTTGATTGTTTGAAGAGAAAATCTAAAGGTTTGTATTGATTTGAGTTTGATTTGGTTAAGTTCAAGAATTTGACTTGAAAGGGTATGGTTGAATTTAGGTTAGATTTGGGTTCGGCTTTTGAATTTGGTTTTGGTTGTTTAAATTTATATTTCATTTATATTTATGAATACAAATGAGAATATAAATGAGTTATGAGAAAATCTCTTGAGTTTGAAGTGATTTGGATTTGATTTGAGCTAAGTCCATAAGATGAAATCAAAGTGACTTAGGAAGGATTTTTGGAATTGATTTGAATGATTTGAGAGAAATCATTTAAATTGGAATTTGATTTGATTGGTTTGAGATAAATCATTTAAGTTAAAATTTGATTTGAATGATTTGAGAAAAATCATTTAAGTTAGAATTTGATTTGAATGATTTGAGAAAAATCATTTGAGTTGGATTTTGATTTGAATTTTGATTTGGAATTGGTTGGAATTTGAGGTTGATTTGAATTTGAAGTTTGTTTGGATTTGAAGTTTGACTTGAAAGAAGAAAGTAAAGATTTGGTTCAAGCTATAGGGTAGGCAAGTTTTCCTAACACCCCAAAGGCATGACCTATTATGATGGCTAACTCTTCTAAATCTCTAGGGTTAGGTTAAGTGTTCACCCAATCACTAGAAGTTTCTTAAGACTAAGGAACTCTTAATGTCTAAGAGGAGTCCTATGTCTAAGATGGAGAGGATGAAAGCTCACTCCAAATGTGAGGTCAACAAAGGGCACCCAATAGGTGTGGTGTGACTGACAAGGCACCGCCGTGTATTGATGAGCGATCAACAACACCAAGCGACAAGCACTAGAAATGATCTACTCCCAAGGTGTAGAAGGAATCAAGAGATTAGTGCAATGTGACTCTACTCATGTCAACAACATAAGAGAGTGAAGGAGGAATCCAGTAGGGATTGAGTATGTGAACTTTTCACAAGGGTAAAAGGTTCAAGTCATCCACTGAGGGATGAGAGGTTTTGATTTGATTTGTGTCTTGTTGGATAGAAATTTGATTTGCTTTATTGATTTATTATTTGGTGTTCCATTAGGGATAAAAATGTGAACTCTCCACTAGGGGAGCAAGTTCAAATCATTCACTAGGGAATAGAGGTTGTGAAATCCGCTAAGGGATTAAAATTCGGGATCTGCTAAGGAACTGGAAAGACTTGCATCTCACTAAGGAGAAGCTGATTGATTTGATTTAATTTATTTTGTTTGATTTGATTCCACTGAGGGAGGAGGGTTGAATTATTTTGACTCCACTGAAGGAGGTTGGTTGATTTGTTTTGTTTGTTTAATTTGACTCCACTAGGGAAGATGGTTGATTTATTTTAGATTTTTAAATTTTGAATTTTGAGATGAACCCTGTTGGTTTACGATAGATGGCACTGAGTAGGGGCCATGTTAGCCTTGGTCTACTTCAAGTTTACCAATCCAAAGGGGTAGTCTACCAAGCATATAGTAGGACTATCAAACCAAAGGAGTGCCTTTCATTATGCAGTAGGTGTACTAGGAAGAAAGCGTAGTAGACTTACATCCTCCAAAGTAGGGATAAGTTGCTGGGGTGATCAGTTGGTGACGCAATGAATCAAACCAAACCTGAGGTTGACTATTGAGTGAATGACATTGGGGTACTTAGATCAGCTCAAAGATAGTCAAAGTTAATTTTATTTTTAATTATTTTTAATAGATCCCATCGATTTACGATGGACTGTACTGAGTAAGGGCCATGTAGGCCTTGGTCTATATTCACCAATTCAAAGGGAGTAGTTTCCCGGCCGAGGGGAGAACTATCCAACCAAAGGAGTGCTTTTTAGTTTACAATGGTCAAGTTAAGAAGAAAGCATGGGGACTCACATCTTCTAAAATAAGGAACCACTACGGTGATCGATTGCTTGTGCAACGAATCGAACCCGACCTAGGGCTGAATACTGAGTGGATACCGCTAGGGGACTTAAATCAGCTCAAAGATAGTCAAAGTTAATTTCTTTTTTAATTATTTTTGATGGATCCCATCGGTTTGTGATGGACTGCACTAAGTAGGGGTCATGTTGGCCTTGGTCTAATAAAGATTTACCAATCCAAAGGAAGTAGTTTCCCGACCGAGGGGGGAACTATCCAACCAAGGGGTGCCTTTCGATTTGCAGTGGTTAATTCAGGAAAGAACGCATGGGGACTCACATCTTTTCTAATAAAAGGCCACTGGGGTGACACATTAGTGAGGTAACATGTCAACCTGACCTAGGGCTACCCATCAGTTTACGACAGTCATGCTAGAAAGAATGCATAGTAGACTTATATTTTCCAAAGAGAAATGACTGTCGGGGTAACCTACTTGTGGAAAAATAGATTGAACCCGACCTAAGGGCGACTACGGAGAGAGTGCCGACCCAGGGACTTATCTCAACTCAAGCATAGTCAAGAAATCCTATAGGGAGTTCTGCTGACACTACCCTAAAGATAGGATACTTGCTTGGGAAAGGGGCCACTGAGGGCTTGAATTCTAATCCGCAAGCAAATTAATTTGTTTTATTTGTTTATCGAGGGCCATGTTAGTTTGCGATGGATCATACTGAGAAGGAGCTTATATCAGCCTAGACCTATTTCAAATTTACTGAACCAAGGGAGAATCTGTGCATCCACTGAACAAATTCTTCAACCAAAGGGGTGGCTACTAGGAAAAGGGGACTGTCCAATCCAAAAGTAACCTGGGTAGTGTCTAAATGGGTTCGTAAAGAATGTGATCCAAATAGAGTGCCCAAAGGGGAAGGGGCCACTAAGGGCTTTATCCAACACATTGGAGAAGATAATTTGCATAGGTATTCGGTGGCCAACTCAAGAAGAAAGCACAAGGAATCACATCTGCCAAGAGTGGTGTATCCACCGGGTGAGTTCTTTGTCGGCCGTTATCAACCAACCTAAGGTGCCTATTTATGATGTAATCCTAGGAAGAAAGCATCGGGGATTCACATTCTCCTATGGTGGCGATCATGGGATAGTCTATCTTTGGCTCGATAGGTGCTATTGACTCTTGAGTGAATGCCATTGGGGGACTTAGATCAGCTCAAAAGTAGTCAAGAGGAAAGGAGCCTCTGGGGACTTATCCTAGACCTCAAACATACTCAACCTAGTTAGTGCATGGTTAGTTCAAGAAGAAAGTACGGGGACTCACATCTTCTTAAACAAAATCAACATGAGGTGACTTATTGACTGGGCAGTGAAGCCTACCACAAGATGCTCGTTGGTTTGCAATGGTCAAGTCAGGAAGAAAGCGTGGGGACTCACATCCACTGGAAAAGTGACCACTGGGGTGATGTACTAACAAGGTAGCATATCAGCCCGACCTAGAGTAGCTAATGAGTGAGTTCCACAGGGGGCTTGCTCCCACATCAAAATAGCCTGAGATAAAAGATACTTATTTATTTTTGTGCTTATGTTAAAGGGAATAGGATGTCTATGAGGTTCTCTTACACCTATCCTAAATACATTAGGGAATTTGATGAAATGGTGTCACGAACAGCAGTTGTGATCCCACCAAGAAAGGATGTCGCTTGGGTTCTCTTACACCTAACTTAGTTATGCTAGTCGAAATAGGATGCCTTTTGGGTTCTCACACCTATTCTAGTAGCACTTGGGGAATTATGTTTAATTGTGTTCATGTTATGAAAGAGGGATATGATGATTCTCTTACACTTACCCCAAACACGTCGTGGTGGATTGGCAAGACTAATAAACAACACTTTGAATGAAGAGAAGATTTTGATGAATTGGAATGAAATTTTATTCTTTTGATGATAATTATTTTCAAACATGATTTTATGAGTAATATTTTTTCAAATAGAGCCCATTAATTGGAAGCATTGGGTGTTTCCCTTTACAATCAATAAGTTGATAAGATCCTCCTTGGTAGGCTTTCTCTATGATAAAAGGGCCTTCCCAAGTGGGTTCAAACTTGCCTTCCATCTTGTGATGGGCAACAACTGGTCTCCTTAGAACTAATACAGGTTATCTACTTGAAATGTTCTGGGGTGAACTAGCTTGTTGTGAGTTTGAATCATTTTAGCTTTGTATAACTCAAGGTTCTGGCACTCCCATAGGCGTCTCTCCTCCAAACCATTGAGCTCTTCTAACCGCAACTTGGCATTATGTTTTATAGTGATTTGACTACCCAATACTATCATTAGTGATGTGAGCTGAACTTCTAATGGCAGAATGACCTCAGATCCATACACTAAATTGAACCGAGTAGATCTAGTTGGAGTTCTGTATGTGGTGCGGTATGCCCATAAAGCTTCAACTAACTACTCATGCCACTGCCATTTGTTGTCATCCAGTGTGTTCTTTAGTATTTCGATGAGAGTTTTGTTGAATGCTTCTGCTAGGCCATTCGCTCTGGGGTAGTACATGGTGGAGTATCTCTAATCTATATCATATATTTTGGTGAAATTATTGATCTTGGTGCTCTTGAATGTTGTACCATTATCAGATATAATTTGTCAAGGAACCCCGAACCTATATACGATATGATTTTTGAAAAATTAGAGCACATGCTGAGTTGTGAGCTCTCTAAGTGGGATTGTCTCCACCCAATTAGAAAAGTAGTTGATGGCAGCTAGAATGAACAAATGACTCTTGGAAGAAGGAGAATCGATTGGACCCATAATGTCGGTACCTTAACACTCAAATGGCCATGAGGCCAATGTAGAATGTAAAATGTTGGGTGGTTGATATAGGACCTTACCATATACCTGACACTGATGGAATCTTCTTGATACATCCATGCAATCTGCAATCATTGAAGGATAGTAGTATCCTAGTCTCTTGATTTTTGCTTTAATCTTTAGACCAGATTGATGCGCTCCACATAGACTCTAAATGTACCTCAATCATGACCCTACGGGCTTCATGTTTGTCTAAATAACATAACCACATTTGATCAAAGGATCGTCGATACAAGGTGTCATCCATGAGAGTATAGGATAGAGCTCTCTGCTTCATATGATGGGCTTATGACTTCTCTTGAGGTAGTTTGCCTCTAGTCAAGTAATTCATGATGGGTTGCCTCCAATCCAGTTCTTTATCCTTTTCGACAATGATAACCTCCCCTTCAAGAGAAAGTTTCTCGACAAGTTTAGCATCAATAAGAGATATGACTTGTCTATTTTGGACCCTTATTGAAATGGACTCATCTTTCGGACATGTTAATTCCTTGGCAAGTTTGGCCAAAGCATCTGTTACTACTTTCTCTCCTCGAGGGACCTTATTGATGGTGACCTCAGGGATTTGGGCCAACAGCTTCATGGTGTACTCATGGTAATGATGAAGATTAGGTTTAGAACCTTGTAGGACCCGACAATCTAGTTGATGATCAACTGAGAATCCTCATAGATGTTGATGCTTTTGACACATACTGTAATGACTAACTCCAGATCGATCAAAGCCTCATACTCAGCTTCATTATTGGTGCATGGATTGGAGAGATAATATGAGAATTTTATCACATCACAGTTTGGAGTTAAGAGAACTATTCCTACCCTTGCCTTTCATGGAAGAGTAGATCGTGGTACTTCTCCTTTAGGAAAGGATGCTGCACAATCAAAATACATCTCCCAATGATGATTATCAACCTCCACTAAGTTCATGTTTTGTTCATCAGGGAGATTATCACTAAGCGGAGAGTCAGCAAGAAGTGGGTGTGCTGTTAAGAAATCTGTTAGTGCTTTTCCTTTCACGAAACAGAGGGGTACGAATGTGATATCAAACTACAAGAGAATCATGGACCAATGTGCCAATCATCTGGATAATGTTGATTGTGTCATGAGATACAATAGTGGATTGATTCTTGAAATCAAGTTTACTTTATGAGAAAGTATATAGTGTCATAGCTTTTGGGATGCAAAGATTAAAGCTAGGCAATATTTCTTAATATGTAGTAGTTCACTTCAACTTGGATTAGAAGATAACTGAGGTAGTAGAGAGCATTCTCCTTCCCTTCGTTGTTAGCTTAAGCCAACAAAGTGCCAAGGGAGTTGTCCAATGCACGATGTAGAGGATAACGGCCTGCAGGAAAGGCGCTAAGCGGCGGCTTCACCAAATACTGCTTGATATCTTCAAAGGCACGCTGACACTTGTCATCTCACTTGAACTTGGTATCCTTTTTGACAAGTGCTGAAAATGGTTTGTATCTTCTCAATAGGTTGGAAATAAAGCATCTTAGATACACCGACCACCCTTGGAAATATCTGAGTTGAGTTAAACTTTTAGGTGGTGGCATTTCTAAGATAGCTTTGATCTTTTCTGGATCTATCTCTATTCCCTGGTGTGGGACAACAAACCCAAGGAACTTCTCTGAAGCTACTCAAATGCACACTTTAGGGGATTCATTTTGAGGTTATATTATCTTAACCATTCAAAAACTACTCTCAAGTCAAAGAGATGATCTTTCTTTTTTTTTTGCTTTTGACTACTAGATCATTAACATATCATCCAACTTGATGATGAATGAGTTTGTTGAAGATATGAGTCATGGCCCATTGGTATGTAGCACCAGCATTTTTAAGGCCGAAAGGCAATATATTCTGATCGAGGTTCAAAAAGTAGTGTTTCTTTCATCCTCGGGGGCCATCTTGATTTAGTTGTAGCCAGATGATCCATCCATGAAGGAGAATACTGCATGAGATGAGGTGTCCATTAATTCTAGTATAGGAAGAGAAAATGCATCCTTAGGACATGCCTAATTTAAGTCCATGAAATCGACACATATGCAAATTTGGCTATTTTTTTTCTTAATTGGGATGACACTGGCTAACCAGGTAGGGTATTTTTCTTCCCTGATGAAACCATCATTGATTAGTTTCTTGACTTTAGGAATGACATGTTGTTCGATTTCTAATCGCATGTGTCTAGGAGCTTGCTTGATAGGGTTAGCGTTAGGATCTATTGCTAGTTTGTGGACTACTATGTTAGGAGATAATCTGGGCATCTCTTCATAGCTCCATGCAAAGCAATCCTTAAACTTAATCAATAGCCTAACTAAGTCATTAGTTTCTTCTTCATTCAGCAGCAAACTGATGTATGTTGGGCATGGATTTTCTTCTATCCCGAGTTTGATTCCTTTAAGCTTGTCGATTGTTGAATGGATTTCTTCTTCAAATTTTGGCGGTGCATCTTTGATTTGAAGATTATCTAGATCATCTGAAGTTTCTAAACACACATCCTCATAAGAGCTAGTGTGATTTAAGAAGAACCTATCAGATTCCAGATGATTGGTACAACTAAGCAGTAATCATCATCATCGACTGGACCCACTGTACTGAATCCTAGTCTTGATCTTGATTGTGCATCTCTACCTTTATTGTTCCACATCTTCTCGAAGTACTCTGACCTGTGCTTAAACCATGTATAAGGAATCAAACCTTTCTTTGCAAGATTAAGAACACAAGATGACTACCAATCAAAAGGTAATTCCATTAATTCTTTATATGAATCATCCTCAAATTCTACATCAACTTTTGTACTTGAGGATGATGATCCTAATAAGAATCTCTTTGGTTTTGCATCAATGGAAGACTTAGGGGCTTCCTTAACTACTAAACCTTCAGCTTTTTGAGAGGAAAGTGAGGTTAGAGCTAAGGTTCCTAACTGCTGCATGATGGTTTCACATAAACTTGATTCAAATATATTTGTGCTTTGCTTAGAGGCCTGATCTTCCTTGTTGTCTAGCTTGAGCATCACCTCCAATGAAACCCACTGAGAGGGGTAAGCTGGTATGCTATTCACATTAGATTCATCCTCTGAGTTGGATTCCAAGTTTATGTGAATAGTTAGGGTACTCCTATGAACTGGAACATAACCCCTATTGGCTGGCTACCAACCAGGGGGTCTTCCATCTCAGGAACTACATCTATGTCTGCCTCTACCTCTGCCTGGTGGAGGTTGAGTCATCCTACCCATATGTCCATATGATGGAATGAACTGTGGGTAGAATGTGATGCGGCTCTACTTCTTCCTTGATATCCTTTTCTTGTTCACTTGTATTTTCTTTCTTCTTTTCTTTTTCATTTTCTTTTTATTTTTCTTCTTTTTTTTTTTTTTGCATTTGAATTTTAACCAAGTTCACGAGAAAAGGTGTTTTGAGGAAGATAGTAGGTCGCATCTTTATATATCTCAACCTCTCTAACTGAAAATGATTTTTCTTCACCTTTGACATAGTATTCAATTCCATCCTTTCAGAACTTGATGCATTGATAGAGGGAGGATGGAATCATCTTATTATGATGTATCCAAGGCCTATCAAGCAAAATAGTGAATGAAGTATTTGAATCAATTATATAAAACTTGGCTTCAATCTTCCATTCACCTATTTCCAAAGGTAACACTAAGGAGCCTAAAGCCCTCTCGCCATGTTCATTCAATCCTCTCAACATCATTCGATCTCCTCAGAGTGTAGAGATGTCAATCCTCAAGTAGGCATGGGTCTTTAAACTCATAATGTTCTCCGTTGCACCTGGATCAACAAGAATCCTAGAAAGTCTGAATTTGCTCATGTCCACTATAATGTAGAGGGGACGGTTGTGCTCCAAGTCCCCCCAGAAGAAGGTCTTCATCTGTGAAAGTGACTCCTTGGGCTCCTCTGGAATAATATGCCTCATCTCCAATAATGGTCAGCTGAGCTAAGCATATCTCTGGATCAAGAAGAGCCTTGATTAATGATTCTCTTATCTCTTTGGATAAGACAAAGGCATCACATATGCTTAACTTAAATGTCAACTTTCTTAGGTGAGAGAGGATATTGTAATCCACTTTGGGTTGATCCTCCACATGCATATCCATGGGTGGAGCATCCTATGGAGGGGCTTCTCGATCATCAGAACCAATAACTTATTTGTCCTTATCTTGAGGTGCTACTCTAGGAGGTAGAATCTTGCCACTACGGAGGTTAACTTCAGTGATCTCTTATGGCAGGTTAGTGAAAGGTTCTACCTGCTCGTTAGGCTCACCTACAGGTTCTTCTATAGAACCCTCAAAATTAGATGATTCCAAGTCTATATCAAAAGGTGAATCCATATTATTCAGAGAAGGAAAGTCCATCTCTGAATTATAAAGAGGAAGATCAGAGTTATTATAATTATTATTTAGACTTGGAGAGTTTTCTAAAAGAGTAGAGTTAGACAACTCATCAAAAGTGACACAGATGTAATTCGAACTAGCTTTATTCCTCAATTTCTTGGATTTTGAAGGAGGTACATAGTAGAAATCCAGTAAAGTAAGTGGGATGAGGGATTTGATGCCCTCATTTTTTGATACAAGATGTATACTAGAAGAAGAACTAGCTGAAGTAGAAGTGTCGGCTGAAGTAGTAGTTGCAATGATAGAATGGAGGCTGGGCTCGGTCGGTGGTTGTGCTACATGACTATCCTAGGCTAGTGTGCTGAGCTAAACTTCCCAAGTTGTCTTTAAACTTAAACCTTCCTTGATGTTGGAGGTTTGAGTGCCTCAAGCACCTGCAAGAAAAGTTTCTTGATTTTTGAAATAATCTTTTTAGAGGTTCGGGATAAGGAGATATCCCAACCTTCTTTGGTTTTGAGAGGATCACATGTATCCCCAATGATTACCCTAATAGAACTAGATGGTTATTCCACAAGGTATTCCATTGGGATAACTATGACATATGTCTTATAGCTATGCTCAAGCCAATCCTTGAATGTAAAATAATCCTCTAAAACATGGCCTAACATGCGGTGGTAGGGGTGAAAGTTAGGATCATTGCTCTTGCCCACTTCCTCCGGTCATCTAGGCTTAGGTAGCTGAAAGTTAGGTTTCTTTAAGCGATTCTTAAAGATATTCCTAAGTACCTCCCTATTAAATGAATAAGGTTTATTTAGTTTATCCAAAAGAGTAGGTGGATGGTAGCTACCTGGCGGCAGGTATGTGTACCGCTGTTGTGAATGTGGCTGAGGAAGAGGTGACGAAGGCCATGGAGGCTATTGTGGAGGCCGGTAGGATGGCCTCAGTGGTGGTAGAGGAGGTTGAAGTGATGACGTGGAGCACGAGTCTCTCATACTACTCTCTTGCCGGCTGCTTCCCCTTGTCTACTGCTATCATTGCCCCTGGTTTCTTCTCATAAGCTTTATGTGGCTTTAGCTCTATTGATTGATCTGAAAAAGGTAACTATTTGGCTTCTCCTTGTAAACTAGCCACCTTGTTGATTAGCTTCTCAAATATCTTGATAGTAAAACCTTTGAGCCTGAAGGAGACCGGGCCATGAATATTTTTTAGTGGAATTTCAATGGCATGTTGTTCAGATATCTGTGGTTCATAATTCATACTCAAATTGTGCCATCTGAGAATATAATCAATGAGGGATTCACCAGGGTGTTGTTGAGCCACAATAAGATTGCTTACAATCACCCTTTGTTGAGCTCCAGCAAACCTCTTAATGAAGAGTTGCACCAACTCAACAAATATCTTCACTGAATTATTGGGAAGTTTAGCAACCAATCGAAGGCTATGCTTACTAAGATGCTAACAAAAAGATGGTAGAGTAATGCATCGCTGCCACCAGTGTCGCAACTGCTAGCCTTGAAGTGCGCTATGTGCTGCCATGAGTTCCGCTACCATTGAATCTCTTGAAAGAAGGTGGTACAAAACCTGTAGGATACTGGATGGCATTGAATTCCTCTGGGTAGGGTCTACCCTTTGGAACAGATGATCCTCCTTGGGCTTGCGCCAGTGCTTCTCTCACTTGCTGCTCAACCATGAGTTTAATGCCCTTTTCTTGTATAGGGGTACTATCCACTACCTTCCTATACAAGCGGTGCCGACCTGCTCTACTGGAGGTGAAGTCTTGGCTTGATCTAAGACATGCAATAACTCAGGCTGACCAATTTCTATAATAGTAGGATGTATTGCTCGAGCTTGGTTCTAAAGTGCCAAAATTACTACTAGCAAATATTCAAGCCTCTTCCCTATCCTATAAATTTGTTCATCCTTTTGATTTAGTTGTTAAAGGAGTGTTTGAATGAGGCATCATCCCACTATAACACCTCCAAACACCGATCATGAAGAAGAGAACCCCTGTTGTCTACCATGTGTACTCCTGCTGAATCCTCCAATAGATGATCTTCATTAGGATTAAAACTGACCTTCTCATCCTCTAGGTCAAACCAAGCATATCCTAGAATTTCTTTCTTCTCAACTAGATACTGGGTTACAATATCATGGAGAGAACGGTCCAACTGCACGGGCACAAATGATCATGGCTGACTGATGGTGGGATCACTATCATGAACAGAAAGACATCTAACCTCTATTGGAGAGCTGATCTTGTGAGGGCTACGCTCACTAGAAGAAAGATACTCCCAACTGTCACTGATCTAGGTGGTGTAGTACTCATAGGAGGATATATGGCCATGGGAAACAGTGTACTATCTCCTCCTCCCTCGGCTACTGCTATCTCCATGCTCTACTATGGTGGTGATGGTGATGGCACAATTATAATGCTTTGAGGTCGCCATTCCCTCTTCACCATAACTAGAGCAGGAGGTTGAGCAGGAGAGCTCAGCCTCACCTCAGTTGATGGTGTAGATGGAATGGGATATCTTAGCTGTAGCCGGATCACCAGTGGGGCTCTCTTTTCCCTGGATGCTATCTTTATGGCTTTTACTAGCATAGTGGATGATAGAACTTGCATTGGAGATGGTGGGTGTGAAGTATAAAGGTGTGGTGGAGGCACCACCACTCTCTATCGAGCTCCTCTCCATGTGGGTAGCATCATCAATATAAATATGGATGACGTAGTGCGTGATCGAAAAGTCCATGAGTGAGACCACCGCATTACCTACCTCTCTGCTAGTGTCATAATACAAGCCTCCCTAGCCCTCTCCTATCTGATGTGCTCCCCTACGCTACGGGGGATGACAGAACGTAAATCAAACTAAGCCCCAGAATCTGACCATTCATAAGCCCCACCTACTCAGCGTAGAACTAATCTAAAGCTGGCATATGACCTTCTCCTATCTCTAGTAGGAGCCTTAAAGTGAACTGTAGGTGGAGGTGAAATTGAGATCCTCCTAATATCTTCCTCTCCATCATATCCAGAGAGAGATGAAATTTGTTCTCAGGAAGAGGAGACTATCTGTCTCATCTACCAGTTGAAACTACCTCCTCCTTGGCTATGTGGTCGTGATGCCACTTGATCTTAAGGCATTAATTGCAAAGTCCTACTAGGAGGAGCAGCATGAGAACTAGACCTTATCTCCTTGGTAGGGGAGACTATCCCAGAGGATTAGGTAGCCTTCCCTGGGAGCCAACAAGAGTGCTACTGCATCTAGAAAGGGGAACCACCGAGCCGGCAGTGAACTACTATTAATGTGGGAACTGCCACATCCTTCCTCTTCAGTGAGGGAAACTCTCAGTTAGACAACATCTCAACCTAGATGACCAGCTTCTGCATGATCACCACACTCCTGTTGACGGTTGTGAGGGTGGTCCCCTCACAAGTGATCCTAGCCCCCTCAAAACCTTTGCCAAAATGAATGAGTTGGGTGAAGTCAGACTATGGGAGTCTGGCACGATCCAAGGCCAAATCTATCCCAAAAGGAAAGGTAAACACTTACCGCCATTTAGAACTGACCGAACTAAGCGAGAAACTTGAAATTTACAATTTTGGAAAACAAACCCGAATCAGATTTCTACTTTAATTTATTTTTAATAACTTGAACCCACACTAAACAATTTGGATATGTTAAGTGGGGCTCTTTGAATTTGGAGAGAGATTTTGAGTTTAGAATTGAAGAGGGGATTTTTTTTTAATATGGAATCCATTTTCAACAATTTTGTGTATGTTGGGAATGGGGTCAAATATTTTTAAGAGATTGATGCTTCCATTGGTTCATATTTGAATTTGATTTTTGATTGTTTGGGGACCCATCATTTAACAAATTTGAGTATATTAAAGTAAATGGTCAATTGATTTTGTTTTGATTTGTGACTTTAGAATTTACTGACTTAGCAAATTTGGGTATGCTAGGTGAGGTGTTTGAAAACAATTTTCTCCTTTTGTTTGCTTATTTATGAATTATGTGTGAATTTGAAAATGGAATCTTTACTTAGCAAAATTGGGTATGCTAAATGAAGAATCCAAATATTTTATTGTTTTTGAAAAGAGAATATTTACTTAGCAAATTTGGGTACGCTAAATAAAGGATCCAAATGTGTTTAATTTTTGATGATTTTTGAAAATAGAATTTTACTTAGCAAATTTAGGTATGCTAAATAAAAGAAATTCAAATGTGTTTTATTTTGATGATTTTGAAAAGAGGATTCCTAGCAAATTTAGGTATGCTAAGAAATCCAAATGTATTTTATTTTGATTTTTGAAAAGAGAATTCTTTACTTAGCAAATTTAAGTATGCTAAATAAAATAAATCCAAATGTGTTTTATTTTGATGATTTTGAAGAGAGGATTCATAGCAAATTTAGGTATGCTAAAGAAATCCAAATGTATTTTATTTTGATTTTTGAAAAGAGAATTCTTTACTTAGCAAATTTAGGTATGCTAAATAAAAGAAATCCAAATGTGTTTTGTTTTGATGATTTTGAAAAGACGATTCTTAGCAAATTTAGATATGCTACAGAAATTCAAATGTGTTTTGTTTTGATTTTTGAAAAGGAAATTCTTTACTTAGCAAATTTAGGTATGCTAAATAAAGGATCCATGTGCGTTTTGATTTATGATTTTGAACTTTTGAAAAGAAGAACTTTACATAGAAAATTTGTGTATGCTAAATAAGATTCAAATGTATTTTTGATTTTGATGTTTTGATTTTTGAAAAGAGGATCTTCATTTAGCAAATTTGGGTATGCTAAGTGAAGAATCCAAATGTGTTTTATGTTTTGATGTTTTGATGAATTTTTTTTTTTGAAAAGAGGATCTTTACTTAGAAATTTGGGTATGCTAAGTGAAGAATCCAAGTGTGTTTGATTTTTTTTATTTTGATTTTGAAAAGAGGATCTTCACTTAGCAAATTTGGATATGCTAAATAAAAGATCCAAATGTTGTTTGATTTTTGATTTTGAAAAGAGGAACTTCATTTAGAAAATTTAGGTATGCTAAATGAAGGATCCAAATGTGTTTCAATTTTTGATTTTTTTTTTTGAAAATAGAGTCTTCACTTAGCAAATTTAGGTATGCTAAATGAAAGATCCAAATGTGTTTAAATTTTGAAAAGATGATTGTTAATTTTGATTTTTGAAAAGGTGATTGTTAATTTTGAAAATATGATTATTGATTTTGTTTTGAAAATGATATCTTCATTCAATAAATTGAATGAGGATGTTCATTTGTGCTTTTTGAAAATATGATTTTGGATTTTATTTTTGAAAAGATGATTGTTGATTTTGTTTTAAAAATGAAACTTTCATTCAATAAATTGAATGAGGATGTTCATTTGTGTTTTTTTTTTTGAAAATATGATTGTTGATTTTATTTTTGAAAAGATGATTGTTGATTTTATTTTCAAAAAGATGATCGTTGATTTTGTTTGGAAAAAAATGAAATCTTCATTCAATAAATTGAATGAGGATGTTTATTTGTGCTTTTGGAAAATATGATTTTGGATTTTATCTTTTGAAAAGATGATTGTTGATTTTGTTTTAAAAAAATGAAACCTTCATTTAATAAATTGAATGAGGATGTTCATTTGTGCTTTTGGAAAATATGATTGTTGATTTTGTTTTGAAAATGAAATCTTCATTCAATAAATTGAATAAGGATATTCTTTTGTGATTTTGGAAAAATATGATTTTGGATTTTATTTTTGAAAGGATGATTATTGATTTTGTTTTAAAAATAAAATCTTTATTCAATAAATTGAATGGGGATGTTCATTTGTGCTTTTTGAAAAGAATGATTATTGATTTTGATTTTTGAAAAGATCCTACATATAACAATCATGAAGATTGTTAGATGAGGTTGATTTATGAAGATTTTTGTGCAAACATTTTATTATGTGTATTTTGAAAAGTGCTATTTGGAAATTGATGTTTTTATAAAGAATTGATTTTTCTTTATTTTTGGAATGAACCTAACCTTGCCATAGAAATGGTAAGAAGGAAGTCTTTAGTTATTTCTTTTTATTAAATTTTTTTTCACCTATTGGGGAGCCCAACAGGGGTTTTAAGACTTACACGGAGTGAGGTCCTAAAACCTAGAGGATGTTGGTTAGCTTAGCTCAAGAATGAAATGAGCTAAATGCCAATGAAAAAGAAAGATAGTCTTGGGTTTATATAAAATATAAACCCACTATCGATACTTAGAGACAATGATCATTTACCAAAGATCGAAAGAGGAACCATCCCCAGCAGAGTCACCAGAAAAATTTGTGGTGTTTATTTATTTATTCTATTCATTTAAAAATGAATTAAATGAAAATAAATATATAAATAAAACTCTTTGTTGGACACCACATAGATCCGTAGATGTTCTCATTAGGGTGATCGGGTATGACATTGAGGAAGGATGTACTATCTCAAGAGACAGAAGTCACCATCCTACAATGGACCTAATCACCTAATGAGGACTCCTAAAGACTATGAGTCTTCGAATGTACGAGAGATTCTTCCCCTACTTCACATGGAAAAGTAAAGTAGGGTTTATTTTAAACGGTTAAGTTTCTATGGAGGCCCCATAGTTCATCTTAAGGAATGAGATTCCTTAAGAATACTCTCAATTAAGGTAAATGATCATTGTCTCCAAAGATTTCATAGATAGGACTATCAATCAATTGGTTATTTTTAGAAGATCAAATAGGATTGATCAAAAAGAAGGAAGTTATTATCGAAACTAAAGGGACATAAGTAGGGGATGCTCACGATGCTAGGAAACCTAGCAAGCATCCCAAACTATCCTATGGTTGGGCTTTATATTTTTGAATTTGAAGAGAATTATTCGTTTGAGTTGAATTTTTATTAGAAATCTAGGGCTTACAATTCCAAAACACAAGATCATGAAAATGCCTAAGAGGTGAGATTTTATGCTTGTAGCCTGCAAAGGGAAGTAGCAACCTTTGAACCTAAATCTAGGGAGCTTTGGCAAGGGACAAGGCATGACCTAAATCTAAGGTAAAAATGGGCATATGGCTTACCTCCATAAGAGAAGATAAACTCCCCCACTGTTGGACTTACAATCACCTGGAGGTGGCCGCCAATTACTCCTCCTACGATTTTAAATACATGTAGGCAAGTCATATACTTTTACAAGATAGCTAGGCTGTTATTTATTTAGAAAGAGACTAAGTCCTTAAACACACTCCCTAAGAGACTAGATCATGTAGGGCATGAATAATGACTTAAATCTAATGCAAATTTTTGTTATATTTTATTTTCATTCTTGGATAATTTATTTGACACAGGCTATGGGATTCATATGCCTAATGCATGAAAAATTGGTTATGGGAAAAAATCTACAAGAAGGAGGTGTGTTTCCACCATAGATCTCAAAGGTCAAGCCAAGTTCCCTGGCAATGGTGAAAGCTCTCCATAAGCAAGAGTGAGGCAAGATGCTTTTTTATGTATGATGTGAGACATATAACATCTAGCTAAGGGATTACTAAATTTTTTATCTTGATTTATTTCCTAAGCTTTAGGTTAGGTTGTGAGTTGTTAATTTTAATTTTGAGTTGATTAATTAGATAGAAAATTTATTTTTTCCTAAGAGCCTAATCACATCCAGGCCATTCATCAAAGCAAGGAAGAAATTAAGAAAAACATGCCATCTTAATGCACAAGCTAAACAAATATCAAATAATTTTATAAAGTTAATGCAAAAGAATAAAATGCCTTTGTGGTCGGGCTCCACCGTACAAACCCAAAAAAATGTGGGTAGCCGAGCCCTATCCTATACAAACCGGATTACAAATGAATAATTACAATTTAGAAGGAATTTATGTTATGTGGGTCTTCATTCTTCATTCTTCATTTCTTCTTTCTTCATGTTTAATTTTTTTCTTTCTTTCCTTCATTTTAGTTGGTTGGAATGTGGTTGGCTCCAAGGCTTTACATGGTGCATAAGACTTGGTCTTATGACCAATTTTTACCTCCACTTCCCCATAACATTCATTCCAAATTCTAATTGCAAAAATTACATGAAAATGGAAAAATTAAATCTAACTAAATCCTACAAAATAGAGATTAGCTAAACACACCACACATCACAAGCATGTATATGAGTAAATTGGATTTAGCATGCCAAACATGAGTAACCAAGTTCACATAGCCTATTTTGGATTATGCTTAGGGGGTATAAGCAACCTGCACAACAAAAGTATTTATATTTTTATTACAGCGCCCCTTAAGCACAATTGCTTATAGAAGATAATGATTAGACTAAGATCATCCTATCATCCAGTCTATGCACATACACCCTAACTTCCAGTCTAAAATATTATATCACAAAATAAAACTAGGCATCAAACCATGCACTGCCCTAACATAGAGCTAGAAATGGAGACTTAGCCTAATATATGTTCCATTTAAGGCTTGCGTGGTATGTCTTAACTAGGCTTTAAGGTTGAAGTTTTTAAGCATGAAAGGATTCAACTTAGAGGATGATTTCATTTTAAGTGATTTGGTTAATTTTATTTGATTATTTGAATTGGTTTGAAAGAACCTAGATTTAATTACTAAAAGTTGTAAAGAGAAGAAAAGAAAAGAAAACTTCTCTTTCATCCCTATCTTAAGTAATTTCTGAAGCAGATTCATTAATAATTTTTTCTTAGTGAATATTTTATTATGTGTTTTAATTAATCCTAAGTTTAGATTTTCTAAATAAAACCTATTCGATAAGAAAGGCAATTTAAGATTAATTAAGGTGAATTACTATCACAAAACACACAACCATTTATTTCTTTCCAACATGTATACCATGCATATGAATGTATCCTAAGCATAGCTATACATACAAATGCAAATCTTAGCACACCTTAATGATGAATGCAAAGAGATGTTGTTTAAGAAAATTTGAATGTTTCATGAATGCATGATTTTGTTAAGTAGAAAAGAGAGAGATTCTTTTATCCATTAATCAAATGCACATTTACATGTATGAAAGACATAAGTGAGTACGACATCATTATTTTCTACACCAAGGGTATAAGGTACAAGACCTTCTTAGGGCTACTTAAAGCCTTGCAATTTTGAGATGTCCAGTATGATATACCAATTTTCTTAAATATACATGCTTGTACAAAAAGAAAGCAAATGGAAGAAAAATCATGCAAAAGATTTTTTCTTGTTTGTTTGATTTGTTGGTTGTTTAATTTATATGTGCAATGTGAAGATCCTTCTTAATTTATGACATGGGAGTGCATAGGAATAAATTGAAGCAAGTGTTATGTTCTTTTTAAATGAACTATACACTTTGCAAATCCTATACAAAACCATGTTAAGAGAAGAAAAGGAAGTCACATAAAGCACATTTTAAGCAATATTCACATGCAAGCTTATAAATACTTATCAATATCATACATTCATTTATAGTCTTTGATTTACAAGTTTTTTTTAAAAATAATTTTTAATTTAATAGTGATAATACCATTCATATTCTTACTTTAGCCAAAACATACAATTTGACATAAAGGAAATATTTCATTTATTTTTGATTTTTCAAAAGATATGAATGCATGATTTCATATGACATGTAACATTTAGCATGCTTGGAAAGAAATAAAGTGATGTAAGTATGTAATTTCATTCAACTTAATTAATTCCTAAAGACAATCCTATGAAATAAGATCATTTATAGTGAATCAAAATTTCTTTAAATAAATTTTCATTTTTGTTTTGAGTTTGATTTGATTTAGAAAATATGAAAAGAGTATGCTGGTCCTAACCCATTTCCTCATATGGAGATTGATTTAGTTTATTTTTTAGAACAATTAGCTTGATTTTATATTATTTTTTGATTAAGGTGTGAATTAAGTCCATTAATTACTCCTTATGATATGCAACCATATTGAATTTAAATCAGCAATGCACCTTAAAAAAGAAAGGGGCCTAATGCAATTTTCTCACAATTATTGATTAATTAAGCTAAAGGATTTTAATTAAGTACTTTCATAACCTTCCCGCACATGTGAGTTGAAAATGATTTCCTTAAATTTACCTTAGGCTTTTGAACACCTAAGGATCTACCAAACAAAAGATTGATTAAGTTCAGATTGATTTTAAGAATTTGATTAAGCTAATTAAGAAGATTATTAGTGGATTAATTCTTAATTAGGTTTGGATTAAGGAAGGAAGAGAGTTTAGGGAATAACTTAGGGAAAATACCCCAAACCCATTCCATAAACCTCCTCTTCACTTAAATAATGTTTAATTATCTTATTTAAGTGATTAAATCATTATTCACATCTTTAATTACTCTTAATTACATTAAGAGGGTGATTAGAGATTCATTAATTGATTTCCCTAATTAACTCATTGATAAATTCCAAGAAAATTAGGGGAGGTAGAAGTGATCCCCCTAAATATGTTTGAGAAGTTTGGAATTAATTAATGAAATTATTAGAGAGTAATTAGGGTTATTAGATTTTTAATTAAACCTTAATTAAGGAAAATCACTATTTAAAATCAATTTGAAATAATTTTATTGGATTCCCCTTTGAATTATCTTTAAAATGAAGTTGAGTCTGCATTTTTCTAATTTTTCTATATTTAATTATATATTTATGAAGTTTCAATGATTAAGGGATAATTAAATAGCCATAATTAATTAACTAATCTCGTCGGTGCAACGTGGGCTGCTGACGCAGCGTGCGCTTTCCATGTGGCACAATGGGATTGGTTAAGTTATCAAATCATGTCGTGAGTGCCACGATTTTCTCCTTGATCAAAGATCGATAGATAAAACTCACAATTTCAAAAGGATTAATCACTGGATCTAACATTTTTTAATCAGGACCATCTATCCAAAACATGCGGGTTGGATGGTCCATGATTCATCCCTGCCCTCGCCTGTGGGAGACAGCGATCGTTTGTCCTCCATGGCTTGATCTGAGCTCACTTGAGCTTAGATTGAGCTAGAATTCAACCCACACCATCAAGAAGCAAATAGAAGAAGATATAACAATTGAAATTCAATGGGATTAAAATTCCCTTGACAAAGGACCAAGGATTTTCTAATTTAAGCTCAGTTTTGATTCATACCTTGCTGGAGACTATCACCGGTGCTTCCAATCATTGAGGTTGCTTCATCTAGTGGAGATGAAGACCTATTGAAGGTTTGAAGATTCAATTTGCAATGGATCTTCCAATTGACCAAAGCTCGCTTTAATGGCTTGTGGCTTTGGTCTAACTCCCCCTTCCCATGGCTTGGTTGATTGGGATTTGCTTCAGATGAGCTCGACTTAATTCCTTGATGGTGCTTGCAAGAGGAATTGAACTTTGAGATTAGTCGGAACTCCCACCTCCTTTATTTTTTCAGAGAAAACGTGAGAGAATTCAATTGAGCTTAGGAATGCTTGGGGGAGCTTGGGAAGCTTGCCTTTGATCCTCTAAGCTCAATCGAATTCATGGTCAATGAAATGAAAATGGAATTAGCTGACCCAAACTCATTGGGTCATGTGCACCACCTCTCTTGGTGTCCAAATGGTCCATTAGAATGGTGCCAAGTGATCTTGAGTTGGAATTTGATCAAATTTCAAGTGAACTTGACCATTGGTTACCCTTTGACATAGGGGTAAAATGGTCATTTAGCTTTGATTTTGATTTAGAAAGATTTAAAATGATTGAAAAATGTGTTGTGCCAATTTTTAATGAGTTTTGTGTTGATTTGATATCATTTGGCTCATGTTGACTCATTTAGGTCAAAATGGGTCAACTTGGGTCAAGTTGACCAATCGCTCAAATTAGGTCAAACCATGGGTTAGGTCAAGTTCAAATGATCATTTGAAATATTTTGGTATCATTGGTTTGATTTAATTTTATTTATATTTTCTTTTGGTTCATTTGAGTTCACTTAGGTCAAATGGGTCAAGTTGACCAATTTGACCATTTGACCCAATTGAGTTAGGTCATGGGTTGGTTTAGGCTTGGTTGATAATTTAAATATTTTGCAAGCTTTGGTTTTAATCAATTTAGTTTGGTTTGATTTCAAGTTGATTTGACCTTTTAGGTCAAGTTAGGTTCATGGTCAATTGGGCTAGGTTGGGTCTAGTTGGCCAATTGAGATTTTGGTCAAGTCCAATAAGTGATTTAGAATGAATTTGATCCATTGGTTGCAATCAATTTGGCTTAGATCAAGATTTTACATATTTTGACTTTTTAGGTCAACTTGGGTGAAGTGGCCAATTGGGCTAGGTTTGGTTCAAATGATGACTTGGTCAAGTCCAATCATTGATCATGAATTAGTTTTGATCAATAGTTTCAATCAATTTGGTCTATAGTGGATTTTGGCTAGTTTGGGTTTCATTTAGGTTAAGTGTTGAATTGGTCAAAGGCTACGTTTGACTTGGTTTGACCCAATTTGGATGATTGATCATCTTAAGATGATTGTTGTTCACAATGTGAGGCTTAGATGAGCTTAGTTCAATCCAATTTGGGTAGGATTAGAATTTGGCTAAAAAAGTACTTTAGGTCACTTTGGGTCAAGTCAGCCTAAGTGGGTCAATTGGCTTGATCAAGGATTGATTCAAGTTTGGTTGAACTCACATTTAGACTTATGATTAAAATATAAATCCAATTGTAATTGATTTGGAGTCAAATAGGTTTTGATTCATTTGACAATTTCAAGTTCAAAAGATGAACATGAGTTTGATTTGGGTTTGAGTTTTGAATTTAGTTTTGGTTAGATGATTGAAGTTTATGACTGAATTTGGTTTGTGATTGAAGGATTTGATTGTTTGAAGAGAAAATCTAAAGGTTTGGATTGATTTGAGTTTGATTTGGTCAAGTTCAAGAATTTGACTTGAAAGGGTATGGTTGGATTTAGGTTAGATTTGGGTTTGGATTTTGAATTTGGTTTTGGTTGTTTTAATTTATATTTCATTTATATTTATGAATATAAATGAGAATATAAATGGGTTATGAGAAAATCTCTTAAGTTTGAAGTGATTTAGATTTGATTTAAGCTAAGTCCATAAAATGAAATCAAAGTGACTTAAGAAGGATTTTTGGAATTGATTTGAATAATTTGAGAAAAATCATTTAAATTGGAATTTGATTTGATTGATTTGAGATAAATCATTTAAGTTGGAATTTGATTTGAATGATTTGAGATAAATCATTTAATTTGGAATTTGATTTGAATGATTTGAGAAAAATCATTTGAGTTGGAATTTGATTTGAATTTTGATTTAGAATTGATTTGAATTTGAGGTTGATTTGAATTTGAAGTTTGTTTGGATTTGAAGTTTGTCTTAAAAGAAGAGAGTAAAGATTTGGTTCAAGCTATAGGTTAAGAAAGTTTTCCTAACACCCCTAAGGCATGACCTATTTCTATGGCTTACTCTTCTTAGTCTATAGCATTAGGTTAAGTGTTCACCCACTCACTAGAAGTGTCTTAAGACTAAGGAACTCTTAATGTTTAAGAGGAGTCCTATGTCTAAGATGGAGAGGTTGAAAGCTCACTCCAAAAGTGAGGTCAACAACTAGATGTTAGGGTGTATACTTGTAAATGGATGGTTAATGCTAATCTTATTTTTTGTAGGGATGCTTAAGGGCTGTAAAATAAATATAAATGTTTTGTTTGTAGTGCTTATACCCTAAGCATAATCTAAGTTAGACAGTGGGCCACTATGTGTAGGGTGCTAAGTCCAAATTATAAATATAACTGCTTGAATTGTATGTGTGTTCAGCTAACACTTATTTTGTAAATGTAGTTAGATTTACTTTTTCTATTTTTAATGTAATTTTGTATTAGGAATTAGGATTAGTGCTATGAGAGATTATGATGAGCATTGGCCAGAAGACTGAGTCCTGAGATTTCATGTGATTCCTTGAAGCCTATCACATCAAAGGAGCAAAGACATGGAGGAAATGAAGAAGAAATGAAAACATGAAGATTTGAAGGCCCCCTAGTATTTATTTGTAAATTATAATTATTTTTTTAAGTACCAGGTTGTATAAGGGCAGAGCTTGGCTACCCATTTTTTTTTTCGGGCTATTCGGTGGTACCCCACTGCACCGAGCCTTTTATTCTTTTTTGTTAGTGTTATAAAATTATTTGATGTTGTGTTTCATTTGAGTAATAGAAATGACATGCTTTTCTTAGTTTCTTCAATGTTTGATGTTTGAATGTGTGGCCTAGATCAGATCAGGCTCTTAGGAAAAAAATAAAATTTCTACCCAATTAATCACTCATAACTAAAAACTTTTATAATTCATAATCTCACATAAAGCTTAGGATATAAATAAGATAATTAAAAGATTTAGTTACCTATTAGCTGAATGTTGATTGTCTAACAACATGCATATCATATTATTTCACTCTTGCTAAGAGAGGGTTTCCATTCTTGGACGATAGGGGAAGGCTTGACCTTTGAGGGCCTCCTCTGTGGTGGAAAACACCTCTTTTCAACTGATTTAGGCCATAATCTCATCATGCATTTAGGCATAAGAAATCTTATAGCCTTTGTCAAAATGAAGAGTCAAAAATAAAATAAAATTTGAGAAGATTTCTCATTAGACAAAGTCATTGTTCATTCCACTCATGCTCTAGTCTCTTTGGGAGTGGGTTTAAGGACTTTAGTATCTTTCTAAATTAATAACAACCCAACTATCTTGTAAATTCATAAGACTTACCTACATAGATTTAAAGCGTAGGAGGAGTTAGCTGACAGCCACTCCAAGCGATTGAAAGTCAGACAGTCAGACGATTTATCCTCTCTTGTGGAGTTAAACCTTATGCCCATCTTCACTTAAACTTAGGTCGTGCTTTAGCTCTTCAGAAAGCTCCCCAGATTTAGGATCTGAGGTAGCTATTTCCTTCGGGCTACAAGCATAAATCCCCACCTCTTATGCATTTCCACAATCTTGTGTTGTGGGATTATGTCCTAGCTTTCTAATAGAATGTCAACTTTAACTAAATTGATCTTCTCAATTTCAAATATATAAATCTCAACCATATGATAGATTGGAATGCTCACTAAGTTTTCTAGTATCATGAGCGTTTCCTACTCATTCTCTTTGGCTTCAATAAAAAGCCTTATCCTTGAGTTTTTTCACTTGATTTTCCAATACAAACAATCCTTTGATAGTCTAGCCTTAAAATCTTTGGAGACTTTAATTTCTACTTTAATTGAGAGTATTCCTTAAGGATTTCATTCTTTATGATGTAATTAACTATGGAGGCTTGCCTCCATAGGGAACTTAATGAACCCATCTTAATATAAACCCTGCTTTACTTTTCCATGTAAAGTAGGGGAAAAATCTCTGGTATAATCGAAGACCCATCATACCTTAGGAGTCCTTATTAGATGATTAGGTCCATTATAGGGTGATGATTTCTATCTTTCAAGGTAGTGCATCATTCCATAATGTCATACCCAATCACTTCAATAAGTACCTCCTAAGATTTGCATGGTGTCCCACATCTCAAAAATAAATACCATAGATTTTTTTGGTGACTCCGCAGGGGATAGTTCCTCTCTCCATCTCTAGTAGACAATTATTTTCTCCAAGCATCAGAGTGGACTTATATTTTACATAAGCTGAAGACTGTCTTTCTTTCCATTGGCACTTAGCTTATTTCAACCTTAAGTGAAGCTAGCCAACATCCTTTAGATTTTAGGACCTCACTCCATATAGGTCTAAAAACCCCTAATAGCTAAAAATAAATTAACTAAAAAAAACCAAGCATAAAATTTTGAACCTCTTACCACTAGATTGGTGAAGAAAGGTTCATCCCATGCTTAACAATATTTCAATAAAATCCAAAGTAAAATAAAAACATATCTTTTATAAAAAATTTCAAAATTCTTTTTAAAATAAAAATCATATGAACTCCATTTAACATAATCCAATTTGTTAAATAGAGGTTCTCTCTTTAAAATCAAATTTAAACAAAGACAAAAATCTTTTCTCCAAAAATTTTCAAACCCCTTTCAAAATAAAATTATTTAGACCCCACTTAGCATACCCAAATTTGTTAAGTGAAAGTTCCTTTCTCAAAATCAAAATTAAACCAAATAAAACCTCTTCTTCAAAAATAAATATCAAAACACTTTTCAAGCAAGATTAAACAACCCCATTTAACATACCCAAATATATTAAATGTGAGATCTATTTCAAAATAAAAATCAAACAACAAATACAACAAAAAAAAATCAAACAAAAATTTCTTCTTAGAAATGCCAAGAAATTCTCTAAACAAAATTTCAAAACATATCTTCAAACAAAATTAACTCCATTTAACATACCTAAGTTTTTTAAATGAAAATTTTCTCTTCAAAAATAAAAAAAAATCACATATCAACACACAATAATCAATACCAACATATAATTGAACTCCATTTAATATACCCAAATTTGTTAAGTGAGAGTTCTATTTACAAAACTAAAAAAATAAAAAAATAAAAAAATCCTAAAATTTTGAACCTACTATCATATTAATATTTTAAAAGTAAGGTTCCAAAATTTCTTAAATCCTAATCAAAGAGCTCTGAACCTATAGCCATATTAACATTTGACTAGAGAGGTTCCAAAGAAATTCTTTTTAAATCTCTTCAAATCAAAATCTAATTATTTGAACCCGCTTATCATATTCAAATTTGATGAGTGTGGGTCCAAATTCTTTAAATCTATCAAAAATGTCTAAATCAAATTCGATATAGAGCTTGAGAATCTTAAGATGACTTATGGTGGTTCAATATTCACTATTATGGGTCCCAAAATTACGATTATTAAGAAGTTTATGATAAAAATTCAACTTAAAACCAAAATGTAGAATCTCGCCCTAAAGGAGAAAGGCCATAGAGGTTCCTTCAGGGGCCAAGAATGAAATTGACAAAGATTTTGAGTATGTCTTATCTATTTTAGATAAATATGACTCAAATGACTTAAATCCTAATTTCCAAATGAAGATGACTCTCAAAATGACAATCATAATAATGATTGTAGTCCATAAAATAGTACCGATGGACTTGATGTCTTTAATTATTCCAACATGGGTAGAGATACCCCCATTCTAAGATTTCATGGTGTCACTATCGATAAAGAGTTAGAATCATCAAATTTTAAAGGTCTAATGGGATAAACTCTGGGCACCAAAAAGAGTAGTAAGATATCAATTGTACCTCTATTTCAGAAGATATCACATAAGTCAGTTATTATAGTGGCAGGGTCCTACCACTTTGATCAATGCCATAGGTAGAAGCGAACCAGTCATTGGATATAATCAAATTCTAAAGCCTTCTTAAGATACACCTCACAATCCAAAATAAGGGCATCAAACTATTCTAAAGGTTAATCTTAAGGTCCTAAACTATCTTGGAAGGTTGCCCATTGAGCTAAATAATAAGTGCACTCTCACATTCTCTAAAGAGATAGAAAAGTATTGATTCTTCCTTGCTCAATTAGTGGCAACCTCCTCAAGTCATACTTAACATAGAATATCCTATGAAAAAGAAAGACAAGCAGTTTCCTCAGGAGAATACAATATAAACAAAGACTTAAAATAGAAAAAAGAAAAAAAAAGGGAGAAAGAGAAGAAGAAAAAGAGAAAAAGTAAAGCACCAATAATACACATTGATTTAGAATCCAAAGGATAAATCATGTGTACGAGGTGTAAATTCAAGAAAAAAGAGAGAAAAGAATATATGAAATAAATTTTGAGTTAAATTTTGGCAAGTATTTAGAGTTAGATGGCAATAAAGAAAAGTTCTAAAAGGATGATTTGTGTATGATATGACTAGATACTTAGTAGGTATGCGAGGTCATTGACTCCAATTCTACTATAACATGATATTATTATAGGATTAGAAGTTAAGAGTTGCTCCTAACCTCCAAAATAATATTAAAAATAATAATACATTATGAGATTTCAAATTTCCACTTCATATTTCTTGCTTCAAGCTCGAAGGAGGATCCAACGCTCGTAGATAAACCCTTAAATGAAATAACAAAATCATCTTTTGCTTAAGTCTACCCACTTTGCTCAAAGAATTTTGAAGACTTTCAAGTAGAAGATGCACTCTCTGAAGTTGAGGAGAAAATTAGATCATTAACTAATAAGTTTCAAGAAATTAACCTCCAAACATAAAGAGGGTCCGCCCACCCTCCCAATATCCATATATGATAAGTCAGAAGGAAAATGCCAATGACTTGTTTAGGTTAATTTTGTAATTTAAAGACTGCTTTACCTAAGACTATAATAAAGTGCCTAATACATCTCCAAAGGTAGCAGTCTATAAACTCAAAATTGAACCTATTACTATTCATATTTTACCAACTTTTAACTTGAAGAAGAGGATCAAAGCTTGAAGTTAACCTTATTGAAGAAGAAAGAAACTATCATGATTACCCAACATTATTCCTAGTCAAGAGGAAGAACATTCAAATCCACACATATGTCAATTTTGAAGATCTAAATTTGGCATGTCTTCAAGAAAAATTTACTTTACCTATATCAAATTTAATAGTGGACATAGCCTCTCCTCATTCAAGGATGGGTCAAATGATGCTAGAGGATGAGAAGTCATTTTCATTTATTTTTTCCATCAGAATTTACTGCTATAAGGTCATGCATTTCAGCCTTAAAAAAAGTTGACGCCACAAACTAGCGGGCCATGACTCGAATCTTCGATGAACTCATTCGTCACCAAGTTGAATGCTATGTTGACGATCTCGTAGTTAAAAGAAAATAAAAGGAAGACCATCTTTATGATCTGAGTAGTTGTCTTCAATTAATTATGGCACTAAAATCTAAAGATGAATCCCCTAAAGTATATAATTAAGATGGCTTTAGAGAAGTTTCTAGGGCTTGTAGGAAAGCATCTTGGGATAGGAAAAATTGTTCTAAAAGAGATTAAAGTGATATTAGAGATGCAACCTCCCAAAAAAGGAAGAAAAAAAAGAAAAAAAGAGAAAAAATGAAGGGGTGCTCAACACAATTAAAATCATTTCAAGGAAAGTTGTTATATCTAAGATACTTAATCTCTCATCTTTTTGGTAGGTGTTAATCATTCACTACTTTAACAAAGAAAAGAGATCAAGTTTTGAAAGATGATAAGTTTCAGTACTCATTTAAAAGCATAAGGTAATATTTTATGGCACCTCTAATATTGACCCCTCCACTTGCCTTAGGCCATTAGCTTAAGGCTATCTCCATTTAGGGCACAACTCTTCTTGTTAAAATTTATCATCAATTATCAAACTATAAAACTCTATGCATCAATTGAAAAGCTTGACATTCTTGTAAAAAAAAATAGAAAAAAAGAAAAAAATAAAGACCTCAATTAGCGTTGAATATAGATGGTTTAAACTCTTTCAAAGTTAGTCTATCTCGAAGCTCTCCAAATCAAGATTTTGCTTCTGATCATTAAAAGGCCTACTTTGGTGCTTCTATGGATAGAAAGTAGTTTAAACCACTATGATAGGAGAGTGTCTTGTATTTCTAGTCAACAAACACTACCTCAAAAGCCATTACACTCAGAATCAAAAATCAAATTTGGAGAATAATTCAAGTAATTGGAATGAGAAATTTCTTTCATTCAAATACAAATTAGAGCATAATATTTGACAAGCCTTGGTGAATTTCTTTCACTAAAAATGACCAATTACTTTGATTGGGTCCCAAGAACTTTGGAGAAAGAACACTAATCTTAGTTGTTCTTGTTCCATTTGCATACACCTTAAGAAATTTAAAAAAAAATCAATTCCTTAGTAAAGTGTTGTTTTCACGTCTACATTGGTTGAGTCCAAATTCAAAATAATAATAATAAAATAATAATAATAATAATAATAATAATAATAATAATAATAATAATAATAATAATAATAATAATAATAATAATAATAATAATAATAATATCAATCTATAATCACTCTTCAAAAATCTTCATCAATCTAAATATTCTTTCAAACTTACATCCAAAACTCAATATTTATCTCCAATGCTATTATGATAGGTATAAGAGAACCCAAGAGCCATCCTATTTCAACTAGCACAATTGAGTTAGGTGTAAGAGATCCCGAGTAGCATCCTTCCTTAGTGGAGTCACATTGCTCCTATGGCACCATTTCATTCATTCTTCGATGTGTTTAGGGTAGGTGCAAGAGAATGCAAGTGGCATCCCATCCTTCATTAACACAACACAAACACACATCAAACAAACACACATCTTTTGTTTCAGGCTACTTTGATGTGGGATAACACCCCCTGTGATACTCACTCATTAGCTGCTCTAGGTCGGGCTAACATGCTTATTGACCTCACTTTTGGAGTGAGTTCTCAACTTCCTCATCATAGATTTAGAACTCTTGTAGACACTAAGAGCTCCTTAGTTTTAAGACACTTCTAGTGATTAGGTGAACACTTAACCTAAGCCTAGAGACTTAGAAGGGTTAACCATAGGAATAGGATATGCCTCAAGGACTTAGAAAAACTTTCCTACCCTATGGCCTAAACCCAACCCATGCTTTCCTTCTCAAACCAAACCTCAAATTCAAATATCAATTCAAACTCCAAATCATAAATCAATTCCAAACTCTAAATAATTAAAACCCATGAACAAATCCAAATGCCAAAACCCATCCTAAGCCCTTTGATTTTGTCTAATGGACTTAGCCTTAACCAAATTCAAATCAAACCCAATTCAATTGATTATTTCAAATATCAATTCAATCTCAAATCAAATTTCAAATAATAATTCAATTCTAAACTCTAAGTGATTGAAACTCATAATCAAATTCAAATTCCAAAATCTCTTCTTAAGCCATATAAACCACCTTTATATGCTTAGTCAAAACCCCCTTTAAACCAAATCAAACTTGATTGAATTTTTTATAAATCAATCATTCCTTAATTCATTTTCACAAATATAAATTAAATTCAAATCCAAAAATAGCTAATTCAAATCAAACTAAATCAATTCCCTACTTAAGCCCTTTTGACCTACATCCATGAGCTTGGTCAAATTTGCTTCCAAATCACTCCAAACTCAAGTGATTTTCTCATGAATCATTTATATCTTCATTTATATTCCTAAATATAAATGAAATATAAATTCAAATAGCCAAAACTAAATCCAAAATTAAACCAAAATTTAATTTATTCCCTTTAAGCAAATTCCATGAACTTGGTCAAATCCTATCCAGATCAAATCAAAACTATGGATTTCTTCATGATTCAATCATTCCTTCAATCATTGTTCCAAATATAAACATAAACTACAATTATCAAACCAAATCCAAGCTAACCTAAATCAAACCCAAGTTAGCCCTTTTGACTTGAAATTATAATATGAACCAAGATCCATATGGCTCCAAATCATTTGCAATTGGATTTATATTTCCATCTCAAACCCATTTAACAATACAACTAAACTTGAATCAAGCCAATTAACCCATTTAGGTCCACTTGACCCTAAGTGACCTAAAAGACCTTCTTGAGTCAAGTTGTAATCCAACCCAAATTAGATTGAGCTGAGGCCATCCAAACCTCATATCATGATCAATAATCATCCTAGGTTAATCAATTGTCTTGAATTGGGTCAAACCAAGTCAACCTAACCTATTGATAAAGTCAACCTTTAGCCTAAAAGAAACCTAAACTGGCCAAAACACACCATATGTAAATTGACTAAAACCTTTGATTCAAACTAATTCATAATCAATGATTGAACATGACCAAACCCTCAATTGAGCCAAACCAAGTCCAATCGGTCATTTAACCCAAGTTGACAAAAAATTAGCCTAAAAAGCCAAAATAGGTCAAATCACAATCCAACCCAAATTGATTGAAACTATAGTTCAAGTTCATTCCAAATTGATTATTGAACTTGACCAAAGCCATTATAGAGCCCAATTTGACCAATTAGTCAACCTAACCTAACCTAGCCCAAATTGACCTAAAGGGTCAAATTAGCCAAAATTTAAACTAATTCTAAATTAAACCAAACCAAAGCCTACAATCATTTCAATTAGCCAATTGAACTTGACCCAACACTTAACCTAAACCAATTTCATCAAATTGGTTAAATTAGTCAACTTGACCCATTTGACCTATATGAACCCAAATGAACCATAATTAAATCCAAAGCAAATTGAATTTAAACAATGCCACCAATATACTCCAAATAGTCATGTGAACTTGACCCGAGCCTTGGTTTGACCTAATTTGATCAATTGGTCAACGTGACCCAACCTAACCCAATTTGACCAAAATAGGTCAAATCAACCCAAATCAAATCAAATAAACTCCAAATCACTTGAAATTTGAGCTAACCCACTTTTGGCCCATTTCAAATTTGGGCTAACCCACTTTTGACCCATAGCTAAATGACCACTTTGCCCTTAGGTCTAGGACATCCCATGAGATAAGACACAAGCAGATTAGGTCATTTCCTCCCCTTAGCCACTTGGCACCCATTCATAGGTCCACTTAGGAACGAAGGACCATGGCTGACCTGACCCAAAGGTGGTTGGGTCAGCCATGACTCATAGGGGGGGGAGGGGGATGAAATCACCTCCTTATTCCCATTAGAGCATGTCAAACCACCAAGGATGCCTACTACTCCCATGACAGCCACCTCCCACCCTTCCTCCACTCATGTGAGGCCAAGCGGAGTGATTCTCTGCCCAAATCAGCTCCCCATCTCAGCCATTGATCCAACAAGCTGAAACCATCACTACCATCCAAGCTAAGGAAGGAGGGGGTATACCCTCCTCATTCTCACTCAAACACAGACACTCACACTCGATTTAACCCTAACAACCAAAGAAAGAGATCCCAAAGCCTCCCCTTGCATTTCTCGAGCTCCCCAAAATCTCCACTCTCGATTTTACATGAAACTGAAATAAGGGAGCAAACCAGTGATTCCAATTTCCCCATTTTACAACCAAAGTGTAATTAATTTTGCACACACAATCCTTGGACCTAGATGAGCCAAAATGAATCATTTCTCAAGCTTCTCGATGGACGGAGGGTGGAGTTCGATCAAGACCAATTGCTTACATGCCATGGGCTAGTCCTCTGAGCAAACTACACCAAATCAAAGCTCTTGTGGCTAAACATGGCTTCATTTCTACCAAACGAAGCTTCCTCAATCATTGGAACCGCCGGTCACAAGATCCGGTGAGGCATGCCATTAAAATCGATCATTAGCTCAAAATAGGTTGTTCCTTTGTGAAGAAACTTGCCTCTCGTGCAATTTACATCGTTATATGTGTTTGTTATGCTTCTCGAAGGTATGAGATTAATTTGATCTCCATCCAAGCTCGGGTGAGCTCGGATCGAGAGACAATCGATGGACTGTATCCGTCTTTCACCGTTTGGGAGGAGACAAATCACAGATCGTCCATTACGTGTGATCAGAATGGACGGTCCTAATCTGATCATATGTAGAACCCCACTTTTCCCCTTATGAAATCACATGTTTAATCATGGCCATCCAATCTTAGATTGGACGGCCCAGGCAGAAAGCGTGTTCCGCTGTCGTCTGCATCAGCCTTCGATGTGATAACTTAAATAACTAATCTCATCATGCTAAGTGGAAAGTGCTCTGCGTCAGCCGCCACGTGGCACCGACGGGATTAGGGGGTTAATTAGATTAATTAATCTATTTTAATGCTGAAACTTTCAAAATTCATAACTAATTATAGAAAATTCTAAAACTACAAATGAGGGCTCATTTTAAATATTTTAAAGGGGAATTCATTAAAATTATTATTAATTAATTTTGAATAGTAATTTATACTTAATTAAAGTTTAATTAAAAATTTAATTAGCCTAATTACTTTCTGATTAATTATCCAATTAATTATAAATTTTCTAGAGATGCTTAGGGGGATGATATCTACCTCCCCTATTTTTCTTGGGATCTATTGGATAATTAATTAGGGAAACTAATGGATTAAGCATTAATTATCCTAAACCCTAATTAAGCAAATGAACATTAATTTAATTAATCAATTAAGCTTATTAACCTATGTTAATGGTGAAGAAGTTTAGGGAAATGGATTGGGTCTCCCTCTTCCAATCTTTTCTTTAAGTCTTCTCCATTCCCTCTGAAATAATTAATTAATTAAAACCCTTTAATTAATTAATTAATTAATTAATTCATAAGATTAATAAAAAATCCAAATCATACATGAACTTTAATTAACTAATTGAAAGGATTTAGGGATTGAGACTTAGGCTCTCTTCTTTGCCTCTTTCCCTAAGTTTATTTCATATTGTTGATTAAAGATAATTAAGATTTAATTAGATAAGTAATGAAGTTAAGTAATTTGATTGAATCTACTTCTCTAATTAACTCTTGGGTAGATCTTTGGGTGTTCAATAACCCAAAGACAGAGTTAATGAAGTTATGGTAAGCTCACATGTGTGGAAAAACCATAAGAGTAATTAAGTGAGCTCCTTAAGCTTAACTAATTAATAATTATAGGCTAATTACATTAGGCCCCTTTCATTTCATAAGAGCATTGTTATTTTTTTTCTATGTGGTTGCATATCATATTAGCTCATAATTTTTTAATCAATTACCTTAAGATGACATAGGTAAGGGTTAATTAATTAATTTAATTCATGCTTAACTTAACTAATTCATAAAATCAACCTAATTGCTTTTTATTAAATCATATTAACTTACACACATGGGAATGGGATTAGGACCAGCAAACCTCTTCCACATTTTATAAATCAAATCAAACATGAAATCAAAAGTGACTTTAATAAACTTTGGTTTATTTTAAATAAGCTTATTTAATGTGATTGTCCTTAGGAATTAGTTGGATTGAATGAGATTGTATGCTTATGTTTATTTATTTCTTTCCAATAATATTAAAGTGTTGTATGCCATTTGATTCATGTATTCATCTCTTTTAAAATTAATCAAATAAAAAAAATGATTTTCTTTATGTCAATTTGCATGTGTTGACTTAATTAAAGATATGTGTGACTATTATTATCATTCAAAAATCTCAAAAGCTTCTTAATGAAAAGAATATGTTTTATGACTTTAGTTTTATATATATATATATATATATATATATATATATATATATATATATAGGAAGTGCATGTGAATATAAACTTAGTGTATGAAGTGAAGTTTCTTTCTTATATTCATGTGCTGATTTACATAAGTAAAAATATTAGCGGGTATATTATTCTGGTCATCCTAGGGATGCACGGCTTTAAGTAGCCTTAAGGAGGTTCCTACCTCACTCTCTTGGTGTAGAATAATGACGATGTACTTGATTGATTTCATTCTTATGCATCTTTGATATTAGAACTTAGATGAAGCTTTAATTCATTTACACAAATAAATCATTTAAAATGAATCCAACTTTTGTATAGTTTTCATTTCTATAGTTGCTTGCACATTCATATATATTTAAGAATGATGGGTATATTAGTTAGGACATCCTAGCCAGGGATGCACAACTTTAAGTAGCCATAAGGAGGTTCCTACCTCACTCCCTTGGTGTAGAACAATGGCGTTGTACCTACTTTAAAATTCTTATATATATATATATATATATATATATATATATATGAATAGTGGGTATATTAGTCTGGATATTCTGGGGATGCACGGCTTTAAGTAGCCCTAAGGAGGTTCCTACCTCATTCCTCTGGTGTAGAACAATGGTGACATACTTACTTAAAACTTTTATACATTTGAATGTGTATTTAGCTAATGAATGCAAATCCTCTTTTTTATTAAAATATATGCATTCATATTTTGTTCAAGTGGTTGGATTGATTAGTCATGTGATTTAGAGCCATTTTCTTATACTTTTGTATAAGAATTTAGATAGAGCTTTAAATTAATATGATAAAATAATCCAACCAAATGGAATCTCAATTCCAAATACATTTTCTTACATTCATCATTCAAGTGTGCTATATGATGGAAAGAAATAAATAAATGTGTCATGTGATGGTAATTCATCCCAATTAATCTTAAGATGCCTTTCTTATTGAATTAGTTTATTTAAAGTGAACCTAAACTTAAGATTAATTAAAATATATGATAAGCCATTCACTAAATGGAATTATTTAATTAATTAGCTTTAGATGTGATTTAAGGTAGGGAAGAAAGAGAGTGATCCTCTCTTTATAACACTTAATTATTTTGTGTAGGTTAAATTAAACTAAAGAAAACATTAAGTTAAAAACTTGCAAATTAACTAAATAACTTAAAGTGAAACCACCCTTTAAATTGAATCTTTCTACACATAAGAAACTATAACTCTAAAGTCTAGTAAGGACATACGACATAATCTTCAATATACACATATTAGAATTAAGTCCCCACTTCTAGCTTTATGTTAGGGCAGTGCATGGTTTGATGTATATTTTATTTTGTGATGCATTATTTTAGACTGAATGCTAGGGTGTATGTTTTGTAGATTGAATGTTAGGCCATTATTAGCCTAATTTTATCTCTTGTAGGGGATTATGCTTAAAGGGCTGCTAAAAAATAAATATAAATGCTGACTTTGCAGGTTGCTTAAGCCCTTAAGCATAATCCAAGTTAGTACAGGTGGGCTTGGTTACCCATGTGCAGGGTGCTAAGCCAAAATTATAAATATAATTGCTTGGGTAGATTGTATGTTTATCTAACCTTTGTTTTGTAGGTGTAGTTAGATTTATCTTTCCATTTCAATGTAATCTCACAATTATGAATTAAGATTAGTGCTATGGGGGAATTAGGATGAGCATTGGCTAGAAAGACTATGTTTTGTGTTCCATGTGATGCCTTGAAGTGAGCCAAATCAAAGAAGCAAAGAGGAGGAAAGAAGACATGATGATTTGAAAAAGATGAAGGCCCCCATATCATGTATTGATTCTTAATTGTAATTTTTTTTTTGTAATTTGGGTTGTATAAGGGTAGAGCTCGGCTACCCAATTTTCTTTTCGGGTTGTATGGTACCCGACTGCGCCAACCTTTTATTTTTTTGCGCTATCTTTAAAAATTGTTTAATGATTTATATCTATTGCGCACTAAAAATTGCATGCCTCTTATAGTTTCTTTCTATATTGATGCTTTAACATGTGGCCTGGATGTGATGAGGCTCTTAAGCAAAAAATAAATTTTCTATCTAACTACAACTCATAATTAAATTTCTAAATAACTCATAGCCTCACATAAATTTTAGGCATTAAATCAAGATAATTAAAGATTTAGCAATCCCTTAGCTGAATGTTGTATGTCTAATATCATACATGCATCTTCTACCACTCTTGTAAAATGAGGGCCCCCATTCTTGCACGCATGGGAATCGCTTGACCAATGAGAGCAACTCCTACAGACAAGGCTTCACCCTCTGCTTTCTTGGTTTGGCCCATAACCTACTTCATCATACATGTAGGCATATAAAAATTCTATGGCCTATGTCAAAATAAAAGTCCAAAATAAAAAAAAATTTGTATTAGATTAAGTCATTATTCATACCACTCATGCTCTAGTCTCTTAGGGAATGGGTTTAAGGATTTTATTCTCTTTCTAAATAATAACAACCTAACTATCTTGAAAATCATGTGACTTGCCTACATAGTTTTAAAGTGGATGAGGAGTTAGTTGGCTGCACTCCAAGCGATTGTAAGTCTAGTAGTCGGGTGGTTTATCCTCTCTTATGGAGATAAATCATATACTCATTTTTTCCTTAGATTTAAGACATGCTTTGGCCCTCGATAAAGCTCCCTAGATTTAGGATCTAAGGTAGTTGTTTCCTTTAGGCTACAAGCATAAATCTTCACCTCTTAGGTATTTCCACAATCTTATGTTGTGGGATTATACGTCCTAGCTTTCTAATAACATATCAACTTTAATAAAATCAATCTTTTTAATTTCAAATATATAAAAACCAATCATAGGATAGTTTGAGATGCTTACTAGGCTTCCTAATATCATGAGAATCTCCTACTCATCTCATTTGGCTTCGATAATAAATCTCTCCTTTTGATCCATCCCACTTGATTTCCAAAATATAACCAATCCTTTAATAGTCCTATCTTTGAAATCAAGAGTATTCATAAGGAGCTCATCTTCCTTAGGATATAATTAAATATGGGGGATTTCCCTCATAGGGAACTTTAGAACCTGATTTAAATAAACTCAGTTTTATTCAACCATGTAAAGTAGGGGAAAAATCTCTGGTACACTCGAAGACCCATCATGCCTTAGGAGTCCTTATTAGGTGATTAGGTCCATCATAAGATAGTGATTTCTATCTTTAGAGATAGTGCACTATTCCTACATGTCATACCCGATCACCTCAATAAGTACATCCTCAGATCTGTAGCGTGTCCCCCCATATACACACACGTGCACATAGATAAAAAAATAACCACCACAGTGCTACCCTCCTAATGCATCACCCTAGTGGTCTTCTTATTTTGGAGGATGTAAGTTTGCTATGATTTCCTCCCTTATTTGGCCACTACACACCGACGAGCGCCTTGTCAGCATGGTAGCCCTTACTGCATGGTCGGCAAGCTACCCTCATGTTGGCTTCATTTAAGAGGATGTAAGTCTGCTATGCCTTCTTCTTAAACTACCCATCGTGAACTTACTTGATCAAGTAGAGGATTAGGGTAAGTCCCCCAGCAGCTCCTTTCATCCTGACTACTTCAAGTCTGGTCTAGTCCTTCTTTGTGACTTCCTACTTGATAGTTGCCCTTAGGTCAAGTTGATCTATTACACCATCAATGGGTCACCCCCAACGGTTGATCCCTACTTAGGAAGATGTAAGTCTGCTACGCTTTCTTCCCAAGTACAACCATTGCACACCACGGGCAGCCCTAGGTTGGATAACACCTATCAAGCCAACGATAAACTATCCTAATAATTAGTTTCACTTTAGGGAGATGTAAGTCTACACGCCTTTTCTATAGACTGATTTTTGCACACTACAGGCACTTTAGGTTGGTTGGTGTTCATAATGTTGACTGCAACCCACCCAGTGGATACACCACTCTTGGCAGATGTAAGACTGCTACGTTCTCCTTGAGTTGGCCACCGAATACCTACATGCATTATTTTCTTCAGAGATCAAGAAAACACCCTTAGTTGCACCACCCCTGCAGGCACTTTACTTGGCTCATGTCTTTCGCAACCCCATTTAGACCCTACCCAGGTTAATTTTTGATTGGATAATCCTCCTTTCCTAGTAACCACTCATGTGATTGGAGATTATGTTTAACGGATGCATTCTCCTTTCGTCCAATAAATCTGAGATAGGTCAAGGCCGACATAGCCCCTTCTCAGTGTGGTTCATCACACACCAACAAGGTCTATGATAATAAACAAATAAAATATATTTTTGCTTGTGGATTAGAAATTAATGCCCCAAACAACACTTTTCTCAAGCAGGCATCCTATCTTTAGGACAGTGTCAGCAAAACTCCTTATAGGAATTGCTTGACTGCCTTTAAGTTGAGATAAGTCCCTAACAGTACTCCCTTAGTAGTCACCCTTAGGTTGGGTTTGACTTGTTGTGTCACTAACAAGTCACCCCAGCGATCGTTCTTGCTTTGAAAGATGTAAGTCTACTATGCATTCTTTCCAGCATGACCGTTGCACACCGACAGGCAGCCCTAGGTCGGGTTCATTCTATTGTACATCAGTGGGTCACCCCAGTGGCTGATCCCTACTCAGGAAGATGTAATTCTGCTATGCTTTCTTCCTAGTACTGCCTTTTCCCATCGAAAGGCACCCCTTAAGTCAGATAGTCTTACCCTTCGGTCGGTAGACTACCCCTTTGGATCGATAAATCTGAGATAGGTCAAGGTCGACATAGCCCTTTCTCAGTGCGATTCATCACACATCAATAGGGTTCATCAAATTAAAATAAAATTAATTCTAACTACTCTTGAGCTGACATAAGTCTCCAAAGGCATTCACTCAGTAGTCGCCTTAGGTCTGGTTTGATTTGTTGCACCATCAATAGGTCACCCCAATGGTTGTTCCCCGCTTTGAAAGATGTAAGCTGCTTACACTTTCTCCTTAGTACAGCCATTGCACACCAAAAGGCATCCTTTAGGTCAGTTAGTCCTACCTTGTGGCTGGTAGACTACCCCTTTGGACTTGTAAATCTGAGATAGGCCAAGGCTAACATAGCCCCTTCTTAGTAGGTCCATTACACACCAACAGGGTCCACAACATAACACACTAAATTAATTTAAATTAAATCAAATCAAATCAAATCAATATAAATCAGATTTATCATTAGGACTACTCTTGAGTTGAGGTAAGATCCCTAATGACACTCACTTAGTAGTCGCCTTAGGTCGGGTTTGATTTATTGTGCCATCTATAGATCACCCCAATGACTGATTCTTACTTTGAAAGATGTAAGTTTGGTACACTTTCTTCTTAGTATTGCATTGTACATTGAAAGGTAGCCCTTAGGTTGGATAGCCCTACCCTATGACAGGTGGACTACCCCTTTGGATTTATAAATCTAAGACAGGCCAAGGCCTCTGTGACTCATTCTTAATGGGTCCATTGAACACCGACAGGGTCCATAACAAACTAAATTAAAAATTAGCCTCCCTGGAGTTAAATTAAACATATCGGACAAACCAAACTTCTCCCCATTGAGGTAAATCAGATTAGTCTCCCCAGTGGAGCCTAAATCAAAATCAAAATCTAACAAATTCAACCAGGCTTATATCCTCAGTGGATGTACCCTCAATTCAAAATCATTCTCCCCATTGGAGCCATAAGATACCCAATCAAACTCTTACCCCAGTGGATAGTCTGAACCTGCTTCCCAAATGGAAGGTTAATATTTCCAATCCCTAGCAGATTCAAATCCATATCCCTAGCAGATACACTCCATATCAATTAAGATATAACATATTCAAGTTAATTCAATATTGATCCCTATTGGATTATAGATTCTTATCCCCAGCGAATACACACCAAAATAAATCATATTCATAGTCAAACTCATATGCATATCCCCAACGGATAGCTTGAACCTGCTTCACTAGTGGAAGGTTCATGTACTCAATCCCCCACAGATTTCTCCTCCTAGCTCTCTTATGCCCTTGACATAAAGAGAGATGCAATGCACTAAGATCATGATTATATCTACCTTTTAGGTCTAGGTATAGATCATTTCTATTAGTGTTTGAAATCTTCTAGATGTTTTTGATCATTTCAATCAATGCCAATATATACGACATGCCTTATCAGTTACACCACACCTATTGGGGGTCCTTTTGTTGACCTCACTTTTGGAGTGAGCTCTCGACCTCCTCTTCTTAGACTTAGGAACCTTCTAGATACTAAGAGTTCTTTAGTCATAAGATACTTCTAGTGATTAGGTGAACACTTAACCTAACCCTAGAGACTTAGAAGGGTTAATCATAAGATTAGGCTATACCTCAGGACTTAAGGAAATCACCTATCCTATAGCCTAACCCAATCCATGTGCCCCTTCTTAAATTTAATAAAATCCAAATCCCAAACTAAACCTCAAACTTAAATTCAAATTCCAAATCTAAATCCAAATTCCAAATCAAATGATTGAAATTTATAATCAAATCCAAATTCAAAATCCTTCCTAAGCCCTATGATTTTATCTTATGGCCTTAGCCTTAGCCAAATTCAAATCCACACAAACTTAAGTGATTTTATCATATATTAATTCAATCCTTCAATCAAACAACCAAATTCCAATTCAAATCCAGCTCCAAATGATTGAAGCCCATGATCAAATCCAAACTTAAAATCTTTCCTAAGCCATGTGATTTGATTCTATGAACTTAGCTAAACTCCACCTAATACAATCCAAGTTCAATTAATTTCTTCATGAATCAATCATATCTTCAATCATCTTCATAAATATAAATAAAATCTACACTCAAATCATCAAAACTAAATCAAACTAAATCAAATCCCCTTCTAAGCCCTTTGAACCCACCTTCATGAGCTTAGCCAAATTTGCCTTCAAATCAGTTCAAACTCAATTAATTTTCTTATAAATTAATTGTTCCTTTGATTATATTCCTAAATATGAATGAAATATACATTCAAATGACCAAAACCAAAACCAAAACCAAAATCAAATCAAAACACAATCTAAGCCCTTTGAACCAATTCTTCGGACTTAGCCAAATCCTATCCAAATCAAGTCAAAAATCAATAGATTTTCTCTTGAATCAATCACTCCTTCGATCACCTATCTAAATATAAATGAAACCTAAATAATCAAACCAAATTCAAGTCAACTCAATCCAAGCCCTACTTAGACCTTTTGACTTGAAAATTTCAAATGAACCAAAATCCATTGGACTCCAAATTGATTGTAGTTGAATTTATATTTTAATCCTAGGCTCATATATAAGTTTAACTAAAATATAAGTTTAACTAAACTTAAATCAAGTCAAAACAAAGCTAATTGATTTACTTAGGCTCACTTGACCCAAAGTGACCTAACAGACCATTTTTGAGCCAACTTCTAATTCAACCCAAATTGGATTTAACCAAGCCCATCCAAGTCTCATACCATGGCCATTGATCACATTAGGATGACCAATTGCCATGAATTGGGTCAAGCCAAGTCAACTTGGTCATTTTGCCAAGTCAACCCTTTAGGCCAAATAAACCAAAAGTAACCAAAACTCACCCTACACTAAATTGGTTGAAACTATTAATTCACATAAACCCATGATTAATATTTAAACATGACTTGACCATCAATTAAGCCAAACTTAACCCAACCTAGCCCAATTGACCCACTTAGGCTTTAGGTCAATTTAGCCTAAATCTAAATTAAATCTAAAATTGATTCAAACCAAATACTATATTCATTTTTAATTAGTCAATTGAACATGAATCAATAAATAACCCAAGCCAATTTGGCCAATTTTGGTCAAATTGGTCAACCTGACTAATTTGACCCATTTGATTTCAAATGAGCCAAAATCAATTCTAGGATAAATTAAATCAAATTGATCATACCAAAATACTTCAAATCATCATTTAAACCTAACCTAAGCTTTGGTTTGACCCAATTTGACCAATTGGTCAACCTAACCTAACATGACCCAATGTGACCCAAATGACCCAAATTGAGCCAAATCCTTTGAAACTAACCCATGGCATCTTGGGAGTTGATCAAACCCAACCCAAACCCACTTGGGATCAGCCCAAAATCAGCCCAATCTAATCAAATCCTTCATGGATGCTCCCCCATATAGGATTCAACCTAATCTCATTCAATCTTTCCCATCACTTACATTCAATCCTCTTTATCACTTGCATTCAATGAGGACTAACTCCACAACCCCAAATGAAGACTTTGGAGCTAAATCTAAAGTCCCCAATCAAGATATCACCTCCCAACTATATCCCCATCACCTTTAATGGTGATTTTTGACCATCCCAAAAAGATAAAAAATTGAAGCCTCCAAGTTTTCTCTCCTTCCATTATTCTCCCCAAGAGCTTCCCCAAGCAAAGAAAATCCCTTCCCCACTTCCTTTGAGCCATTTAGACTGAAAAAAAAATCAAAGCTAAGTGCATTCTAGTGAGGGTGTGGTGAATTTTGGTGATCACAATGTTCTAAAGCAAAGTAAAGTTTCCAACTTATTCAAATGCTTCCTCTCACATTCAGGAGCTTGCTGGGGTCATCACCGCTCCCGAAAATCATCCGGTGAGGTAATTTTCAAGAACCATAGTTGGCATTAGAAGATTTTCTTTGTAACAATTTTTGCATGATATTAGGAATTTTGTTTAGATTACCCTTGCATTTTTTTTATTTTACATCATCCCCATGCATTTTGGAGTGATTTTTGGTAAAGATCTCTAGAAAATTGAGCCTAAAATGAAATTTTATGTTCAATTTTTTTGTAGAAATTACAAAAATTTCATTGGAATAGTGTTTCCATCTGTCCCTTCCAACGGATCACCCTTTAGTTGTTCGATCTCCCATCAAAGGAGATGGATAGCTTAGATCGCACGGATCGCGCTACTCAGATCTCATCGCTTTTGTAAAAATCCTTCATTTTTACCTTTAGACACGTAGATCTGATCTGATTGTTTGATCCACGATCGAATGGTCTGATCTAATCCGTGCATCGCCATCCCTCTTTCCCGCTCATCCGCTAACGAGGCACCGAGCCTGTTAGTCACGAAGCACTGTGTGGCGTTGCATGCCATGCGGAACCGGCTTAATCGCGCTGCATACCGCCGCTTCGGCGTTGACTATATTAAGTAGGAAATTCAGCCTTTTTTTGATTTTAAAATTAATGAAATCATTTGAAACTTCAAAAATTCATAGAAAATAAAATATTTAACTAAATATTACAAACAAGAGTCGTTGGATTCATCTTTTCGAGAGAAATCCAACAAACCTAAAATCCAAAAATTTTACTAAATTTTTTGGGCTTAATTTAGGTTTTGCTGAAAATTAGATTTCATTAATTAAGTAAAAAATGCACTCAGATTTATTTGAAATTTCCTAGAATTGAAACTAAAGTTAAAATGCACCCACCATAAAAATTTTAAGTCAAAACGATTTTTGGATTGAAAGATACTATTCTGAAGTTCAAATAGTTAAAATAAATTAATGGGCTTTATAAAAATCATGGAAAATCATTTAAATCACCTGAAACTTTAGAAAAATATAAAAAATCATTGAAAAATCCAAAAATACAAATAAATACTCATTATAAAGGTATTCAGAGTAGATTAATTTAAAATTAATTCTAATTAATTTTAAATAGTAATTAAGGCTTAATTTAGAGTTAATTAAAAACTTAACTAGCTTAATTACTTTAATTACCCAAGTAATTAATTCCAAACTTCTAGAGGTTGATTAATGGGATGACCTTTGCCTCCGAGAATTTTTCTTGGGATTTATTGCTTGGTTAATTATGGAAATTACTTGTCTTAGCCCTAATTACTTTCTTAATTAATTAGATGAGTAATTAACATTCTAAACAACAATAAAACCATTAATTAAGCTTGCTAATCATTGTGGAGTAATGAATGGGTATGGGGAATGAGATTGAGACCTTTTTCTTATTCTTTTCCCTAAGTTCATTTCACTTGACTTGAAATTAATTAATTTGGGACTAATTAATGATTTAATTCATTAATTAAATAGTTTAATTAATTAAATTGAAATTATAATCATTATAGATCTCATCTAATTAATTTTCTTAGGTAGACTCTTAGGTGTTCAATAACCTAAGAGAATCCTAAGAAAATTATAATTAGCCCATATGTGTGGGAGAATTATAAGAGTACTTAATTAATTCCCTTAGCTTAATTAACCATTAATTATGAGCCAATTGCATTTGGCCCCTTTTATTTCTTAAGATCATTGCTGATTTAATTAATGCATATGCATATCATGTTGGCTCACTATTACTTGGGCAAATATGTTAAGGTGATATAGGAAAGGGGTAATTAATGGACTTAAACTCATATTGCAACTTGATTAATCTATAAAATCAACTTAATTTCTTTTCATTGAACCAAATTGATTAACCAATCTGGAAATGGGTTAAGATTAGCAAATGATTGAATCTCCTCTTTTCTATAAATCAAATCAACCATCTAAAACTAACTTAATAATAAAAAGACTTTGGTTTATTTTAAATGATTGTATTTGATATGATTATCCTTAGGAATTAACTTGGTTGAATGAAGTCATGTGTTTATGTTGCCTATTCCTTTTCAATCATGTTAAATGTTGTATGTCATTTGATTCCATGCATTAATTTCTTTTTAAAATTAATTAAATAAAATAAAATTTCTTTTATGTTAAGCTTGCATGTGTTGACTTAACTTAATATATGTGTGGCTATTATCATTAATAAATCCAAATTATTTTTTCAAAGTTTATAAAATAATTACATTGATCAGAGTGATAGTAGTTATGATTACATATAAGTTTGCATGTGCTTATAGCATAGGTATGTGAAGTAAAGCTTTCTTTTCTTTAATTCATGTGTAGTTTTATATGTATTTGAATGTTAATAAGCATTTAATCTAGACATCATAAGAATATGAGGCTTTAGCTAACCCAGGAGGTCGAGGAGGTCATTTGATTATCTCACTTCTCTGGTTAACAATGACACGTACTTATTTGATTTTATTTACATGTATTTCTACATTAGAATTTGGATGGGACTTTGTTTCATATACATAAATGTTTTAATCAAATAAAAATGTAGTTTTTGCATAATTTTCTTCCTCTTATTTACATATACATTCATATATAGTGAGATAACAAAGTATATAGTCTGGACACTACGGGAATATGAGAGGTACTCGATCGCACTGACCTTTTATTCATTCATTCTAGAGTTATAAAATTGCTTAATGTTATGTTTAGTTTGTGTAATAGAAATGACATATTTTTCTTAGATTCTTCAATATTTGATGTTTGAATGTGCGGGCTGGATATGACACTTAGGAAATAATAAATTTTCTACCCAATTAATCACTCATAACTAAAATTTTCTATAATTCATAACCTCATATAAAGCTTAGGACATAAATAAGATAATTAAAAGATTTAGTAACCCCTTAGCTGAATGTTGAATGTCTGACAACATGCATATCATATTATTTCACTCTTGCTATCCTTGCATGATAGGGGAAGGCTTGACCTTTGAGGGCCTCCTTTGTGGTGAAAAACCTCTTTCTAGCTAATTTAGCCCATAATCCATTTTCATCATGCATTTATGCATAAGAAATCTTATAACTTTTATCAAAATGAAGAGTCAAAAATAAAATAAAATTTGAGAATATTTTTCATTGGACTAAGTCATTATTCATACCACTCATACTCTAGTCTCTTTGTGAGTGGGTTTAAGGACTTTAGTCTCTTTCTAAATTAGTAACAACTCAACTATCTTGCAAATTCATAAAACTTCCCTACATAGATTTAAAGTTTAGGAGGAGTTAGCGGGCAGCCACTCTAGGCGATTGTAAGTCGGGCAGTTTATCCTCTCTTATAGAGTTAAATCTTATGCTCATCTTCGCTTAGACTTAGGTCATGCTTTAGTTATTCCTAAAGCTCCCTAGATTTAGGATCTGAGGTAGCTATTTCCTTCAGGCTACAAGGATAAATCTCCACCTCTTAGGCATTTTCATAATCTTGTGTTGTGGGATTATAACTCCTAACTTTCTAATAAAATGTCAACTTTAACTAAATTGATCATCTCAATTTTAAATATATAAAGCCCAACCATAGGATTGATTGGAATGCTCACTAGGTTTCCTAGTATCATGAGCATTTCCTACTCATTCTCTTTGGCTTTGATAATAAGTCTTCTCCTTGAATTTTCCCACTTGATTTTCTAATACAAACAATCCTTTGATAGTCCAGCCTAGAAATCTTTGGAGATTTTAATTGCTACTTTAATCAAGAGTATTCTTAAGGGATTTCATTCTTTAGGATGTAATTAACTATGGAGGCTTGCCTCCATAGGGAACTTAATGAACCTAGCTTAATATAAACCTTGCTTTACTTTTTCATGTAAAGTAGGGAAAAAATCTCTGGTATATTCAAAGACTCATCATACCTTAGGAGTCCTTATTAGGCAATTCTGTCCATTATAGGGTGATGATTTCTATCTTTCAAGGTAGTGTATCATTCTTTAATGTCATACTGGATCACTTCAATAAGTACCCCTTAAGATTTATGTGGTGTAACACATCTCAAAAATAACCATCACAGTATCTGTTTGAGCATTAGTTTATAGATTTACCCCCTCTAAGCACTTTGTACTTTTTATTTATGGCAATAAAATTCCCCTAATTTTGCAAAAAGAAGAAAAAAGAAAAAAAATCCTAAACCCTAAACCCTACAACCATAAACCCTAAACCCTAAACCCTAAACCCCCTAACCCTAAGCCCTAAACCTTAAATCCTAAACCATAAACCTAAACCTGAAGTATCTAAGTAAATAAAAAAATAAACCTAAACCTAAACCTAAACCATAAGAATGGCCAAACCTTAACGGCAAGAACATCACCATCAACCAGGCTCAGTCTAGATCTTGCAGTGGAGGTGAAGGTGAGGTGGCAGTTATTGCAGTGGTGGTAAGGAATCTAGAGGTGCTTGTCGATATGGAGGTGGTAGTCGGAGCAGTGGTGGTTATGAGGTGGGAGGAGCAATGGAGGTTACAATCATGGTGGTGGCAGAGGGAGAGATCAGGGATATGATGGTAGATCCCACTACTCAAGAGGTAGGGGTAGTTCTGATGGGAACTAGATAAACTGAAGAACGATCGATATGATCTATGTCGTCACTTCTATCTTAGAAAACTTGGTGTGCTATTTGGTTGATGAAATCAAAAATAAAAAAATTTGAATATGAATTTGTTCTCTGTTAAAAAAAAAACTTAAACCCTAAACCCTAAAAATTTTAACCCTAAACTAGAACTTAAACCTTAAACTTAAAATCTAAACTCTAAACCCTAAAACCCTAAACTCTAAAAACTTTAAGCCCTAAACCCTAAACCCTAAACCCTAAACCCTAAACCCTAAACCCTAAAACCCTAGACCCTAAACCCTAAACCCTAAAACCCTAAAACTGAAATCTTAAAACCTAAAACCTACAACCCTAAACCCTAAACCCTAAGCTCCAAACCCTAAACCCTAAACTAACCCTAAACTAACCATAAACCCTAAGAATGGCTAGAACCTTGATGATTGGAATATCACTGTCAACCAGGCTCAGTCTAGATCTGATAGTGGAGGCAAAGACGGAGGCGGTGGTTATTGTAGTGATGGTGGGGGATCTGGAGGTGCTGGTGGATATGGAGGTGGTGGTTGGAGCAGTGGTGGTTATGGAGGTGAGAGAAAAGATGAAGGTTACAGCCATAGTGGTGGCGGAGGGAGAGATCAAGGATTTGATGGCAGATCCGCTACTCAAGAGGCAGGGATGGTTCTGATGGGAACTAGAGAAACTGAAGAATGACTGATATGATATATTATTTATGAAACTGTGTATTTACACTAGAGACGGTTCTAGTTATCTAGGGTTTTTAATTTTCTCTATACGTGCTCATTTTTTATCTATGTCATCGTTTGTGTCTTAGGAACTTGGTGTGCTACTTGGTTGACGAAATGAAGAAGAAGAAATGTTGAATCTAAATTTGCTCTCTATTAAAGAAATTATAAACCCTAAACCCTAAACCTAAACTTAAAACCTAAACCCTCAACCTAAACTCTAAACCCTAAAAACCCTAAACCCTATGCCCTAAACCTAAACTTAAACCTTAAACCCTAAACCCTAAAACCCTAAACCCTAAACCTTAAACCCTAAATCCTAAAACCTACAACCTTAAACCCTAAACCATAAATCCTAAACCCTAAACTAACTCCTCTCGGCCACGGCGCTCTCTGGCGATTACGTTTTCCCTTTCATTTTCCTTGTGGCTTGGCCAATTTTCGATCATTCTCGATCATATTTTCAATAATTTCTCTCTGATTGGCCGCTAATGTGAGTTACCCTTTGCTCTTTCAATGGCAGAGGAGCCGCTTTTCGCGCAACCAAGCTTTTCAAACTTGGAGGCATCGGCTAGGGCATCAAATTTACATGGAATTTTGGATCTGAAATCATCCACTACTCTGCCTGCAGTTAAGTCCTTCAAGGATGCATTAAATGGTAAGAACCTTTCCCCTAATGCTTCGGTGAATTTGATCTCGACCTCATTTCATGGGATGCCTACTGTTATGTGCTCGGATCTAAACGTAGAAAAGTTGGCGAAGCCTTTTGAATTCTCTTTAGTTGGTAAATTTTCCTTACGTCAGCCAACTCTCGATAACATCTGATATTTTTTCCATAGCCTCAAACTTTCAGGCATTTTCATTATCGGATTGATTGCTCCTAGGCATATTTTAATTCAGCTCTCTAATGACTTAAATTATTCTAGAGTTTTTGCCCGTCGCTCTTACTTTGTCTTTAATTGTCAAATGGGACTTCTAAAATGGTCTCTTCTTTTTGATATAAAAGAGGAATCCCCAATTATTCCTATATGGCTGACTTCCTAATATGAGAATACATTATGTTACACATCAAGTTCTCTTTGCGGTTGGGGCTCTCTTTGGTCGGCCTCTTCAAATTGATCAGACCACCACTGCGATCACTCATTTTGCTCGGTTGAGATTGATATTACTAAAAAGCTTCCTAAAGAAGTTTGGATCGGCTCTGAGAAATTTGGTTATAATCAAAAAGTGGAATTTGAGAATTTTCTTATTTTTTGCACACATTGTAAGATTCATGGCCATGATCATTCTGGATATTTTGTGTTGCATCCTCATCTTAAAAAGAATAAATTGTCGGATCCTAATCATACTCTATCAAATGAAAAAATTAATAAATTTGCTTATGTGCCTAAATTCACTCAAAATGAGAATCATCCCCCTACCCCTACTCCTTTTATATCCACTTATTTGCCTATTAGAGAGCAATTTGAGCATGTTAAAAATAATGCTTATGAGGTTCGTAAGGAGGCTAATGATAACTTAATTAACATTGCTTCTAATTATAATATTTTGGCTCCTCAAGACAATACCTTGACTCAGTCTAACTTACTCCTTTTGGCTAGTAACCCGAGGAGACTCATATGAACCCTAGTGGTGATTTGAATGGAAACTTCAGGTTGGATCAAAATCTGAAAATAAATTTTGGAATTGATCCTTTGATGAAAGAACAAAATCTGAAAATTGTTGATCCTTTGATGATGGAATAAAATCTGAAAAGTAACTCTGAAATTGAGCATGAAATCTATGTTATTAATGGCTTCACAACCTCTCCTTCTACTACCCTTCAGAGTGATACACATGCTAACTCTCCTTCTCAGCTTAATACTGACATTCAAGAAGGGGAAATTACCATTAAGAATGCTTTGATTGATATAGGTTCTATTCTGAATATCATAAATCACTCTCTATCGGATGGGGATACTTTGGACAAAGATAGACCTCTTCAAACTATTTTTTTTAAAAAAATCCCTTAAAGCTAGAATGTTCACTAATAGCTCTAGAACTACTAGATCTTCTCTAACTTCCCATAAATAACTGCTTCTAGTTTTCTTTTCTTCTTGCTTTTTATTTCTTTTGTTATCTCTTTTCCTTTCCTTCTTATTTTATTATGATCAATTTACTAATTTGGAATGTTCGGGGTATTGGAAGTCTCATTGTGCACAACTATATTAGAAGTCTTTTCCGTACTCATAACATAGCCTTACTTGTTGTTATTGAATCATTCATACACTCTTCTAAGATCAACCATGTTGCTAGAATGCTTGGCTTTCAAAATTTCTTTTATAATATTAACAATAAAATTTGATGTTTTTGGAATAATTTAGTCAACATCTCTATCCTTGATGATCTTCAACAATTGGTTAATGTCCACATCTCATTGGGTGAATTTTTTGCTCTTGATTCCTTTATTTATGCTTCTTATAATAGAGCTGGTAGGAACATCCTTTAGGATAACTTAAGAATCTTTGCCTCCTTGGTCAACAAACCCTGGTTGGTTGGGGGTGACTTCAACACTATTCTCTCTTCCTCAGAAAGAAGGGGAGGTTGCTCTCCTAACATTCATTCCATGGAAGATTTTTCTAATATGATTCTTGATTGCAATCTGATTGATATTGGCTTTTCGGGCTCCGACTATATGTGGCATAACTCTAGACTCTGGAAATAGCTTGATAGGACTCTTTTTAATTCTCTTTGGATCAATTAATGGCCTCTTACTTCTGTTGAACATTTGAGCAGAACTTTGTCTGATCATGCTTTGCTTTTGATTTCTGTCCAAAATCCCTCCAGTAGATTATCCTCCCTAACTTCTTTTAGATTCCAAAATATGTGGATCCAACACATTGATTTCATCAATGTTGTATCCATTAACTGAATGGCTCCTCTTCATTTGGATAATTTCATTAAGGGCATGATTCACCTCTGGCTTAAGCTTAAAAGGCTTAAACAGAACCTAAATTGGTGGAACAAGCATCATTTTAAAAATCTCTTTGCCAATCTCAAAAATATGGAACAATTAGTTTGTTCTCTTGAAGATGTTGTTTTGACTGATTCTACTAAACTTGAGGAGTTGAATGAAGCTAAAGATAACTTGGTTAATTATCAGAATATGGAGGAAACCTACTGGTGGCAAAAGGCTACTAGCAAACTTATTGCTGATGGTGACATAAATACCAGGTACTTCCATGCTCTTTTCAAAAAAAAAGAAAGCCTTAAACTCTATTAAAAAAGTTAAAAATGATAATGACAGCTAGGATCACTGATAATAATGATATTAAAGATTCTGTCATATATCATTTTAAAAACTTTTTAAACAACAACCCTTCCTTTGAAGCACTCTCCAACTCACACCTGATTCCATCATCGATTACTAATGATGACAACCACTTGCTTAGTTTGCATCTTACGGAAGCTGAGATTGGTAGTATTCTCAATAGCATGAACACTGATTCTGTTGCTGGCCCTGAAGGCTACATGACTCAATTTTTTTAGAATTGTTGGCCTATTATTAAGTCTGACCTTATTGATGTTGTCGTTGATTTTTTTGATGGAAATCCTTTACCTAGATATTTTTCTAGCACCTCCATTATTCTCATTCCCAAAATTAATAATCAATCTTGGGGATTTCACCTATCGCCTTTGCACCTTCTTTCATAAACTCATTGCTAAATTAATTACCAATAGAATTAGTTTGCTACTGCCTAAAATTATTTCCCCCAACCAAACTGGCTTTGTTAAAGGTAGAGCTATATCTGACAATATTCCTCTAGCCCAAGAGATGATTCATGACATTGATGCTTCTACCAAAGGTGGTAACATCCTTTTCAAACTGGACATCTTTAAAGCTTTTGAAAACCTCTCTTGGAATTTCCTCTTCCAAATTCTTCATTTATTTGGTTTCTGACTATTTTATCTGCCTCATTAAAAATTGTATTACCAATGTTTAGTTCTCCATTATCATGAATGGTGAGTCCCTAGGTTTTTTCCCTTCGATGCATGGTTTGAGACAAGGGGATCCCTTATCTCCCTCTCTTTTTATTATTGGTGTTGAATATCTTTTGAGGAGCCTTAATGATCTTTTCAACAATAATCCTAGCATATTTTTTAGAACTCAAGGTGGTCTTCCTGTCTCTCATCTTAGTTTGCTGATGACTTCATAATCTTTTGCAATGCCTCTATTCATCACATTAAAATTATTAAGAATCTTTTAAATAAATTTGGTAACGAAAGTGATCTCTTTCTTAACGAAGGTAAAAGTTGTTTCAATCCTTCCTCTATAATCCCTAGTAATAGGTTCAACCATTTTCAGCAACAACAACTTCCTATTAAAATCTATCTAAAGGTCAGAAAAGATCACATCTCTTTGATGAGCTAATCCAAAAAATCTCTAATAAAATTTCTATTTGGGAATTCCATTTACTCTCATTGGGTGGCAGGCTCACTTTGATTAAGAGCACCCTTAACTCCATGCCTTTATATCTCATTCAAACCATTATGCCGACCAATTCTACCATTAACAGAATTGAGTGCCTCCTTAACAAATTCTTCTGGGGCTCTAACAATTCTTCTAAAAGAATGCATTGGACCTCTTGGTATAAAAGCCATGGCACTCTTGCTAAAGGTGGTCTTAGATGTAAGCCAATCAAAGAAGCAATCACTGCTTTTTCCTATAAACTTTGGTAGAATTTTAGGAGCAACAATAATTTTTGGGCTAATTTCATGACTACCAAATCTTAGGGTAAGCACCCTCTCATTTGCCCCTATAAAGCGGGAAACTCTCCTGTCTGGAAAAGACTTTGTTCCATCAAATGGGAAGCCGGATCATTAATATCTTAGGGGATTAACTCTGGAACCTCTTTCTTTTTGGCAAGATAAGCTGGAGGTGGGTCCATTGATGATTTACTTTCTACCCACTCCACTTTGCTATTAAAGTGAACTCTTTACGGAAGAATAATATGTGGAACAATAGTAAACTATTATATTCCTTTCTCTCTTTAAAATAAGCTTACTACTATTCCTATCACTCCTAGCAATCATGATCAAATCTTTTTTAAGCTTTCTCAAAATGGTGATTTCAACCTTAAAAATGTTTGGATTCATATTAAAGAACTCATGATTTCTCCAATGTGTTTTTCAAACTTTGGAATAACACTATTCCTATTTCTTATTCTATTCTAACTTGGTGAAAAACTTCATCCCACAGGACTCCTTGATGTAAGGTTTTACTTACCTTCAAATATTCTTGCTTTCACATTGAGAATGTGAATCATGTTTTTTTTAAGACCATTGCCTCCAAACTTTGGATTTAGTATGATGATCTCTTTAACATTGTCAAATTCAATGGCTCTTTAACTTTATACCAACTTCTTGAAGTTTATTTTGAAAACACTATTAAAGGCCACATTAAAGTCATAACTGCTATCATTCTTATTTGATTCATATGGATGGACAGAAATGATGCAAAGTATTGTGGGATTCCTATGAACCACATGAGGATAATTGCTAGAATTAAAAATAAAATCCATGACTTGTTTAATGCCAATTTAATTAACTACAATCAATTCAAAGTCTATAAATTTGTGGCCAATAAATTGGGTTTTGACTTGTCGGATCAACCCAACTGTAAAGATGACAAGATTGTTTATTGGGTAAAATCTCATGCTAATACTATTAAAATTAACATTGATGGATCTGTTTCTCAAAATGCTTCTGGCAGTGGTGGAATTTTTAGAAACCTTAATGGTAAAGTCCTATGTGCTTTTGCTTACCCCCTTAATACTTGCTCTGTTTCTTTTGCTGAGCTAATGGCAATTTATAAAGCTATTGAGATTTTTCTTCAAAAAGGTTGGCTCAATATTTGGATTGAGCTGGATGCCCTGTTGTTGATTGATCTTTTGACTTCCACCAAAATGGGAAATATAGAATTGTACTATCTTCTCAAGCAGACTAGAGCTCTCCTTTCTCAACTCTATTTTAAAATCACTCATTTATGGCACGAGAGTAATGCATGTGTTGATTACCTTGCCAATCTGGGTGCTAGATTAGATGGCATAAAATTCTTTGATTATCTTACACTTCCTAAACATTTGCATGGTTTGGTTAATTTGGACAATATTGGACTCCCTTACCTCAAAAATTAATCCATCCTATTGGATTGGCTGTTATATTACTGCTTTGCATGACTTCTATTTTGTGTTTTTTATTTCTCTAGATTTTTCTTTGATGCATCTTCACGATGGTTATTTATTTGATCTTGGCATCGATGTTGGTTTAATTACCCTAACCTTATTTGGGGTCTTCTACCTATTTCCACTATTTAATCGATTGGAATTACTTCTTGATTTCCATCCAACCTATTTTTTGATCTTGTGGGATTATTTGCTTTTACTTTTTGTATGGATGGATTTTAAAGATGGCTTTCCTTTGAACCATTCTTGACTCTATGTTGTTCCACTGCTTTTTATTGGATTTTCCTATGGTGGGTGCAATATATGTTTTGTTGTTTTAATTATTGGCTGCTGGCTTTTTGGGTCTTATGTCCTGCAGGCTGCTTTTGGGGTTGGTTTTCAGATTGTTTTTCATAACCTCACCTTCCCAACCTGTAAGGAGAGAAACTGCAATACCCTTGTTATTATTATTGTCTCTTTGCAGGATTGGACTTACTTAATGATTTCCTTCCAGTCTGCTTTTACTGAGGATGTTAGTTTAGCTGCAAGCCTTCTCTCCTTTATCTTGAAGGATTTCAATGATGGCTTCCTTTTGAACCCCTTTTGTGTCTATGTTGCATCACTATTTTTATTGGCTTTTCCTATGGTGGGTGCAATAATTGTATTGCTATTTTATTTGTTGGCTATTGGAATTTTGGATCTTATGTCCAGCAAGCTTCCTCTGAGGTTGTTGGCTGTTTGTTGACTTTTGTTTTTCTGCTTGATTTAGCTGTTTGCATCCGGGATGCATCTGATCACCACATGTTTGTGGTATATCTAAACTGTTGTTGTTTTTTCCATTTTGGTTCAGTTAGACTTGTCCAGATCAGTGATTATGCTATTACCTACTTGGAAATTAACTTATGCCGTATTCGAATGGGTGGTTTTATGGCCCTTGTTGTTATTTATCTTGGTTGTTATGGGGATTGTTTATGCCCGCCATCTTGGTTGTCTATCATGTCCAGCAAGATTATGGTGGGTGCATTCATTGTATTGCTATTTTAATTATTGGCTGTTGGATTTTCGGGTCCTTTGTCCAGCAGGATGCCTTTGTGGTTGTTAGCTATTTGTTGCATGTTGCTTTTATGATTATTTTTGATGTTTGCAACTGGGCAGCAGCTGATCACCCGATGTTTGAGGTCTATTTTAATCTGCTATTTTTCCATCTTTGTTCGAGTTAAATTGTGCAGATCCGTGCTTATACTCTTGTACTTGGATATTACATTATACCTATTCGAATGGGTGGTTTTATGGCCAGCTTGCTATTTTTGTTGTCTTGGTTGTTGGTTGAATTGGATTATTGGGTTTTATGCCCAACAAGCTGCTTTTGGGGTTGTCTCTCTGATTGTCTTAATTTGGAGCTATTTATGGTAGGGGCGACTTATTATCGTGCCTTACGGTCCACCTAATCTCGCATTCCCATCTTATCTGTTAAACTTACGCATTTCTATTGTAATTTGAGTTTGGGTTATGCTATTTTGCTATACACTTGCTGGTTATTAACTTCTGTAATGATTATTAATAAGGAGGTTGTTAGCATCTGCATTGCTTATTCTCATTGGGTATTCTTTTCTGGACTATATTCCTGGGCTATATACCAGGACTGTAAGTTTCATATATGTCCTATATGTTTGGGTTGGAGTTAATTACATGCTTGATTATTTGCCTTGCTGGATTTCATCAGGCTTTTCAACTAGTTGTGTATTGCTTCTTTCCTCTGCTTGACCCTTTTCTATTTTCTGTGGTGGATTTTCATCGGTCTAATTAAACCCTTGCCTGGTTAAAATAAGGTGGATTTGGAAGTTCATTTTCATATGTGTAGGGTTTCTCATGCCATGGTGACTATATTGATGATATTTATTAGCATGGGATCCCTTACCCATTCATTCTTTGTTGTATCCTTTTATTGTGTATATGGCTTTGCTTAGGTTTGCAGGTACTAAGGCTCAAAATACTTTCAACAAATGGTTGCTATCTTCCCACAGGTTTGTTGGCTATGATGGCTGTGATGATTTCACTCTTTTTTGGTTTGGTAGTAGCTCTTGTGTTGTAACCCTTGCGTTGAAGTTTGGATGCTCATATTTGCATCTACCCCAATTTGATGTGACTGAGCCTGAGCCTTCTCTATCACACTACTTTATAATCTTTCTCAGTTTATGCTGCTTTCAATTTTCATTTTGTCTGTATTACTTTAACTGCTCTAATTTCTATCTTTCTACAATTTTGTAGGTGCACTTCTCTTGTTCTCTTGTAGGTTTTCTCCCTAGTGTCATGCATTCTCTCATCCTGAAGAGCTTTGGCCCTAATCTATCCATTGGCTTATCTATGTTAATCAATTTGTATCTTTTGCTTTCCTTTACTCTTTTATTTTGCTTTTGGTTGTACTTAGATAGGGGATTTACTCTCTAGGCTGATTGTAGTTAGCAGTTGTGGAGTTTATCCCCTTTAATGATCTTGTAACCCTCTTTTTGTGGCAATAGAATTCCCCCTATATGGGGTTTTCCAAAAAAAAACTAACCCTAAACCCTAAACCTTGAATAAAGATGTCATTAGGAATAGATCTAAAGAAAGACCTAATCCTAACATATTTATGGTAGCTAAAGAAAATGTCTTCAAGAGACTTTCCCTTGACTATTAGAGATTTGAATACCCTAAACCCTAACCCTAAATCATATTATATTATAGTATAATGCACCATCATATATTTGAGCATGTAGTGATGTGTTTTTGGATGTTACAAGATGTTTTGAAATGTTTTAGTATATTATGGTATTATACCTTATAGTTATTAATATAAATCATAAAAATATTGATTTAATAAATGAGATGATGGAATTTGTTAAATTTGAATTGGGAATTAGGTTGTAGTAACAAAGGCATGCTACACCACTTGTAGTCTAAAAAGTAAGATTTTATGTTCAATAAATATTATATGTTTTAGCATAGTATAGTATCATATATGATAATATATTATCCTACGCATTTTAAATTCTTTTAGTATTTTACAATCATGCAGTCAAGGCTACACTAGCATTATTTATAAAATTTTTGATTTAGGCTTTAAAATGGTGAAATTTGGCCAAATTCATAATAGGTAGAGCATGGCATCATAATATATTGTTTCAATTTAAAATATGTAAGTAATATGACTAAAATATATAGCTTTTTATTGTTTAGACTTATTTTATGATTTTCTATCTTAAATAATCCCTTGTGATGTAATATGCAAAATAATATAATATAATATGTTATAGTGTATTATAATATAGGATGCCATAACATAGTGTAACATCATATATTATAGCATACTATTCTGTATTACTACTTGTTGTTTAGCATATTTTAGTTTGTTATAGTATGATGTAGTAGATTTTGTACTGGTATAAGTCATAAAAATACTTATTTTAAGCATGAGATGATGGGATTTAGCCAAATTTAGGGTAAGCTTTTGGGAACATCATTGGGGATGTGCTATGGTGTGTCATTTAATCAAAAGAATGGATTTTTGCATCCAAAATAAATGTTCATTTTTCAACCAAATTTTATAATTTTTTGCTTAAAGTAATTCATTTTAAGGTGTAATGTAAGATAATATATTATATGAAAGCATATTAAAATATAATGTACATAACAGTATAACTTCACATATATATGAATGTGGTGGTGTGTTACTAAATGTTATTGTACATTTTATTATGTTTTACTTTTGTTATAATACATTGGGTCAAAACTCACAAAAATATTAATTTGAAGGTTGAGATGGAAGAAGGCCAAATTCAAGACACACACCAAGAAGCAACACCAAAATTATGCTATTTTGTACCATTTCTAATAAAATAATAATAATTTTACATGCAAAATGAACATTATTCAGATTTTGAGAAACTTTTGTTATTTGTTCCTTTTAACTGATTCTAATGAGGTGTAATGTTAGATAATATATTATATTATAGCAAATTATAATATAACATAATATATTATAATATAATATAGTGTGTTAATTCACACTATAATATGTTTAGCATTATATTGTATCGTTAGTTTAAGCTTGCACCATCACAAATCATAAAATGTTGATTACAATGTTAAGATGAAGTAACTTGAATGAATACATTGTTAGGCTTTTAGTTGAAGTATTAAAGGCGTCCATAAGAGAAGAAATAAGATTTGATGAGAATTCTATATCAAGGACATGGAGGGAGATCCTCTAGGGGATCACACATGCATTGAACATGACATGTGAGGGGTCTATGCTGATGGCATAGAAGAAGAAAATCTGCTAGGGATAAGGTTTGAACTTGATTTGATTATATGATCTATGGAAAGAAGATCCGATGGGGATAAGAATCTATAATCTGTCAGGGATTAATATCAAATCGACATTAATTTATTTTGTGTTAATTGATGTGGAGGCATATCTACTAAAGATATGGGCTTGAGTCAGCTGGGGATCAAGTACATTTAAAATTTAGATATGAGTGATTAGTTAGATAGAAGATTTATAAGAATAAAATAAACCTAAAATAAAATAAAATAAAAATTACATAGAAACCTCAACCTAAAAAAATAAACCTAAAAATAACACCTAAAATAAATAAAAAATAAAACCTAAACACTAAACTAAAAAAAAACCTAAACCTAAAATAAAAATAAAATAAACCTAAACCTAAACCAAAAATAAACTAAAATAAACCATAAACCTAAACTATGTAAAATATAATAAACTAAAAAAAACCTAAACGTAAACTAAAAAATAAAACCCAAAAATAATTCAAAAATAAAAACCTAAAAAAATAAAATAAAAACCCAAACCCAAACCTAAAAATACAAAATAAAACCTAAACCTAAATAATAAAATAAAAATAAAACTTAACTAAAAAATAAACCTAAACCTAAAAAATAAACTAAAATAAAAAATCATATCTAGGCCACACATTAAAACACCAATCATAAGAAACTATAGAAAAGCATGCCATTTCTAATGCACAATTTAAACAAATTATCAATTAATTTTATGACTATCATAAAAGAATAAAGGGCCGCTGCAGTCGGGTACCACCATACAACCCGAAAAGAGAAAAGATGGGTAGTCGAGCTCTACCCCTATACAACTCAGAATATGAAAGAATAATTACAATTATATTAAATGCTATGGGGGGTCTTCTTTCCTTCATTTCTTCATATCTCCTTTCTTGATTTGGATATGCTTACTTCAAAAGCATCACAGGGCACCCCAGGACAAAGCTTTCTAGCCACTGCTCATCGTAATCCAACATAGCATTAATCTTGATTCCTATTGCCAAATTACATTAAGAATAAGAAAAGTCAATCTAACTACACCTGCAAAATGAGTGTTAGCTAAACACACATGCAATCCCAAGCAGTTATATGTATAATTTAGACTTATCACCCTACACATGGGTAACAAAGCCCACCTGTCCTAACTTGGATTATGCTTAGGGGTTCAAGCAACCTACAAAGAGAGCATTTGTATTTATCTTTAAGCATCCCCTTAAGCACAATCCCCTGTAGAAGACATGATCAAGCTAAGAGCGGCCTAACATCCAATCTACGAAATATACACCCTAACATCCAGTCTAAAATATTACATCATAAAATAAAACATACACCATCCTAACTTATGACTAGAAGTGGTGACTTAATTCTAATGTTGGTGCAAAGGCTTGGTGTGGTATGTCTTACTAGGCATTAGAGTTATAATTTACTAGCCATTTATGTAGAGGGATTTAATTTAACATAAAGAGTTGATTTCACTTGAAGTAATTTAAGTGATTTGAGAATTTTAGTTTATGCTTTATTTTGTTTCATATGATTACACTTAGCAATTAAGTATTATAAAGAGAAGGAAGAGGATTAACCTCTTTCATCCATACCTTAAGCCACCTTTTAAAATACATTAATTTGATTTAGTTCTCTTTAGTGAATAGCTTAATGCACATTTTAAATTAATCCTAAGTTTAGGTTCACTTTAAATAACTCTATTCAATATGAAAGGCATCTTAACATTAACCTAATTGAATTACTAACACATGGCATATATCAAACCACTCCCTTCCATCACATGTAACATGCATATGATTTAATCCTAAATGTATTTACACATACAATATATTTCATCACACTTACATGATGAATGTATGTATATGTTTGAATTATGTAAATTAAACCTCTATCCAAATTATAATACCAAAATACATAAGAATGGAATAATATAAGTACATGTCATTGTTAATCAAGGAAGTGAGGTAATTAAAAGACCTCCTTAGCTCTAGCTAAAGCCTCATATTCCTAGAATGTCCATATTATATACTTATTAACATTCCAAGCCTATGTAAATCTATACAAGGGTAATGAAAAGAGAGCACCAATTTATATATCACACATGCTAATGACATAGGGAAATATGAATGCATGTATTTTTGGTAACAAAAGGGGATCTTCATCTTTTAATTAAGCATACCTACACATGTGTAAAAGATGTAAGAAAGTACGTACCATTATTAAACCAGGAAAGTGAGGTAATCAAATAACCTCCTTGGGGCTATTTAACGCCTCATATTCCCGGGATGTCTAGATTAAACACTTGCTATCTTAAATATATATGAATGTATACAAAACTATAAAGATGAAAATTATACAAAGATTGTATTTTTATTTGATTGCATCATTTATGCATGTGAATTGTTCTATCCAAATTCTAATGTAGAAATACATGTAAATGAAATCAAATAAGCATGTGTCATTGTTAACCAGGAAAGTGAGATAATCAAATGTCCTCTTTGGGGCTACTTAAAGCCTCGTATTCCTGTGTGATATTTATTTTTGAGATGTGGGACACAACACAGATCTTAAGGGAGACCTATTAAAGTGATCAGGTATGATATTAAGGAATGGTGCACTATCTCAAAAGATAGGAATTATCGCCTTATAATGGAACTAATCACATAATAAGGACTCCTAAGGCATGATGGGTCTTCAAATATACCATATATTTTTCCTTACTTTATATGGAAAAGTAAAGTAGGATTTATTTTAAGCTGGGTTCGTTAAGTTCCTATAGAGGCAAGCCTCCATAGTTAATTACACCCTAAGGAAGGTGAATTTCTTAGAAATACTCTCGATTAAAATTGGTAATTATCATCTCCAAAGATTTCAAGGTTAAGGCTATCAAATGATTGGTTATATTTAAAAAATCAAGTGGAAAATCTCAAGGAGAAGACTTATTATCGAAGCCAAAGGGAATGAGTAGGAAATGCTCATGATACTAAGAAACCTAGTGAGCATTCCAATCTATCCTATGATTGGGCTTTACATGTTTGAAATTAAAGAGATTGATTTTACTAAAGTTGACATTTTATTAGAAAGCTAGGACTTATAATCGCACAACATGAGGTTATGGAAAATGCCTAAGAGGTGAGGATTTATGCATGTAGCCCAAAGAAAATTGCTACCTCAGATCCTAAATCTAGGGAGCTTTAGTAAGAAGCAAAGCGTGACCTAAATCTAAGTGAAGATGGGTATATGGTTTATCTTCACAAGAGAGGGTAAATCACTCGATTGTTGGGCTTACAATCGCCTGGAGTGGCGGCCAGCTAACTCCTTCTACACTTTAAAATCAAGTATGCAAGTCATATAATTTTGCAAGATAGTTAGGTTGTTATTATTTAGAAAGAGATTAAAGTCCTTAAACCCACTCCCTAAAGAGACTAGAGCATGAGCGGTATGAGTAATGACTTAGTCTAATGCAAATCTTTTTAAGTTTTATTTGTATTTGACACTTCATTTTGACAAAGGCTTTGGGATTTTCATATGTCTAAATGCATGATGAAATGGATTATTAGCCAAATCAGAAGAGAAGAGGTGAAGCTTCGTTAGTAGGAGTTGCTCTCATAGGTCAAGCAGTTCCTATGCATGCAAGAACGGAGACCCTCATTTTTGCAAGAATGGTAGAATATGCATGCATGATATTAGACATACAACCATACAGTTAAGGGGTTGCTAAATATTTTAATTATCTTGATTTAATACCTAGGCTTTATGTGAGGTTATGAGTTATTTAAAAATTTAATTTTGAGCTGTAGTTGGGTGAAAGATTTTTTTTTATTTAAGAGCTTTATCGCATTTAGGCCACACAACAAGCACCAATCATAAAGAAAATTATGAAAAGGTATGTTGTTTCTATTGTGCAAGATAAACAAAACATCTAACAATTTTATAGATCTAACTTTAAGAGAATAAAAGATCGGTGTAGTCGGGTACCACCGTACAACCCAAAAAGAGAAAATGGGTAGCCGATCTCTACCCTTATACAACCCAGAATATGAAAGAATAATTATAATTTATAAATGAATAAGTGCTATGGGGGATCTTCATTCTTCATGTCTTCATGTCTTCATGTCTCCATGTATTTATGTGTTTTTTTCTTCTTTGATTTGGTTTGCTCTACTTCAAAGGCATCACATGGCCTCCCAGGATAAAGCCTTTTAGCCAATGCTCATCCTCATCCCTACCCACATAACACTAATCTTAATTCCTAATGGAAAATTTTCATTTAAAATAGGAAAAGTAAATCTAACTACACATACAAAATAAGTGTTAATTAAACACACTTACAACCCAAGCAATTATATTTATAATTTATACTTAGCACCCTGCACATGGGTAACCAAAACCACCTGTCCTAACTTGTATTATGCTTAGGGGCTTAAACAACCTGCAAAGAGAGCATTTATATTTATTTTTAAGCAGCCCTTAAGCATAATATTGTGCAGAAAATATGATTAGGCTAATCACGGCCTACCATCAAGTCCATGAAATATACACCCTAACATCCAGTCTAAATTATTACATCATAAAATAAAGCATACATCAAACCAAGCACCACCTAACATAAAGCTAGAAGTAGTGACTTAATTTTAATGTGTGTGTATTAAGGCTTGTGTGGTATGTCCTAACTAGGCTTTAGAGTTAAGATTTTCTAGTGTAAAAAGATTCAACTTAAAGGGTGGTTTCACTTCAAGTGCTTTAATTTATTTGTAAGTTTTAATTTATGTTTTTTTTTATTTCATATGACCTACATTTAGCAACTAAGTGTTGCAAAGTGAAGAAAAGAGGTTACCCTCTTTCATCCCTACCTTAAACCACTTTTTAAAGCATGTTAATTTAATTTGATTCTCTTTAGTGAATGACTTAGTACAAATTTTAAATTAATTCTAAGTTTAGGTTCACTTTAAATGATCCTATTCAACATGAAAGGCATCTTAGGATTAACTTAATTGAATTACCATCATATGGAACATATCAATTTATTCCCTTTCATCACATGTAGCATGCATATGACTTAATCCCAAGTATAATTATACATGCAACATATTTCTTTTAGCATGCTTTAAATGAAAGATGCACATGTGTATTTTGTAGAAAATAAGATTTTTTACTGATTAGCTAAATGCACATTCAAGTGTATAAAATTTTTAAGAAAGTACTTCACCATTATTAAACCAGGGGAGTGAGGTAAAGACCTCCTTGGGGCTACTTAAAGCCTTGCATTTCAAAATGTCTAGACTAGATATACCCACTATTCTTAAATACACATGATTGTACAACTGATTATAAGAATAAAAAATCATGTAAAAAGTTTGTTAAGTTAGAAAAAAGATTTTCATTCATTAGTTAAATGCACATGCAAGTGTATAAAAGTCTTAAGTGGATACTTCGCCATTGTTCAATCAAAGGAGTGAGGTAAAGACCTCCTTGGGGCTACTTAATGCCTTGCATCCCCGGAATGTCTAGACTAGATATACCCACTATTCTTAAATACACATGAATGTACAAATGACTATAAGAATAGAAAATCATGCAAAAATTTCATTAAGTTAGAAAGAAGATTTTCATTAATTTGTTAAATGCACATGCAAGTGTATAAAAGTTTTAAGTGGATACTTCACCATTGTTAAACTAGGGGGTGAGGTAAAGACCTCCTTGGGGCTACTTAAAGCCTTGCATCCCCAGAATGTCCATACTAGATATACCCACTATTCTTAAATACACATGAATGTACAAAAGACTATAAGAATATAAAATCAAGTAAAAAGTTATATTTCCTTTAATTAAATTATTTATACATGTGAGCTAAAGTTTTATTTAATTTCTAAGATAGAAATACATAGGAATGAGTTCAAACAAATGCTGTGCCCATTTCAAATGGTCTATACACTTCTTAACACTCAAACCTTATGTAAATCCATATAGACTAAAGAAAGAGAACTCAATATTACATGTTCTAAGCCATAGACACATACAAACTTATAGATATTTGTAACTATTATCACTCCAAATGTTATAGTTGACTTATAAACTTTTGAAAATAGCTTTGATTTAATAGTGATAATAGCCACATATAATCATAGGTTAATCAACACATGCAAGCTTCACATAAAGGAAATTAATTTAAATTTAAACATTTTGAAAACATGAATGCATGAAATCATATGACACACATCCTTTAATATGATTGGAAAGGAATAATAGGGCATAAAACATATGTTTCATTCAATCAAACTAATTCCTAAGGACAACCATATCAAATACATTCATTTAAAGTAAACCAAAGCTTCATATTAAGTTATTTTTGGATGTTTGATTTGATTTAAAAAATAGAGGAGATTCAATCATTTGCTACTCCTAACTCATTTTCAAATTGACTAATCAATTTTGCTCAATAAAAAGAAATAAGTTAATTTTATAGATTAATTAAGTTGCAATATGAGTTAAGTCCATTAATTATCCCTTTCATATATCACCTTAACATATTTACCCAAGTAATTGAGCCAACATGACATGCATATGCATTAGAAATTAAATCAATGATGATTCTAAGAAATGAAAGGGATCTAATGCAACTTGTTCATAATGGTTAATTAAGCTAAGGGACTTAATTAAGTACTCTTATAATTATCTCACACATATGAGCTAATTATAATTTTCTTAGGATTCTCTTAAGTTATTAAACACCTAAGAGTCTACCCAAGAAAGTTAATTAGATGAGATTTAGAATGGTTCCAACTCAATTAATTATGCCATTTAATTAATGAATTAAACCATTAGTTAATCCCAAATTAATTAGGTTCAAGTCAAGTGAAATGAACTTATGGAAGGAGGTCCCAATCTCATTCCCCATGCCCATTCACTGTTCCACAATGATTAATAGACTTAATTAATGGTTTTCTTATTGTTTAGAATGTTAATTAATTACCTTAATTAATTAAAATAGTAATTAGGGCTAAGACAAGCAATTTTCCTAATTAACCAAGCAATAAATTCCAAGAAAATTATGGGAGGCACAAGTCATCCCATTAATCAACCTCTAAAAGTTTGAAATTAACTACTTGGGTAATCAGGGAGTAATTAAGCTAATTAAGTTTCTAATTGAATCTAAATTAAGCCTTAATTACTATTCAAAATTAATTGTGAATATTTTTATTAAATTCTCATCTGAAATACCTTTTAAAATGAGTATTTATTTGTATTTTCTTGATTTTTCTACAATTTATGGTGAATTTATGATGTTTCAGTAATTATAATCAAATTATTTGGCCTTAATTAACCTTAATCCCGCCGACGCCATGTGGCGCGTTGATGCGGCGGGCTTTCCATATGGCGCAGCGGGATTGGTTCTTTAAGTTGTCACGTCCGCAAGTTGTCTCAACCGATGGCGGGATGCATTTTCACGTGTGTTGATTTGAGATCGGACAGTCATGATCAATGCCATGGTTAATAAGGATTAATTAGATGGATCTAGCATGATTTGATCAGAATCATCTATTCCGATTACATAGAATGGACGGTCGGTGATCTATCTCCTTCCAAGCAGTGAGAGATAGAGACCGTCCATCGTTCATCGCTCGATCCGAGCTCACTTGAGCTTGAATGAAGATCAAAATGATCCCACACCTTCGGGGAAGCAAAATAAAGAGATCCAATGGTGGAAATATCATGGCATACAACTTTTCTTCATAAAGGATCAAACCATTTTAAGTTAAGGATTGGTTTCAATGGCATACCTCACCGGAGCTTATGACCAGCAGTTCCAACAATTGAGGAAGCTTGGTTTGGTAGAGATGAAGCCATATTGAGTGGCACGAGCTTTGATTTAGTGTGCTTTGATCGGAAGGCCAACGCACTAGGCGTAGGTGATCAGCTTTGATTGAACTCCCACTTTCGGTGATCGGAGGCATCGGTAAATGATTCATTCTTGGTCATTTAGCTCCAAGGAAGGTGTGTACAAAGTTAATTGGACTTTGGTGGAGGTTTGAGCAAATGGGAATCGGAGGTGGCCTCCGATATTTCAGTTTTTTGCAAAACTGAGAAGGAAAAAATTTGGGGAGCTCGAGAACCTTGGAAATCACTTTGGGGAGGAGTTCTCTAACTGTTAAGGTTGAATCAAGTGCAAGTGAATGGCTTGGAGTGAGAATGAGGGGATTATGCCCCCTCATTCCAAGGAACGAACGATAATGGTTAATTTGGTCATTTTAATCCAATGGCTGCCAAGGGGAGCTTGATTTGGGTAGGGAATCACCTTATTTAGCTTCACATAAGTAGAGGAGGGTGTGAGGATGTAGCCAAGGCAAGGGGAGTGGGAGTCCTTGCTTTCCACATGCTCCAATGGAAATGGGGAGGTGATTTCACCTCCCATGAGTTATGGCTGACCCAACTAACCCCTAGGTTAGGTTGGCCAGTATCCTTGGTGCCTAAGAGGACCAATGGATGGGTTCTAAGTGGCCAAGAGAAGGAAATGACCAAATGTCTAGGTGATTTATCTCATGGGATGCCCTTAACCCAAGGGCAAAGTGATCATTTAGCATTGGATTTGATTTTGGCTGATTTTAGATGAGTCAAAAGTGGGTTAGCCCAAATTTTAAGTGATTTGGAGTTCATTTAGTTTAATTTGGCTTAATTTGACCTATTTAAGTCAAATTGAGTTAGGTTGGGTCAAGCTGACCAATTGGTCAAATTGGCTCAAACCAAGGGTTGGGTCAAGTTCATATGACCCTTTGGAGTGTATTGTTTCAATTGGTTTCAATCAATTTGGCCTAGGTTTGATTTTGGCTCATTTGGATTCATATAGGTCAAACAGGTCAAGTTGACCAATTTGACCAAATTGGCCAAATTGGGTAGGGTTGGGTGTTGGTTCAAGTTCAATTGGTTAATTAAAAATGAATGTAGGCTTTGGTTTGAATCAATTTGGATTTAATTTATATTTTGGCCAATTTGATCCTTTAGTTTAAGGTAGGCTAAGTTGGGTTAGGTTGACCAATTGGTCAAATTGTGCTCAATTATGGCTTTCGTAAAGTTCAATAACTAATTTAGAATGAACTTGAGCCATTGGTTGCAATCAATTTGGGTTAGACCATGATTTGACATATTTTGGCCTTTTAGGTCAATTTGGGTTAACTTGGGTCAAATAGCCAATTGGGTTTGGTTTGGCTCAATTTAGAGTCAAGTCATGTTCGTGTGAATCAATGGTTCTAATTGATTTAGTGTATGGTGAGTTTTGGCTAGTTTAGGTTTCTTCTAGGCTAAAGGTTGACTTGGTCAAAGGACCAAGTTGACTTGGTTTGACCCAATTCAAGGCAATTGATCATCAGGTGATCAATGATCATGGCATGAGGCTTGGATGGGCTTGATTCAATCCAATTTAGGTTTGATTAGAACTTGGCTCATAAAATTTCTTTAGGACACTTTGGGTCAAGTGGACCTAAATGGGTCAATTGGTTTAGTTTTGGCTTGATTCAAGTTTAGTTGAACTTATACATGAGCCTATGATTGAAGTATAAATTCAACTGCAATTAATTTGGAGTCCAATTGATTTTGGCTCATTTGAAGTTTTCAAGTTAAACGGGCTAACTTAGGCTTGATATGGATTGACTTGAGTTTGGTTTGATGATTGTAGGTTTCATTTATATTTGGATAGATGATTGAAGGAATGATTGATTCAAGAGAAAATTCATTGGTTTTGACTTGATTTTAATAAGATTTGGTTAAGTCCAAGAAATTGGCATAAAGGGTATAAATTGAATTCTGGTTTGATTTTGGTTTTGGTTTTGGCTATTTGAATTTATATTTCATTTATATTTGGGAATATAAATAAATATATGAATGAGTCATGAGAAAATCACTTGAGTTTGGAGTGATTTGAAAGTAAATTTGACCAAGCTCATGGATGTAGGTCAAAAGAGCTAAGAAGGAAATTAATTTAGTTTGATTTACTTTTGGTCATTGGAAGGTGGGTTTCATTTATATTTATGAATATAAATGAATAAATAATTGATTTTAGGTTAATTTGGGTTAATATTTGGTTAAGCTTATGGAGGTAGGTCCATATAGCTTAAGAAGGATCTTGGCATGGTTTGATTTAGTTTGATTTGGTTTTGGTCATTTTAGTATGGATTTCATTTATATTTGTGAATATAAATAAAGGAATAATTGATTTATAAAGAAATCAATCAAGTTTGGGATAACTTAAGTGAAGATTTAGCTAAGCTTATGAGAATGGGCCATATGGCTTAAGAAAGAATTTTGGAACTTCGATTTGATTTTGGGTTTTAATCACTTGGAATTGAGTTTGGATTTGGATTTGATAAATGATTGAGAGATTGAATTGATCTTTTACAAAATCAATTGAATTGGATTTGTCTAAGGTTAAGGCCTTGAAATTCAATCATAAGGTTTATGGAGAATTTTGAGCTTGGATTAAATCATTTGAAGTTGGATTTGAATTGGAATTTGATAGTTTGATTGAAGGATTGAACTGATATTTGAGAAAATCAAATGAATTTGGATTTATTAGAATTTTGTTAAGGCTAAGTCCATAAGATGAAAGCAAAGGGCTTAGGAAGGGTTTTGAATTTAAGTTTCATCATAGATTTCAATCAAATGATTTGGAATTCATATTTGGATTTGAAATATGAATTGGAATTTGAGATTTGGTTTCAGATTTGAATTTGGATTGGATTTGAGAAGGTGCACATGGATTAGGTTTAGGCTACAAGGTGGATGATTTTCTTAAGTCTCTAATGCATGACCCAATCCTATGATTAACCCTTCTAAGTCTCTAGGCTTAGGTTAAGTGTTCACCTAATCACTAGAAGTGCCTTATGACTAAGAAAGTCTTAGTGTCTAGAAGACTTCTGAGTCTAAGAAGAGGAGGTTGAGAACTCTCTCCAAAAGTGAGGTCAACATCTCGGGACGTCTAGACTATATACTTATTAACATTCAAATACATGTAAAATCACATATGAATTAAGGCAAAGAAAAATTTACTTCATATACCTAAGCTATAAGCACATGAAAAGCCTATATATATTCATAACTATTATCACTCTAATCAATGTAATTGATTTATAAACTTTAAAAAAATAATTTGAATTTATTAGTGATAATAGCCACACATATTATAAATTAATTCATCACATACAAGCTTACATAAAAAAAATCATTTGATTTAATTAATTTTAAAAAAAGATGAATGCATGATTTCAAATGACATACAACATTTGACATGATTGGAAAGTAATGAATAAACATAAACACATTATTTTATTCAATCAAATTAATTTCCAAGGACAATCATATTAGATAAAGCCATTTAAAGTAAACCTAAGCTTTCTTAACATCATTTTTAATTTCATGTTTTGATTTAATCAAAGGATGTGAGGAAAAGTTTGCTGATCCTAACCCATCCCCATGTTAGTTAATTAATTTGGTTTAATGAAATATAATTAAGTTGATTTATTGAGTTAATTATATTATAATATGAGTTGAATACATTAATTAATCATTTCCTATGTTACTTTAACATAATTACCCAAATAATTGTGAGCCAGTATGATATGCACAGGAATTGGAAATTAAATTAGCAATGATCCTAGGAAATAAAAGGGGCCTAATGCAATTGGCTCATAATTAATAGTTAATTAAGTTAAAGAACTTAATTAAGTACACTTATGGCCTCCCCATACATGTGGGTTAACTATAATTTCTTTAAGATATCTCGAGGTTATTGAACACCTAAAGGTCTATCCAAGAATTGATTAATTAAGATTTAATATAATTATGACTTCAATTTAATTAATTAAGTGATGTAATTAGTTAGTTAAACCTTAATTAATTTCATTTTGAAAAAGTGAAATGAACTTAGTTCCCAACCCTATTCCTTTGTTCATTTACTGTTGAGCAATGATTAATAAACTTAATTAACTAATTTATTACTGTTCATGAGATTAATTAATCATTAATTAACTTGAAAAATTAATTAGGGTTCAATTAGTCATTTTTCCAAACTAAGTGAGCAATAAATCCCAAGAAAATCATGGGAGGCAGAGATCATCCCATTAAATTAACCCACAAAAATTGAGATTAATTTCTCAAGTAATAAAGAAGTAATTATGCTAATTAAGTTTACAATTAAGCCTTAATTACTGTTCAAAATTAATTAAAATAATTTTTAATTAATTATCCTTTGAAATTCTTTTAGAATAAGTATGTATTTGTAATTTTTAGTTTTTTTATGATTTGTTATGAATTTTGGAAGTTTTAGCCATTAAAATGAATTAATTAGCCCTAATTAAAGCCTAATCCCATCGACACCAAGTGGCGCGCTTTCCACGTGGCATCGTGGGATTGGCTGTTTAAAACTTATCCAACTCAGTGCTTATGTGGCGGCAGTGGATGCGCTTTCTCGTGCATCATCCGATCTAAGATCAGTTAGCTACGATTAATCACATGGTGCATTATGATAAAATCATATTAAACTAACAGATCAAATCATGATCGTCCATTCTGATCATGTGAAACAGATGGTGTGTGATCTACAATCCCATGAGTGATGAGAGACAGAGTCTGTCTACCATTGCTCGCTTGATCCGAACTTACCCGAGCTCGGATCAACTCCAAAAGGATCCCACACCTTCACGACATCAATTAGAGGGGATCCAATGGTCAAGATCACATGAGATGCAAGTTTTTTTCAAAAAGCTCCAACCCATTTTTGCCAAAAGCTCAATTTTAATAGCATACCTTGCTGGAGCTGAAGACTAGTGGCACAAATATTTGAAGAAGCTTAGTTTAGTGGAGATGAATCCCTACTGATCAAAATGAGCTTTGATCCATTATCATTTGTCTGGGAAGACCAACATACAAAGCTCGGGAGGGTAGCGCTGATCGAAGTCCCACCTCCGATGCTCGAGAAGCTTGGGAGATGATTCATTCTTGCTCGATGAGGCCTAGGGAAGGAGTGGGTAAGATTAAATTAAGTTTGGCGGAGAAACGAGATGCCTTATCTCAACTTGGGTGAAACTGGCAATAAGGAGCATGTAGAACTTTGAAAAAGCTCTAGGATGCTATCCTTGGGGGTGCTAGGGTTCTCACTGAGGTCTAGTGTTCATTTTGAGTTAGCATGAGGCCGGGGGGTGGAGTGGGGGAGAAGTGGGGTGGTGTATACCCCCCTCCTTCTCTTGATCAGATGGTCTAATCGAGTTTGGCTTCTAGTGGCTGTCCGACCACCTCAGAGGGCCGTAGGTGGCAAGGAGTGGAAGAGTTAGCTCGATTTGAGTGGGTGAAGGTGTGGAGGTGGCTGCCAATGGGAATAGTGGTTGTCCTATGCAAGCCAAGAACTCTAATGGGGGAGGTGAGGTTAGTTCATCTCCCATGGGTCATGGCCGACCCAACCACCCCTTGGGTCAAGTTGGGCAATGTCCTTAGTGCCCAGGTGGACCATTTGGAGAGTGTCAAGTGGCCAATGAATGGAAATGACTACTTACATGGGTGATTTGCCTCATGTAATATCCTTGAACTAAGGGTATAATGGTTAATTGGCATTGGATTTGATTTAGAGAGATTTGAAATGACTTAAAATTCAATTAGCCTAAATTTCAAATCAATTGGAGTTGATTTGTTTTGAATTGGCTCAATTTGACTCATTTAGGTAAAATTGGGTTAGGTTGTGTAAAGTTGACCAATTATTCAAATTGGGTCAAACCAAGGGTTCGGTCAAGTTCATATGATCATTTGGGATATTTTGGTTCAATTGGTTTAGTTTAGTTTGGCTCATATTTGATTGTCTCATTTGAGTTCATTTGGGTCAAATGGGTTAAGTTGGCCAATTTGACCAAATTGGCCAAATTGGCTTGGGTTAGGTGTTGGTTTGGGTTTAGTTGACCATTTGAAAATTATTGTAGGCTTTAGTTTCAATTAATTTAGATTTGGTTTTGATTTATGCTAACTTGATAGGTCAATTGGGTTCAATTAGATTCAATTAGGTCTAATTATAGCTTTAGTCAAGTTTAACAATCAATTTGGAATGAACTTGAGCCATTGGTTGCAATCAATTTGGTTTATATTTTGATTTGACCCAATTTGGTTTTTTAAGTCAATTTGGGTCAACTTAGGTCAAGAGGGTCATTTGGGTTTGGTTTGGCTCAGTTGAAGGTCAAGTCATATTCAAATATTAATATTGAGTTGGTATGAATCATTGGTTTTAAGGGATTTGGCTTAGGTTATAATTTGGTTAATTTAGGTTCATATGGGTTAAGGGGTTAACTTGGTCAAATTATCAAGTTGACTTGGTCAAATGACCAAGTTGACTTGGTTTGACCTAATTTGTGACACTTGATCAACCTAGGGTGATCAATAATCATGATATGAGGCTCTGGATTAGAACTTAGCTCAAATAGGTCAAATTGGTCACTTTGGGTCAAGTGGACCAACTGGCTTTAGTTGGCTTGATTTTGGGTTGATTTTGACTTAGTTGAGTTTATATATGAATTTGGGATTGATATATAAATTCAATTGCAATTGATTTGGGTTTGGATGCATTTTGGTTCATTTGGATATTCCAAGTCAAGATGGCTATGTTGGGTTTGACTTGGGTTAATTTTGGATTGGTTTGATGATTGTAGATTTCATTTATATTTGGGATGATAATTGAAGGAATAATTGATTCATAAGAAAATTAATTGAATTGGGTTTGAATTAAGTGGATTTTTGGCTAAGTCCATGGAAATGGTTTATGTGGCTTAGGAAAGATCTTGATTTAGTTTTGATGATTTAAATGCATATTCTATTTATATTTGTAAAGATGATTGAAGATATGAATTGATTATGAGAAAATTAATTGTGTTTGGATTGATTTGGATGAAAATTTGGCTAAGTCCATGAAGGTAGGTCATAGAGCTTAGGTTAAGTGCTTTTGGTTTGATTTGATTTAGTTTGATTTAGTTTTGATTATTTGAATGTAGATTTGATTTATGCTTAGGAAGATGATTGAAGATATAAATTAATTATGAGAAAATCAATTAATTTTGGATTGATTTTGATTAAGATTTGGCTAAATCCATGGGATAGGTCATAAGCTTAGGTTTGGATTTTAGTTTTATTTGATATCTGATATATGATTTGGTTGTAGGTTTGATAAGAATTGAATTTGGTTGTGACTTAATAAGGTGAACATGGATTGGGTTCAAGCTATAGGGTAGGTAGATTGTCCTAATCCCTAAGGTATAATATAATCTTATGGTTAACTCTTCTAAGTCTCTAGGCTTAGATTAAGTGCTCACCAAATTGCTAGAAGTGTCTTATGACTTGGGAAGTCTTACTGTTTAGAAGACTCCTAAGTCTAAGATGGGAAGATTGAATCCTCACTCCAAAAGTGAGGTTAAAGAAAGGACTTCCAATAGGCATGGTGTGGCGTGGAACACCGCGTGTGGTGTTGGCGAGATGATCAACAACGATGCGGCGCAAGTGCTAGCAATTATCTATACCTAAATCTGAAAAGTAAATATAATCACAATCTTAATGCAGTGTAGCTCTCTTTATATCGAGGACATAAAAGAGCTAAGAGGATCTGATGAGAATTCCATGTCAATGACATGGAGGAAGATTTGCTAGGGGATCACGCATGCATTGGACATAACATGTGGGGGTCTATGTTGAGGGCATAGAAGAATAAAATCTGATGGGGATAAGGTTTGAATTTGATTTGATTATATAATTTGTAGAAAGAAGATCCACTGAGAATAAGAATCTATAATTTGATGGGGATTAAGATCGACTCGACTTTAGTTTATTTTATTTTAATTAATGTGGAGGCATATCTGCTAGGGATATGGGCTCGAGTCTGCTAGGGATCGGGTATATGAACCTTCCACTAGGGAAGCATGTTCGGGCTATTTGCTAGGGATTGGGATTTGAGTTTGATTTCATAGATTTGTTTGGGGATGTATCCATTAGGGATAAGAGTTTGGTTGAATTTCTTTGATTTAGACTCCACTAGGGGAGTTGGTTTAATTTGGCTCAATTGGGGAGATTGGTTTTAAATTTGATTTGTTTGCTTGACTTGTTAATATATGATTTGGGGCTCCACTAGGGAGAAGGGTGTGATTTAACTCAACTAGAGAAAATTAAATTGGGTTTAATTTAATCTAAGTTAATGTATAGACCCCGTTGGTGTGCGATGGACCCACCGAGATGGGGCTATATTAGCCTTGACCTACCTCAGGTTTACAAATCCAAAGAGATAGTCTACTGGCTGCGGGGTAGAGCTAGCCAACCTAAGGGGTTGCCTTTCGGTGTGCAAAGCCTGTGCTAGAAAGAAGGTATAACATACTTACATCTTTTAAAGCGAGTAATAGCTGCTGGGGTGACCTATTGGATGCATAATAAATCGAACCCGATCAAGGGAAACTACTGAGTGAATGCCACTGGGACTTATGTCAACTCAAAAGTAGTCAGGATTAATTTTATCTTAATTTTATGTGATTTGAATTTATTTATTTGAATTAATTTGAGTTAATTTGATTTGGTTTATTTGGTTTAGTTTGATTTCAAATTAAGGGCATATTCGTTAGGGATGTGAGCTTAGTCAAATTTGATAGATTTAATTTATGGACCCTACCAGTGTGCGATGGACCCAATAAGAATAGGCTATATCGAACTTGTCCGATCTCAGATTTACAAATACAAAGGGATAGTCTACTGACCGTGGGGTAGAGCTAGCCAACCTAATGAGTTGCCTTTCAGTGTGCAACGACTGTGCTAGGAAGAAGATGTAATAGACTTACATCTTCCAATGCAGGGAATAACATCTAGGGTGACCTATTGGTAGCACAACAAATCGGACCTAACTAAGGGGCGACTACTAAGTGAATATTTTTGAGGACTTATATCAACTCAAGAGTAGTCAGACGATCCCTATAGGGGGTTTTGCTAACACTGCCCTAAAGATAGGATGCTTATTTAGGAAAAGGTACCGCTAAGGGTGTCCTCCTAATTCAAAAGCAAATATATATTTTATTTATATGTTTTTGTGGACCCTGCTTGTGTGTGAGGGACCAAACTGAGAATGGGTAATGTCAGCCTTGACCTATCTCAGATTTACTGAACCAAGAAAGAATCTGCACATCCACAGGATGGATTCTCTAACCATAGGGGTGTTTACTAGGAAAGGGGAACGATCCAATCTGATAGTATCCCAGGTAGTGTCTAAATGGGGTCACAAAGGACATGATCAAAATAGAGTGCCCATAGGGGAGGTGCCACTAGGGTCATTATCCTAAGCCCTGGAAAAGAAAGCCTATAGGTGTATGGTGACCAACTCAAGGAGAAAGTGTAGCATACTTACATCTACCATGAGTGGTGTATCCACCTGGTTGGTCGCCATTAGCATAGTCAGAACCAACCAATCTAAGGTGTCTGTCAGTGTGCATCGATCAATCTAGAATGAAAGTATGCAGGCTTACAACTTTCCATGCGGAATTGATCATCAGGATAGTCTGTCATCGATTGGACATATGATATCCGCCTTAGAGCAACTACTAAATGGGGAGCCCTGAGGAAGGACTAGACCCAGACTTAAATTAGTCAAGAGGGAAGGAGCCACTAGGGGACTTATCTTAAACCTCAAATATACTCCACCTAGTCAGTGCACGAAAGCTAATCCAAGAAGAAAGCGTAGCAGACTCACATCCTCTTAAACGAACATGAGGCAGTTTACCGGCTGCACAGTAAAACCAACCAAATTAACAAGGCGCTCATCGGTGTGGAGTGGCCAAGTAAGGAAGGAAAGCGTAGCAGACTTACATCCTCCAAAGCAAGAAGACCACTGGGGTGACACACTAGTAGGGTAGCACGTTAGGCTGACCTAGAGAACCTATTAAGTGAGTGTCGTTATGGGCATTATCTCAACTCGTAGTAGCCCGAGATAAAAGATATATATTTATTTTATATGTTTATCTATAGTTTGTGTTTGTGTTGTGTCGATGAAGGATAGGATGTTGCTTGGGTTTCTTACACCAACCCTAAACACATCATGGCAGATTTGAAAATAAGAATACTTTCAACATGGAAGAGATTGAAATTAAAATGGAATTTTTATTGATGATAATTATTTTTAAACATGATTTATCGATAATATTTTTTAAGTAGAGCCCATTGATTGAAAGTATTGGGCGCTCTCCCTTATGATTAATAAGATGATAAAATCCTCCTTGGTATGCCTTCTCTATGGCAAAAGGGCCTTCCCAAATGGGTTCAAACTTGCCTCCCATCTTGCAATGGGCAGCAATTAGTCTCTTTATAACTAAAATAAGCTCTTCTACTTGAATAACTCTAGGACGTGCCAACTTGTTATGAGCTTTAATCATTTTGGCTTTGTACAACTCGAGGTTTTGGCATGCTCGTAGGCATCTCTCCTCCAAACCTTTGAGCTCTTATAATCATAACTTTACATTCTGCTATGTTATGATTTTGTTACCCACAACTATCCTTAGTGATGTGAGTTGGACTTCTCATGGTACAATAGCTTCAGACCCATACACTAAGGAGAAAGGAGTATAGAGTTGGAGTTTTATATGCGGTGCGATAGGCCCACAAGGCTTCAACTAACTACTCATTCCACCATCGCTTATTGTCATCGAGTGTATTCTTCAGTATTTGGATGAATGTTTTATTGAAGGCTTCTGCTAAGCCATTTTCCCTCGAGTAGTAGTTGGTATAATATTTCTAATCTATGTAGTGTCTCCGAAAAAAGTTATTGATTTTGGTGCTCTTGAATGCAGTACCATTATCAAATATAATTTGTCGAGGCACCACGAATCTATATACGATATGGTTCCTGAAAAATTGAAATAAATGCTGAGCTATGACCTCTTTGAGCAGAATTGCTTCCATCCACTTGGAAAAGTAGTCAATAGCAGTTGGGATAAATCGATGACCTTTGAAAGAAGGAGGATCAATTGGGCCCACTATGTCGGTACCCCAACACTCGAATGGCCATAAGGACAATGTAGGATGTATAATGTTGGGTGGTTGGTGTAGGACCACGCCATATATTTGACATTGGTGGCATCGCCTATCCATCTCCATGTAATCTATAATCATCGACGACCAGTAGTATCTGAGTCTCTTAATTTTGGCTTTCATCTTCGGACCGGATTGATAAACTTTGCATAATCTTGAATGTACCTCGGTCATGATCTTATGTGCTTTATGTTTATCCAAACAACATAACCACATATGATCGAAGGACCATCGGTACAAGGTGTCATCCACGAGAGTGTAAGAAAGTGTTATCTACTTCATCTGATGGGTTTGGGACTTCTCTTGAGGTAGTTTGCCTTTATTTAGGCAATCCATGAATGGTTGCCTCCAATCTAACTCCTCGTCCTTCATTGTAATGGAAACCTCCCTTTCAAGAGAGTACTTTTTGATGAGTTTAATATTAATAAGAGATAAGACTTGTCTATTTTAGACATTTATTGATATGGACTTATCTTCTGGACATGCCAACTCCTTGGAAAGTTTGGCTAAATCATCCGCAATGGCTTTCTCTCATCAAGGAATCTTATAAATGTTAACCTCTGGGATTTGGGTCAACAACTCCATTGTATACTTGTGATAGTGATGGAGTATAGGCATTAAAACTTTATAGGACTCAATAATTTGGCTGATCAGAATCTCCAAAGATGTTGATGTTCTGAATGCTTAGAGTAACAGCTAACTCTAGACCGGTAATCAGAGCCTCATATTCGGCTTCATTGTTAGTGCAAAAATTGAACATATGATATGAAAATCTCATCACATCATAGTACGGAGTTAGGAGAACTATTCCTACCCATACCTTTCCTTGAATAGTAGATTATGGTTCTGCTCCTCTTTGAGAGGAAGCCACACCATCAAAGTACATCTCCCAGTAGAAAATGCTAGTATCCCCTAAGTTCATGATTTGTTCATCAGGGAGATCATCGCTAAATGGAGAGTCACTAGGAAGTGAGTGTGCTGCTAAAAAATCTGCTAGCACTTGTCATTTCACCGCACAGAGGGGTACAAACATGATGTCAAACTATGAGAGGATCATGGACCATCATGCCAACCATCTAGATAGCGTCAGTCCTATCATGAGATATTATAGTGGATTGATTCAAGAGATCAAGCTCACCTTATAAGGAAGCATGTAATGCCATAGCTTTTGGGTGTAAAGATTAAAGCTAGGCAATGCTTCTCAATGGGTGGATAATTAGCCTTAGCAAGGATTAGATGACAGTTGAGGTAGTAGAGCTCATTTTCCTTCCCATTAACATTGGTTTGAGCCAACAAATCACCCAGGGAGTCATCATACACAACAATATATAGTATGATCGGCTTTCCTAGGATAGGGGATACTAAAATTGGTGGAACCATCAGATAATACTTAATGTCTTCAAAGGCGTGCTGACACTTATCACCCCACTGGAACTTGGCATTATTTTTGACAAGTGTTGAGAATAGTTGGCATCTTCTCAAAAAATTGGATATAAAGCATCTTAGATATGGAAACCGCCCTTGGAATGATCTGAGTTGAATTAAACTTTTAGGGGGTGGCATTTCTAATATTACCTTGATCTTCTCTAGATCAATTTTGATTCCCTAGTGTTAGACAACAAACCCAAGAAATTTCTCTGAAGCAACTCTAAATGCACACTTCAGGGGGTTCATTTTAAGGTTAAACTGTCTTAATCGTTCAAAAACTACTCTCAAGTTAAAGAGATGGTCTTCCTTTTTTTTTCTACTTTTAACCACGAGATCATCAACGTAACATTCAACTTGATGATGAATGAGTTCATTGAAGATTTGAGTCATGTAGCATCGCATTTTTAAGGCATGACCTTATTGCAATAGATTTCGATGAGGGTTCTAAAAGTAGTGTTTCTTTCATCTTCAAGGGCCATCTTTATTTGGTTATATATATATATGAGCCATCCATGAAAAAAGACTGCATGAGATGAGACAATGTTCACCTTCAGTTCTGGTATCGATAGTGAAAATTCATCTTTTGGATATGCTTTATTTAGATCCCTAAAATTGATGCATATGTGAATTTGGCCATTCTTTTTCTTAACTGGGATGATGCTGGCTAACTAGGTAGGGTACTTTTCTTCCCAGATGAAGGTGGCATTGATCAGTTTCTTGACTTTAAAAATGATCTACTGTTCGATGTCTAATCACATGCGTCAAGGAGCTTGCTTGATAGGATTAGTATTAGGCTCTATTGCTAGTTTGTGGAATGTTATGTAAGGAGAAAAATCAGGCATCTCTTCTTAAATCCATGTGAAGCGGTCCTTAAACTCAATGTGGTGTTTATTTTCGGATGTGTGTGTGTGTGTGTGTGTATGTGTTTGGAGGGGGTCACCACGTAGATCATATGTGGTACTTATCAAAGTGATCAGGTACTGCCTTGAGGTATGATGACTATCTTGAAAGATAGAGGCATCACCCTTCAATGAACCTAATCACTTAATAAGAACTCCTAAGGCATGATGGGTCTTCGAATATACCTAAGATTTTTTCCTTGCTTTACATAGATGAATAAAGCAGGGTTTATATAAAATTGAGTTCTAAAATTCCCTATGGAGGCAAGACTCTATAGTTAATTACATTCTAGGGAATGAAATTCTCTGAGAATATTCTTGATTAAAGTAGACAATTATCATCTCCAAAGATTTTAAGGTTAAACTATCAAATGATTGGTTGTATTTGGAAAATCAATTAGAAAAGTTCAAGGAGAAGACTTATTTTTAGAATCCAAAAGGAAGAAGTAGGAAATACTCATGATACTTGAAAGTCTGGTTTGCATTCCAATATATCATAATAAACTAACTGGCAATAACTAATAAAATACTAGGAAGCCTAGTAAGCATTCCAATCATGATACTAGAAAGCCTAGTGAGCATTTCAATTTAACTAATAAAATAACTAATAATAACTAAAACTAATAATAATAATAATAAAAATAATAATAATAATAATAACTAATAACTAACAAAAATAAAAATAATAATAATAAAACTACAAAAAAAACTAAAAATAACTATACTAAATATTAATAACTAATAAAATAACTAAACTAACTAACTAATCTAATAAAAAGTAATAAAGCTAATAAAACTAAAAAAACTAATAAATAATATAAACTAAAAGTAATAATTAAAACTAATAATAATAATAACTAAAACTAATAAACTAATAACTAACTAAATAATAACTAATAAAACTAAACTAATAAATAAATAATAAATAAATATAACTAATAAACTAATTAAAACCTAAAACTATTAAACTAATAATAACTAATAACTAATAATTAACTAATTAATAAACTAATAACAAAAAAACTATAAAAAAATAAAACTAATAAAAAAATCCTAATAAAAACTAATAATAATAATAATAATAATAATAATAATAATAATAATAATAATAATAATAATAATAATAATAACTAATAAACTAAACTAATAAACTAAATAAAATAATTAAAATAATAATAAATAAATAATAACAAAACTAATAACTAATAATAATAATTAAATAACTAAAAACTAACTAACTAAAAAACAAATAATAATAACTAATAACTTAACTAATAAAAAAGTAAATAATAAATAAATAAAACTAATAAATAAAACTAAATAACAAATAAAATAACTAATAATAATCAATAAAAACTAAAAACTAAAAACTAATAATAATAAAATTAATAAAACTAATAACTAATAAAAAACTAATAATAAAAAAACAAAAAAATAAAAACTAATAAAACTAATAATTGAAAACCTAACTAAATTAATAATAACTAATTAATAATTAATAAAACTAACATAAAATAATTAAAATAAAAAAGCTAAACAAAAATAAATAATAAAACTAATAACTAATAATAATAGCTAACTAAAAACCTAATAAATAAAAAACTAAATAAAAACTTAATAAATAACTAAAATAACTAACTAATAATAACTAAACTAATAAAACTAAACTAATAATAAATAAAAAAACTAAAAAAAACTAATAACTAACAAATAATAGAAAAACAAAACTACTAAAACTAACTAATAAAAACTAAAAATAATAACTAATAAAAATAACTAAATTGACTTAACTAACAAAAACTAAATTACTAATAAACCTAACTAACAAACCTAAACCGGAGTCCCGTACTCGAGCTCTGGCAATTTTTGATTTCCTCATCGTCGCTTGTTTACGCCTCAGCTCATTTCTGGGACTTTCACCGATGCCCTCGGGAATGCCTCTGACGTTTCAATGCCTTCTTTGGATTTGACGTGCTATGTCTACCTCGATGAATCCATGGGAAACCCCATGTTTCTATGGATCCGTTAGGGCTTCTTCGACCGGTACTTTGGTTGCTAATCCTCCTTTTATGAAATCTTTTAAAGAAGCTCTTTCTGGTATGGATTCTCTTTCTATTCCCTCTCTGAATTTTGTTCAATCAACATTTAATGGTGTTCCTGCTATTTTAATTTCAGATTCTGATATTGAAAAGCTGCTGAGCCATTTGCCTTTCCTTTGGTTGGTAAATTTTCTTTCAGACGCCCTAGAATGGAAGACATCCATGCATTTTTTCATAGTCTTAGGGGGTGTTTGGCAACAGATTGGATTTATTTCAAGTAGGATTTAGTAAATCCAATATTTCTAAATTTAATAAATCCTGAGCTGTTAAATCCTGAAAAGTGTTTGGTAACAGATTTATTAAATCCTGCTAAATCCAGAAAGATGTTTGGTAAGTATAATATTTTTAAATAATAATATTTTTAAAATATAAAAATAAATAAATAAATAAAATAAAATATTAAGATTAAAATTCATCATTTAACAAATATATCATGTTCATTACAAAATATAAATAAACATTACATTAGTTGGATCTAAGAAATTTTTCTGCTGATAATACAATTAAATTTTTCAACTCCTTCGAAAATGTCACACGTTGTGATGACTCCGCCCCAATTCCTATGAATGCGAAAAAATTGTATTAAAACTATATAATCAAATGTTATATTTTCTTAATGTATAAAGCTACTTTCTTACCCGTGCTTCCCACATTGTAGTAGCTATTACATATCTCAAACCATCTTCTTGAACTCTTTCATGATAGTTGTACGCATGTCTTCATCATCACCTCTCCTAAGTCCCTGTCATGTTGCATTTCTATTTGAGATATATTAAAGTAATAGTCATCTCCATGATAACGACCAATAAAATAGTGTAGGACCGCACATGCAATTAGAATGTCACCCTACACAGTTAAAGAAAATTTAGGCATGTGAGTCAAGACCTGAAATCTTTCTTTCCAAATCTCAAAAGTTCTCTCCACCACATTCTGTAGTTATGCATGACGATGGTTAAACAACTCCCATGGCCCTGTATATCTATGAGTTGTACCTCCGCGATAGTCGCTTAAGTGATAACAAAAGCTTCTAAATGGTGCAATAAATTTGTCTGTATTGGCGTAACCTGAATCAACTAAGTAATACTTCCCTTGTGGAACATGAAAGTTGCCTTGCTCAACTGACCAATGTAAAACTCTTATATATGTTGTAGATCCTTCCCAACCAGAAGCTATATAAAGAAATTGATGATCAAATGAAACAGCAGACATGACATTTTGTGAAGTGAATGCTTTTCTGTTACGATATATGTTCTGCAATCGTGAATTGACAACAGCTGGTACATGTGTTCCGTCATTTTAAACTATTATTAATGTTCTTCAAACCACTGTTGTTCATGTTATTACATGAGAGTAGATAGATTCTGGGAAAAGCTTCAACAAAAAGTACATTATTTAATGTTTCATGCCTCACCGAAAACATTGTTAATGCTAGAAGAAATGCTTCATCTGCGTGTTGTGGGGATTATTGTAGAACTGTGTGAATTGTTTAACTTTATAACCAGCTTAAGATTTATGTCTTAAATTTTTTTGTGGATAAGGTTTTAGTGTTTTGTATTTGAACTAAATATAGATAATTTTTTCTAGATTGAAATATTTTTCTTTTTATTAAATAAGTTTAACAATGATGAGCTTGTTTTCACATGTAGTAACCTTCATCTTATTCTCTATCTGATTTTAATGCATTTAAGTTGAAGTTTTACATTTCTTATTTTTGAGGGTGAAAGGCCAATTGGATGATGGCGTTGGAAGGATGGTGTGGAAATCTATGAAAATGTGGAAATGCAAAGGGGTGTGGTAGAACTTGAATGTAAGCCCTTACCTTCATCTTAATTCATCAACCTTTGAAAATTTTAGCAAATTAGCAAAATCCATGGCAGTATGTGTGTGTGTGTATATATATATATATATATATATATATATATATATATATATATATATATATATATATATATATATATATATATATTGTACAAGATGGCTAAGATCCTAAGTTAAGTGCCTACTTCAAGTCTATATTTCTATAGTAATTTATAATAAAGGTCTATTGCAAGGGCCATTATTTCATAAAAAACTACTTAATGTTGCTAATTCTAATCCATGTCATTTTTTTAGGATTGGGAAGATTGTTTACAAGCTACATGGGAATACAACAACCACATAGAATACGTCTGAAATAAAGGCAAAGTTACAACCCGACAATTTCTTAATTGTTAGATTTTAGCTAGATAGAAAAATCACACAAATGTGCATGATTAATATTCTTCCACTTCAGAATGTACACCTAAGGATATCAGATATAACAAATTACATTAATAATTAAAATCGGAAATCAAAATCATCATCAGTAATAGTGCAACAATCAGTTTCATCATATATTTGATACTAAAATACAAGGTAATAAAAATAAGAGCTAATAAGCTCGAGATTATTAAGAAGACAATGGGCGGAGTACCAAATAATTTTTTCAAAATTTAAATGTATTGCTGAAGGCAAAAAGCGAAATAGAACCAACGAACTTTCAATTGTGAATTATACAAGCAATAAAATTTCATCTTGAGAAAGAGACAGCCTTATAAATTAATAACATACAAAGAAGAAAAAAAGGACAAAATGGTATGTAATGCAAACAAAAAACCCATTATCCAAATCAAGAAATGCTAATGGTCTTATGCATAAGCTTCTATTCGTATATAATGAACTCGAGCATTTTGAAACCAAACAAGTCATCCAAGGCGAAAGTTTCACATGTGAAAATTCAACAAGGACACAAATCTATCTCAAAAAAGAAAAAAAATCATGAAGAGAGGCTAGAGCCGTAAGGAAGCATAGAAGGAACCAACGCACCTGTATAGTAATCCACAGAGAGACGCGACTAGGGTGAGCTGCGGCTAGGGAGAAGATGTTGGACTGAAGAGCGGACGATCCGTGAAGAAATAGACGTTGCTGGAAGGGGTTACGAAAAGCTTCCAATTCCTGCCATATCATCGTTAGGTTCGTGCGATCTGTAAATCCCATTAAATCTGAATGATTTAACAAATTCAGATTTAAAACTTTAGATTTCTTTGGATTTGATGCAAAAGGATTTAGTAAATCCGGTGTTTGATAGGATTATGATTTAGCTAAATCCCTAGTAAATCTGCCAAGACCCCTTAAACTTTCGTGTTCTTTTCTATTAGCTTAATTGATGAGACATATTTTGATAAAATTATCAAATGACCTAGATTATATAGAGTTTTGCTAGCTAGATCTTACTATGTTTATAATTGTTAGATGCATCTTCTTAAATGGACACCTCTTTTCTATGTTAATGAGGAATCTCCTATTGCTTCGGTGTGGATTTCTTTACCTAACAAGCATATTCATTTTGTTACTCATCAATTCTTCATGTCATTGGTTTGATTTTTGGGAATCCTTTACAAGTGGATCAAGCCACTGCCACTCATACTCGGTCATCTGTTGCTAGGATTTTGGTTGAGATTGACATTACAAAAAAAATCCTAAAAAAAATTGGATTGGCTTGATAAATATGGTTATTTTTAAGAGGTGGAATTTGAAAATCTTCCTATTTTTTGCAATCATTGCAAAATTCAAGGTCATGTTTTTTTATTGTTTTATTGCCCATCCTCATTTAAGAAAAAAAGGTTGATAAAGTTTCCTCTCTTCAAGTTGGTAAAGAGTCTTCTTTACATGATCCTAAAGCTAATCCTATGTTTCTTGGTGACAAAACAAATCTTAGTAATAATCACTCTTTAAGACTTTCTTTAAGTAACTCTATTAAAAATATATTTTAGAAGCTGATTTTGATAAGATTTATGAAGGATTGGATGTTGTTGCTAACCCTATTCAGGATGATGTTTTGATGATGATATTAATAATAACTTTGTCTCTAATCCTTTGGAGGATGAGTCCTTTTCTCCCAAACTGGCTCATCATGCTTTAGATCATGGAAAAGGATCCATTTCTTTTCCATCTTTGAATGAGAATGATGAAGAAAGAAATGGTTTAATCCTTGAAAACTTAGCTTTAGCTTCTACTAATCTTTTAAAGGAAGATGATCATATGAACTATGATAATGCTTTAATTGTTAATAACTTTGTTCTTTTGAAGACTGATGTTAAATCTTTGATTGGTAATTCTGCTTAGTTTTTTAATAATGTTCTCTTTGTTTCTAAAGGGATTAATTCCTACGGTTTTGCTTCTCATGAAGGTTTAATTGATAACTTGGATCTGCTTCTCTTGCTTCTTTTTTTAATGAAGAGAGGGAGGTTTTTGACCAAGATTTGTTGGATGCTAATAATATTGATAATTTCCAACTTAATAAATCTTTTTATGCTCCTTCTTTGGTCTCTAATTCTGAAATGCAACCTAACTCAAAATTTTCTACTTCAATTGCTTTGGATGATGTTGAATGTTCTTCTAAGCAATTGATTGCTACTTCTGATCCTCACAGTTTTTATTTCACCTCTAAATCTTTTTCAGATGGTGATTTATTGGATAAAGGGCATGGTTATAAAACTGTTTATAAGCAAAAGAAGAAAAAGAATGTTAAGATTTATGTCCCTCCTAATTTTTCGAGGGTCACTTGCTCTAAATCTTCTAGTAAATAATCTTTGTTGTTCTCTTTTATGGATGTTGGCGGGTGAGATGGTTTCTGCTTTGGTTGGCTTTTGTTTTCTGTTATCGTTTGTTTTTTTTCTCTTTGGTCTTGGATTTTGGTTTGTTGGTTGTACTTGTTGAGTGGGTTGCCTTCCAAGTATGACCAGTTATTGGTTGTTGCTTTTCTGGGTCTTTTACTGAAGACTTTTCTGGCTATTTTTTGTGGGTTGCCTTCCAAGTTTATGTTGATTATTGTTTGGTTCTTTCTTATGGCTTGTGTTTGTTTTGTTGTTTTGGTGAGCTTGGCCTTCTATTAGAGCCCTTTGTTTTGAAGGCTATTTTGGTTTGTTTCTATTTCTAGTCGGGTTTGCTTATTGCTTAGTTGGTTTAGTGTTGTTTGTTGATTTTGCTTTTAGGGATCGGGTGCTAATTCCTTTTATTTACCTTTTTTTGGTTAGTTTGACTATTTTTCTTTCTGTGCAGTTTTTCCTTCTTCTAGTTTGTTCCTTTTGGCTAGTACATGCTCTCTGGTGTATGTCTTCTACTCTATGATTGTTTCTTTTCCTTTCAGGTGGTTGGCCTTATGGACTTTGTTGTTTATGGGGGTTGTGTTGTTTTTATTGTGTCCATTGTTTAAAGCTGGTTGCATTTTCTTTGATTTTTCCTTCCTTATGGCTTTCCTCTTGGTTGGTCTATTCCTTTTTCCTCTTCGCTGCTTTTTTGTGTTTCCACCTCTATCTAGTAAGTGGCTTTTAAAGTTATGATAGCTATGATGGATATTTTATTTAATTGTGCTTATTTTTTCTTTTTGGCTGGTAGCATTTTGTATGATTGTAACCCATGTTATGAAGTTTGGTGCTCACATAATTTGTTGCCCCTAATTCTTCTTATTCATTGTTGATTGAATTCTTCTTCTTTAGTTCTGAGCCTGAGCCTTTAGGCCTTTTATTTTGGCTTTGATTGTTATAATTTTTTCTCTTTATGAATATTTCATTAATCTTTCTTTCTGAGAATTTGCAAGGTGATTTTATTCCTCTTCAGGGATCTAGATCTTTTTGTTTCTCTTATACAAGAGTATTTTGCTACTTGGTGTGTTTGAGGAGGACTTGAAATGGTTTTCATAATCTCTAGTTATTGTAAAGGCTGATCGACCTTGATTATCTATTGGTCTTTTACAAGTTCTCTTCATTGGTTGTTGTCTCCTTCAATGTTTATTTTTAGTTATTTTTATTTTTCTGCCTTTTATTGTACTTAGATGGGGATTTAGCTCTTTAGGCTTCTTATCGCTCTTAGAACATTAGATCTTTAAGCTTTTTCACCCTGAAGAACTTTATATCCCTTTCTTTAGTTTAATAAAATTTTGTTTTATTTAAAAAAAAAAACTCTAACCCTTAACCCCTAACCCCTAACCCCTAAAAACCTAAGAACCTAAACCTAAATAAAATAAAAAATAAAATAAAATAAAAGCCTAAACTAAAACTTAAACCTAAACCTAAACCAAAAAATAAAATAAAATAAAAATAAAAAGTAAACAAAATAAAATAAATAAAAATTTAAACTAAAAAAATAAAATATAAACCAAATAAAATAAATAAAATAAAACTAAACCTAAAAATAAACCTAAAATAAAATAAAATAAAAATTAAATAAAAAACCTAAACCTAAAAAATAAATAAAAAAACCTAAATCATAAACTAAAAAAAACATTTAACCTAAAAAAATAAAATAAACCTAAACCTAAACTAAAATAAATAAAACCTAAACCTAAAATATAAATAAACCTAAACTAAATAAAATAAAATAAATTAAAATCAACCTAAACTTAAACTAAAAAAACCTAAAAAAATAAACTTAAAATAAAAAACCTAAATCTAAACCTAAAAAATAAAATAAAACCTAAACCTAAACCTAAAAATAAAAAGTAAAACTTAAACCTAAAAAATAAAATAAAACTAAAACTAAACTAAATAATAAACCTAAAATTTAACTTAAACCTAAAAATAAACTAAAATAAAAAACCTAAACTAAAATAATTAAACTAAACTAAAAAAATAAAAAAAAACTTAAATAAAAATAAAAATAATAAAATAAACTAAAATAAAAAAATAAATTAAATAAATTAAATAAACCTAAACCTACCGGTTTACCTAATTTAAAATAAAAAATCCTTAAACCTTAAATCCTAAAAATCCTAAACCATAAATCCTAAACCCTAAACCCTAAAACTAACCCTAAACCCGAAACCCTTAAAAACCTAAACCCAACACACTACTTTGGCTCTTGTGATTTTTGTTCTCTCTTGGTGGCGCGTCTCCTTCTACGATTTTTGATGGAGCTTCCACTGTTCTCTTTCCAAATTGAGGGCTTGCTCGACCTCTGGCAACTTGCGTTATGATCCTCCCTTGATTATGGCTACGGTTTCTTCTTTGCCTTGGGATAAACCCCCCATTTTGGATGATCCCGCTAGGGCTTATGGCCTTTTGGGGGTTCTTGGTCTAAATGTTTCGGTTGCTTCAAAATATTTCAAAGACGACCTTACTGGTAAGGATGGTTGTTCAGGTGAGTCCTTGCAACTTATTTCAACTTCTTTTTAAGGCATGCCTACGGTTATGTGCTCTGATCTGATTGTGAAAAAGCTTGCTAAGCTATTTGAATTCACTTAGGTTGGAAATTTTACTCTTTGTAGGCCTAATATGGAAAACATTCGCTCTTTCTTCCATAGTCTAAAACTTTCTGGTGCTTTTACATTTGGTTTAATTAATTTCTGCCACATTTTGACTAACTTGACAAATGATTTGGATTACTCTCATGTTTTCTCTCATTGTTCTTATTTTGTTTTTAATTATCAAATGAGATTGTTGAAATGGACTCCACTATGTGATATTAAAGAAGAATCCCCAATCATTATGGTATGGATTTCTCTCTCTAATATGCAAATTCATTTCTTTAACCATCAATTCCTTTTTGTTGTGCCAATTGATCAGGCGATAACTATGAAATCTCGTCCTTCAGTGCCTAGAATCCTTGTTGAATTGGACTTTACCAAGAAACACCACAAAGAAATTTGGTTGCGATCTAAAAATTATGGTTATATGCTAATAATTGAATTTAAAAGTTTTTTTATTTTTTATTCTCATTGCAAAATCTGCACAATAATTTTGAATGTTTCATTCTTCATCCTCACCTAAAAAGTAAAATCCATGTTAAGGAAACTTCTGTTCCTAACCCTAGGCCAACCACTATTAAATATCAAAAAGCTACTTTGAAAAAAAGGATTTTTTTGATGTTCCTAATAAGGCTCTTTTACCTCTTACTTCTTCTATGCAATTAAAGGCTTCTAATGTGGACAATAATAATTTTCCTAAACTTTTGGATGACGATTATATTTCCTCTGATTCGATCCTTGCATTCTTGCCGGCTTTAATTGATGAAAATGAAGCTTTAATTGAGAGTATTAATGAGGATATTAATGTTATGCATCATTCGAATTCAATGGAGAATATGGTTTTAGTTTCTCATGATAATCAAGTTGAAAAACTTGATTCTATTTTTCAAGTTCAGGATGATTTAAATTCAAAAAAAGATTTGGTTTTGTATAATAATTTAGGTAATGAAAAGGAAGGGCTTAGTGTTCACACTTGCCTTCTTAATAAATATGTTTCTACTCCCTCTCTTGCTATTATCGATGCCCATTTGTCTTTAATAAATTCTAAAGTCTTGGAAGAAGGAGAACTCACTTCTAAATAGAAGATTTCTCCAAAATCTATGACTAATGTTGCTAAAGCCTTCTTGGATGATGATTCTATGGGAAAATAAAATGGTTTCCAAACTTATCATGCTAAAAAGAGAAAAAAAATGTTAAAAATTTTCCTCCCAAATTGCCAAGAAACACTAGAGTTGTTGCGGTCTCCCTATCCTCTCTTAATTAACCTTTTCTTAACCCCATTTTATTTCTTTATGTTTAATTTTTTTTTTTTTTGGAATGTTAGAGGGATCAGTACCCTTTCTATTCATAACCGTATTAGAAATCTTTGTCAAATTCATAGTATTTCTTTACATATTGTTATGGAGCCTCTTATTCATGCTAATAAAATAAACCACATTGCTAGAATGATCAGTTTCAATAATTTTTTCTCTAATATTAGTAATAAGATTTGGTATTTTTGGAATACTTTTTTTGATGTTTCTATTCTTGATGATTTTCAACAAGTTGTCAATGCTCAAATCTCTTATGGTGATTATTGTATTTTGGGCTCTTTCATTTATGCATCTTGTAATAGATCTGGTAGAAATCTTCTTTGGGATAATTAAACAAAATTTTACTACCTCTGTCAATAAACCTTGGTTTGTTGGTGGCGATTTTAACACTATTTTGTTCTTTTCTGAACAGAGTGGTGGTTTTTCTCCTAATATTCATTCCATAGAAGATTTCTCCAATATGATACTTGATTGTAAGTTGATTGACATTAGCTTTAAGTGTTCTAATTATACTTAGCAAAACTCTAGACTTTAGCAAAGACTGGATCGGATCCTTTTTTAATACCCATGGATTAATCAATGGCCTATTACTTCTATTGATCATTTGAGCAGAACTCCTTTCAGATTTCAAAATATGTGGATTCAGCATATTGATTTTTTTAATATTATGGCTACTAATTGGAAAGCCTTTTTACATCTTGATAATTTGATTATGGAGATGAATAGACTCTGGTTTAAACTGAAATAACTTAAACAAAATCTAGTTTGGTGGAGTAAGCATTATTTTAAAAATCTTTTTGCTAATATCAAGGATTTGGAAAAATTGGTTTGTGATCTCGAAGTTTCTATTCTGACGGAACCTTCCAAGATTATGGACTTGAATGAGACCAAAGATAAACTTGTTAATTTTCAAAATATGGAAGAAACTTATTGGCATCAAAAAGCTACTAGAAAACATATTGTGGATGGTGACAGGAATACTAGATATTTTCATACTTTAGTTAATAAAAAGAGAGCTTTAAATAATATTCAAAAAATTAAAAATGATAATGGAGATTGGATTATGGAGAATAATGATATTAAGGATTTAGTTATAAATTACTTTAGAAATATGCTTAATAAGAGTTGCTCTTATGAAGCTATTTCTAAATCGCACTTAATTCTTTCTATTATTATTAATGATGACAATGCTTTGCTTACTATTTTGCCTAAGGAAGATGAAATTTATAAAGTTCTTAATAGCATGAACTTAGATTCTATTGCTGGTCTGGAGGGTTTCACTACTCAAAATTTTTAAAAATGTTGGTTTATTATTAAAAATGATTTGATTGATGATGTGGTTGACTTTTTTTAAAAGTAATCCTTTTCCTAGACATTTTTCTAGCACTTCTATTGTTCTCATACCTAAGAAAGATAACCCAGACTATTGGAGTGATTTTAGACCTATTAGTCTTTGCACTTTCTTCAATAAGCTGATTTTCAAAATTCTTGCCAATAGGCTTAGTCCTTTACTTCATAAGATTATCTCTCTGAACCAAATTAGTTTTGTTAGAGGTAAATCTATTTCTGATAATATTTTACTTGTCCAAGAATTAATTCATGATCTAGATGCTAAGACTAGAGGTGGAAACATTTTTTTCAAATTAGATATTACCAAAGCTTTTGATAATATCTCTTAGGATTTCTTTTTTCATATTCTGAACTTATTTGGGTTTTCTAATAAATTTATTTTTCTTATTAAAAATTATATTAATAATGCCTGGCTTTCTATTTTGCTTAACGGGGAAGCTTTGGGTTTCTTTCCTTCTTCCCATGGCTTAAGATAAGGGGATCCTTTATCTCCGGCTTTATTTATTATTGATGTTGAATACTTATCTAGGAGCATCAATGATTCATTCTTAAATAATCCTAGTATGTATTACAAAACTCTTTGTGGTCTTTATGTTTCCCATTTAAGCTTTGCGAATGATTTCATTATTTTTTGCAATGCAACTATTCATCATATCAAGAATCTCAAGAATTTTTTAAATACATTTTATAGGGAAAGTGGTCTTGCTATCAATAATAACAAAAGTTGTTTTATTACATCTTCAGGTATCTCATCAATCAAATCCTACATATCACTAATTTTAAACATCAAATTTTACCTCTTAAGTACTTGGGTTCTTCTCTTATTAAAGGTCCAAAATTATCCAATCTTTTCGATGAGTTAATTCAAAAAATTTAAAATAAAATTTATATTTGAGAATTTCATTTACTCCCCTTTGGTAGCATGCTCACTATTCTTAAAAGCACTCTCAATTCAATGCTTCTATATTTGATTCAAACAATTATTCCCATTAATTCTACTCTTATCAGAATTGACCGCTTGCTTAATAAATTTGTTTGGGGATCCAATAATTCTATTAAAAGAATGCATTAGACATCTTGGCATAAATGTTGTGGTCCTTTGGGTGTAGGTGGTCTTGGTTCAAACCTATTTGTGAAGCTATTATTGCCTTCTCTCATAAGCTCTGGTGGAATTTTAGAAAGAATGATAGCCTTTGGGCTACTTTTATGATGGAAAAATATTGCCAAGGTAAACACGCTCTTATCTATGCTTATAAAGTTGATGACTCTCTAGTTTGGAAAAGGCTTTACTCCATTAAATGGGTTGTTAAATCCTTAATATCTTGGGGTATTCATTCGAGTTCGTCTTTATTTTGGCAAGATAATTGGATTGGTGATGGCTCTATTGAATCTCTTTTATCTACACACTCTATTGTTGCTATCAAAGTTAACTCTTTTTGGCTTAATAATAATTGGAATGAAAACAAACTTAAGAATTTTATCCTCATTTCCCTTTTTGATAACTTTATAAACATCCTTATTTTTTTCTAATAAACTAGATTAAATTCTTTTTAAGCTCTCTTATAATGGTGATTTCATTCTTAAAGAGGTTTGGAATTTTATTAAAGATAAGAAGAACTCCTCTAATGTTTTCATTAAACTTTGTAACAATATCATTCCCATTTCTTATTCAGTTTAACTTGGAGGATTTTGAATAACTTTATTCCTATAGATTTCTTGCTCTGGAATAAAGGGTTTTATTTACCTTCTAAGTGCTATTGTTGCTTTCATATTGAAAATGTTAATCATGTTTTTGTCAATGGTGCCATTGCTTCCAAATTATGGATTTGGTATGATGATTTATTTAACACTAACTATTTTGATGGATCCCATTCTTTATATCAACTTCTTGAAGCTAGTTTCCATAAAACTGTGAAAGGTCATATCAAAATCTTAATTGTTATTACCCTTATTTGGTTCATTTGGATGGATAGAAATGATGCTAAATACCATGGTATTCCTATGAATCATAAAAGGATTTTGGCTAGAACTAAAGAAAAAAAATCATGCTTTGTTTAATGCTAATTTAATTAGTAACATCCATTTTGGAGGTTACAAATTTGTGGCTAAAAAATTGGGTCTCAATTTGCCTAATGTTTCTTTCAATAAGGCTGCTAGGATTATCCATTGGATCAAACCTAAAGAGAACTTTATTAAAATCAATACTCATGGTTTAGTGTCCCTTAATATGGTTGTGGTGGTATTCTTAGGGATTCTAAAGGTACTGTCATTTGTGCTTTTGCCTATCCCCTCAAAGCCTGTTCTATTATTTATGCTGAACATATGGCTGTTAATAAAACTATTGATATTTATTTGAACAAAGGCCTCTTTAATATTTTGATTGAAGTTGACACTCTTCTTTTGCTTGATATGCTCACTTCTAATAGATTGGGGAATGCTGACTTATTTTATCTTCTAAATCACACTAAAAACCTCCTCTCTCAAGTTTGTTACAAAATTTCTCATATTCTTCATGACGGTAATGCTTGTATGGATTTCCTAGCCATTTTGGGCGCTGAATTAAATGAGCTCACTATATTTGATAATTAAAACCTACCTAAGCTACTGAGAGGCTTGGTTTATCTAGATAACTTGGGACTACCTTACCTCAGACTTTAACTTATGGCTTTATTTTGTTGGCTTTTGGCTATGGTGTTTTCTTTGAGCCTATTTATTGATTGTTTCTTTTGTACTCTCCCTTATAGGGATTGGTCCTTACTGTTCTTCTTTAGGGTCTTGGCTAACCTTATTTTCTATGAGTGCTACCTTGATGGTAGATGTTGTTGTTTGTTTCTATCCTCTGCCTGGTTGTCTTGGGCGGTTTTTGTTTGATGGCTATTGTTAGTCTTTTTATTTTTGTCTTAGTGTTAGGATTTTTGGTGGTTACTGCTTTCCTTTCCTATTTTGGCTCGGTGGCTATTGATTATTGGTTGTTCCCTTTGACTTGTGACTTGAAGGTGGTTATTTTGTGGTTATTTCCTTCCTATTTTCTCTTTGGTGGTGGCTATTTATTCTCTGGGGTTTATAAGGGGCCTTATTTTGCTCAGGTTAGGTTCTTTTCCTCTCTGGTTTGCTGTTCGTGGGTTGGTGGTCCTCCTAAGCTTGCCCTTCCTTAGTTGTTTGCCTGGCTGGGTGATTACCACAATTTTTTCTTGGTTATTTTTGGTGGCCTCCTATTGGGTTGTGGCTATGCATGTTGTTGATCTTTCCCTCTGAATGAGGTTTGCCTCATATCTGGGCTAGTTGCTTCCTTATCTGAGTTGGATCTTTTACTGCTGTGGTGCTTGGTTAGGTGGCTTTGTTGGCTGGCTGGGTTGGTTGTCTGTGTTGGCTGGCTAGGTTAGTTGGTTGGGTGGTTGTGTTGGCTAGTTTTCCCTCTTCTATTTGTGGCAGAACTGGGGGGTTGTTGGTGGTTTATCTTTGGTTTGGATTTGGCCTATTGGAGGCTGTTTGTTGGCTATTATTTTTTCTATTTTATTGATTAGGGCTTGGTGGTCAGTTTTGTTGGTTTTGGTTTGGTTCTTTTGGTTGTGGTTTTGGCCTCCTCCTGTAATGGTCTTCTCTCAGAATGGTTATCTTTACTTTTTTTCCTATTTGGGTGCCTTGTGGGTTTGATTTCTTCAGCCCTTCTAGTTTGTCGGTAATGGGTGGCTTTATTAGTTGTTTACTTCTATTTATTGCTAGTGAGCTCTTGTGGTTTTTTTGGTCTTGGTTTTGGATTGGCTGGTTGAAGGCTATTTAGTGGCTATTATTTTTCCTTGGGTGCTGGTGACTTGGTTTGGTGTCTTGGAGCTTATTTTGGCTATGGGTATTACCTCTTTCTGGTGTATTTTTCTCTCCTTGTTTCTTAATACCTGCCTCTTGGTTTGTGGTGGTGGTTCTGCAATTACTCTGGCTATTCTTGGTGGTATCTTTGTTGGATGCTCTTTTGGTCTTGTTGTTTATTTGTCTTGGTGGAGGTGCGGTTGCCCTTTTATCTCTTGCTTATTTGCTTGGGTTGACCTATGACTGGATTGGATTGGTGGCTGCTATTAGTATTACCTGTACCCTCTATTTTGGTATTGGTTTGCTTTTGCTTTGGAGACAATTGTGGGATGGTTCTTTGGCTTTGGGACTGTCTTTTCTGGATAGTGTTGTTATCCCTGTTAATGATGCTTACTCTTTTTGGTATTTATCCTCCCTTTTGGTGTTTGCTTAGGTGTTTCCCTTGTGTTGCTGTTGTCCCTTATGGATGGCTATTAGTCTATCTTACGGGTTTGGTTGTTTTGGTGGCTTTGTGGTTGGATGTTCTGTTTGCTGGTATAACTTTGCAGCCTTATTAGATGATGGTCTCTAGATGATTGCCTACATGAGGTATGCTGACTATGATGGCCTTGATGTTTCTCTTTTAGCTGGTAACACTATATGTAATTGTAACCCTTATTCTGAAGTTTGGATGCTTAAATATAGTATTGCTTCTTGAGATGATTGTGACTGAGCATGAGCCTTTTATTTACTTTACTCTTTATCTTTGATGTTTCTCTTAATGACTACTTAATGAAACTCATCCTTTCCTTAGTATGTTGCAGATTTTTTTTATAGATTGGGAGTCTTACAGGTGGATTTTAGTGTTTTCAAAGAAAACAAGTGGATTTGGCTGTTGCTCATATGGATCTTCTGTTATTACTGATTTGGTTTTTCTTTTGCTTTTATTTATTTATTATAGTAATAATTAAGGGATTTATCTCTTTATATTTTATTGTAGCTGTTTGAGGATTAGTTTATAAATTTATTCCCTTTAAGGACTTTGTACTCCTTATTTTGTGGCAATAAAATTTCTCTAATTTTCCTAAAAAAAAACTAATCCTAAACCTTAAATTCTAAGCCCTAAACCTACAACCCTAAACCTTCAACCATAAATCCTAAACCCTAAACCATAAACCTTAAACTCTAAAAAACCCTAAACCATAAATTCTAAGCCCTACAACCCTAAACCTAAACCTAAACAATAACTAAACTAACTACCATAAAGTCTAAACTAGAAACCCTACACTATAAACCTAAACTTAAACCCTACTAATTCTAAACCTAAACCTAAACCCTAAACCCTAAACCTAAACCTAAACCCTAAACTTAAACCCCAAATTCTAAACACTAAACCCTAAACCCTAAATCCTAAACCTAGCACCTTAAACCTGAAACTAAACCTAAACCCTATACCCTAAACCCTAACCCTAAACCCTAAACCCACCCTAAATCTTAAACCTTAAACCCTACCCCCTAAACCCTAAACCCTAAACCCTAGACCCTAAACCTTAAACCCTAAACCCTAAACAACCTAAACCCTAAAACCAGGGGCGGATCCAAAAATTTTTTTAAGAGGGGGCACAATAAAATAATGAATAATTTACTTTTATATAAAATTAAAAATCAAAGTATCTCATATAACAAAATAAAGAAATCAAACCTTGCAATAATATAATTTTTTTACATTACATATTTATAACTTCTCCTCAGTATTCATATTTTGAAAGCGTTGTACAATCAATTTCTTATCAACACTCTTAAATACATCTTTTCAATATATGTAATAAGACAATCATTCATCCAAGAATCTCACATTCTATTGCGCAAGCAATTTTTTATGATCTTCATTGCAGAAAATGCTCTTTCAACAACTTTATAGATTGGCAATATCAAAGCAAGCTTTATTAGCAAATATACAAGAGGATAAATATCATTTTTCTTTGTCTCTACTAACTTTTGTGCAAGTTCTCCAATTCCCTTCAACTTCAAAAATGAATCATTGGATTTCATGTCAATAATATAATTCTCAAGTTGACTATCTAAAATAATAATATCAAAGCCTGAGAAGTCTGTGGGATAAAATTTTGCCAAACATATCAATTTTTTTTTATCAAAAGCTGAGAAAGAATCACATGGATTCAAGCATGCCACATATAAAAGTAATTCAAGATTGCCTTATCAAATTTATTGTTAAGAATTTGCATATCAATAATAATAAAATAACTCAACTTGATAATAGTATAAATTTGTGATTCCTTGAGCATATCTTTTTGATCTTTCACGCATAATAAATCTTTCACTCATATTTGGCACAAGTATATCATTTTTCTCACAAAATGCATGAACTTCTTCAAATAAAATGTTCCAACTATCATCCCTCATATTTTGTAGTCTTTGTTTTGATACCTTAACCAAAGTCATGACATTTATAATATATTGATCTTTTTTTTGTAAAACTTGAGATAACTCATTTGTAATTCCTAATATGGATTTCATCAAGTGCAGATTGAAAGCAAACTCAAAACATTGAATTGAATCATGCAGAGCATTTGCTTCACCTCTTTGTTCACTGTTTAAACCATCTTCTATAATTATATCAAGAATATCTATAAAAGATCCAAATAAAATAAGTATATTTATCAATGCAGCATAATGTGATCCCCAACGCGCTTGTTGAAGAGTTATTTCATGATTTAAACCTCTGCCATCTTGTAGTTCTCCACTCCTTATTTGCTCAACAACTTTGTTTAATTGTCTTTCAAATAAAACTTCTCTCCTTTTGCAAGAACTTCCAACAATATTTATCAAATTAGATACATTATTAAAAAATGTAGCAATCTGAATATGATTCTTAGCCACAGCAACTAGTGCTAATTGTAATTGATGAGCAAAACAATGAATGTAATAAGCTGAATTATTTTCTTTCAAGATTAAAGCTTTTAATCCATGAAACTCACCACGCATGTTGCTAGCCCCATCATAACCTTGACCACGTATTTGCGATATACTCAATCATGAGGTTAACATGGCCCTTTTTGAAGATATGCTCTTCTAACTCTATCACACTCATTGGGATAATACTCTGAAATTTTTTTTCTTAATCTAGGATCTGCTACAATATCTTCTACGTTGAATTCTGTATGCACTTGTTTAGATTTTGTATTACTACATTCACCAATAATAAGATGTGAATAACTAGACTCATCTTGTTCAATCTTTCTTTTAAAATATCGCTCCATATTTAATTAAAAGAACAGATTAAAATACTGATGTAAAGTCTTAAAGATTAATATGCATAAAAAATGAGAAGACATACTTTTGAACATATTTCAAAAAATAAAATAAAGGCACACTTTCGGCCTTTTCTAAAAAAATAATTTCTCAAAATAAAGGCACACAGTCGACCTGTACCTAAAAAATAAATCAATAGTATTTTTTAATAAAGACATACCATCGGCCTTTATTAAGAAATAATAAATCAATAAATCTTCAAAAAAGTCACACTTTCGGCCTTTATTAAATAAAAAATATTCACATACTTTAATTAATTGTGAAGACCGTTCCACAGAGAAATATTTATGAATGTTCTGTTCTTCTAAAATCATAAAGCATAAAGCATATAAGTAATGATTAAATATACAAAAAAAATAAATATTAGTACCCATGCAAGGTTTGTGTGTAATTTGTCCTTAAGACTCAACTTTCCAAAAAAAAATATTAGTTCAATCTCAGATTCTCTAATCACTTTGCCACAAGTGGACGTGGAATACAAAATGATGTAATAGGGTTTTGAGTGCTTCACTATTAGTACCCATGAACTCATACATTTTAATCACCTTTTAAAACCAACAATTATCCAATTAAAATCCACCATTATACACTCGTAAGTTGAAAAGAAACAATGAATGAGTTAATATTTTCATAAACATAACACAAAATAAAACTTAAGTTGATTCATCTAAATAGAAATTTAACTTTAATTTTCCATATGCAATTCTTTGATAAACTAAACACACAAATCAGCAGAACAAATCAACTCAAATTCTCAATCCTAAAAGCAATATTTCCTATATGCAAGAAAGATTAAAAAAATATCAGATCATTATCCACCATTTAGAGTAATAGAAATGCAAAAAAAAAAAAAAAGAATAAAAGAAAGAAAGAAAGAAAAGACTTTCCTTCATTTGCATATCTATGCAATATTGGCTGCAAAAAAAATAGTGTTCCAGGAAATAAAATCTGGCTCTCTATGGTTTTTTTTTTTAAAATGCATCAATATCCATATACAGTCCTTTGCTCAAACTTGTTTCAGTGGAAAAAAAAAAGATTAATATGTGCTTCTATAGTTCTATCATCTATGATAGCGTTTTCATCGATTTTTTAGCCTCAAACAATTTTAGGTTAAAACCGCATGCCCATGTTTATTGTGAGTTGAACCAGAGCATAGATGTAACACGAAATTAATGGACGCATAATAAATGTAAGGATGAGCTTTGTTAGTATTCCAGACATGAAAAGCTACAAATTGAAATTCAAAAGATACAATCATACAATTGGTAATCCTCCATTTTTCCTTTGCGTCGACTCCAATGGCGTTCCTAAATATTGTTTAGTTATCCATACTTGTTTTTTTCACAAATCAATTTGTCACAACTATGAGAAAGAGAAATATTAATTTTCACTATAAAACTAAAATGAGATTACAATCCCTTCTAACATATCCGTCAATTTATAAACTCTAGCGACAAAATGACCCTAGTAAAACAAACCTAATTAATGTACTTAAGAGTTACTTAAGTAATAAAACTATAATAATAAATGTAAAACTATAATAAAGTCCCCGCATCAAATCCTTCTCTTTCAAAAGAACTACTCAGTTCTAAATCATCTGTAAATATTTGCTTGTTCAATATGTTCATAACTATCACTGATGAAAAAAAAAATTAAGAATAATAAATAATCAATGATCTTCAAACTTTACCGAGGAGTTATACAAAGAAATTGAAGAATAAAAGGGGATAAGGGAAAAGATCAAAAATGAAAGTAATCTCGCCACTTCAAACTCCTACATAATCACTACCTCATGGAGTCACACTACCTGGATCGAGGCTGAATGGAAAAAAATAGAGAAAATGAGAAAAACGATGGACAAAGGATGAGAGGGAAAGAGCAATGAAGGATTTGGCTGAGTCAGTGAGTGCTCACGGCTAAAACCCTAAACCTAAAACCCTAAACCCAAACCCTAAACCCAAATCAAACAACTCAAACCTAAAACCCTAAACCTAAACCTTAAACCCTAAATCCCAAACCTAAACCCTAAACCTAAACCCTAAACCCAAACCTAGACCCTAAACCTTAAACCCTAAACCCTAAAACCTTAAACCCTAAACCCTAAACCCTAAACTCTAAGTTAACTATAACCTAAAATCCCTAAGCAAACCTAAACCTTAAACCCTAAACCTAAACCCTAAACCTAATCAACCTAAACCCAAACCTAAAACTAAACCTAAAAACTTAAACCAACAAACTAAACCTAACTAACTAACCTTAACCCCTAAACCCTAAACCCTAAACCTAAACCTAAAGTAATTAAATTAATTAAAAAATAAACCTAAACCCTAAAACCTAATAAAATTAAAACTAAACTAAAACCTAATAAACCTAAAACTAAACTAAAACCTAAACCTTAAGAATGGGCAGAACCTTGATGGCAAGAACATCATCATCAACTAGGCTCAGTTTAGATTTGGTCGTGGAGGCAAAGGGTGGAGGTTATCAGTGGTGATGGGGATCTGGAGGGTGGATATGGAGGTGGGAGGTGATGGGTGGTGGGCGGGAGAGTGAGAGTGACTGAGCTACAGGGAGAGATCGAGAATATGATGGTGGATCTCACTACTCAAGAGGCGAGGGTGGTTCTGATGAGAACTAGAGAAACTAAAGAACGGCTGATATGATCCGTTGCTTATGGAAATGTGTCTTTATAGTAGAGACAATCCTAGTTATGGGTTTTTGATTTGCTCTATGCGTGCTCATTTTTTATCTATGTCATCGCTTGTGTCATAAAAAACTTGGTGTGCTACTTGGTTGATAAAATTGAAAAGAAGAAATATTGAATATAAATTTGTTCTCTATTGAAAAAAAAGCGTAAACGCTAAACTAAAAGCTAAACCTAAAACCTAAACCCTAAATCCTAAACCCTAAAACCTCTAAACCCTAAACACTAAACCCTAAACCCTAAATGTTAAACTCTAAACCCAAAAATCCTAAACCATAAACCCTAAATGCTAAAATCCTAAACCCTAAACCCTAAAACCTATAACCCTAAACTAAACCCTAAACCCTAAACCCCAAACCCTAAACCTTAAACCCTTAACCTAAATAAAATAAACTAAATCTAAACCTAAACCTAAACTAAAAATAAATAAATAAATATAAACATAAAACCTAAACTAAATAAAATAAAAATAAAAAACTTAAAAATAAACCTAAACTAAAATAAACTAAAATTAAAAACCTAAACATAAAATAAAACTAAAAACCTAAACCTAAACTAAAATAAAATCTGAACCTAAACTAAAAATGAAACCTAAACCTAAACCCGAAAAACTGAAATAAATAAATAAAAATAAACCTAAAACCTAAACCCCTTGCTCGGTGATTTCCTTTTCTCATTCTGAGCACTTATTTTATGGATTCTCACTAGATTCCTTTGGGAATCGATAACTGTTGGCCAATTTTGTGTCTTCCTTAGAGTGATTCCATGGCTTGGCATCTTCCCCGATGATTCCTTGTGGAAAATTGAAGGATCCTATGGATCCTGTTAGGGCATCTACTACCTTGGCTTCGGCTGCTTTGAAATCATTCAAAGATGTCCTCACTGGTTAGGATGGCTATTTAGGTGAGTCATTGTAACTTATTTTGACTTCTTTTCGAGGCATGCATGCAGTTATGTGCTCTGATCTGATTGTGGAAAAGCTTGCTAAGCCGTCTGAATTCACTTTGGTTGAAAAGTTTGCTCTTCGTAGGCCTAATCTGGAAAACATTCGCTCTTTCTTTCATAGTCTGAAGCTTTATGGTGTTTTTATGATTAGTTTAATTGAACTCTATTGCATTTTCATTCAGTTGATGAATGATCTGGATTACTCTCGTGTTTTCTGTTAATGTTCTTAACTTGACCCAAATGAACCATTTGATTTAAAATGACCTAAAATCAATTCTAGGCCAAATTAAATCAAATTGATTATACCAAAACACTTAAAATCATCATTTGAATCTCACCTAAGCCTTGGTGTAGCTCAATTTGACCAATTGGTCAACCTAACCCAACCTGACCCAAAGTGACCCAAATGACCCAAATTGAGTCAAATCCTTTGAAACCAACCCATGGCATCTTGGGAGCTAATCAAACCTAACCCAAACCCTCTTAGGATCACCCCAAAAGTAGCCTAAACTCATTTAGAACCAAATCCAAGGCAAATTCCTCATGGATCCTCCCCCCACATAGAATTCCACCAATTTATGGCAAAGTCCACTATGCCATCACTTTTGGTAGCCATCAAACACCCTAAATGGGATTCTACCTAGTCCTTTAGCCTACTCTAAGTGAGCTAGGACTGCCCACATCCCATCATCTTAATGGGATTTTCAGCCACCTCCTTGAAAGGAGAAAAAGGAGCCCCAAAGCATATTATTCTGCACTAGCCACACTCCAAGAGCTCCTCAAAGTAACCACGGCCCTTTCCCCACTTCCCTTGAGCTGAAGAACACCAAAACTGAGTATTTTCCAATGAGAAGGTGGTAGCTATTGGTAGATACAACATTCCAAATGGAGGAAAGAGTCTAGACTCATCCCAAAGCTTCATCTCGCACCTAGGAGCATGCTCGGGTCAACACAACTGCCAGAAACCATCCTCGGTGAGGTAATTTTTTAAAATCGTAGTCGGCCATAGGAGCTTTCATTTGTGATGGTGTTTGTACAATTTTTAAAAATTTCCATAGATACCCACTAAACTTTTCATTTCACATGGTCCTGACACAAATTTGGGAAGTTTTTCGATGAGAATCACCGAAAAATCAAGCTTGGTCGAACCCTCTCGTTCAATTTTCTGTTTGTAGGCATCAATTTTGTTCGTTGGGAGGGAGAAATATCCGATCTCCTTTAAATAAGGATGGATGGCGATGATTAAATGATAGATGCACTCGATTTTAGCCCTTAGATTATCGAGTTTGATCTAGATCATCCGATCTGCGATCATACGATCCAATCAAAATCAGCATTTCCCACTAATTTGTTGCGCAAGACTGCATTCAATCATGCGCCACACGCGCTTGTCACGAACCATGCAATCATGGGGTGATGCATGAAACCATGCAGTACATGCGACCGGGTTAAGTAAGAAATTAAAGATTTTTGGCTTTTAAAAATTATTAAAATCACCTAGAACTTCAAAAATTCATAGAAAAAAAATATACTTAACAAAAAAAATTGCAAGGGCTCATTGGATTCATCTTTTTGAGAGGAATCTAACAAACCCAACATCTCTAATTTTTACTAAGTATTTTGAGCTTAATTTAGGTTTTACTGAAAATCAAATTTCACTAATTAAATCAATAAAATTCAAATCAGATTGATCTGAAATTTTTAGTGATTGAAATTGAAGTTAAAATACACTCACAATAAAAAGGATTTCTAGATAAGGAGATATTGAATTTTGAAGTTCAAATAGTCTATTTTAGTGAAATAAATAAATAGATTTTATAAGATCATTAAAAATCATTTAAATCAGCTAAATCTTTGAAAAATTTATAACAAATCATAGAGAATCCAAAAAATATAAATAAAGGCTTATTTGAAAGGTATTGTAGAGAGAAATCCATTATAATTATCCTTAATTGATTTTAGTAACTTGGGCTTAATTAAGGTGTAATTGCAAAGTTAATTATCATAATTATTCCCTAATTTATTAACTATTTAACCTCAAATTTTTTGAGATTATTTATAGGGATGACCTCTTGCTCCTCTATTGTTCTTGGGATTTATTGGTTGATTAGTTGGAGAAATTGATTGGTTAAGCCATAATTACTTTCTTAACTTAATTAAGTGATAATTAACCATATGAACAATACTTGCTTAATTAATTAGGTCATTATCACTGTTTAATAGTGAGGGAGACTTGAAATTGGGGTTTTCTCCCAATCTATTCCTTTATTAACTTTTTCAAGAGAAATTAATGGATTAATTAATTACTTAATTATTTTAATTAAATCTTAAAATACATATGAACTTAACTAATTCATGGGTAGATCTTTAGGTGTTCAATAGCCTAAAGAAATTTATTGAAATTATGATTTATCAATATGTGTGGAAAAATCATACAATTAATTAATTAAGTTCCTTAAGCTTAATTAACTATTAATTGTGAGTCAATTGCATTAGACCCTTTCATTTCATAGGACCAACACTAATTTACATTTCAATTCATTTGCATATCACATTGGCTCATAATTATTTAGTTAATTACCTTAAGGTAACATAGGTAAGGGTTAATTAATTGAGTTAATTCATATCTTAACTTAATTAATCCATAAAATTAACCTAATTACCTTCTCATTAAATCAAATTAACCTATAAATATGGGATGGGATTAGAATTAACAAACTTCTTTCTCTCTTTCCTTAAATCAAGTTAAACATAAAAAAGTGACATTAAAAAGCTTTGGTTTGTTTTAAATGGTTTTATTTGATATGATTATCCTTAGGAATTAATTTGATTGAATGAAATCATATGGTTATGTTTATTTATTCCTCTCCAATCATATTAAATGTTATATGTCATTTGACTCATGCATTCATCTTTTGCAAAACTAATTAAATTAAATAGTTTCCTTTATATCAAGCTTGCATGATTTAATTTGATATATGTGTGGCTATTATCACTATTAAATTCAAACATATTTTATATGAATGTTAGTTATAAATACATAGGAGATGTATATGATTATACCCCAAGTGTGTGGATTGAAGCTTTCTTTTTTTGATTCATGTGTAGCTTTACATGCATTTGAATGTTAATAGTTATATAGCCCGGACATCCCAGAAATGTAGGGCTTTAGTTAGCCCCAAGGAGGCATTTGATTACCTCACTTCCCTAGTTAACAGTGACAAATACTTATTTGATTTTAATTACATGTATTTTTATAATGACTTTGAATAAGAACATTAATCCACTATGATGTTTATTTTTTAGATGTATATGGGGGAACACCATGTAGATATGAGGGGATATTTATTGAAGTGATCGAGTACGACAATGAGATATGATATACTATCTCGAAAGATAGAGATATCACTCTTCAATGGACATAATTACCTAATAAGGACTCCTAAGGCATGATGGGTCTTTGAATATACCAGTGTTTTTTCCCCTACTTTACATGGAAGAATAAAATAGGGTTTATATTAAACTATTCTAAAGTTTCCTATGGGGGCAAGCCCCCATAGTTAATTACATTCTAAGGAAGGTTAATTTCTTAGGATCACTCTTGATTAAAGTAGGTAATTATTGTCTTCAAAGATTTTAAAGATAAGACTATCAATGAATTGATTATATTGAAAAATCAAGTAGAAAAGATTAAGGAGAAGACTTATTTTTTGGAAGCCAAAAGAAATAAGTAGGAAATGTCCATGATACTAGAAAACATAGTGAGCATTCCAATCTATCTTATAGTTGGGCTTTATATATTTAAAATTGAAGAGAGTTATTTTATTTGAGTTGAATTTTTATTAGATTGTTAGGTCTTATAATCCAACAATACAAGATTGTGGTAATGCCTAAGAGGTGAGGATTTATGCTTCTAGCCTAAAAGAAACAACCACCTCTAATCCTAAATCTAGGGTTAGCAAGAGCTAAAGCATGACCTAAATCTAAGTGAAGATGGGCATATGTTTACCTCCACAAGAGAAGATAAATCACTCGACTGCTGGACTTATAATCGCCTAGAGTGGAAGCCAGTTAACTTTTCTTATGCTTTAAAAATATATAGCCAAGTTATATAATTCTGCAAGATAGTTAAGTTGTTATTATTTAGAAAGAGACTAAAGTCCTTAAATCCACTTCCTAAGATACTAGAGTATGAGTGGTATGAATAATGACTTAATATACAAATGCAAATCTTTTCAATTTTTAATTAATTATTGACACTTCTTTTTGAAGATGGCCATAAGATTTTTTTTATGTCCAAATGCATGATGAAAATAGATTATGGGCTAAATCAGTGAGAAAGAGGTGTTTTCCATCACAGGAGACCCTCAAAGGTCAAGTCTTCCTCTATCGTGCAAGCATGAAAACCCTCTCTTAGCAAGAGTGAAACAATATGCATGCATGATGACATACAACATTTAGTTAAGGGGTTGCTAAATCTTTTAATTATCTTGATTTAATTCCTAGGTTTTATGTGAGGTTATGAATTATTTAAAACTTTAGTTAGTGGTTGTATTTATGGTAGAAAATTTATTTATTTTTCTAAGAACCTAATCTTATCTAGGCCATACAACAAACACCAATCATAAAGAAATTATGAAGAGACATGACATTTCTAATACACAAGCTAAACATAACATCAAACATGTTATAACTTGGGTAAAAGAATAAGAGATGGGTGTTGTCGGGTACCCCCATATAACTCAAAAAGAGAAAATGGTTAGCTGAGCTCTTCCCTTATACAACCCAGGATATGAAAGAATAATTATAATTTACAAATGAATAAATGCTATAAGAGTTCTTCAAATCTTCATTCTTCGTTCTCTTGATTTCAATGTGCTTGCTTCAAAGGCATCACAGGGCCTCCTAAGACAAAGCCTTCTAGTCACTACTCATTCTAAACCCCCATAATACTAATCCTAATTTTTAATGCAAAATTAAATTAAAAATAGGAAAAGCAAATCTAACTATACCTACAAAATAAGTGTTAGCTAAACACACATACAATCTCAAATAATTATATATATATTTTGGACTTAGCACCCTGCACATGGGTAACCAAGCCTACCTATCCTAACTTGGATTATGCTTAGGGGTTTAAGCAACTTGCAAAGAGAGAATATATATTTATTTTAAGCACCCCTTAAGCATAATACCCTATAGAAAATATGATTAGGCTAATATCAGTCGAACATTCAGTCTATAAGACATACACCCTAACATCTAATCTAAAATAATACATCACAAAATAAAATACTGCCCTAACATAAAACTATAAGTGGTGACTTAGTTCTAATATTTGTGTATCAAGGCTTGTGTGGCATGTCCTAACTAGTCATTAAGGTTATGATTTTCTAAACTCAAAAGACCATTTAATCATAAGAGATTAATTTCACTTTAAGTGGTTTAATTGATTTGAGAATTTTACTTAGTGTTTTCCTTTGTTTCATTTAACTTACACTTACTAACTAAGTGTTATAAAGAAGAGAAGAAGAGAGGATTCCTCTCTTTCATCCCTACCATAAGTCATTTCTAAAGCATGTTAATTAGCTCAATTCTCTTTAGTGAATGTCTTATTAAACATTTTAAATTAATCCTAAGTTTAGGTCTACTTTAAATAATCTTATTCAGCATCAAAGGCATCTTAAGACTAATTTGATTGAATTGCTATCACATAACACATGTTCAACCATTCCTTTCCATCATATGTGACATGCATATGATTAAGTCCTAAGTATACTTACATATAAAATATGTTTTAGCACACTTGAATGATGAATGTGAGTATGTACATTTAAAGTTTATATTTTTCATTTGATTGAATTATTTTATCATATTATTTTAACGCTCTATCTAAATTCTTATACAAAAATATATAGGAAGGAAATTAAATAGGTACGTGTCATTGTTAACCAGGGAAGTGAGGTAATCAAATGACCTCCTTGGGGCTAACTAAAGCCTTGTATTCCTGAGATGTCCAGACTTTATATCATTACATTCAACCATATGTAAATTTGCATACATGAACATAAGAAAGGGATGTCCACATCACATGATCAATTAATTCAATCATTTGAAAAATTACAAATGCATGTATTTTTAATAAAAAAGGGATTCTAATTCCATAATTAAATACACAAACACATGTATAAGAGACATAAGCTAGTACATGTCATTGTTTACCAAGGAAGTGAGGTAATCAAATGACCTCTTTGGGGCTACTTAAAGCCTCATATTTTCGGAATGTCCAAACTAAATATTTGCTTTTCTTAAATACATATGGATGTATATATAAGTAAAGAAAGTAAAATGATGAAAAGATTATAGTTGTACTTGATTGAAACATTTATGCATATGGATTAAAGTTCTTATTCAAATTTTAATGTAGAAATACATGTAAATGAAATCAAATAAGTACTTGTCACTGTTAACCAGGGAAGTGAGGTAATCAAATGACCTCCTTGGGGCTAATTAAAGTCTCATATTTTAGGAATGTCCGGACTGTATACCTATTAACATTCAAATGCATGTAAAGCTACACATGAATTAAAGAAAAGAAAGCTTCAATCCACACACTTAGGGTATAATCACATACATCTCCTATGTATTTATAACTATCATTCATAGCATATGTAATCATTCATTTATAAGCTTTGGAAAAATATATTTGAATTTAATAGTGATAATAGCCACACATATATCAAATTAAATCAATACATGCAAGCTTAACATAAAGGAAACCATTTAATTTAATTAATTTTGCAAAAGATGAATGCATGAGACAAATGCCATATAACATTTAATATGATTGGACAGGAATAAATAAACATAAGCATATGATTTCATTCAATCAAATTAATTCTTAAGGATAATCATATCAAATAAAACCATTTAAAGCAAACCAAAACTTTTTAATGTCACTTTTAATGTTTAACTTGATTTAAGGAAAGAGAGAAAGAGGTTAGCTAATCTTAATCCCATCCCATATTTATATGTTAATTTGATTTAATGAGAAGGAAATTAGATTGATTTTATGGATTAATTAAGTTAAGATATGAATTAACTCGATTAATTAACCCTTACCTATGTTATCTTTAGGTAATTAACTAAATAATTATGAGCCAATGTGATATGCAAATAAATTGAAAAGTAAATTAGCAATGGTCCTATGAAATGAAAGGGTCTAATGCAATTAGCTCACAATTAATAATTAATTAAGTTTAGGGAACTTAATTAATTATTTTTATGATTTTCTCACACATATGGACAAATAAGAATTTCATTAAATCTCTTTAGGCTATTGAACACCTAAAGATCTACCCATGAATTAATTAGGTTCAGATGTATTTTAAGAGTAATTAATTAATTCATTAATCTTTAATTAATTTCTCTTAGAAAAGTGAAAGAAATTTAGGGAAAAGATTAGGATAGAAGCTCCAATCTAATTCCCCAAGCCTCCTCACTATTAAACAGTGATAAATGACACAATTAGTTAAGCAAGTTATTGTTCATATGGTTAATTATCACTTAATTAAGTTAAGAAGGTAATTAGGGCTTAATCAATCAATTTTTCCAATTAATAAATTAATAAATCCTAAGAAAAATAGGAGAAACAGAGGTCATTCCCTAAATAATCTCAAAAAATTTGAGGTTAATTAGTTAATTAATTAGGAAATAATTAAGGTAATTAACTTTTCAATTAAACTTTAATTAGGCCCAAGTTATTATTCAAAACCAATTAAGAATAATTTTAATGGATTCCTCTCTAAAATACCTTTAAAATGTGTCTTTGTTTGTATTTTTTTTAGATTTTTTATGATTTGTTATGAATTATAGATGTTTCAGCTTTAAAAATTAATTAATTAGCCTTAATTAAGCCTAATCCCATTGGCGCCATGTGGTACACTAATGTTGCATGCTTTCTATGTGGTGCCACAGGATTGACTATTTAAATAGTCACATCTATGGCTGACTCGGATGGTGGTGGGATGTTGTATTGATCTCCACCGTCCGATCTTAGATCGGACAGTGCAGATCAAACATGTGGTTAATAACGGCTCAAATCAACAGATCTAGCGTGATCTAATCATGACTGTCCATTCTGATCACACAGAATGGATGGCGTATGATCTATCAGCTCGCGAGCAATGAACGACGGAGCCCATCCACCATGGATCATTTGATCTGAGCTCACCCGAGCTTGGATTCACTCCAAAATAACCCCACACCTTTGAACGAGGGATCCACAAAGATCCAACATTTAAGACTGGCTCACATGCAAATTTTCTTCATAAAGCTCTAACCCATTTTAAGCTAAAGCTCGATTTCAATTGATTTATAAAGTAATCAATTGAGTTTAGGTTGATTTGAATGGGGTTTGAAGCTCATGGAGGTAGGTCAATATGGGTTAGCTTAGGATTTGATGGGATTTGGACTTAGTTTGGTTTAATTTCAGTCATTGGAATTTATATTTCATTTATATTTGTGAATATAAATGAAGATATAAATGATTCATGAAGAGATCAATCAAGCTTGGATTGAATTGGGTGGAGATTTGGCTAAGTCCATGGAATTCAATCATAAGGCTTTAAGGAGGATTTGGGATTCTAAATTTGATTTTGGGTTTCAATCATTTGGAATTGAGTTTGTATTTGAATTTTATAATTGATTGAGATTGAATTGATCTTGGAGAAAATCAGTTGAATTTGAATTGATTTGGATTTTGTTAAGGATAAGTCCATAAGATAAAATCATAGGTCTTAAGAAGGATTTTGAGCTTGGATTTGATCGTGGGATTGATTGTGAATTTTGAAATTTTAATTTTGAATTTAAAATTTGAATTTGGGGTTTGATTTGAGAAGGAAAGCATGGATTGAGTTTAAGCTATAGGGTAGGCAAGTCTCCCTAAGTCCCTAAGGCATAACCAACTCCTATGACTAACCCATCTAAGTCTCTAGACTTAGGTTAAGTGTTCACCTAATCACTAGAAGTGTCTTAAGACTAAGAAACTCTTAGCATCTATAAGAGTCCTAGATATATGATGAGGAGATTGAGAACACACTCCAAAAGTGAGGTCAACATCCACATGCATAAATGTTTCAATCAAGTACAAATATAATAGTTGCATGGTTTTACTTTCTTTACTCATATATTCATCCATATGTATTTGATAAAAGCAAATATTTAGTTTGGACATCCTGAGAATACGAGATTTTAAGTATCCCTAAAGAGGTCATTTGATTACCTCACTTCCCTAGTTAACAATGACATGTATTAGCTTATGTCTCTTATACATGTGTAAGTGTATTTAATTATGGAATTAGAACCCCTTTTCTTTTATTAAAAATACATGCATTTGCAATTGTTCAAATGACTAAATTAATTGATCATGTGATGTGATGCTCTCTTTTTTATGTTCATGTATGCAAATTTACATATGGCTAAATATAATGGTATATAGTCTAGACATCCCAAGAATACGAGGCTTTAGTTAGCCCCAAAGAGGTCATTTGATTACCTCACTTCCCTGGTTAAGAATGACACGTACCTATTTACCTTCCTCCCTATGTATTTATGTATAAGAATTTAGATAGAGTTTTAAATTAATATGATGAAATAATTCAATCAAATTAAAAATATATACTTTGAATGTACATACTCACATCCATCATTCAAGTGCTCTAAAACATATTGTATGTGTAGGTATACTTAGGACTTGATCATATGAATGTCACATATGATAGAAAGGAATGGTTGAACATGTGTTATATGATAGTAATTCAATTAAATTAGTCTTAAGATGCCTTTCATGTTGAATAAGATTATTTAAAGTAGACATAAAGTTAGGATTAATTTAAAATGTTTAATAAGCCATTCACTAAAGAGAATTGAGCTAATTAACATGCTTTAGAAATGACTTAAGGTAGGGATGAAAGAGAGTAATCATCTCTTCTTCTTCTCTTTATGACACTTAGTTGCTAAGTATAAGTCAAATGAAACAAAAGAAAATACTAAATAAAATTCCCAAATCAATTAAATCACTTAAAGTGAAATCAATCTCTTTTAATTAAACATTCTTTCACACTTAGAAAAATAATAACAATACTTAGTTAAAATATACCAAACAAGCCTTAACGCACCCATTAGGACCAAGCCACCACTTATGGATTTATGTTAGGGTGGTGCATGTTATCATGTATGTTTGATTTTATGATGTTTTACTTTAGACTTGATGTTAGGGTGTATATTTCATAGACTGGATGTTAGGTAGTGATTAGCATAATCATATTTTATTTAAGGGATTGTGCTTAAGGGGTGCTTAAAATAAATATAAATGCTCTCTTTTGCAAATTGCTTAAGCCCCTAAGCATAATCCAAGTTCAGACAGGTGGACTTATTTACCCATGTGCAGGGTGCTAAGTCCAAATTATACATATAACTGCTTGGGTTGTATGGTATGTTTAGCTAACACTTATTTTGCAGGTGTAGTTAGATTTACTTTTCCTATTATTAATGTAATTTTGTATTAAAAATTAAGATTGGTGTTATGGGAGGATAAAAATGAACATCGGCTAGAATGCTTAGTTCTGGGGTGCCATGTGATGCCTTGAACCCTACCAAAACAAAGAAGGAAAGGACATAAAGAATGAAGACTTGAAGATACCCCATATAACTTATTCATTTATAAATTGTAATTATTCTTTCATATCCGAAGTTGTATAAGGGTATAGCTCAGCTATTCATTTTCTCTTTTTGGGTTATACGACAGTACCCAACTGCACCGACCTCTTATTCTTTTGTGCTAGTTATAAAATATTTGATGTTATGTTTAGCTTGTGCATTAAAAATGCCATGTCTCTTTATAGTTTCTTTATGATTTGTGTTTGTTGTATGGCCTGGATATGATTAGACTCTTAGAGAAAATTAAGTTTTCTACCCCAACTACAACTCATAACTAAAGTTTTAAATAATTCATAACCTCACATAAAGCCTAGACATTAAATCAAGATAAATAAAATATTTAGCAATCCCTTAGTTGAATGTTGTATGTCTCATATCATGCATGCATATTGCTTCACTCTTTTTAAGAAAGGGTTTCCATCCTTGCACGATAGGGGAAGAGTTGACCTTGAGGGTCTTATCCGTGGTGAAAAACACCTCTCTCCAGTTGATTTAGCCCATAATCTATTTTCAACATGCATTTAGACATACAAAAATCCTATGGCCTTTGTCAAAATGAAGATTAAAAATTAATTAAAATTTGAAAAGATTTTTTATTAGACTAAGTCATTATTCATACCACTCATGCTCTAGTATATTAAGGAGTGGGTTTAAGGACTTTAGTTTTTTTCTAATAAACAATAGCCCAACTATCTTGCAAAATCATATGACTTGACCACATGGATTTAAAGCATAGGAGGAGTTAGCTGCCTGTCACTCCAAGTGATTATAAGTACAACAGTTAGGTGATTTACTCTCTCTCTTGTGGAGGTAAACTATATATCCACTTTTTCTTAGATCTAGGTCGTACTCTAGCTTATGCTAAAGCTCCCTAGATTTAAGATCAGAGGTAGTTATTTCCTTCAGGCTACAAGCATAAATCCTTACCTCTTAGGCATTTTTCTAACCTTGTGTTGGTGGACTATAAGCCCTAGTAATCTAATAGAATTTCAACTCAAAACATATATATTTCTTCAATTTCAAATATATAAAGCCCAATCATATGATAGATTGGAATGCTCACTAGGCTTCCTAGTATCATGAGCATTTCATACTCATTTCCTTTGGCTTCCAAAATAAGTCTTCTCCTTGATCCTTCCCATTTGATTTTCCAACATAGCTAATTTATTGATAGTCTTAACCTTGAAGTCTTTGGAGACAATAATTGTCTATTTAATCGAGAGTATTTCTAAGGAATTCACCTTCCTTAGGATGTAATTAACTATGAAGGCTTGTCTCCATTGGAAACTTTAGAACTCGATTTAATATAAATCTTACTTTATTCATCCATATAAAGTAAGAGAAAAATTGTGGTGATTCATCATGCTTTAAGAGTCCTTATTAGGTGATTAAATTCCATTGAAGAGTGATGTCTCTATCTTTTGAGATAGTACTTTATACCTCAATGTAATCACTTTAATAAGTACCCCTCAGATCTATGTAGTGTCCCCCATATACATCTGAAAATAAACACCACATTAACCATTAATTCCTTTTTTGTTGTGGGTGCTTATTTGGTCGGTTGTTGCAAATTAATCAGGCAATGGCTACAAAATCTCATTCTTCAGTGCCTAGAATCATTGTTGAATTAGACATTACCAAGAAACACCCCAAAGAAATCTGTTTGGGATCTAAAAATTACAGTTATATGCAAAGAATTGAATTTTAAAATTTTCCTATCTTTTATTCTCACTACAAAATCCACGGGCACGATAATTCTGAATGTTTCATTCTTCATCCTCACCTAAAAAAGAAAATCCTTATTAAGGAAAATTTTATTCCTAACCCTAGGCCGACCACTGTTAAATATCAAAAAGTTACTTAAATAAGATTTTTTTGAATGTTCCAAATAAGGATATTTTACCTCTTACTTCTTCTATACAATTGAAGGCTTCTAATGTAGACAATAATAGTTTTTATAAACTTTTGGATGATGATTTTATTTCCTCTAATTTGATCCCTGCATCTTTGCCAACTTTGATTGATGAAAATGAAGCTTTAATTAAAAATATTAATGAAAATATTAATAGTATGAATCATTTGAATTCAATGTAGAATAAGGTTTTGGTTCCTCATGATAATCATGTTGCAAAACTTGATTCTAATTTTCAAGTTCAGGATGATTTAAATTCTCAAAAAGAATTGGTTTTGTGTAATAATTTGAGTAATGAAGAGGAAGGGCTGGGTGTTCATAATTTCCTTCTTAATAAATCTGTTTATGCTCCCTCTCTTGCTATACTCGATGCTCATTTGCCTTTAATAAATTCTACTATCTTGGAAGAAGGAGAACTCACTTTTATACATGACACTTCTCCTAAATCTATGAGCAATGTTGTTAAATGCTTCTCGGATGATGATTTTATGGGAAAAGATAATGGTTTCCAAACTTATCATGCTAAAAAGAGAAAAAAAATGTTAAGAATTTCCCTCCCAAATTGTCAAAAAAACCCTAGATCTGCTACAGCCTCCCTCTCCTCTCTTACCTTTTGTTATCCCCATTTTATTTCCTTATGTTTAATTTTCTTGTTTGGAATGTTAGAGGGATTGGTAGCCTCTCTATTCATAACCGTATTAGAAATATTATTGAATTCATAATATTTCTTTACTTATTATTCTAGAGCCTCTTATTCATACAATAAAATTAACCATGTTGCTAGAATTACATGTTTCAGTAAATTTTTCTCTAATGTTAATAATAAGATGTGGTGTTTTGAATAATTTTTTTGATGTTTTTATTCTTGATGATTTTCAACAAGTTGTAAATGCTCAAATCTCTTATGGCGCTTATTGTGTTTTAGACTCTTTTGTTCATGCATCTTGTAATAAATATGGTAGAAATCTTCTTTGGGATAATTTGAGGAATTTTGCTACCTCTGTCAATAAATCTTGGTTTGTTGGTGAGGATTTCAGCGCTATTTTATTATCTTCTGAATGAAGTAGTGGTTGCTCTCCTAATATTCATTCTATGCAAGAATTTTCCAGTATGATCCTTGATTGTAATTTGATTGATATTTGTTTTAAGGGTTCTAATTATACTTTGGAAAATCCTTAGACTTTGGCAAAGGTTGGACCAAATTCTTTTTTATACTCATTGGATTACTCAATGGTCATTACTTTTGTTGATCATTTAAAAAGAAACTTTTCTTATCATGCTCCTCTTTTGGTTTCTATTAAAGATAATTTTAATAGATTAAAAAATTTCTCTCCTTTTAGATTTTAGAACATGTGGATTCAACATATTGAGTTTTTTACAGTTGGGCTAACAATTGGAAAGCTCTTTTACATCTTGATAATTTGATTATGGGGATGAATATACTTTGGTTTAAGCTTAAAAGATTTAAACAAAATTTGGGTTGGTGGAACAAGCATTATTTTAAAAACCTTTTTGCTAATATCAAAGATATGAAAAAATTGGTTTGTGATATTGAAGTCTTTGTTATGTCTGATCTTCTAAGATTAAGGACTTGAGTGAGGCGAAAAATAAACTTATAATTTTTTAAAAAATGGAAGAGACTTATTGGCATCAAAAAGCTGCTAGTAAACATATTGCGGATGGTGATAGGAATATTAGGTATTTTCATGCTTTAGTTAATAAAAAGAGAGTTTTAAATACTATTCAAAAAATTAAAGATGACAATGGAGAATGGATTACGGAGAATAATGATATTAAGGATTCAGTTATTAATTACTTTAGAAATATGCTTAATAAGTGTTTCTCTTATGAAGTTATTTCTAAATCACACTTGATTCCTTTTATTATTACCAAAGATGATAATGATTTGCTTATTATTGTGCTTAATGAAGATAAAATTTTTAAAGTTCTTAATAACATGAACATAGATTTTGTTGTTGGTTCGAAGGGTTTCACTACTTAATTTTTTTCAAAAACTATGGTTTATTATTAAAAATGATTTCATTGAGGCTATGGTTGATTTTTTTAATGGCAATCTTTTTCCTAGATATTTTTCTATTACTTCTATTATTCTCATACCTAAGAAAGATAATCCGAACTATTGGAGTAATTTTATACCTATTAGTCTTTATACTTTCTTCAATAAACTGATTTCCAAAAAACTTGCCAACAAGCTTAATCCTTTACTTCATAGAATTATCTCTCTCAACCAAACTGGGTTTGTTAGAGGTAGATCTATTTCTAATAATATTTTACATGGTCAGGAATTAATTCATGAATTAGATGCTAAGACTAGAGGTGGCAACATTCTTTTCAAATTAGATATTATCAAAGCTTTTGATAATATCTCTTGGGATTTCCTTTTCCATATTCTTTATTTGGGTTTTCGATAAATTTATTTTTCTTATTAAAATTGTATTAATAATGCGGTTTTCTATTTTGCTTAATGGGGAAGCTTTGGGCTTCTTTCCTTTTCCCATGGCTTTTTGACAAGGGATCCTCTATCTCTATTATCATTTTGAGTACTTATCTAGAGCATCAATGATTTATTCTTAAACAATCCTAGTATGTATTACAGAACTCTTGGTGGTCTTCTTGTTTCCCATTTAAGCTTTGCAGATGATTTTATTATTTTTTGCAATGCTTCTATTCATCATATCAAGAATATCAAGATTTTTTAAATAAATTTGCTAGAGAAAGTGTCCTTTCTATCAATGATAACAAAAGCTATTTTATCACTTCCTCACGTATCTCCAATAATAAAATCAATCAAATCCTACATATCACTAATTTTAAACATCAACACTTACGTCTTAAGTACTTAGGTGCTCCTTTCTTTAAAGGCCTGAAACGATCTCATCTCTTTGATGAGTTAATTCAAAAAAATTTAAATAAAATATATGTTTGGGTATTCCATTTACATTCTTTTGGTGTCAGGCTCACTATTCTTAAAAGCACTCTCAATTCAATGCCTCTTTATTTGATTCAAACTCTTATCAGAATTGATCGTTTGCTTAATAATTTTTTTTGGGGCTCCAATAATTCTACCAAAAGAATTCATTAGGCATCTTGGCATAAATCTTGTGGTCCTTTGGGTGAAGGTGCTCTTGGTTGCAAACTATTAGTGAAGCTATCACTGCGTTCTCTCATAAGCTCGGTGGAATTTTAGAAAAAAAAAATGATAGCCTTTGGGCTAATTTTATGATGGAAAAAATTGCCAAGGTAAACATCCTATTATCTGTGCTTATAAAGTTGGTGACTCTCTGATTTGGAAAAGGGTTTGCTCCATTAAATGAGTTGTCAAATCCTTAATCTCTTGGGAAATTCATTTGGGTTCTTCTTTCTTTTAGCAAGACAATTGGAAAGGCAATGGCTCTATTGACACCCTTTTATCTATCCACTCTACTATTGCTATCAAAGTTAACTCTTTTTGGCTTAATAATAATTGGAATGAAAGTAAACTTGAGAATAATATCCCTATTTCTCTTTTTGACAACTTTAGAAATATCCCCATTTCTTTTAAGAAACCTGACCAAATTCTTTTTAAGCTTTCTTATAATGGTGATTTTGTTCTTAAAGAGGTTTGGAATTTTATTAGAGATAAATAGAACCCCTCTAATGTATTTATTAAACTTTGGAACAATATCATTCCCATTTCCTATTCCATTTTAGCTTGGAGGATTTTGAATAACATTATTCCTGTGCACTCTTTGCTTTGGACTAAAGGGTTTTATTTACCATCAAAATGTTATTGTTGCTTTCATATTGAAAATGTAAATCATGTTTTTATTAATGGTGCTATTGCTTCTAAATTATGGCTTTGGTATGATGATTTATTTAACACCAACTATTTTCATGGTTCTCTTTCTTTATATCAACTTCTTGAAGTTTGTCTCAAATAAAACTGTGAAAGGTCATATCAAAGTTTTAATTGCTATTACCATTATCTAGTTCATCTGGATGGATAGAAATTCTAAATATTATGGTACTCCTATGAATTATAAAAGGATCCTGGCTAGAACTAAAAAAAAATTCATGCTCTATTTAATGCCAATCTTATTAGCAATATTCATTTTAGAGGTTATAAATTTGTAGCTAAAAAATTTGGTATCATTCTGCCTGACTTTGACCCTTATAAAGGTGTTAAGATTATCTATTAGATCAAACCTAAAGATAACTTGATTAAAGTTAATACTGATGGTTCTGTGGCTTCCAATAAATATGGCTATGGTGGTATCCTTAAGGATTCTAATGGTACTATCATTTGTACTTTTTCCTATCCTCTCAAAGCCTGTTATGTTATTTTTGTTGAGCTTATGGCTGTTAATAAAGCTATTGAAATTTATTTGAATAGATGTTTTCTCAACATCTGGATTGAAGTTGATGCTCTCTTGCTTCTAAAATTCTTAATTCCAATTAAAATGGGAATGATGAATTATTTTATCTTCTTAATCATACATAAAATCTTATTTCTCAAGTTTGTTTTAAAATTTCCCACATCCTTCGTGAAGGTAATGCTTATGATGATTTCTTGGCTAATTTAGGTGCCAACTTAACTGAATTCACTTTATTTGACAACCAAACTTTGCCTAAACTATTAAGAGGTTTGGTTAATCTCGATAATACTATATTGCCTTATCTCAGATTATAATTTCTTGGATTGGTTCTTTCTGTTGGTTTTTTGATGATCCTTTGCTTTTGGTTGCTCTTTGTTAAACCTTCTTTGGGTTATGATTATTTGCTTATTTTCACTCTTTGGCCTGAGCTAGTTGTTGTTTTTGACCTTTTAGTTTTGGGTTGGCCTAATGTTTACTCCCCGGTGGTTATTGTCATTATAGCCTGGGTTGGTTTGGTTTTTTTGGCCTTGTGCCTACTATCTGCCTGGCTGGTTGTTTAACACATTTTTTCCTTGGCTATTTTTGGTAACCTTCTATTGGGTTATGGCTTAGCCTACCGTAGGTTTTTTCTCATGTATGTGTTTTGCCTCATTTTAGGCTGCAAACCACCTAATTTGGATCTACTATGGTAGTTATTGGCTTTGTTTTGGACTAGTAGTGTTGGCTGGTTGGTTTGGTTGGCTAGCTAGTTATTTTGGATATTTTTTTTCCTTTTCTGTTGGTGACATATCTTGAGGGCTGTTGGTGGTTTAGCTCTAGCTTGATTTTGGCATGGTGGAGACTTTTGGTTAGCTGTTATTTTCTGTCTTATTGATTGGGACTTGGTGGTCGATTTTGCTGATTTTTTTATTTATTCTTTTGGTTATGGTTTTGACTTCCTCCTATTTTGGCCTTCCTCTCTTGGCTACATTGGCTTTGGATTTGATTATTGTTCTGGGTTGGTTGTTTGTGGGCTTTTTGGTGGCTGTTATTTTCCTGGCTGTCTTGGGTGATTTTAGCTTGATGGCTGCTATTGGTCTTTACATTGACTTGGGTTTTCTGCTGCTATGGTTGTTAGCTAGGAGGTTATGTTGGCTGGCTAGTTTAGTTGGTTATTTCTCTTTTGTGCAGTGTTTTGCTAGTTTTTCTACTTTTCCTTGGCTGTTGGGAATCCTTCCCTTGTTGGTTACTAATGATGGGATGTTCTCTGGTGGCTGCCTTATGGATGTCTTATTTAACTGCTTTAGTTGGAGGACTTTTAGTTGTCCATGGAATCTTGGTTGGATGTTATTCTCTTTATTGATTTTATCTTCTTCTTGGCCAATTTGCTGGAGCCTTTTGTTGTGCTAGCTGAACTTTTGTTGATCCTTCTGAATTAGGTTTTTTGGTTTCTGGTGGTTGATGGCTGCCTTTGGCCTCCTTTTGTGTGTGTTGGCCTTGGATGTTGGCTTGTATCAAGTGATTGGCTTGTTGTGGGTTTTGGTTGGTGGGTTGGCTATTGGCTAGCTCCTGGCTGGTTGTTTTCTCTATTTGTTTAGTGCAGGATGAGATCACTATGGACTGCTTGCCTTGGATGGCTGCGAGTATCAGGTATGCTGGCTATGATGGATTTGATGTTACTCACCTCCTCTTTTTGGTTGGTAGCTTTACATATGATTATAACCCTTCTTTATGAAGTTTGGATACTCATATGTATTATTGCCCCTTGAGATGATCTTAATTGAGCCTGAGCCTTCAATTTTTCAGCTTTCTCCTTTTGCTCTCTTTCTCTTTTTCTTTTTAGCTATGACTTTTGCCTTAGTAGTGTTTTTGCATTATTCTTTTATAGGTTGGAACTTTACTAATGGACTAGTCGTCTCTCAGTCATCCCTAGTGGTGTTGCTGTGGATCTTGCTTATCTTACTTTCTCAAAAGAATCATGATCTGCTGCTGACTCAACCTTTTACTATTTTCATGTTTTGATTTATTTTTACTCTATGTCCATTTGCTCTCATGTGTTTTAGTTGTTGCTTTTTCTCTTTTGTTTTCTTTTCTTCTTCTATTGTACTTAGATGGGGTTTAGCTTTTTAGGTTTCTTATAGCTCTACTAGCAGTAGATTTCTTAGCTTTACCCTTTTAAGGACATTGTATCTTTTCCTTTTATGGTAATAAAATTCTAACATTTCCAAAAAAAAAATCCTAAACCCTAAACTACCCCAAAACCCAAAACCCTAAAGCCTAAAAACCTAAAAACCTAAACCCAAACTAAATAAAACCTAAAAATAAAATAATGAAAAAAATCTAAACCTAAATAAAATAAAATAAAAACTTAAACTAAAATCTAAACCTAAACCTAAAAATAAAATAAAAATCTAAACTAAACTAAATAAAATAAATAAACCTAAAAATAAAAAAAACTAAATTAAATAAAAATAAACCTAAAATAAAAAAAAATTAACCTAAAATAAAATAAATTAAAACAAAATAAAAACTTAAACCTAAAATAAAAATAATATAAACAAAATAAAATAAAACAAAATTAAAATAAACTAAACTAAAATAAATAAAATTTAAACCTAAACCTAAAATAAACTAAACTTAAACTTAAACCTAAACTAAATAATTTAAAATAAACTAAAAATAAGCCTAAACCTAATCTAAAAAACTGAAACCTAAAAAATAAACCTAAAAAAATAAAATAAAAACCTAAACCTAAACCTAAACCTAAAAATTTAAAATAAAATCTAAACCTAAAAAAAACTAAACTAAAAAATAAAACTAAACCTAAACCTAAACCTAAAAAATAAACTAAAATAAAAAACCTAAACTAAAATAAATAAAACTAAAATTAATAAACTAAACTAAATAAAAATAAAAATAAACCTAAATAAAATAAATAATAAAATAAACTAAAATAAATAATAAATAAACTAAATAAACTTAAACCTACCAATTTACTTAATTTAAACCCAAAACCCTAAACCCTAAACCCTAAACCTTAAACCTATAACCCTAAACCAAAAAAATCAAAACCCATCCTCTCTCTCCTCACCCGCGCGGCTCTCTCTGGCGATTTTGTGTTCCTTCTCATTTTCCTTACGGTTTGGCCGCCTCTCGGCCCTTCCCGATCAAATTTTCAGGTTTTTTGCTCTCAGTTTGGCCGCTTATGTGAATTTACCTTGACCTCCAATGGAGGACGTGTCGTCTTCCGCGCAACCGAACTCTTCAAACTTGGAGGAGTCGGCTATGGCTCCCGATTTACAAGGTATTATGGACCCGACTCAATCCATTACTGCGCCTGCTATTAAATCCTTCAAAGACGCGCTATCTGGTAAGAACACTTGCTCTAATGCTTCAATCAACTTAATTTCTACTTCTTTTCGTGGAATGTCGGCTGTAATGTGCTCTGATCTTGATGTGGAAAAATTGGCGAAGCCATTTGAGTTTTCATTAGTGGGTAAATTTTCATTACGTCGCCCGACTCTTGATAATATCTGTTCTTTCTTTCATAGCCTAAATCTCTCGAGTGTTTTCACTATAGGATTGATTGATCCTAGGCATATCCTTATTCAGCTATCGAATGATTTAGACTACTCTAGAGTCTTTGCTCACCGCTCCTATTTTGTGTATAATTATCAAATGAGGCTCTTGAAATGGTCACCTCTCTTTGATGTGAAAGAGGAATCCCATATTGTTCCTTTATGGCTAGCCTTTCCAAACATGAGGATACATTATGTTACCCATCAAGTCCTATTTACGGTTGGGGCTCTCTTTGGTAGGCCCCTTCAAATCGCCAAAGCCATGAGATCTTGGCCATCAGTTGCACGATCTTGAGATTGATATTACCAAAAGTATCCTAAAGAAGTTTGGATCGGTTCGAAAAAATTTGGGTATAATCAGAAAGTCAAATTTCAAAATTTCCCTATTTTTTGCACACACTGTAAGATCCATGGTCATGATCACTCTGAATACTTTGTGTTACATCCTAATCTTAAAAATAATAAATTATCGGATCCTAAACCCTCTCTAGGAAATGAAAAATCAATAAGTTTGCTTATGTGCCTAAAGCTACTCAAAATGGAACTCACCCTCCTACCCCTACTCATTTACTATCTGATTTGATTGGAGAACAATGAGCTTGGTAAAAATAATGATATTGAGGTTTGTGAGGAAACTAATGATAACTTATTTAACATTACTCCTAATTGTAATAATTTTGCATCACAAGACAATCCCTTGACTCATATGAACCATCATGGTGATTTGAATGGAAATCTCAAGTTGGATCAAAATCTCAAAACTAATTCTGGAATTGTTCTGAAAAATGTTGATACTTTGGTGACGGACCAAAATCTGAATAATCATCATGGAAATGAGAATGAAATTTGTGCTATTAATGGTGTCACAATCTCTCTTTCTGTTACCCTTCAAAGTGATATCCATGCTAATCCAATTCCTCAACCTAACTCTGATACCAAAGAAGGAGAAATCACCATTAGGAATGTTTTGTGAATCGCCCTATTCTAAATATCACCAACCACTCCCTTTCTGATGGAGATACATTGGACATAGATAAGCCTTTTCAAACTATTATTAAAAAAATCTCTTAAAGCTAGAATGCTTCCACTAGAACCACTCGATCTTCTCCAACTTCCCACAAATAATTGCCTCATGCTCTCTTTTTCTTCTCCTTCAATTTTTTTATCTATCTCTTTTCTTTCCACCTTATTATGATCAATTTTCTTATTTGGAATGTTTGGGTATTGGGACTCTCACTGTCCGCAATCATGTTAGGAGCCTTTGTCGCACTCATAACATAACCTTACTTATTGTTATTGAGCCATTCATTCACTCTTCTAAGATCACACATGTTGCTTGTTTGCTTTCAAAAATTTTATAATATTAGTAATAAAATTTGGTATTTTTTGGAATAATTTAATCAACATTTCTATCCTTGATGATCTCAAACAATTGGTTAATGTTCAAATCTCATTGGGTGAATTTTTTGCTCTTGGTTCCTTTATCTATGCTTCTTGTAATACTGGTAGGAACATCCTTTGGGATCACTTAAGAACCTTCGCCTCGATTAACAACAAACCTGGTTGGTTTGGGGTGACTTCAACACTATTATCGCTTCTAGGAGGGAGGCTCTCTCTAACATCCATTCCATGGAAGACTTCTAATATGATCCTCGACAAACTGATTGATATTGGTTTTCTGCTCATAATGGCATAACTCTAGACTTTGGCGCTTGATAGGACCCTCTTTAATTTCCTTTGGATCAATCAATGGCCCTCACTTGAAGCATTTGAGCGTAACTTTGTTGAACCATGCTCCTCTTTTGATCTCTATCAAAACCTCTTCGAATCTTTCCTCCTTCTCCTTTTAGATTCCAAAATATGTGGACCCAACATTGTGATTTCATTAATGTTGTTTCCACTAATTGATGGCCCTATTCACGGACAAGTTAAAGGCATGATTGGTTTTGGCTAAAGCTCAAAGACTTAAACAAAATCTAAATTGGTAGAACAAGCATCATTTTAAAATCTTTTGCCAATTTTAAAATTATGGAATAATTAGTTTGCTCCTTGAAGATGCTTCCTTAAGCGATCTAGTAAGCTTGATGAGTTGAACACGCTAAAGATAACTTGATAAATTATCGAATATGGAGGAAACCTCATCAAAAGGCTGCTAGCAAACATATTGCTGATGGTGACAGAAATATAAGGTATTTCCATGCTCTTTTCAACAAAAGAAAACCCTTAAACTCTATTCAAAAATCAAAATATTAACTTAGTGGATCACCGATAAGAATGAAATTAAAGATTCGTCATACAACATTTTCAAAATTTATTAAACATCAACCCTCCCTTAGAATCCCTCTCCAACACACACGATCCCCTCTATGATTACTAATGATGAGAATCATTTACTCACTTTGCGTCCTACGGAAGCTGAGATGAGTAGTACTCTCAATAGCATGAACACCAACTCTGTTGCTGGCCCTGATGGCTACATGACCCAATTTTTTCAGCATTGTTGGCTTTTTATTAAGTCTGACCTTGTTGATGATGTTGTTGACTTCTTTGATGGCAGCCCTTTACCTAGATACTTTTCTAGCACTTCCATTGTCCTCATTCCCAAAACTAATAATCCTGATTCTTGGGGAGATTTTAGACCTATCAGCCTTTGCACCTTCTTTCAAAAACTCATTGTTAAATTAATTAATAATAGGATAAGTCCGCTCCTCCCTAAAATTATTTCTCCTAACCAAACTGGCTTTGTTAAAAATAGAGCTATATCCGACAATATCCTTCTTGCACAAGAGCTGGTTCATGACATTGATGTTCCTACTAGAGGTGGCAACATCCTCCTCAAACTGGATATCTCTAAAGCCTTTGATAACCTCTCATGGGATTTCCTCTTTCAAATCTAACATTTGTTTAGGTTTTTTAATAATTTCATCCGCCTCATCAAAAATTGTATTACCAATATTTGGTTCTCTGTTATCATGAATGATGAGTCCCTCGGTTTCTTTACTTCAAGGCATGGCTTGAGATAAGGAGACCCCCTATGACCCTCTCTTTTTATTCTTGATGTTGAATTCTTTTGAGGAGCTGAATGATCTTTTCAATAAAAATCCTACCATATTTTTTAAAACTCATGGTGGTATCCTTGTTTCTCATCTCAGTTTTGCTGATGATTTTATAATCTTTTGCAATGCCTCTATTCAGCACATTAAAACTATTAAGAACCTTTTAAATGAATTTGGCAAAGAAAGTGGCCTCTTTCTCAATGATGGAAAATGTTGTTTCATTCCTTTTGCCAAAATCCCTACCAATAGGCTCAACCAAATCTCCAGAATTACTAATTTTCAGCTACATCAACTTCCTATTAATTATCTCGGGGCTCTGCTTTTTAAAGGTCAAAAAAGATCTCATCTTTTTAATGATCTTATCCAGAAAATCTCCAATAAAATTTCTTTTAGGGAATTTCATTTACTCTCTTTCGGTGGTAGGCTCACCTTGATTAAGAGCACTCTTAATTCCATGGCTTTATATCTCATCCAAACTATTGTGCCGACCATTTCTATCATTAACAAAATTGAGCGTCTCTTGAACAAATTTTTCTGGGGCTCTAATAACTCATCTAAAAGAATGCACTGGACCTCTTGGGTTAAAACTTGTGGCACTCTCGCCGAAGGTGGTCTTGGTTGTGTAATCAAAGAAGCTATCTTGCCTTTTCTTATAAACTCTAGTGGAATTTTAGGAGTAACAATAGTCTTTGGCTAATTTCATGACGCTAAATATTGTCAAGGTAAGCACCCCCTCATTTGTCCCTATAAAGCGAGACTCTCTTGTTTGAAAAGACTTTGTTCCAAATGGGATGCAATCTTTTTTTGGGGATTAACTCGGTTCCTCATTCTTTTGGCAAGATAACTGGAGTGGATGTGGGTCCATTGATGACTTACTCTCCACCCATTCCACTGCTGCTATTAAAGTGAAATCTTTCTGGCATAATAATATGTGGAATAATAGTAAGCTTATTAATTATATTCCTTCTTTTCTCTTAAACAAACTCACTACTATTCCTATCATTCCTATCAATCAAGATCAAATCCTTTTTAATCTCTCACATAATGGTGATTTCAACTTTAAAAATGTTTGGCTTCACATTAAAGAAACTCATGTTTCTTCCAATGTGTTTCTCAAACTTTGGAATATCACTATCCCTACTTCTTATTCTATTCTTACTTGGCATATTTTGAAAAACTTCATCCCTGTTGACTCCTTATTGTGGGATAAAGGTTTTCAATTACCTTCAAAATGCCAATGCTGCTTTCACATTGAGAATGAACCATGTCTTTGTTAACGGGGCCATTGCTTCTAAACCCTAGATTTGGTATGATGATCTCTTTAACATTGTAATTTTCAATGGCTCCCTAACTTTATATCAACTTCTTGAAGTTTATTTTGACAACACTATTAAATGTCACATTAAAGTCATAATTGTTATCACCCTTATTTGGTTCATATGGATGGACTGAAATGATGCAAAATATCGTGAGATCCCTATGAACCACATGAGAATAATTGCTAGAACTAAAAATAAAAGTCGTGACTTGTTTAATGTCAATCTCATTCACTACAAATATTTCAAAGGTTGTAAATTTATGGCCAATAAACTGGGTCTTAACATATCGGATTAACCCTACTGTAGAAATGATAAGATTATTTATTGGGTAAAACCTCATGATCATACTATTAAAATTAACACTGATGACTCTGTCTCTCATAAAGGTTCAGGTTGTGGTGGCATTTTCAAAAATCTTCATGGTAAAGTTCTATGTGCTTTTGCCTACCCCCTTAATTCTTGCTCTATCCCTTTTGCTAAGCTTATGGCAGTGTACAAAGCTCTTAAGATTTGCCTTCAAAATAGTTGGCTCAATATTTGGATTGAGGTGGATGCCCTTCTACTGATTGATCTTTTGACTTCCACCAAAATGAGCAATACTGAATTGTACTACCTTCTCAAGCAAACTAGAGCTCTTCTTACCCAACTTAATTTTAACAACACTTATGTATGGCGTGAAGGTAATGCATGTACTAATTACCTTGCCAATCTGGGAGCCAGATTAGATGGTATAATCTTCTTTGATCAACTCACCCTACCCAAACATCTGTGTGGCTTGGTTAATTTGGACAATACTGGACTCCCTTATCTCAGAAATTAATCTAGCCCATGGGATTGTTCTAGTTCAATATTGATTTAACTGCATGCCCATTTTATATTCAGTGTTGTTGCTTTCTTGGTTTCTGCTGATGCATCAATGTGATATCCCTTGTTGCTTACCTATTGATCTCAGTGTCATGTGTTGTTGGTTTAATTGCCTTAGCTTTAATTGGGAGCCTACTGCTTATACTATTTTTATTTTTAATGTGCTGATGCTCCTTTGGAATTTGTTAATGTCTCATCCTATTACTCCTTGCTGGCCCTTTGTTGAGCTATGTGGCATCTGCTATTAGTTTAACTCTCTCACCCTTATTTGGGGTCTTGCTGTTACTAGTAAGATGTTGCTTGGTTGTTGGAGGGAGATATATTACTTAATGCTCTATTTTCTGCTCTATTTATTGATAAACAGGGACATCTGGAATTATATTATGGGCCCCTTGCCTCAATGCCTATCTGCTCTACTTTTGTATAACTTTATGACTAACACTGTCCAGCAGACTGCTCTTGGGGTTGGTTTAATGTATTTGCTGAATGTCTTTCAAACCTTTGCTTTGCCTAATTTGAATGGGTGGTCTTATGGCCAACTTGATATAATTTTCTACGGATGTTGGTGATGGATCATTGCATCTTATGTTCATCATGCTGCTACTGGGGTTGTCCATGATGTTCAGCAGGGTGCTTTTGGAGTAATTTTGCTGATTGTTTTGTCTAACCTCATATTCCCAACCTGCAAGGAGTGTAACTGCAATTTCCTGTTTATTTCTTCTATCACTTTGCAGGATTGGACTTCCCTCATGGCTTATCCATTTGCCTCTACTGAGGATGTGGGCTTGCAAGCGATCATCTTTATCTGGATGGTTATTTATGTTCACTCCCTTTTGAACTCATTTTGCTATTATTTTACATCTCTGATTTTTTATGGTGTTCTATCTGTTGGGTGTATTATTTGCATTATTGTTTCCACTATTGGCCTCTGGTTTTGTGGGTCATTCGTCCAGCAAGTTGTCTTTGTGCTTGTTGGTTGTTTCTTGCCTTTTGATTTTTTGGCTGTTTGTGCTGTTAACATCTGGGATGCTGCTGACTTCACCTACTATTGTTTTTTCCATTCTGGTTCAACTAGTTTGGGCGGACACCACTTATCCGGGAATTACCTTATGCATTGTCTACTTTGAATGGCTAGTCTTATGGCCAACTTGTTATTTTCTTTCTTGGTTGTTTATGGATCATTGAGTCTTATGTCGATCGCTCGGGATGTTTATCATGTTCGCAGGGTGTTTTGGAGTTGTCTTGATTGTTTTGGCCAACCTCATATACTCAACCTGCCAGGAGAGAAACTGCAAGTTCAATTTTATTATTCCCCTACAGGTTTGGACTTCCTTAATGGCTTATCAGTTTTGCTTTTCAGTGGATGTGGGTTAGCTACTATCGATCATCTTATCCGGAAGGTTTGGATATTAGCATATGCTCTTACTCGAATGGGTGGACTTTTGGCCGCCTTGTTGGTAATCTTGCTGAACTAGACACTGGAAAGTTGCTTACGGGGTTTTGGTTTGTTTTGTTCAAAGAAACCTCTTTTGATGTTGTTAGCTTGGTGGCTTTTTCTTTAAATCCCCTTAGTGGTTTATTTTATGTAGATCATCTGAATTTTGTGGACTACTTTATGTTGTTGTTTTTTCTATCTTGTTTCAATTAAACTTGTATCTATTGCACTGTTTATTCTGAATGGGTGGTTTTATGGCCAGCTTGCTATTTTTTGTTGTCTTCATTGTTTGTTGCCTTGGATATTTGTTGTCTTGGTTTTTCAGGATTCTAATGTTGGCTCTATGTTTGTTGGTTGTAGGACTTTAGGGTCCTATATTCAGCAAGTTGTTTCTGACATTGTCGTTCTGATTGTCTTTGATGATTCTGTCCGCTTCTGATCCTGTTTATGGTCTACTATTTGGTTACTAACTATTGCAATGTCTATTCTCGAATGAGTTTTATGGCTGCCGCCTTTTCTGTCTTGGTCGTTTGTTGTCTTGGTTCTCTATTGTCTTATTTTATCTGGAATCCAATGTTGACTCTCATTTGAATCACCTTTTTGATTTTTCTTCTGGTGGGTTCCATTGTTGCATTAATTATTTTGCTATTGGAGTTGGACTGTTGATTGTCCGCCGCTTTGTATCCAAGTTGATCTACCTTATCTACTTTCTTTTCCCATCTTGGAGCAGTTTGCGGATCATTGTGATTAAGCATCTATCCACTTAGTATGCACTGTCTATTCTGAATGGGTGGTACTATGGGCACCTGCTGCCTTTTGATGTCTTGTTGTCTTGGTTGTTTGTTGATTTGGATTATTCGATTTTCTGTCCAGCTTGCTGCTACTAGGGCTGTAGTTCTGACTAGCTTTATTTGGTGCTATTTTTGGTGGGATGCAACCTATTCCCTATGTTGGGTTATGCTGCCTTCCTTTACAATTGCTTTTTGACAATACTATTATGCATATTTATATGGGGGTTGTTCACATCTGCATTCATTATTATGATTGGGTTCATTTTCAGGATTCCAATATTGGCTCTATCTTTGTTGGTTGTAGGACTTTAGGCTCCTATGTTCAACAAGTCGCTCGACATTGTTACGATTGTCTTTGATGATTGCGTCTGCCGGATCCTTGTGTTTATGGTCTACCTATTTGGTTACTAACTATTGCAATGTACACCGAATGAGAGTTTTTATGGCCGCTAGCTATCTTTGCTATCTTGGCTTGTTGTCTTGGTTATCTCTTGTCTTATTCGGATTCTAATGCTTACTCTCATTTGAATCCCCATTTTGATTTTTTTTCTGGTGGGTTCCATTGTTGCATTAATTATTTTACTATTGGGGTGGGATTGCTGATTGCCCTTGTTGTTTGTATTTGGGCAGTGATCTACCTCATCTGCTGCTATTTCTTTTCCAATCTTGGTTCAGTTAGGCTTGTGCAGATCATTGTGATTAAGCATCTATCCACTTGGTATGCACTGTCTATTCTGAATGGGTGATACTATGGGCACTTGTTGCCTTTTGCTGTCTTGTTGTCTTATTTATTTGTTGATCTGGATTATCCGATTTTCTGTCTAGCATGCTGCTACTAGGGCTGTAGTTTTGATTGTCTTTATTTGGTGCTATTTTTGGTGGGATGCAGTCTATTTCCTGTGTTGGGTTATGCTGCCTTCCTTTATAATTGGTTTTTGCCAACTATTATTATGAATATTAATAAGGGGGTTGTTCACATCTGCATTCATTATTATGATTGGGTTCATTTTCTGGACTATGCTTCAAGGCTGTACTCCTGGCCAGAAAGATTCATATATATATATCATATGTTTGGGATGGTGTTATTTATAGGCACATTGACTTGCTTAGCAGAATTTCAGCAGTCGCTCTTCTTGTGGTGGGTTTTATCGGCCTATTATACCTTGGCTATGATTTTTCATGAGGTTCCGCAAAGATGGCTCATTCTCATATGATAAGTATTCTCATGTCATGGTGACTATATTGATGATAATTTTCTGCATGGGATCCCTTATCTTCCGCTCTTTGCAATTTCCTCTCTATTTTATCTATGGTTTTGTTTAGGTTTGGTAACAAAGCCCATAAGACTTTCAACAACCTGGCTATCTTCTCAGGTTTGTTGGCTATGATGGTGATGATTTCACTCCCTTTTGGCTTGGTAGTAGCTCTTGTGATGTAACCCTTCTGCTGAACCATGGATGCTCATATTTGCATCTGCCCTAATTGGGTGTGACTGAGCCTGAGCCTTCTCCATCACATTTCTTTACTATCATTCTCAAATTATGCAGTTTTCAGTTATCATTTTGTTTGTATTACCTTAACTGCTCTAACTTTTTTCTATCTACATTTTTGCGTGTTTCTCTCTCTTGTATGCTTTGCTCCAGTGTCTTGCATTCTCACATCCGCAGAGCACTGGCCCTAATCTTCCATTGGCTTATTATGTTAACCATTTTGTATCTTTTGATTGCTTTCTTATTTTCTTTTGCTTTGGTTGTACTTAGATAGGGGATTTACTCTCTAGGCTGATTGTAGCTCTTTGAGCAATAGTTCTGGAGTTTATCCCCTTTAAGGACCTTGTAACCCTCTTTTTGTGGCAATAAAACTCCCCCTACATGGGGTTTCCCAAAAAAAACCTACAACCCTAAACCAATAATCCTAAACCCTAAACAGTAAACCCTAAACCCTAAACACTAAACCCTAAAATCCTAAACCCTAAACCTTAAACCCTAAACCCTAACCCTAAATCCTAAACCCTAAACTCTAAGTCTAAACCTAAAGTAACTCAATAAATAAAAAAATAAACCTAAACTTAAATCTAAGAATGGGCAAAACCTTAACGGTAGGAACGTCACCGTAAACTGAGTCTAAATCTGGTGGTGGAGGCAAAGGCGTAGGCGGCGATTATCATAGTGGCGGTAGGGGATCTTGAGGTGCCAGTGGATATGGAACTGGGGGTCAGAGCAATGGTGTTTATGAGGTGGGAGGAGCAATAGATGTTCCACTACTCAAGAAGAGGGTGTGGTTCTGATGGGAACTAGAGAAGCTGAAGAACGATCGATCCGATCTACTGCTTATGGAACTGTGTCTTTATAGTAGAGATGGTTCTAGTTATCTAGGGTTTTTGATTTACTCTATGCATGCTCATTTTTTATTTATGTCATCGCTTGTGTCTTAGAAATTTTGGTGTACTACTTGGTTGATGAAATCGAAAAAAAGAAATATTCAATGTGAATTTGTTCTCTGTTAAAAAAATCTTAACTCAAAACCCTAAATTAAAACCTAAATCCTAAGCCTAAAACCTAAACCCTAAACCCTAAACCTTAAACCTTAAAACCCTAAACCATAAACCCTAAACCCTAAACCCTAAACCCTAAACCCTAAACCCAAAACCTTACACCCTAAACCCCAAACCATAAACCCTAAACCTTAAACCCAAAACTAACCCTAAACTCAGAACCCAAAACCCTAAACTCCTCTCCCTATGGCACTCTAGCGATTGCGATTTCCCCTCTTTGAAGATTATTCTCCTTACAGTTTTGCTAATCTTTCATCCTTATCGATCGATCCTTGCGGCTCATCTTGGCTCTGGTAGTGCATGTGATGCCCCTCTAGTCATTGTTGATGGCGGCTAATCCTTTGGCTGTGCATCTCATCATTTCCTTCACAGAAGCACCGCCTAGGGCATCGAATTTCATAGGATTTCTGGATTCGAAAGCTAAAGTTGTTGTCTCTAATGTTAAATCCTTTAAGGATGCCCTCTCTGGTAAGAATCTTTCCCCTACTAATTCGGTGAATCTCATTTCTACTTCATTTTGTGGCATCCCTACGATCATGTGCTTGGATCTTGATGTTGAGAAGCTCGCTAAGCCACATCAATTTACTTTGGTGGGCAAATTTTCATTGAGTCATCCGAATCTTGACAATATTCGCTTATTTTTTCACAATCTCAAACTTTATGGTGCTCTTACTGTTGGATTGATTAATCCTAGACATGTTTTGATTCAACTTTCAAACGATCTTGATTATTCAAGAGTACTCTCAAGTCGTTCTTACTTTATTTTTAATTGCCAAATGTGTCTTTTAAAGTGGTCTCCCCTTTTTGGCATAAAAGAGGAATCATCGATTATTCCTATGTTGTTGGCTTTTCCGAATATGAGGATTCACTATGTTACTCACCAAGTTCTTTTTGCTATCGGGGCTCTTTTTGGTCAGCCTCTTCAAATTGATCAGGCCACCGCTATAAGATCTCATCCTTCTGTTTCTTGTATATTGGTTGAAGTTGATATTTCTAAAAAATACCTAAGAAGTTTGGATTGGTTCAGAAAAGTTTGGTTATTTTCAAAAAGTCGAATTTGAGAATTTTCTAATTTTTTGTTCGCACTGTAAAATTCATGGCCACGATAATTCTGAGTGTTTTGTGCTTCACCCACAACTTAAAAAGAAAAACTTACATGATCCTAATTCTACTCTACCAACTGATATGGTTATGAGCCTATTTATGCGCCTAAGGTTAACCCAAATGGAAATACTAACTTTGCCTCTTTGGAATCCACTAAAGTGCACAATGTTGATACTCCCACTCTACTATCTAATTAGGTCAAAAATATTGCAAATGTTGAATATGATGATTTTTCAATCAATCCTTCTCTACATGACAACTTGCCTCCTCAGGATAACTCTTATGTTCATGAGGCAAACAAAATAGATGATTTCCTCCCAAATGACTCTTTTCAGGTTTCCTTTCCTCTTGTAATTACTGAACATGAGGATGAGCATGTGAATTTTAATGATAATTTGAATGAAAATTTGAAGATGGCTAAAATCAGGAAAATACTACAGAATCAGATCTTGGTATTTGTGCCCTTAATGGTACTACTATCTCTCTCTCTCCTAATCCCAAGATTGACCTTCATTCTAATCCGACTTTTCAGCATAATCCTAATATTGAAGAAGGGGAAGTTGTGATTAGAAATGTCTTGACTGATTCTGATATTATTCTTAATCCATCTAACCAGTCTCTTTCTGATGGTGATACTTTGGATAAAAATTGAGCATTCCAAACAATTCTTAAAAAGAAATCTTTTAAAGCTAAAATGTTTCTTCATAACTCAACCAGATCTACTAGATCTGGTTCTTCATCTTATAAATAATGGACCTTTTGCATTGGAGTGGTTGCTCAATTTCTATTCCTTTTAGTTATTTGTTTGCTTTTATTTTATTTAAATTTCATTTATGTTTAATTCCCTTATTTGGAATGTTCATGGGATTGGGACTCTCATTGTCCGTAACTGTGCTAGAAGTCTCTGCCACATTAACAATATAGCCTTACTTGTTGTCATAGAACCTCTCATACATGCTTCTAAGATCAATCATGTTGCTAGAATGCTTGGCTTTAATAACTTTTTCTATAATACTAGTAATAAAATTTGGTGCTTTTGGAATAACTTAGTTAATGTATCCATCTTAGATGATCTTCAACAAGTTGTTAATGTCCAGATCTCATTTGGTGATTTTACTGCTTTAGGCTCCTTTGTCTATGCTTCATGTAACAGAGCTGGTGGGAACATCCTTTGGGACAATTTAAGAAGTTTTGCTTTAACTGTTAACAAACCTTGGATGGTTGGGGGTGATTTTAGCACTATCCTTTCTTCCTCTGAAAGAAGGGGAGGTTGCTCTCCTAACATTCATTCTATGGAATAATTTTCTAATATGATTCTTGATTACAACCTTATTGACATTGGTTATTCTGGCTCTAATTACACTTGGCACAACTCTAAACTTTGGCAACGGCTTCATAGAACCCTTTTTAACTCTCATTAGATTAATCAATGGCCTCTTACCTCTATTGAACATTTAAGTAGAACTTTGTCGGACCATGCTCCTCTTTAAATTTCTGTCAAAAATAACTCTAAAAGATTATCCTCCTCTTCCGCCTTCAGATTTCAAAATATGTGGATTCAACACCTTGACTTTTTAAAAGTGGTTAGCACCAATTGGGTTGCTCCCCTACACCCTAACAATTCTATTAGGGGTATGATTAGATTCTGTTTAAGCTTAAAAGGCTTAAACAAAACCAAATTTGGTGGAATAAATATTGTTTTAAGAATCTCTTTGCTAATATCAAGAATATAGAGCTTTGTTTGTAGTCTTGAAAATATTATTTTGACTGATTCTTCTAAGCTGAAGGATTTGACTAATGCCAAAGATAATATGGTTAACTATCAGAATGTAGAAGAAACTTATTAGGGGCAAAAGGCTACTAGTAAACATATTACTGATGGGGACAAAAATACCAGGTATTTTTTATGCTTTATTCAATAAAAAGAGAGCTTTAAACTCTATCCAAAAAATTAAAAGTGATAATGGAGATTGGATCACTGACACTAATGAGATTAAAGATTCTATTATTAATCATTACAGAAATGTGCTTAACAAGAGCCAAATTTTAAAGGCTATTTCTAACCATCATTTGATCCCCTCGACTATTACCAGTGATGAAAATCATTTACTTACTAAATTGCCTATGAAAGATGAGATTGGTAAAATCATTAATAATATGAATACTAATTCTATTGCTGGTCTTGAAGGCTATACTACTCAACTTTTTTAGCATTGTTGGCCTATTATTAAGTATGATTTATTTGATGTTGTTGTTGATTTCTTTAATGGTAATCCTCTTCCTAGATATTTTTCTAGCACTTCCATTGTCCTTATACCAAAAATTGATAATCCTAAAACCTGGGGTGATTTCAGACCTATTATTCTTTGCACCTTTTATCATAAACTAATTGCTAAAATATTGCCAATAGAATTAGTCCTCTCCTTCAAAAAATTATCTCCCTCAACCAAACTAGTTTTGTTAAAGGTAGAGCTATATCTGATAACATTCTTCTTGCTCAAGAGCTGATTCATGATTTGGATGCATCTAATAAAGGTGGTAACATCCTCTTTAAATTAGATATTTCTAAAGCATTTTACAACATCTCTTTGGAATTCCTTCTACACATCCTTCATTTGTATGGATTTTCTGATAATTTTATCTATCTAATTAAAAATTATATTAGCAATGCTTGGTTCTCTATTAATCTTAATGGTGAGGCTTTAGATTTCTTCTCATCTTCTCATGGTTTGAGACAATGTGATCCCTTATCTCCTTCCCTTTTTATTATTACTATGGAATATCTTTTGAGGAGCCTTAATGAACTTTTCAACAATAATCCTAGCATGTATTTTAGAACTCTTGGTGGTATTCTTATCTCTCATCTTAGTTTTGCTGATGATTTCATTATCTTTTGTAATGCTTCCATTCATCACATTAAAAGAATTAAGATTTTCTTAAATAATTTTGGTAAAGAAAGTGGTATATCTATCAATGAAAGCAAAAGTTGTTTCATTACTTCTTCTAAAATCTCTAGTAACAAAATGAATCAAATTTTGAGAATCATTAATTTTAAACAACAACAACTCCCTATTAAATATCTTGGTGCTCCTCTATATAAAGGTCAAAAAAGATCACCCCTTTTCGATGATCTAAGCCAAAAATTGCTAATAAAATTTTGTTTAGGAATTTCATTTGCTCTCCTTTGGTGGTAGGCTTACTTTGCTTAAGAGTACCCTTAATTACATGCCTTTATATCTTATTCAAACAATCATCCCTACAAACTCTACCTTGAATAGAATAGATCGTCTCCTTAATAAATTTTTTTGGGGCTCTAACAATTCTACTAAAATGATGCATTGGACTTCTTGGTATAAAAGTAGTGGCACCCTTGCTGAAGGTGGCCTTGGTTGTAAGTCTATTCGTGAAGCGATTGTTGCATTCTCTCATAAACTTTGGTGGAACTTTAAGAGTAAAAATAGTCTCTGGGCTAAATGCGTGATTGTCAAATACTGTCTGGGTAAGCACCCTCTTATTTGTCCTTACAAAGTGGATGATTCCCCTGTTTGGAAAAGGCTTTGATCTATCAAATGGGAAGTTGTATCCCTTATTTCTTGGGGTGTTAACTCTGGATTTTCTTTTTTTTAGCAACACAATTGGATTGGTAGTGGTTATGTTGATGACTTATTATCTACTCATTCTACTGCTACTATTAAAGTGAACTCTTTCTGGATTAACAATAGTTGGAATGATAATAAACTTACTGATTTTATTCCTCCTTCTCCATTAGAAAAATTCACTAACATTCCTATCATTTCTAATAAGCCTGATCATATTCTTTTTAAGCTGTCTCAAACCTAAAACCTAAACCTAAAACCTAAAAACCTAAATAAACTAAACTAAATTAATAAAAATAAACCTAAAACCTAAATAAAATAAACTAAACCAAACCTAAACCTAAACTTAAATAAATAAACTAAACTAAACTAAACTAAATTAAAACCTAAACCAAAACTTAAACTAAAATAAACTAAAAATAAAAACCCAAACCTAAACCTAAACTAAAAACCTAAACCTAAATTAAATAAAAATAAACCTAAACCTAAAATAAACCTAAACTAAATAAACCTAAACCTAAACCTAAAGCCTAAAGCCTAAACCTGAATAAACTAAAACATAAACCTAAACCTAAAAAACCTAAAACTAAATAAAACCTAAACTAAACTAAACTTAAAATAAACTGAACTAAAAACTAAATAAAATAAACCTAAACTTAAAACCTAAAATAAACTAAACTAAAAAAAATTAACCTAAACCTAAACTAAAATAAATAAACTAAATAAAACCTAAACCTAAACTAAAACCTAAACCTAAGCCTAAATAAAAATAAATAAACTTAACTAAATAAACTAAAATAAACCTAAACCTAAACTAAATAAAACATAAACTAAACTAAACTAAACTAAAAATAAAAATAAAGCCTAAACTAAATCGAACCTAAACCCTAAAACCTTAACCTAAATTAAAAAACCTAAAACCTAAAACCTAAATAAACCTAAACCTAAACCTAAACCTAAATAAACTAAAAATTAAACTAAACCTAAAACCTAAACCTAAATAAAAATTAACCTAAATAACCTAAATAAACTAAACTAAATAAATAAATAAACTAAATAAAATAAAATAAACCTAAACCTGAACCTAAACTAAATAAATAAACCTAAAACTTAAACCTAAACCTAAACCTAAAATAAACTAAAATTAAACTAAACTAAATAAATAAATAAACTAAACCTATAGCTAAATAGACTAAAAACCAAAACCTAAATCTAAAATAAATAAACTAAATAAAATAAAATAAACCTAAACCTAAATTTAAACTAAATTAAATAAACCTAAACTAAAATAATTACATAAACATAAACTTAAACCTAAATTAAACTAAAGTAAAACCTAAACCCTAAACTAAACTAAAACCTAAATAAATAAAATATAAACTTAAATAAGTAAAACAAAACTAAAAACCTAAATCTAAACTGAAACCCTAAACCTAAACCTAAACTAACCTAAAACCTAAACCTAAACTAAAAACCCAAACCCCATCCTCTCGGCTGCACTCCCTCTCTAGCGATTTTGTGGCGATTTTGTGTTCCCGTGCAATTCTCTGCAGTTTGGCCGCATTTTGGGCCACCCCAATCGTGATCGTTGTTTTATTGCTTGTTTGCGCTTCCCCTGGTTGCTTATATGATTCTCATCGGATCGTTCAATGGCGGAGGCATCGCTCTCCGTGCAACCGAACTCGTCACTCTGGATGCACCGACTTTAACCTCTGACCCTAAAGGTACTCGGATGATTACACCGCACGCGCTCACAAGTCCTTTAAGGACGCTCTCGTAAGATCCCTAGCTCTAATTCCTGTTAACTTAATTTCAACATCTTCCGTGGATTGCCTACCGTCATGTGTTCGACGGATGTGGAGAAATTAGCTAAGCCTTTTGAGTTCTCTTTGGTTGGTAAATTCTCTTACTCGCTACTCTAGATAATATCCGATCTTTCTTCCATAGCTTAAAGCTTTCGGGAGTCTTCACTATTGGGCTGATCGATCCTCGACATATCCTCATTCAATTATCTAATGATTTAGATTATTCTCATGTCTTTGCTCGTTGGTCCTATTTTGTATATAATTGTCAAATGTGGCTCTTGAAATGGTCACCCCTTTTTGATGTCAAAGAGGAATCACCTATTATTCCTTTATGGCTTGCTTTCCCCAACATGAGAATTCACTATGTTACTCACCAAGTTTTTTGTTTGGTTGGGGCTCTATTTGGTAGACCCCTTCAAATTGATCAAGCAACTACCGCTAGATCTACCATCATGCATCTTGGTTGAGATTGACATTACCAAAAAATACCCCAAAGAAGTTTGGATTGGTTCAGAAAAATTGGGATATAACCAGAAAGTTGAATTTGAAAATTTCCTTATCTTTTGCTCTCATTGTAAGATCCCCGGCCTTGACCACTCATAATGCTTTGTGCTACACCCTAACCTTAAAAAGAATATATCACAGGACACTGATACCTCTCTTGGAACTAGGAAAACCAATAAGTTAGCTTATGTGCCTAAAGCTACTCATAATGGAATTCATCCTCCTACACTTACCCCTTTATTACCTACTGATTTGTCTAATGAAAAGCATTACGACCTTGGTATAAATACTACTATTGAGGTGTGTCTGACTAATAACTTACCTAGCACTTCTCCAACTTGCAATAATTGGCTTCTCATGACAAACCTTTGCTTCATTTGAATCTTAATGAAAATCGAATGGAAATCTTATATTGGATCAAAATAATGTTGATCCTTTGGTGTGTCGACCTAAATCAATATGCATCATGGCAATGAAAATGTTATTTGTAATATTAATGGTGTAAGAACCTCCCCTTCTACTTCTCTACAGAGTGATACTCAGGCTATTCAAATTTCTCATTCTAACTATGATACTAAAGAAGGAGAAATCACCACTACTAAAACATTGACTGATACTGCTCCTATTTTGGATACCAAAAATCAATCCCTTTCTGATGGAGATACTTTGGATTCTGATAGACCTTTCTAAACTATTTTTTAAAAAAAATCTTATAAAGCCAAAATGACTAATAATAACTTCACTAGAACCACACGTTCTTCTCTTACACCTCACAAATAATTATGCCCTCCTCTCTTCCTTTTTCCTTTTTCTTTTTTTATCTTTTCTTTTTTGGATTTTTTATTATGATAAATTTTCTTATTTCGAATATCCGGGGTTGTGGGACACTCCCTGTCTGCAACCATGTTAGGAGCCTCTATCGCACTCATAACATCAAACTTCTTGTTATTATTAAGCATTTCATTAACTCTTCCAAGATTGCCCATGTTGCTAGATCGCTTGGATTTCAAAATTTCTTCTTCAATCTTAATAATAAAATTTGGTGTTTTTGGAATAATTCAATCACCATTTCCATCATTGATGATCTTGATTAATTGGTTAATGTCAAAATCTCTTTAGGTGAGTTTCGGCTTTTGGTTCCTTTATATGCTTCTTGTAATAGAGCCGGTAGGAACATCCTTTGGAATCATTTAAGAACCTTCACCTCCTCAGTTAACCTTCCATAGTTGGTGGGGGGTGATTTCAACACTATCATTGCTTCTTCGAAAAGGAGGGAAGGATGTTCTCCTCACCTCCATTCCATGGAAGACTTCTCTAATATGATCCTAGATTGTTGCGATTGCCATTAGTTTTTTTTTCGTGGGATTACATTGGCATAACTCTAGACTTTGGCGTCTTGTGACCCTCTTTAATTCACTTTGGATCACTCAATGGCCTCTTACTTCATGAACATTTTGGTAACTTTGTTATCATGCTCCTCTTTTAATCTCTATCAAAACTCACCCCCCCTTAACCCTTCTACTCCCTCACCTTTTCATTTCCAAAATATGTGGACCCAACATGGTGATTTCACTAATGTTGTTTACACTAATTGGATGGCTCCTGTTCACCCGGATAATTCCATTAAAGGCATGATTCGGCTTTGGCTTAAGTTCAAGAGGCTTAAACAAAATCTCAATTGGTGGAACAAGCATATTTTTAAAAATCTTTTTACCAATCTTAAAGCTATGGAACAAGTGGTTTATTCTCTTGAAGAGGTTGTCTTAACTGACCCCAGTAAGCTTGATGAATTGAGCATTGCCAAAGATAGTTTGATTAATTACCAAAATATGGAGGAAACCTATTGTCAAAAGCCTAGCAAACATATTCGATGGCGGTACACTAGGTATTTTCATGCTATTTGCAATAAATGTAAAGCTCTAAACTCGATTAAGAAAATTAAAAACCCTAATGATGGCTGGATAACTGATAATAATGGCATTAAGGAATCTGTCATTCATCACTTTCAAAATTTATTAAATTCTAATCCTTCATTAGATACGCTCTCCAACACCTATCTAATCTCTTCTATGATTACCAATGAGGATAACCATTTGCTCACTATGTCGTCCCTTGGAAAGAGTACTCTCAATAGCATGAACAATTTGAATTTTACGATGGTTCGACTCATTTCTTTCAACATTGGCCTTTTATTAAATCGATCTTGTTAATAATTATTGATTTCTTTGATTCTATTCCCAAATATTTTTCAAGTACTTATTGTCCTTATTCCCAAAATAATCAATCCACGAATCTTATTTTAGACCTATTAGTCTTTGTACCTTTTTTAAAACTCATTGCTAAATTAATTAATAATAGGATTAGCCCCCTGCTCCATAAAATCATCTCCCCTAACTAAACTGGTTTCATTAAAAATAGGGTCATATCTAATAATATTCTTCTCGCTCAAGAGCTGGTTCATGACATTGATGTTTCTTCCAGGTAATATGCTTTTCAAAGCATCTCTAAAGCCTTTGACAACCTCTCGGTGGATTTCCTCTTTCAAATCTTACATTTGTTTGGTTTCTCTAATTTTATCGCTTATAAAAGTTGTATCACTAACATCCGGTTTTTATCTTAAATGGTGAGTCCCTTGGTTTTTCTTTACTTGAGCCATGGTTTTGCGTCAGGTGACCCTCTTTCTCCTTTTCTTTTATCATTCTTGTTGAATATCTTTTGAGGAGCCTCAATGATCTTTTCATTAAAAAACTAACATGGTTTTAAAACTCATGGTGGTTTCCCCATTTCATCTTAGCTTTCTTTGATGATTTTATAATCTTCGCAATGCCTCTCTTCAACATGTTAAAACTATTAAGAATCTCTTAAATGATTTTGGCAAAGTTAGTGGTCTCTTCCTTAATGAAAGAAAATGTTGCTTTATTCCCTCAGCTAAGATTCCTTCCAATAGACTAAATCAAATCTCCATAATTACTAATTTTAAGCAAAGTCAACTTCCCATTAATTACCTCGGGGCTCCGCTTTTTAAAGGCCAGAAAAGATCTCAACTTTTTGATGACCTTATTCAAAAAATTTCTAATAAAATTTTGGTTTGGGAATTTCATTTACTCTCTTTTGGTTGGTGGTAAATTGATTAAGAGCACTCTTAATTCCATGCCTTTATATCTCATCCAAACCATTGTGCTGACCATTTCTAGCATCAACAGAATTGAGCGTCTCCTTAATAAATTTTTTTGGGGCTCCAATACCTCTTCTAAAAATGCACCTGGACCTCTTAGTTTAAAAGTTGTGGCACTTTTGAGGTCTTGGTCTTGTAAATCCATAAAAGAAGCTATCAATGCCTTTTCTTATAAACTCGGTGGAATTTTAGGAGTAATCATAGTCTGGCTAATTTCATGACTACTAAATATTGCCAGGGTAAGCACCCCCTCATTTGTCCCTTTAAGCCGGGTGACTCTCCTGTGTAGAAAAGGCTTTGTTCTGTCAAATGGGATGTAGAATCTTTAATTTTTTGGGGCATTAACTCTGACACCTCTTTCTTTTGGCAAGATAACTAGAGTGGTTGTGGATCCATTGATGACTTACTCTCCACCCATTCCACTGCCGCTATTAGAGTAAACTCTTTCTAGCATAACAATAAATGGAACAATAGTAAGCTTGCTGATTTTATCCCTTTTACTTTCTTGAATATGGTTACTACTATTCCTATCACTCCACAATCAAGATCGATTCTCTTTAAGCTCTCACATAATGGTGATTTTAACCTCAAAATGTGTGGCTCCACATTAAAGATACTCAAGATTCCTCCTATGTATTCCCCAAACTTTGGAATAACAATATCCCTACTTATTCTACTTACTTGGCATTATTCTAAAAATTTTATCCCTGTTGATTCCTTGTTGTGGGGTAAAGGGTTCCATTTACCCTCTAAATGTCAATGTTGTTTCCATATTGAGAATGTTTATCATGTTTTTGCTAATGGGGTCATTGCTTCTAAACTTTGGATTTGGTATGATGATCTTTTTAACACTGTCAATTTCAATGGCTCTCTTACTTTATATCAACTTCTTGAAATCTATTTTGATAATACTATTAAAGGTCACATCAAAGTTATCATTGTTATCACTCTTATCTAGTTTATTTGGATGGACCGTAATGATGCAAAACATCGTGGGATCCCTATGAACCACGTGAGGATTATTGCTAGAACTAAAAACAAAATTCATGACTTGTTTAAAGCCAATCTCATTCATTAGATAATTTAAAAAGGTGTATAATAAAGGCATTAACTAGGATCAACCTTATCTTGATAAGATTGTTATTGGAAAAATCTCTTGACCATATTATTAAAATCAATCGATGGCTCTATCTCTCATAATGGCTCGGTTGTGGTGGCATTTTCAGAACTCTAAGGGTATAGTACTATGTGCTTTTGCTTATCCCCTTATTTCCTTGTCCCATTTTGAGCTTATGGCTTCAAAGCTCTTGAGATTTGCCTCCAAAATGGCGGCTCAATATTTGGATTGAGGTGGATGTTGTTAGATTGATCTTTTGACTTCCAAGATGGCTGAATACTACCTCCTCAAGCAAACTAGAGCTCTTCTTTCCTAACTAAATTTTAACATCACTCATGTTTGTGAAGGAAATGCTTGTCGACTACCTTGCCTGTCAGATCCGATGGTATCATCTTCTTTGATCAACTCACCTTACCCAAACACTTGCGTGGCACGGTTAACTTGGACAATTGGGTTTCCTTATCTGAACTTAATCTAACCTTTCATTTGTATCTTGTCCATTCATCCTTTATCATGCTTCTTTATTTTTTGGCTTTATGTTCCTTTTTTGTGCCTTTTGTGGATGCTTCACGGATATTACTTGTTGTCTTGATCTTTGTGTCATGATTTGGTGTTTAATAGCTTCTCCTTCATTTGGAGGCTCACCGCTTTTGGTATTTACAGCGATAAAGGGTTGTTCAACTATGTGCATCTTGATATTCATTGGAATTATGTTGAGCTATGTTGTTCTATTGGTTTTATATTAATTTAAACTTCTTTGTTTTCGATATTATTGCTTGGAGCATCTTAGTTATCTATGTTGTTTCCATGCATTATATTATTGTTCACTATACTGATGATTTACTGTTAGGTTGTTGAATTTTAACTAATAATGACTGCTGGCTGGCTTTTGACATGCTGCTTGTCTCTCCTATTAGATCTTGGGAATATTCTCTTTGACTAGCTTGGAGTCGACATTTTTCTTCTATTTGGAGCTATCTTTTATTTTATTTTTCTACATGAAGAGGCTTTTGGCCTTTTCGATATTTATTTTCTTATGCTTATATTGGAATCTGGACCCCATGCGACATGCTCTCTTTGAATCCATTTTGATTCAAGGTCCCTTTGGTGGGATCTTGTTGTGGGGCTTTCTTCTTTTATTCCACCCATGGTTGTTTTTTGAGTTTTCTTACAGTTCTTGACCTTCTTACCCTTAATGGCAGACTTATTATTGTGCAAAACTTTGATATTACTTCTTGGTTATCTTTTTATGCCTCTTTTACTTTGCTTGGGTGGAATCTCGGCATTCTTGTTTCTTTTCTGCCGTTTATTTTTTAACGGATGGAGTTTCTTGATTGTTTTATTTTATTCGGAGATCCTTTCTGTGCAGGATGTTTCTGAGATTGGGGCTTTGGTCAAGCTCTTTTACTGCTCTTGTCTGAAGATTATTTGTTTTTTGATGGCTATCTTCTCTTGCTCCCTGCATGAATGGGTTTTCATGTTGGCCTCTCTTTTGGGTTTTTACTGTGTTTACCCTCTTTTCTTTGTTTTCTTTCGTCCTTCTTCGCTAGGATCTTGTTGGTCTTCCCTAGTTGTTTTCTCTCTATGCTATGATGGGAACATGCAAATCTTGAAGATCATTTTTCTGATTTGCTTGAAATTAATCAATGGTTTATCTTTTATGCATAATTAGGTTATTGGCCAACCTCTATTATTCTTGTCATTATCCTTGGCATTGGATTAATGTGACTAAGCAACATTCTTGAACTATTTGCTCAATGTCTCTTCTCTTGGATTGGCTTGTGGTGGGGAGGGCTGTTCTTATCCCTCCCTATCACTACCTTCTACTCATTCCTACTATTTTTTTAGAGGCTGTGTTGGGGTTTTGCTGACTTTCTTGCTACTTGTAGCTTAATTACTTTTATCCAAAGTAGGATAGCTGTTGAGCATCAATTGGTTGCAACCTTCCTTATTGTTGTTATTTTGTTGTTTGTGATATCCCATGTCTACTCTAATATCTCTTTGCAGGACTGGAATTGTGTTATTCCTTTCAATTCTAGTCATTAGCTTTTTGGGTCCTCTTTACAAATTATTGTCTTTGTGATTTATGATTGTTTTTTTATTCTCGATTTCCCAACTATTTGTGTTATTATCGGTTATATTTTGATGACACATCTTTGTTCTGTTTACATCCAGGTTCTGTTTGCCATAGTCAGAATTCTTCAATTTTATTATGGGATCCATTTTATGTTTTGTCTACTCTTAATGGGAATTCATTGGTTTACCTTATCTGCTGCTATTTTCTCCATCTTCTTTCAATTAAACTTGTATCTATTGCACTATTTATCCTGGAGGGGTAGCTTTATGGCAAGCTAGCTAGTTTTTGTTGTCTTGGTTGTTTCTTGTCTTGGAGATTTCTTTGTCTTGGTTTTGAGGACTCTATGTTGGCTCCATCTTTGTTGGTTGTAGGACTTGAGTCCTATGTTGACAACTTTTTTATTCTTGTTGATGGTTTTTTTGTCTGTTCTGCCATCTAGATACCTATTTTTATGCTCTATCTATTTGGTTATTAACTACTGCAATGCATACTCGATTGAGAGGTTTTTATGGCCAACTTCGTCCCTTCTGTCTTGGATGTTTCTTTGTCTTGCTTTCTATTTTGGTTTTTACCTTGGTTATCCGATGTCTTACTTTTTCTGGATTCTAATGTTGATACTCATTTGAATCCACTTATTGATTTTTCTTCTGGTGGATTACAATGTTGCATTAGCTATTTTGCTGTTGGGGTTGGCTTTCTGAAAGCCCGTGCTATTTATGGCTGGGATGCTATTCATCTTCTGATTGTTGTGATCTACATTACCTGATGTTGTCTCTATTCCCATCTCGGTTCGATTAGGTTTGTGCAGTCGTATGCGCTGTCTATTCTGAATGGGTGGTATTATGGACAGTTGCTGCCTTTTGCTATCTTGCTCTCTTGGTTGTTTGTTGATGGATTATCCGATTTTGGTCCCGAATCTTTTGGATCGTAACTCTACCCATCTTTACTTGGTGCTATTTTTTGGTAGGTTGTAGCCTATTTCTGTGTTGGGCTATCTTTGCTTTCCTTACTTTATTCTAATTATGACATGGATATTAATAAGGGGTTGTTTCCGGCACGAAAGATTCATATACATATCATATGTTTGGGATGGTGTTAATTATAGGCTCATTGACTTGATTAGCGATTTCACAAGTTGTCTCCTCTATATTTTCTTGTGGAGGGATTATATCGGCTTTTTCTTTTCTTGGATATGCATTTTCATGAGATTCTGGCAAAGATGGCTCATTCTCTTATGTTTATGTATTCTCATGTCAGGGTGACTAAATTGATGATACTTTTCGAATGGGCCTCCTTATCCCTTGACTCTTTGCAAATTCCTCTCTATATTAGATATGGTTTTGTTTAGGTTTGCAGGTAATAAAGCTCACAAGACTATCAACAACTGGGTGTTAACTCCTCACAGGTTTGTTGGCTATGATGGCTGTCTGCTGAAGTTTGGATGCTCATATTTGCATCTGCCCCAACTTGGTGTGACTGAGCCTGAGCCTTCTCTATCACAATTCCTTACTATCATTTTCAGATTATGTTGTTTTCATTTATCCTTTTGTATGTATTACCTTAAGCTTTCTCTTTCTTATTACAATTTTGCGGTGATCCTCTCTTGTCCTCTTGCGTTTGCTCCATATTATCATGCATTCTCACATCCTCCAGAGCATTGGCCCTAATCTTCCTTTGGCTTATTATGTTTATCAACTTGTATCTTTTTATTGCTTTAATGTCTTCTTTTACTTTTGGATGTACTTAGATAAGGGGTTTACTCCTTAGGCTGATTGTATTTATTTGAGTGGTTCGAGTTTATCCCCTTTAAGGACCTTGTAACCCTCTTTTTGTGGCAATAAAATACCCCTATATGGGGTTTCCCTAAAAAAAATTAAAAAAAAAAAAAAACCTAAACCTAACCCTAAAGCTAAATAAATAAACTACATTAAAAAGAAAACCTAAATAAACTAAAAATCTAAACCTAAACCTAAACCTAAATAAACCTAAACCTAAAAAAACTAAACCTGAGCCTAAAAAATAAACCAAAACCTAAATAAGTAAACTTAAATAAACTATTAAAAACTAAATAAACAAAACTAAAAATAAAATAAAAAAAAACTAAAACTAAAAATAAAATAAACTAAATAAAATAAAAACCTAAACTTAAACCTAAAATAAATGAACCTAAGCCTAAATAAACCTAAACCTAAACCTAAATAACTAAAATAAACTAAACTAAACCTAAACCTAAACCTAAACCTAAAATAAATAAACCTAAACCTAAATAAACCTAATCCTAAACCTAAATAAACTATAATAAAGTAAACTAAACTTAAACCTAAACCTAAACTAAAATAAACTAAATAAACCTAAATTAAATTAAATAAAACTATACTGAACTAAATAAACCTAAATAAAAGAAACTAAAAAATAAACTTAAACCTAAACTAAATTAAAATAAACTAAACCTAAACTAAATAAATAAACTAAACTAAAATAACCTAAACTAATCTAAAATAAAATATAAACCTAAAATAAACTAAACTACATAAATATACCTAAACCTAAACTAAAAACCAAAAATAAACTAAACTAAACCTAAAATAAACCTAAATAAATAAACTAAATCTAAACCTAAACTAAACCTAAACCTAAACATAAACTAAACTAAATAAACCTAAATAAAATAAACCTAAACCTAAACTAAACTAATCTAAATATACTAAATAAACTAAACTAAAATAATCCTAAGCCTAAATAAAAATAAATAAACCTAAACCTAAACTTAAATCAACCTAAAAATAAAACTAAACCTAAACCTAAACTAAACTAAAATAAAATTAATAAATAAAAACTAAATTAACTAAATTAAATAAACTAAACCTAAAGCCTAAACCCTAAACCTAAACCTAAATTGAAATAGGCCTAAACCTAAACTTAAAAAACCTAAACTAAACCTAAACCTAAATAAATAAACTAAAATAAACTAAAATAAACTAAATAAATTAAACTAAAAATAAAATAAAATAAAATAAAGTAAATAAAATAAAAAACCTAAACCTAAAATAAATAAACCTAAACCTAAATAATCCTAAACCTAAACTTAAATAAACTAAATTAAATTAAACTAAACCTAAACTAAAATAAACTAAATAAAATAAAACTAACCTAAACTAAATAAACCTTAATAAAATAAACTAAAAAAATAAACCTAAAAAAATAAAAATAAATAAATAAAATAAACTAAACTAAAATAAATAATCTAAATAAAATAAACCTAAATAAACTAAACCTAAACCTAAACTAAATTAAACTAAACTAAAATAAACCTAAACCTAAATAAAAATAAATAAACCTAAACCTAAACCTAAATAAACCTAAAAATAAAACTAAACCTAAACATAAACTAAACTAAACTAAAAATAAATTAAATAAACTAAACTAAATAAACCTAAACCTAAACCCTAAACCTGAACCTAAACCTAAATAAACCTAAATCAAAACCTAAACCTAAACCTAAAATAAAACTAAAATAAATAAACTAAACTAAATAAACTAAACCTAAACTAAACTGAACTTAAACTCTAAAATGAACTTAAACCTAAATAAACTAAACTAAATAAAAATAAATAAATAAACTAAATATAAACCTAAATAAACTAAACCTAAACCTAAACCTAAACCTAAAGTTGAATCCTAGATAAACCTAAACCCTAAACCTAAATAAATAAAACCTAAACCTAAATAAACTAAATAAATAAAAACCTAAACCTAAATAAATAAAACCTAAAACCTAAACCCTAAACCTAAACCTAAACATAAATAAACTTAAACCTAAACCTAAATAAACTAGAAATAAACTAAACCTAAATAAACCTAAACCTAAACCTAAACCCTAAAACCTAAACCTAAACCTAAAAATAAACTAAACTAAATAAAAATAAAAATAAACTAAACTAAACTAAAATAAACCTAAACCTAAGCCTAAAACTTAAAACCTAAACCTAAACTAAATAAACCTAAACTTAAATAAGATAAACCTAAAATAAACTAAACTAAACTAAACTAAAAATAAATAAACTAAATAAACTAAACTAACCCTGGCGTAAATAAATAAAACCCTAAACCCTAAATAAACTAAAACCTAAACTAAACTAAACCTAAAAAACTAAAATAAATAAAATAAAATAAAACTAAAAAAAAACCTAAACCCTAAACCCTAAACCTACACCTAAACTAAACCTAAAAATCTAAACTAAATTAAACTAAACTAAAATCTAAACCTAAGAAATAAAAAATAAACCTAAACCTAAACTAAAATAAACTTAAACCTGAACTTGAACCTAAAGCTAAATTAAAACCTAAACCCTAAAATTAAAACCTAAACTTAAATAAACTAAATAAACCTAAACCTAAATAAACTAAAAACCTAAAACCTAAACCTAAACTAAACTAAAAAATAAAAAAACCTAAACTAAACCTAAATAAAATAAAAACCTAATAAATAAACTAAACTAAAAAAAAACCTAAAATAAAATCTTAACCTAAACCTAAAAAATAAACATAAACTAAATAAAATAAATAAACTAAAATAAACCTAAATCTAAAATAAATAAATAAACCTAAACCTAAACCTAAATCAACCTAAAAATAAAACTAAATATACTAAATATACTAAATAAACTAAACTAAAATAATCCTAAGCCTAAATAAAAATAAATAAACCTAAACCTAAACCTAAATCAACCTAAAAATAAAACTAAACCTAAACCTAAACTAAACTAAAATAAAATAAAAATAAACTAAAATTAAATAAACTAAACCAAAAGCCTAAACCCTAAACCTAAATTGAAATAGGCCTAAACCTAAACTAAACCTAAACCTAAATAAATAAACTAAAATAAACTAAATAAATTAAACTAAAAATAAAATAAAATAAAATAAACTAAATAAAATAAAAAATCTAAACCTAAAATAAATAAACCTAAACCTAAATAATCCTAACCCTAAACTTAAATAAACTAAATTAAATTAAACTAAACCTAAACCTAAACCTAAACTAAAATAAACTAAATAAAATAAAACTAACCTAAACTAAATAAACCTTAATAAAATAAACTAAAAAAATAAACCTAAACCTAAAATAAACTAAAATAAATAAAATAAACTAAACCTAAACTAAACTAAATAATCCTAAATAAAATAAACCTAAATAAACTAAACCTAAACCTAAACTAAACTAAATTAAACTAAAATAAACCTAAACCTAAATAAAAATAAATAAACCTAAACCTAAAAATAAAACTAAACCTAAACATAAACTAAACTAAACTAAAACCTAAACTAAATACTACATAAACCTAAATCAAAACCTAAACCTAAACTAAACCTAAACCTAAAAAATAAAATTAAACTAAATAAACTAAACCCCTTAAAAAACCTAAATGAACCTAAACCTAAACCTAAATAAACTAAACTAAATAAAAATAAATAAATAAACTAAATATAAACCTAAATAAACTAAACCTAAACCTAAAGTTGATCTGATAAACCCCCTAAATAAATAAAACCTAAACCTAAATAAACTAAATAAATAAAACCTAAAATAAAATAAAAACCTAAAACCTAAACTGACCTAAACCTAAACATAAATAAACTTAAACCTAAACCTAAATAAACTAAAATAAATAAACCTAAATAAACCTAAACCTAAACCTAAACCCTAAAACCTAAACCTAAACCTAAAAATAAACTAAACTAAATAAAAATAAAAATAAACTAAACTAAACTAAAATAAACCTAAACCTAAGCCTAAAACTTAAAACCTAAACCTAAACTAAATAAACCTAAACTTAAATAAAAAAGATAAACCTAAAATAAACTAAACTAAACTAAACTAAAAATAAATAAACTAAATAAGCCTAAACTAAACCTAACCCTAAACGTAAACTAAATAAAACCCTAAACCCTAAATAAACTAAAACCTAAACTAAACTAAACCTAAATAAACCTAAACCTAAAAAACTAAAATAAATAAAATAAAACTAAAAAAAAAACCTAAACCCTAAACCCTAAACCCACCTAAATCTAAACTAAATTAAACTAAATTAAAATCTAAACTAAGAAATAAAAAATAAACCCTAATAAACTTAAACTACACTAAAAAAACCTAAAACCCTAAAATTAAAACCTAAATTTAAATAAACTAAATAAATCTAAACCTAAATAAACTAAAAACCTAAAACCTAAACCTAAACTTAACTAAAACCTAAACCTAAATAAACTAAACCTAAACCTAAACCTAAATAAAAATAAAACCTAAACTAAATAAACTAAACTAAATAAAACTAAACCTAAACCTAAATAAAATCTTAACCTAAACCTAAAAAATAAACCTAAACTAAATAAAATGAATAACCTAAAATAAACCTAAACCTAAACCTAAACCTAAAATAAATAAATAAACCTAAACCTAAACCCTAAAAAAATAAACCTAAACCTAAAACTAAACTAAATAAATAAATAATAAACCTAAATAAAACCTAAACCTAAAAATAAAAAGCTAAATAAAACGTAAGCCTAAACCTAAACCTAAACCTAAAACATAAAACCTAAACTTAAACTAAACTAAATAAACTAAAATAAATAAAACCTAAACCTAAACTTAATAAACAAAACCTAAATAAACTAAACTGAACCTAAACTACACTAAATAAAAACATAAACCAAAACTAAACTAAAATAAAAACCTAAACCTAAATCTAAACTAAACATAAACCTGAAAACTAAACAAAACCTAAACTTAAAAACCTAAAAACCTAAAACCTAAACTAAATAAACCTAAATTAAAAAACCTAAGCCTAAATAAATAAACTAAATAAAACTAAACTAAAGTAAATAAACCTAAACAAATTACACCTAAACCTAAACCTAAATAAACCTAAATTAAATAAAAATAAAATAAACTAAAACTCAAACCCAATCCTGCCGCCCGAGCCCTCTCCTTGTGCTCTGGCTATTTCCCTTTTCCCTCTCATTTTTGAATTTCTGTCATTGCTTGCCGGTTGTTTTGCGCGATTCTCACTGGATTCCTTCTGGAATCGATGGTTGTTGGCCAATTTCATGCCTTCCTTGGAGTGACGTCATGGCTTGGCATCTTCCCCGATGAATCCTTGGGGAAAACTGAAGAATCATATGGATCTTACTAGGTCATCAACTACCTTGGCTTTGGCTGGTTCGAAATCATTCAAAGATATCCTCACTTGTAAGGATGGTTGTTCAGGTGAGTCACTAGAACTTGTTTTGACATCTTTTCGAGGCATGCCTGCGGTTATGTGCTCTGATCTGATTGTGTAAAAGCTTGATAAGCCATTTGAATTTACTTTGGTTGGAAATTTTACCCTTCATAGGCTTAATCTGAAAAACATTTGCTTTTTCTTTCATAGTCTGAAGCTTCCGGGTGCTTTTACGATTGGTTTAATTGATCCCCGCTACATTTTGATTCTGTTGATGAACGATTTAGATTACTCTCCTGTTTTTTCTCATCGTTCTTATTTTGTTATCAATTGTCAAATGAGGTTGCTAAAATGGACTCCACTATTTTATATTAAGGAAGAATCCCCAATCATTCTGGTTTGGATTTCTCTCCCCAATATGCAAATTCATTTCGTTAACCATCAATTCCTTTTTATTTTGGGTGCATTATTTGGTCTGTCGTTGCAAATTAATTAGGCAATAGGTATGAAATCTCATCTTTCAGTGGCTAGAATCCTTGTTGAATTGGACATTACCAAGGAACACTCCAAAGAAATATGGTTGGGATCTGAAAATTACGGTTATATGCAAAGAATTGAATTTGAAAATTTCCCTATCTTTTGCTCTCACTGTAAAATCTATGGACACGATAATTCTGAATGTTTCATTCTTCATCCTCACCTAAAAAAGAAAATCCTTGTTAAGGAAACTTCTGTTCCTAACCCTAGGCCAACCACTATTAAATATTAAAAAGTTACTTCGAAAAAAAAGGTTTTTTGAATATTCCTTATAAGGCTGTTTTACCTCTTCTTTTATGCAATTGAAGGCTTCCAATGTGGACAATAATAGTTTTTCTAAACTTTTGGATGACGATTCTATTTCTTCTGATCTGAACCATGCATCCTTGCTGTCTTTGATTGATTAAAATTAAGCTTTAATTGAAAATATAAATGAGAATATTAATGTTATGCACCATTCAAATTCAATGGAGAATATGGCTTTAATACCTCATGATAATCAGGTTGAAAAAATCAATTCTATTTTTCAAATTCAGGATGATTTAAATTCTCATAAAGATTTGGCTTTGTCTAAAAATTGGGATCAATAAGAGGAAGGGCTTGGTGATCACTCTTGCTTCTTAATAATTCTGTTTCTGCTCCCTCTCTCTTTTGTTATCTCAATGCTCATTTGGCTTTAATTAATTCTAATATCTTGGAAGAAGGAGAACTCACTCTAATCAAAAGATTTCTCTTAAATCTATCACAATGTTGCTAAATCCTTATCGAATGATGATTATATGGGAAAAGAAAATAGTTTCCAAACTTATCGTGCTAAAAAGAGAAAAAAAGCTCAAGATTTTCCTCTCAAATTGCTTAGAAACACTAGATCGATTCTACCTCCCTCTCTCTTAATTAACCTTCTTAACACCCCTTTTATTTTTGATGTTTAATTTTCTTGTTTGGAATGTTAGACGGATCGATACCCTCTCGATTCATAATTGTAATAAAAATCTTTATCGAATTCATAATATTTCTTTACTTATTATTCTAGAGCCTTTTATTCATGCTAATAAAATTAACCATGTTGTTAGAATGATCAGTTTCAATAATTTTTTTTCTAATGTTAGAAATAAGATTTAGTGTTTTTGGAATAATTTTGTTGAGGTTTCTATTCTTGATTATTTTCAACAAGTTGTCAATGCTCAAATCTCTTATGGCGACTATTGTGTTTTGGGCTCTTTTGTTTAGGCATCCTATAATATATCTGGTAGTAATCTTCTTTGGGATAATTTGAGGAATTTTGCTACCTCTGTCAACAAACCTTGGTTTGTTGGTGGTAATTTCAACATTATTTTATTCTCTTCAGAACGAAGTGGTGGTTTCTCTCCTAATATCCATTCCATGGAAGAATTTTCCAATATGATCCTTGATTATAATTTGATTAATATTGGTTTTAAGGGTTCTAATTATACTTGGCAAAACTCTAGACTTTGGCAAAGGCTGGACCAGATTCTTTTTAATACTCATTAGATTACTCAATAACCTTTTAGTTCTATTGATCATTTAAGCAGAACCTTGTCTGATCATGCTCCTCTTTTGGTTTCTATTGAAGATAATTCTAATATATTAAAATTTTCTTTCCTTTTTTATTTCTGAACATGTGGATTCAGCATATTGATTTTTTTAATGTTGTGGCTAGCAATTGGAAAGCATCATTACATCCTGATAATTCGATTATGGGGATGAATAGATTTTGGTTTAAAACTTAAAAACTTAAACAAAATTTGGGTTGGTGCAACAAGCATTATTTTAAAAACCTTTTTTCTAACATCACATATATGGAAAAATTGGTTTGTGATCTTGAAGTCTCTGTTATGTCTAATCCTTCTAAGATTAAGGACTTGACTGAGGTGAAAGATAAACTTGTTAATTTACAAAATACAGAAGAGACTTATTGGCACCAAAATACTGCTAGTAAACATATTGTAGATGGTGATAGGAATAATAGGTATTTCCATGCTTTAGTTAATAAAAAGAAGCTTTAAATAATATTTAAAAATTAAATATGATAATGGAGAATGGACTATGGAGAACAATGATATTAAGGAATCGGTTATTAATTACTTTAGAAATATGTTTAATAAGAGTTGCTCTTATAAAGCTATCTCTAAATCACACTTGATTCCTTCTATTATTATTTTTTATGACAATGATTTGCTTACTATTGTGCCTAATGAAGATGAAATTTTTAAAGTTCTCAATAGCATGAACATAGATTATGTTGCTGGAACGAAGGGTTTCACTACTCAATTTTTTCAAAAATATTAGTTTATTATTAAAAATGATTTGATTGTGGTTGTGATTGATTTTTAATGGTAATCCTTTTCCTAGATATTTTTTTAGTACTTATAATGTTCTCATACCTAACAAAAAAAATTTGGACTATTAGAGTGATTTTATACCTATTAGTCTTTGTACCTTCTTTAATAAGCTGATTTCCAAAATTCTTGCCAACGGGCTTAGTCCTTTACTTCATAAGATTATCTCTCTCAACCAAACTAGTTTTGTTAGAGGTAGGTCTATTTCTGATAAGATTTTACTTGCCAAGGAATTAATTCATGATTTAGATGCTAAGACTAGAAGTGGAAACATTCTTTTCAAATTAGATATTAACAAAGCTTTTGATAATATCTCTTGGTATTTCCTTTTCCATATTCTAAATTTATTTGGTTTTTCTGCAAAATTTATTTTTCTTATTAAAAATTGTATTAATAATATTTGGTTCTCTATTTTGCTTAATGGGGAAGCTTTGGGCTTCTTTCCTTCTTCCCCTGGCTTAAGGCAATGGGATCATTTATCTCCTACTTTATTTATTATTGTTGTTGAGTACTTATCTAGAAGCATCAATGAGTTATTCTTAAACAATCCTAGTATGTACTATAGAACTCTTTAGTCTCCTATTTCCCACTTAAGCTTTGCAGATGTGTTGACCTCATTTTTAGATTGAGCTCTCATCCCCTCCATCTTAGACATAGGACTTCTCTTAAACTTTAAGAGTTCCTTAGTCTTAAGACACATCTAGTGGTTAGGTGGACACTCAACCTAGCCTTAGAATACTTAGAAGAGTTAGCCATAGGAATAAGTCATGTTTTAGGGGTGTTAAAAAAATTTCCTACCCTTAGCTTAAACCATTCCTCACTTTCCTTCTTTCGAGTAAAACTCCAAATAAATTATATTTGATTTTCTCCAAATTCAAATCAATTTCATATGATTGAAATCCATGATTAAAATCTATGATTGAAACCCATGATCAAAATCTACCAAAAATTCCTAAGTCCAAATTTTGCCTAAGTCTCTAAGCCTCCCTTAAGGACTTAACCAAAATTATGATCAAAACCTATTCAAATCTTTGAGATTTTATCATGATCCATTTATATTCTCATTTATATTCACATATATAAATCAAATATAAATTCAAACCCATCAAATCAAATTCAAAACTCAAAATCAATTCATGAAATTTTCCTTAAATTCTTTAAATTCCCTTTAATGGATTTAACCTAAATCTTGATCAAACCTATTCAAACCCTTGGGATTTTCTCAAAAATTATTTATATTCTCATTTATATTCTCATATAAAATTAAATATAAATATAAATCAATCAAATCAAAGGCAAAAATTAAATTCTAATTTAAAACTCTCTTAAATCTCCTTAAGTCATTAATTTTTCATTAATGAACTTAGCCTAAATCATCATCAAACCATATCAAAGTCATGGGATTTTCTCATAATCAATTTATATTTTTCATTTATATTCACATATATAAATGAAATATAAATATAAATCAATCAAACCAAATTTAAAAATTCAAACTCCAAACTTCAAAAATTTCTTAAGTACTTTAAATCCTTCTTAATGGACTTAGCCCAAATCATGATTAAACCACTTCAAACCCTTAAATTTTCTCATGATCAATTTATATTCTCATTTATATTCACATATATAAATGAAATATAAATTTAAACAATCAAAACCAATTCCAAAAATCAAACTCAAATCCATTCAAAATCCAATCTAAGCCTTTCAAGTCAAAATCTTGAACTTAGCCAAATCAAGCCAAACTCTTGATTTTGTCTCTTGAATAAATCAACCCTACAATCATGAGCTCATATATAAATCCAAACTTCAATCACTCAATCAAAACCCAAGTCAAAAATTAAACCCTAAACCCTTTCATATTCTTCCTTTGAATATGAAATTTTCAAATGGATCAAAACCCATTTGACTTCAAACCACTTATAAATGGATTTATATTTCAATCATGAGTCCATATACAAGATCAACCAACTTCAAATCAAGCTTTGACCAAGCCATTTGACCCACTTAGGCTCACTTGACCCAAAGTGACCTAAAGTACCCTTATGAGCCAAATTTTGATCCTAACCAAATTGGATTGAACCAAATTCATATTTGCCTCTCATCATGATCAACAATCATCATGGGATGATCAATCAATCAAATTGGGTCAAACCAAGTCAAACCTAAGGGTTGACCAAGTCAACAGTTAATGAAACCTAACATAGTCAAATTCCACCATAGGCCAAATTGATTAAAACCATTGATCTAACTTCACTCATGACTTATGTTTGAACTTGAGCAAGCCAACATTTGAGCCTAACCTAGCCCAATTGGCTCACTTGACCTAAGTTGACCTATTTTGACCTAAAGGGTCAAAATGTGTCAAAATTTGATCTAAGCCAAATTGATTGGAACCAATGGGTCAAGTTTATTCCAAATCACTTGTTGAACTTGACCAAAGCCTCAATTGGCCAACTAGACCCAACCTAGCCCAATTGGCCTTAGACCCAACATGACTTAAAGGGGTCATGTTGAGCCAAAATTGAACATAAATTGATTGGAAACAAAGATACCAATCCACTCCATATGACTAACCTAACCTAAACCTACCCTTGACCTACCTCAAATAGGTCAAATGGGTCAAATAGGTCAACTTGACCCATTTGACCTAAGTGAAGTCATATGAGCCAAAACCAAATATATAGCAAATTGAATCAAACCAAAGCTACCAAAACATTTCAAATGTTTATATGAACTTAACCCAACCCTTGGTTTGACCCAATTTGACCAATTGGTCAACTTGACCCATTTTGACCTAAATGGATCAACATGAGCCAAACCCTATCAAATGAATTCCAAATCTCATGAAACTTGGCCAAACCTAGTTTCTCCACATACCTAACATATACAAAGTGGAAAATTAGCAAAATGACCATCCTACCCCTAGGCCATAGAACCAATTTTGGCTTAACCCATGGGTAATTTGGTCATACCCTCTTCACATTCACTTGAGGCTTTCCTAAAAGCACAAGGAGACCTAGTGATGAGTGGTGCACTCAATGTGTTTGGGTCAGCCCATTTGGTACCTAGACCAAACCTAACCCAATGGACAAAACTTGAAATTTCAAACTCCCTCTCAAGCTCAAATTCAAGCACATGGTAATCCACTCCTTGGCTCAAACTGACCATGTGCACACTCTTAACTAATCAAACAGCCCTCAGCCTATGATCAATTGGATCAAAATTACATGTCCCTTGTCGACCATCCGATCCTTCAAAGGGGAGATATACTCCACCTAAACAAACTCAAAAGCATAATTCTCTAATTTGATTGAGTGATAGTGAGACCTAGGAGCCATCAGAGAGTGATAGGAAGCATCCTAGAGCTCATTCCATTCTTCCAATTCTCGATTTTCAAACAGTGAAAATAGGGGAAGCCAATTGATTTGCCAATTTATTCCACACTTCATTTCCTTCCAATTGCTTTTGCACACTTCATCTAGGAGCTAAGTCGAGTGCACCTAAGGTTCTATTGGTGTTCCCACAGCAAGGAAGAGTCCAATTCGATCAAAGCTGCAAGCTACCTAAGAAGGAGTTGGTTCATACATCGATCCACTCAATCTCAAGTGCTCATACTCTCAGCAAGGCTTCATCTCAACTAGATGAAGCTTCTCCAAGGGAATCGAGCACTAGTGATCACCTCTGACGAGGTATGAGATTTTTTGACCATTAAATTCAATGTGGTGTGGATCTTTGTGAAAGAAATTTTCACCCCATTGATTTTTGATCGTTGGATTTGTCGCTCTCTATCTTTAGATGGTGTGGGTAGAATTTGGTTTGATTCCATGCTAGATCGAGCTTGAATCTTCCCCTTGATCATGGATTATCTCTATTGATCAAGTGGAAGAACTTGGATGATCTCAGTCATCATCCACGCATTTTAGATGGACAGTTGAGATTATTTAGCATGTTTAGAAATCCTATTATCTGATTTAAAATGCTGAGAGATCCTTCGTCGATCATGGATGGCGTAAAACATGTGTCGCCATCATCACCCATGATGTGATGACTTAAGTTATCCCTTCGCAGCGTGATGGATGTAAAGCGCGCTGACTGCCACCGCCACATGTTGCGTCATGAGCCAGGGATTAGTTGAGTGCTTTAATTAATTCCTACTTAACCTAAAGATCTTCTAAAATTCATAACTCCCTCTAAAAATTTCAAAAAAATGTGAAATAAAATCCTATGGATAGATAATTAAACTTAGAATATTTTAAAATTAATTTTGATGAGTTTTAAATTATGATTTTTTTTCTGAATATGAGTTTTATTGGAAAGTATATTTTGCTAATTACTCTTTAATTAAGCCTATGATTAATCTCAAATTTCTTGGGTAAGTTTTAGGGGATGACTTCTACCTCCCCTAATTTTCTTGAGATTTTTAGAATAATTGCATATGGTTTTCCTAATGACCCTCTTTATGTATTTAAGCACAATTATAGTATGATTAGTAATTTTAACCTATGATTAGAGTTGATTAAGGTCATATCCAGTGAGTAGGAGGTTTATGAAATATTTTTGGGGCATTTTCCCTAAGCTATTCCCTAAACCCCATTTTCTCTCCTTAATCTCCTCTTAATTAAGGGTTAATTAATTAATTATCCCCTTAATCAATTTCTAAAAATTCTAAAATGTTCTATAACTTAATTAATCTACCTTGGATAGATTCTTAGGTGTTTAATAGCCTAAGTTCAATTAAGGAAATCAAAACCCGATTCACATGTGTGAAAGGGTGTTTTGAAATTACTTAAGCTAAACCCCTTAGCTTAATTGACTTTTAATTGTGAGCCAAATTACATTAGAACTTTTCATTATTAGGTGCATTGCAAATTTAAATTTTTTGTGAGTTTTATGTCATCACATTGGCTCATAATTATCTAGTTAATTCTTCTAAGGTGGTGTAGGAAAGGGTTACTTAAGCTACTTAATTCATACCTTAACCTAATCAACACATAAAAATGGATCTAATTACCTAAAAATTAAACAAAAATATCAAACACATGTGGGAATGGGTTAGGAATAGCAAACTTATCTCACCTTTTTAAAATTAAATCAAACTTCAAACTAAACAAAAATTATTTTCAATTCACTTTGATTTATTCTAAATTTTTGTATTCTATAAGAATGTCTGTAGGATTTAAGTGAAGTGAGTTTATTTACATGATTTTATTACTTTGGATCTTTCCCCAACATGTTAAGTTGTATGTCATGTGATGTCAAGCATTCACAATTTTGAAATTCAAATTTTAAAATGAAGATGTTTACTTTATGTCAAATTTCCATGTGTTAGCTAAAGTAGAAATATGAGTAGCTATTATCACTACTAAATCCAAATTATTTTCAAAACATATAAATTAAATACTAAATATAAAAGGATGCTACTTATGCTTTAATTATAAGTTTTCATATGATAGATTATAAAGGTATGCTTAGCATAGGTTTCCTTTCTTTCTTATCTTAGCATAGTTTTGAATAGGAGTTGGTAAGATGTAGAGTTCATTTGAAAGGAACCCAACATTTACTTAATTTCATACCCTATTTGTCTCCATGCTATCACCTAGAAAAGGTTACCTATACTTGCATACATAAATTGCATAAGATAAAATGAATCTACTAAACAATTTTTGCATTCTCCTTTTCTATTTCATTTCTTTTATACATATGTTTGTATTTAAGGAAAGTGGATATTAGTCTGGACAACCCCAAGATTGCAAGACTTTAAGTAGGTCTTGTACCTTACACCTCTAGTAAATAATGGTGTTGTACTCACTTATGTCTTTCTTACTTTCATATGTGTATGTGAAATTTTGGATAAGGAAAACCTTTCTACTTAAGAAAAATCATGCATATTCAACTTCTAAATTTTCTTAATTGGATTACTTAGCATGCATCATAAAGTGTGTTAAATACTCTCATTTGCATGTATAGATATGCTTAGGGTCCATCCATATGCATGTTATATATGTTGGGAAAGAAATGAAGTAATGTGTGTTATGTGAATTTTGATTCATTTTATTTAATCTTCAAATGCCTTTCTTTTTGAATAAGTTTTTTTAGAGTTTATCTAAACATAGGATTGATTAAAACATCTAATAAAAACATTCACCTAAGTGAAACTAAAATGTGAATCTACTTTAGGAATTACTTAGGTTAGGGAAGGAAAGAGAAGTTCTCTTCTCTTTCCTTTTCTTCATAACTTAGTAATTAATTGTAGGATCCACTTAAACCAAATCAAAACATGAAATAAAATCAACCCAAAATAATTAAACAACTTAAATGAAACCCTCCAAGTTGAACATGTTCTTCACACTTAAAAAATTTAAACCTAAAGTCATAGTTAAGCATACCACACAAGCCTTCAAAGCACACACATTAGCCTAAGTCACTTCTTTTAGCCTTAGGTTAGGTCGGTAAATGGTTTGATGTTTGTTTTGTTTTGTGATGTGTGTTTTAGATTGGATGTTAGGGTGTATGCTCATAGAATGAATGGTAGGACATTCTTAGTCTAACTATTCTTTTTTGTATGGGATTGTGCTAAAGGGGCGCTATCATAATAAAAATATAAATATTTTTTCTTGCAGGTGCTTTATACAATTAAGAATAATCCATAAGCCAGGTGGACTTAGTCACCCATGTGTGGGGTGATAAGTCCAATATACATGCTTGGGATTTGTGTGATTTGTTTTAGCTAATTTTTGTTTTTCAGGTGTTAGTTAGATTTTCACTTTTCCTTTTCATGTAAAAATTTGTATAATTAGGATTTTGAAATGATTGTTATGGGGATTAAGATGAACATTGGTCATAAGATCCTATCTTATAGACCATGTGAAGCCTTGGAGCATCCACCTTCCAACCATCCAAAGGAGGAACCAAAAGAAGAAAGAAGAAGAAGAAAGAAGAAAAGAAAGAAGAATAAAGCTTGAAGACCCCACATAACAATGAATTCCTTGTTAAATTGTAATTTAATTCATTTGTAATCCAGGTTGTATAAGAGTACAGCTTGGCTACCCATATTTTATTTTTCGGGTTTGTGTGGTGGTGCCCGACCACAACTGCCATTTATTCTTTTTGTGATTAGCTTTATAAATTGATTGATGATTTATTTAGCTTTTTCATTAAGTGGTATGATTTTCCTAGTTTCTTCCTTGCTTTATGTATGGATTGGATGTGGATTAGGCTCCTTAGAAAAAAAAATAAATCTTTTACCCAACTTAACAACTCAAATAAAAATTAGTAACTCATAACCTCACCTAAAGCTTAAGTTTAAAATTAAGATAAAAGAATTAGCAACCCTTTAGCTGGATGAGAATTTCTTTTATAATATCATGCACAAATGCATCTTATTTCACTCTTGATTGGAGGGCTTTCACTTTTGCCAGAGAAACTCGGCTTGACCTTTGAGAGCCGTGGTGGAAACTCACCTCCTCCCTTCTCGCTGATTTTGGTCAATAATCTGATTTCTCATGCATTAATCATATGAATCATATTAGCCTGAGTCAAAATAATTATCCAAAATAAAAATAAAATGAAATTTGAATTGCATTAGATTTAGATCATTTGAAGCATGTCCCTTTACATGATCTAATCTCTTTTGGGAGTGAGTTTAAGGACTTAGTCAATTTCTAAATAAATAAAGCCTAGATATCTTGCATAAGCATAAAGACTTGCCTACATGTATTTTAAAATTAGAGGAGTTGGTTAGCGCCACCCCTAGTGGTTGTAAGTCAGTCTGGTTTGTCCTTTCTGGTAAAGGCAAACTAATTACCCATTTTTTGCCTTAGATTTAGGTTGTGCTTTTGGCCCTCGCCAAAGCTCCCTAGATTTATGTTTTGAGATTTCTTTTCCCCTTTGGAGGCCATAAGTATAATTCCTCACCTCTTAGGCATTTCTTTAATCTTGTGTTAAGGAATCTTAAGTCCAAAATTTTTAATAAAAAATGCAACTCAAACAAGCTAAATCAATTTCAAAAATGTAAAGCCCAATTATAGGATAGTTTGAGATGCTTATTAGGTTTCCTGGCATCATGGGAATCTCCTACTTATCTTTCATTTTGGCTTTAATAATAACTCCCTCTTTTGATCAATCTCATTTGATCTTCAAACATAAACCAATCGATTGATAGTCCTTCCTATTGAAATCTTCAAAGATAATGATCATTTACCTTAATTGAGAGTTTTCCTAAGGGATCCTGTCTTTTAGAATGTAATTAACTATGGGGGCTTGTCCCTGTAGGGAACTTAACAAACTCAGGTTAAAATAAATCATGTTTTATTTTTCCATGTAAAGTAGAGGAAGAATCTCTGGTACATATGCAGACCCATCATCCTTATGAGTCCTTATTGAGGTGATTAAGTTCATTAAAGGGTTGTGACTTCTGTCTTTTGAGATAGTACACTATTTCTTTGATGATGTACTCGATCACCTGAATAAGTACATCTGTGGATCTACGTGGCATCCTAAAAAAGACAAATTTCTATAAGGGTCTTGTCCTCTTTCATTTCTCACCAACAATTTGAAAGGCGACTCCAGGACAACTCTATAAAAATTTTTTCTCCATAGATTTTTCTGTCGACTTCATTGGGGATGGTTCCTCTCTCCATCTTTAGTAAATGATCATTATCTTTGAATATTGATAGTGGGTTTGTACTTTGGTATGAATCCAAGACTATCCTTCTTTCTGTTGGCACTTAGCTCATTTCATCCTTGAGTGAAGTTAGCCAACATCTTTAGGTTATAGGACTGCATTCCTTGTTGGTCCTAAAACCCCCGTTGGATTCTCCAATGGGTAAAATGAAAAGATCTAAATAAAAAGACAAAACACTTTTTTAATACTTCCTCCTTACCATTTTCATGGTAAGGAAAGGTTCATTCCTAAAAACAATAAATCTTCCATAAAGAACTTTGCTTTTTCAAAAGCACCTTTTTAAAAAATGTTCTTAATAAAATATTTTCCAAAAAAGTTTGTCACCCTCATTTAACAATTCCCATAATTATTACATGTAGGGATTTTCAAAATTAAAATTAATAATATTTTCCAAAAGCACAAATGAATATCTTCTTTCAATTCACTTTCATGAAGATTTCATTTTCAAAATAAAATGAATAATCATCTTTTCCAAAAAAAAAAATCATAATCATAATCATAAAATTTTCAAAAGCACACATGAATTTTTCTATTCAACATACTCACACTTATTGAATAGAAAGTTCATTTGTAAACAAAATTAACATTTTCAAAAAACACACATGAATCTTTCTATTTCAATACACTCACACTTACTGAATGGAAAGTTCATTTGTAAACAAAATTAAAATTTTTAGAAAGCACACATGAACAACTTCATTTAAAAAACTTAAGTCTATTAAATAAAGATTTCATTCTCAACTAAAAATAATAATAATAAAAATCTTTTAGGAAATCCCACTTAAACATATCTCACATATGTTTTAAGTTGGAATTCCTCCTTTCAAAATGCAACAATCACACACAAAAATTTTATATTTCAAAAATAAGATTGATCTCCATTCCACATTCCTAAATTTGTTGAATCGAGGTCCCCTTTTCAAAAATTAAAGCTTCAATAATCATATTTCAAAAAAAATTCAAACATACATTTGGAACTTCATTTAGCATAATCAAATTTGCTAAGTGAAGTTTCCAAATCCAAAATCAAAATCAACAATCATATTTCAAAATTTTCAAACAATATTTAGAACCTCACTTAACATACCCAAATCTGTTAAGTGAAGTCTCCAAATCCCAAAATTCAAAATTTTTTAAAACACATTTTGGAATTTTATTTAGCATAATCAAATTTACTAAGTGAAGTTTTCAAATCCAAAATCAAAATCAACAATCATATTTCAAAAAATTTCAAACAACATTTGGAATTTCAGTTAACATACCCAAATTTGTTAAGTAAGGTCTCCAAATCCAAAATCAAAAAAAAAAAAATTCAAACAATATTTTGGAATTTCACTTAACATACCCAAAGTTATTAAGTGAAGCTTCTAAGTCCAAAAATCAAAATCAATAACCATATTTCAAAATTTTCTAAGCATATTTGGAACCTCACTTAACATACCCAAATTTGTTAAGTGAAGTCTCCAAATCCAAAATTCAAAACTTTCAAACACATTTTGGAAATTCACTTAACATACCCAAATTTGTTAAGAAAAGTCTCCAAATTCAAAATCCAAAAATTTGTAAACACATATTTGGAACTTTATTTATCATACTTAAATTTGCTAAGTGAAGTTTCCAAATCCAAAATCAAACATTTTTGAAAACATATTTTGGAACTTCACCTAGCACACTCAAATTTGCTAAGTGAAGTTTCCAAAGTCAAAACCAAAATTTTCAAACACCTTTTGGAACTTTTTCCCTTATCATACCAAATTTTCTAAGGAGAAGTTTCTATTTTTCAAAACCAAAAATGAAATTAAAATTTTAAACACAGCATTTGGAATTTCATTTAGCATACTCAAATTTTCTAAGTGAAATTTGCTAAGTCAAAATTGTAAACCAAGTGGGACTTCATCTTTAGCATACCAAATTTGCAAAAGTTGAATCTCCACTTTCAATCACCTCAGAAATAAAACAAATACTTAGGATTCCCTTAGCATACCAAGTTTGCTAAGGATCCTACCCTTTTCAAAAATCAAAACATTCCAAACAAATGAAACACTTAGGATTTTCTTAGCATACATAAATTTGCTATGAATCCTATTTTCAAAAAAAAAATTAAACAAGACACACTTAAATTCTTCACTAAGCGTACTTAAATTTGCTAAGTAATAATTCTAAATTTTCGAAAATCAAAACAAAATTCACAAAAAAAAGAAACAATCATTCTCAAACACTTCACTTAGCATACCTAAATTTGCTAAGTAAGTTAAATTCCAAAACAATCAAACAAAAAACAAAATCATTTGACCCTTACTTTAACATACCTAAATTTGTTAACGGAAAGGGTCCTCAAAATCAAAAGTTTAAATTCAAAACAAAATGAATATCAAAATTTTGAGTCCATATTTCAACATACCTAAATTTGTTGAAGTTTGGATTCATATTCAAATTCCTCTTTCAACCAATCTCTTCAAATATATTTGAACCCCACTTAACACTTCCAAGTTGTTGGATGTGGGTTCAAACTTTCAAAATTCAAAGTTTAAAAATATATGGAGACAGAAATCTGATACAAGTTCATTTCTCATTGCAGATTCTTTTCAGTCAGTGCAGTACAGTTTAGTTTCAATTTATTATAGTTTTGGAAATGGCTGGTTCTCATAAATTTGTCTACACCTTTCCCCACGGTATGGATCTAGCTTCAGATCAGGCTGACTTCCCCCATCTAGACCATACCCACCTGATTCACCTTGGTAGGGGATTTGAGGGAGCTAGGATCACTTGTAAGGGCATTCCCCTCACTACAGTTAGCAAGACGAAGGTGACTGGGCAGAAGTCGGTTATCAGGATAGACTTACCTTCTGATTCTGATGTCTCCTCACTAAAGAGGAAAGTTGTGGTAATACCATAGACTTCAGCTATTATAGTGCCAACAGTAACGGCAGTGTCAGCTCTAGTTGCAATTCATTCTAAAGTTGCTCATGTTGCCCCAGTGCATGCTAGTACCCTACCATCTGTACCCTCCAAGGGTAAGGCTCCCCTAGTTTCAGGGCTTGCCTCCCCAACATTTGAGTATGGGTCTAGCTTGCACTCCTCCCATCCAACCTATACTCAACATAGGAATAAGAACTGTATGATCAAACAGTTCCACACTCGGATAGCTAGGGAGCTAGAGGCAGCAGCTCGATCAGCCATGGATGAGTCTCCCATCATCACTTCATCACTAGTTATATGAAACTAGTTTCATCCTCCCTCTAGATCAGACAAAGAGAATGCTAGGAGGATCCGTTCATTACCTCTTCCAGTGGTGCACTTACATCCAACAATTTCTAGGAGTAGGAGATCGTACGTTGGCCTCTGATCTATTCTGCGCCAGGTATGCGAGCATACCAATGCTTAGAGTCTGGAACATAGTTTGACCTTTGATCTATTATCCCCCATAGCATAGGGAGGCAGATTCATCAGGAGAGGGCCTGTGAGGCCCATACATCACATGTTACAAGCAGAAAGCGATGGAGGTTCAGCTGTCAGTCAGCCACTTCTGCTTTGATTGATTTTTCAGCTCAGCGTGCTACCCGCACTGACCATACTTATAGTATTCTTCTCACTAGGATCAGCCACCATAGGAGGGCAATTCATGTGCATAGAGAGTCGGTGGTGTCTCCACCCCACCGCTCTACCCCACATTCGCCATCGCCAATATAGGTTACAACATCTCCCATTCCACCTAAGGCCATGAAGGCCACATCTGGGGAAAAACATACCCCGTTGGTGATCCAACTATGGCCAAGGGATCCTACTCCTCCTACACCACCCATTGTGGTAGGGCTGAGCTCTCCGCCAAGACCGCCTCTAGGTGGTGGAAGGAGTGGACAAGCATTATGGTCATTCCTTCACCAACTCTGTCCATACAGTTGGATGCGGAGATGGTGACAGTTATCACAGATATTCCAGATGATAGTTCAGTTACAGCAGTGGTAGAGGAACATCCTAGGATTGTTACTCCTCTTACAATCAACAGCAATCAGGAGTATCATTCACTAGTGAGTACAATCCACATAGGATTGACTCCCCAGTGATAGGCGAGGTTCGGTTCCTCTCAATTCATGATAGCGATCACACTGGTCAACCTAAACTATTTGTACCTATTGAGTTAGATCATTCCTTAGATGAGATAGTTGCACACTATTTTATGGAGAAAAGGGAGATCTTAGGGTACACCTGGTCTGATGAAGAGAGAGTCAGCTTCGATCCCAATGAAGATGACTTGATGGGGGATTCAACTGGGGTATTCATGGTTGATACTAGAGGATCTCTTCTTAGGGAGCAACAGGCCATGGAAGGTGATGAGGTTGATCAAGAGGACACCGCAGAATGAGCCCAACACACCAATTTGAAGGTGAAGGATGAGATTGATAGGATGGCATGTCAATTATAGGACTTATTAGTGGTAGTGTCAGTGCTTCAGAAATAAGCCCTCTCATCATCCTATTACAATGATGTCAATCGAGCTAGTGCATGTCTTAAACCCAGTTAAGACTCTACTTCCTGTTGAGCAAGGTAGCATTAGTCTGTATAGGAAGGTAGTGGAAAGTATCTCCATACAAGAAAAAGATTTAAAATCCATGGTTGAGCAGCAAGTGAAGGAAGCTTTGGCTTAGGCCTGGGGTGGATCATCGATTCTAAAGGGTAGACCCTACCTAGAGGATTTTGATGTTATCTAGTATCCCAAGGGTTCTGTGCCTCCTTCCTTCAAAAGCTCTGATGGTAGTGAGAATTTGAGGCATCATATAGCTCACTTCGGCTAGTTGTTGTAACACAGGTGGCGATGCTTTACTCTTTAAACTCTTTGTCAGTAGCCTAGCGATAATTTCTTTTGATTAGTATGTTGAACTGCCCAATGGTTCAGTAAAGATATTTGTTGAGTTAGAGAAACTCTTCATCAAGAGATTTGTTGGAGCTCGAGCAATAGTGATCTCTGTAGACAATAAGACCTTAGTGAGTCACTTGTTGATTATATTCTTTGATGGCATAACCTGAGTATGAAGTGTGAACCGCAGCTGTCTGAATAACATGCCATTGAGATTCTCTTGAAGAATATCCATGGCCTGATTGCCTTCATGCTTAAGGGCTTCACTATCAAGACATTTGAGAAGCTAATCAACAAGCATTAGTCTACAAGGAGAGGAAACAATTATCGCTTTTCAAGATCAAGCAAGTAGAATCCCAAAAGATTTATGAAAAGAAGTTAGAGCAAGAGTAGGTGACAAGGGGAAGCCTAGAGATCGCTTGAGAGACCATGACCAGCCTCCACCTCCTTGCCACCAAGGATACCCTACCGTGCCTCCACCAGCCTCCACCACGCCAAGACCCACCTCACCATACCACGAATAGCAGATGCATACACCACCGTAGCTATGGTCCACCTACTTTTAGATAAGTTAAACAAACCTTATTCTTTAAGAGGGAGGTAATCGAAAATCATTAAGAATCTCTTAAAAAAAACAAATTTTTCAGCTACCCGAGCTTAGGGGACCGGAGGAAGTAGGCAAAAGTCATGATCCAAATTTTTACCCTTACCACCGTATGCTAGGCCACATTTTGGAGGATTGCTTCACATTCAAGGACTGGCTTGAACACAATTTCAAGACTGGTGCTATAGTTATCCCAAAGGAATTCCTTATGGAACAACCTTCCAATTCTATTAGGGTAATCCTTGGGGATACAAGTGATCCTACCAAAATCAAAGAAGGTTGGGACATTTCTTTGTCTAAAACCTCTAAGAAAATAATTCAGAAGATCAAGAAGCTTTCAGATGCCCTGAGTGCTCAAACCTCCAACACCAAGGAAGGTTTGCAAGTTGCCGGCCAACTCTAGAAAGTGGGAGCTCAACAAAGAAGCATGTGTCACCGGATAGCCCTTAGCATAGCCACCGACCGTGTCCAGCCTCCAGCCTTCAGTTGCCAGCTTCCACAGCAATGACTTCTTCTATTTCAGCTAGCTCTTTTATTTCTTCTACTAGTAGAACCCTTGTATCAACAGATAAGGGCATCAAATCTCTTACTCTACTTACTCTACTTGACTTCTACTTTGTACCCCAAATAATTCCAAGAAATTAAAGAATAAAGCAAGTTTGAATTACATATGTGTGTCTTCTAATGAGTTGTCTTCTTCTATTCCTAATGATAACTCTTCAAGTCTAATTAACTATAATAATTATGATCTTTCTCTTTCTGATTCAGAGTTGGATCTTCTAACTCTGAATACTACGAGTTCACCTCTTGAGATAGACTTGGAATCATCCGACTCTGAGAGTCTCATAAGAAAAGTTATAGGTGAGCCTGAAGAGTAGGTAGAACCTTCCACCACCTTGCCTCAAGAGATCATCGAAGTCAACCTCTGTAGTGGTAAGGTTCTACCTCCTAGGGCAGTACCTCAAGATAGAGGGAAACAAGTCATTGGTATTGAAGATCGAGAAGCCCTTCCACAGGATGCTCCACCAAAGGTGGACTACAACATCCTTTCTCATCTAAGAAAGTTGTCATCTAAGCTAAGCATATATGATGCCCTTGTCTACAAGAGATGAGGAATCACTAATCAAGGCTCCTTGATTGAAATATGCTTAGCTCATGACCGCTATAGTGAGGAAGCACATTATGCAAAAAAGAAGCCCAAGGGATCACCTTCATAGATGAAGACCTTCTATGGGGACTTGGAGCACAACCGTCCCCTACATTACATAGACATGTGTTCAAACTTGTCGTGGTTCTTAGATTCGTGCATCAAGAACATTATGAGTCTAAAGACCATTGCTTATTTGAATATTGACATCTCTACACTCCGAGGAGATAAGATGATGTTGAGAGGATTCAATGATCAATACAAGCGGGCTTTAGGTTCTATAGTGTTTCCATTGGAGATCAGTGACTAGAAAACTGAAGTTAAGTTCTATATCATTGATTTGAATACTTCATTCACTACCTTATTTGGTAGGCCTTGGATACACCAGAACAAAATCATTCTTTCCTCCCTTCATCAGTGCATCAAGTTTAGAAAAGATGGAATTCAATATCATGTCAATGGGGATGAAAAACCATTTTTAGTAAGAGAGGTTGAGATTTATGAGGATGCGACCTACTATCTTTCTCAAAACACCCTTTCTCATGAACTTGGACAAAATTCAAATACAAATACAAAAGTAAAAAGAAAATGAAGCAAAATAAAAGATAAAGAAAATGAAAAGAAAAAGAAAAGTCCAAGTGAACAAAAAAGGAGAATTGAAGAAAAAGTAGATTCGCATATCATATTCCACCCACAGTTCAGTCCATCATATGGACATGTGGGTAGGATGGCTCAACCTCCACCGTGTAGGAGGTAGAACAAAGATAGGGGAGGTGGAGACCTAGTTGGCCTTCACCAATGGAGGTCATCCAGTTCATAGTACCCCTACTATTCACATAGACTTGGAATCTAGCTTGAGAGGATGAGTCTAATGTGATTAGTATACCAACAACCCCTCTCGGGGTTCCATTGGAGGTGACTTTTGATCCCAAAGATGAAGACCAGCCTCCAAGCAAAGCAAAGTATTCAATCGTTTATGTGAAACATTAGCAGTTGGGAACCTTAGCTCTTACCTCACTTACATCTCTAAAGTTGAAGGTTTAGTAGTTAAGGAAGTCCCTAAGTCTTCCAAAGGACATAAAGTAGAAAAAAGTTCTTTTGGGTTCATCATCCTCAAGCCCAAGTTGATGTAGAGGAAGATACTTTTAAAGAATTAATGGAATTACCTTTTGACTTTTACTCATCTTGTGTTCAAAATCTTATACATAAAGGTTTAGTTCCTCACACATGGTCCAAGCACATGTCATAATACTTCAAAAAGCTATGGAACAATACATGCAGGGAAGCACAATCAAGAGCAGGACTAGGATTCGGTACAGTGGGTCCGATCGATGATGAAGATTATTGCCTAGTTGTTACCAACCATTTGAATCTAATAATTTCTTCTCACACATCCCCAACTCTTATGAGAATGTGTGTTTAGAAACTTTAGATGATCCAGATGATCTCCAAGTCGCAAGCGTAATTTGAAGAGGAGATTCATTCAACGACAAGCTTAAAGAAATCAACCTGATAGAAGAAAATCCATGCCAACATACATCATTTGTTGGAATGAAGAAGAAACCAATGACTTAGTTAGCTATTGATTGAGTTTAAAGACCGATTATCCATGTAGTGAAGAGATGTCCAGCATTCTCGACGTAAGAACACAAGGTCAACAAAGACCCTAACTAAGAAAATATCCTACCAGCTAGTGTCATCCCAGTTACGAAGAAGAATGTCCAAATTCTCATATGCATCATTTTAGGGACTTAAACAAGGAATGTCCTAAGGATGAGTTTCCTTTCTATACTATAATTAATGGTGACATTTCATCTCATGCAATCTTCTTTCATGGATGGGTCATCTACAACCAAATCAAGATGTCTCTGAAGATGAAAGAACACTACTTTTAACCCCGATCAATCTTCTATTATAGGGTCATGCCTTTCCCTTAAAAAAATGTGGTGCTACATACCAACGGGCCATGACTGATCTTCAATGAACTCATCCATCATCAAGTTGAGTTACGATGATCAAGAATCAAGAGCAAAAAGGAAGACCACCTCTTGACTTGAGAGTAGTTTTCTAATGGTTAAGATAAGCCTAAAATGAATCTCAAGTATACATTTGAGTCACTTCAAAAAAATTCTTTGGGTTTGTTGTTTGACACTGGGGTATAGAAATAGATCTTGAAAAGATTAAAGCCATCTTAGAAATGCCACCTTTTAAGAGTTTAACTCAACTCAGATCCTTTCAAGGATGGTTGACTATCTAAGATGCTTTATCACAAACCTATCAGAGAGATGCAAGTCATTCTCAGCACTTATCAAAAAGGATGCCAAGTTTAAGTGGGATGATAAGTTTCAGTATGCTTTCGAAGACATCAAAGAGTACTTAGTGAAGCCATCACTTCTAGTAGCCCCTATCTCGGGCAGGCCACTCATCCTTTACACTGTTGCATTGGATGACTCTCTCGGAGCTCTGTTGGCCCAAGCCAACGATGAAGGAAAGGAGAGTGCACTCTACTACCTCAGCCGTCATCTAATCCCTACTAAAGAAAAGTATCCACCTATTCAGAAACATTGTAAAGATTTGATCTTTGCATCTCAGAAGCTACGACATTATATGCTTTCTCATAAGGTGAACTTGATCTCTCGAACCAATCCACTACAGTATCTCATGGCATAGCCAATGCTTTTTGGACGTTTGGCTCATTGATCCATGATACTCTCACAATTTGATATATCAATTGTACCTCTCCATGTAGAAAAAGGATAGGCACTAGTGGATTTCTTAGCAGCACACACATTTCCTGCTGATTCTCCGCTTAGTGACAATCTCCCCGATGAACAAATCATAAACTTAGGGGAGGCTGGCAATCGCTAATGGGAGATGTATTTTGATGGTGCTGCTTCTTTTCTTAAAGGTGAAGCACCATGATCTATTCTCCCAGGAAAGGCAGGGGTAGGAATAGTTCTTCTAACTCCAAACTATGATGTGATGAGATTCTCATACTATCTTTCCAACCCCTACACCAACAATGAAGTTGAGTATGAGGCTTTGACTGCCAGTCTAAAGTTAGCCATCATTATCAGCGTCAAGAGCATCAACATCTTTGGGGATTCTCAGTTGGTTATCAACCAGATTGTCAGGTCCTACAAGGTTCTCAAACCCAAGCTTTATCATTACTATGAGTATACCATGAAGTTGTTGGCCTAGATTCTCAAAGTCACCATCTACAAGGTTTCCCAAGCAGAGAACGCAGTAGCAGATGCCTTGGTAAAACTTGCCAAAGAGTTGGCATGTCCCGAAGATGAGTCCATTTCAATAAGGGTCCAAAATAGATAAGTCCTATCCCTTATTGATGTTGAACTCATCGAGAGACTTTCTCTTAAAGGGGAAGTTGTTGTTGCCAAAATGGACAAGGTAAATCACAAGTCCATCAGGTGAAATAGAGAGCTCTCTCTTATGCTCTTGTTGATGGCACCCTATCGTGCCGGTCCTTTGACCAAATGTGGTTACATTATTTAGACAAACATGAAACCCGTGGTATTGTAACTGACGTACACTCAAGTCTATGTGGAGCTCATCAATACAGTCCGAAGATGAAGATAAAGATCAAAAGAGTTAGATACTACGGGCCTTCTATGATTACAAATTGCATGGATGTAGCTAGGACATGTTATCAATGTCATGTGCACGGTGTGGTCCTCCACCAACCACCCAACATTCTACACCCTACATTGGCTTCATGTCCATTTGAGTATTGACTGACATTGTAGGTCCAATCGATCCTCCTTCTTCCAAGGGGCAACGGTTCATCCTACCTGCCACAAACTACTTTTCCAAGTGGGCGAAAGTCATCCCACTTGAAGAGGTCACAGCTCACCATGTGCTTTAGTTTTTCAGGAACCATATCGTATATAGGTTCGGTGTGCCTTGACAAATTATATTCGATAATAGCATTGCATTCAAAAGCATGAAGATTAATAGCTTCGCCAGAATACACGATATAGATTGGAGATACTCTACCATCTACTACCCCAGAGCAAATGGCTTAGTGGAAGCATTCAACAAAACTCTCATCCATATATTGAAGAAAACTTTTGATGATAATAAACGACAGTGGAATGAGCAGTTGGTTGAAGCCTTATGGCCTACCGCACTACATATCAAACTCTAACTCAGTCTACCCCATTTTCCTTGGTGTATGGGTCCGAAGCCATTCTTCCTTTAGAAGTTCAACTCCCTTCACTAAGGATAGCATTGGGTAACAAGATCACTATATATCAGAATACAAAGTTACGGTTAGAAGAGCTCAAAGGTTTGGAGGAAAGTCACCTATGGGCGTGCTAGAACCTCAAGTTGTACAAAGCTAAAATGATTCAAGCTCACAACAAGCTGGTCCACCCTAGGCTTTTTCAGTAGGAGAACTTGCGTTAGTTCTAAGGAGACCAATTGTTGCCCCTCGAAAAATGGGAGGCAAGTTTGAACCCACTTGGGAAGGCTCCTATATTATAGAGAAGGCCTACCAAGGAGGATCTTATCAGCTTATTGATTGTAAAGGGGAACACCCGATGCTTCCAATTAATGGGCTCTATCTAAAGAAATATTACCCATGAAATAAAACTTGTTTGAAAATAATCATTAATAAAAAAACAAAATTTGATTATATTCATCAAATCTTCTCTTCTTTCGAAGTTTTGTTTTCTTATCTTGCAAATCCACTGAGACGTGCTTAGGGTAGCTGTAAGTGTCCCCCAATGGCATCCTATCCCTTTTTCATAACACAAACACAATCTCTTGATGCTATTAGAATAGGTGTAAGAGAACCCGAGAGGCATCCTATTTCGATTAGCATAACTAAGATAGGTGTGAGAGAACCCAAGCGGTATCCTTTCTTAGTGGGAATCTTGTTGCCATCCATGGAATCATTTCATAACTCCCTAGTGTGATTTAAGGTAGTGTAAGAGTCCCCCAATGGTGTCTTATTCCTTTTAACACATGCACAACAACAAACATAAAACTTTTATCTCGAGCTATTTTGATGTGGGGGCAAGCCACCTTGGCACTCACTCATTAGCTACTCCAGGTCTGGTCTACATGTTACCTCACTAATATGTCACCCCAGTGGTCATTTATTGGAAGATGAGAGTCCCCACACTTTCTTTCTAACTTGATCATTGCAAATCGATGAGCATCTTGTTAGTATGGTATGCTTTACTGCCTATCTAGTAAGCTATCTCATGTTGACTTTGATTAAGAAGATGTGAGTCCCCATGCTTTCTTCTTGATCTAGTCATCATGCTCTAACTAGATCGAGTATATTTGAGGCTTAAGATAAGTCTCCCAGAGGCTCCTTTACTCTTGACTACTTTTGAGTTGATCTAAGTCCCCCAGTGGCATTTATTCGAGTTGCTGTCGGATAGCACTGTCAAGTCAAGACACTATCCCAACTCCATATGGAGGATGTGAGTCCCCGAGCTTTCTTCCTATGCTGATTGTTGCAAATTGACGGACACCTTATGTTGGTTGATGTTCACTATGCTAACAGAGACTCACCGGTGAGTACACCACTCTTGGTAGATATGAGTCTCTGTGCTTTCTCCTTGAGTTGGACACCAAATACCTATTGAATATATGATTAGCCATGTCATTTTCTCTAGGGTGTTAGATTAAGCCTTTACCGATCCCATCCCCTATGGGTACTTTATTTGGATCAAGTCCTTTGTGATCCCATCACTTTTCTTAGTAGCCACCCCTGTGGTTGGAGAATTTGTTCACGGATGCAATGATTCTCCTTAAGTAATGAGATAAGTCTAGCCGATATAAGCTTCTCGATGATCCCTTACAAACTAAAAGGGTCCACACTTAAACAAACTAACTAACTAAAATAAATAAACAAAATTAATTTGCTTATGGATTAGGAATTAAAGCCCCCAAAAGGCCCCTTCTCCTAAGCAGGCATCCTATCTTTAGGGTAGTGTCAGAACTCCCTTTAGGAATTGTCTGACTACCTAAGTTAAGATAAATCCCCGGGTCAGTACTTACTCTGTAGTCGCCCTTAGGTCAGGTTCAATCTATTTTTTCACAAGTAGGTTACCCCGATAAGCATTTCGCTTTGAAATATGTAAGACTATAATGCTTTATTTCTAATATGATTATCGCAAATCGACGGGCAGCCCTAGGTCGAGTTCGATTTGTTGCCCAAAGAAGTTGATAACCCCATTGGTCTTTTATAGTGGAACATGTGAGTCCCCGAGCATTCTTCCCTTCAATGGATCATTGCAAATCGAAAGGCACTCCTTTGGTTGATAGTTCTCCCATCGACCGGGAAGCTACTCCCTTCGTTTCAGTAAATTTGAGATAGGTCTAGGCTTCCATGAGCTCCTTCTCAGCGTGATCCATCGCAAACTAATGGAACCCATCAAAACAAATTTAAAATTAAAATTAATTTTGACTATTCTTGAGCTGATTTGAGTCCCCCAATGGCATTCACTCAATAGTCGGCCCTAGGTTGGGTTTGATTTGTTGCCCAAAGAAATTAATCACCCTAATGGTTCCTTATATCTAGAAGATATGAGTCCCCGTGCTTTCTTCTTAAGTCTTGGCCATTGTATACCAAAAGAAAAATCCCCTTTAGTTGGATAGTTCTACCTTGTGTTGGTATACTACTCCCTTTGGATTGGTAAATCTGAGTTAGGTCTAGGCCTCCAAGTCCCCTACTCAGTGCAGTTCATCACAAACTAATGGGATACATCATAATCAAAATAAAAAAATTTGAAGAATGAAATCAATTTCTACTATCTTTGAGTTGATCTAAGTCCCCCAGCGGTATTCACTCAATAGTCAACCCTAAGTTGGGTTCAATATGTTTCCTTGTCAATAGATTACCGCAGTAACTAGTCTCTACTTTGGGGGATGTAAGTCTACTATGCTTTCTTCCTAGTACAGTTGCTGCATATCGAAAGACATCCCTTTGGTTGGTTAGTCCTACTATGTGCTTAGTAGATTACCCTTTTGGATTGGTAAATCTGAGTTAGGTCTTAGCCTCCATGGCTCCTATTCAGTACAACCCATTACAAACCAACAAGATTTACCTCAAAATTCAAACCTAACAAAAATTAAAACAAATTCAATCCTCTTCCCTACTAGAACAAATAAAATCTTCTTCTCCTTAGTGAGAATCAAATCAAACCTTTCATCCTTCTGTGGATGACTTGAACCTGTTTCCCTAGTGGAAGGTTCACATTCTATCCCTTAGTGGATTTCTTCCCTCTCTTATGTCTTGGATATAAGTAGAGCCATATTGCACTATGCTCTGGATTCTTTTTATTCCTTGGGTTAAGGATAGATTATTTTTATTAGTGCTTGTGATCTCTCAATTTTGTTGATCATTTCGATCAACACTAATACGTGCGGTGTTCCTTGTTAGTCACACCACACCTATTGGGCGCCCTTTCTTGACCTCATTTTTAGAATGAGCTATCAACCCCCTCCATCTTAGACATAGGACTTTTCTTAGACTTTAAGAGTTCCTTAGCCTTAAGATGCATCTAGTGATTAGGTGGACACTCAACCTAGCCCTAGACGACTTAGAAGAGTTAGCCATAGGAATAGGTCATGCCTTAGGGGTGTTACAAAAATTTCCTACCTTTAGCTTAAACAATTCCTCACTATATTTCTTTCAAGTCAAACTCCAAATCAATTCTATTTTATTTTCTCTAAATTCAAATCAATTCCATATGATTGAAATCCATGATTGAAATCTATGATTGAAACCCATGATCAAAATCCACCAAAAATTCTTAAGTCCAAATTTTGTCTAAGTCCCTAAGCCTCCCTTAAGGACTTAACCAAAATTATGATCTAAACCTATTCAAATCTTTGAGATTTTCTCATGATACATTTATATTCTTATTTATATTCACATATATAAATGAAATATAAATTCAAACCCATCAAATCAAATTCAAAATTCAAAATCAATTCATAAAATTTTTATTAAATCTTTTAAATTCCCTTTAATGGATTTAACTTAAATCTTGATCAAACCTATTCAAACCCTTGAGATTTTCTTAAAACTTATTTATATTCTCATATATAAATGAAATATAAATATAAACCAATCAAATCAAAGATAAAAATTAAATTCCAATGTAAAACTCCCTTAAATCTCCTTAAGTCATTAATTTTTCATTAATGAACTTAGCCTAAATCATCATCAAACCATATCAAAGTCATGGGATTCTCTCATAATCAATTTATTTTTTCATTTATATTCACATATATAAATGAAATATAAATATAAATCAATCAAATCAAATTCAAAAATTAAAACTCCAAACTTCAAAATTTTCATAAGTCCTTTAAATCATTCTTAATGGGCTTAACCCAAATCATGATTAAACCACTTCAAACCCTTAAAATTTTCTCATGATCAATTTATATTCTCATTTATATTCACATATATAAATGAAATATAAATTCAAACAATCAAAACCAATTCCAAAAATCAAACTCAAAGCCATTCAAAATCCAATCTAAGCCTTTCAAGTCAAAATCTTGAACTTAGCCAAATCACTTTCAAATCAAGCCAAACTCCTGATTTTCTCTCATGATTCAATCAACCCTACAATCATGAGCTCATATGTAAATCCAAACTTCAATCACTCAATCAAAATCCAAGCCAAAAATTAAACCCTAAACCATTTCATATTCTTCCTTTAAATATGAAATTTTCAAATGGATCAAAACCCATTTGACTTCAAACCACTTGTAAATGGATTTATATTTTAATCATGAGTCCATATACAAGATCAACCAACTTAAATCAAGCTTTGACCAAGCCATTTAACCCACTTAGGCTCACTTGACCCAAAGTAACCTAAAGTACCCTTATGAGCCAAATTTTGATCCTAACCAAATTGGATTGAACCAAACTAATATTTGCCTCTCATCATGATCAATAATCAACATGGGATGATCAATCAATCAAATTGGGTCAAACCAAGTCAAACCTAAGGGTTGACCAAGTCAACACTTAACCCAAAATGAAACTTAACATAGCCAAATTTTGTCATAGGATAAATTGATTGAAACCATTGATCTAAGTTCACTCACGACTTATGTTTGAACTTGTCCAAGCCAACATTTGAGCCTAACCTAGCCCAATTGGCTCACTTGACCCAAGTTGACCCATTTTGACGAAAGGGTCAAAATGTGTCAAAATTTGATCTAAGCCAAATTGATTGGAACCAATGGGTCAAGTTCATTCCAAATCACTTGTTGAACTTGACCAAAGCCTCAATTGGCCAACTAGACCCAACCTAGCCCAATTGACCATAGACCCAACATGACCTAAAGGGGTCATGAGCCAAACTTAACCCAAATTGATTGGAAACAAAGATACCAATCCACTCCATATGACTAACCTAACCTAAACCTTCCCTTGACCTACCTCAAATAGGTCAAATGGGTCAAATAGGTCAACTTGACCCATTTGACATAAGTGAAGTCGTATGAGCCAAAACCAAATATATACCAAATTGAATCAAACCAAAGCCACCAAAACATTTCAAATGGTCATATGAACTTGACACAACCCTTGGTTTGACCCAAGTTAACCCATTTTGACCTAAATGGGTTAACATGAACCAAACCCTATCAAATGAATTCCAAATCTCATGAAACTTGGCCAAACCTAGTTTCTGCACATACCCAACACATCCAAAGTGGAAAAATAGCAAAATGACCATCCTACCCTAGGCCATAGAATAAATTTTGGCTTAACCCATGGGTAATTTGGTCATACCCTCTTCACATTCACTTGAAGCTTTCCTAAAAGCTAAAGGGGACCTAATGATGAGTGATGCACCCAACCCAATGGATTTGGGTCAGCCCATTTGGTCCCTAGACCAAACTCGACCCTATGGTCAAAAATTAAGATTTCAAACTCCCTCTCAAGCTCAAATTCAAGCACATGGGAGGATGAAAATCCACTCCTTGGCTCAAACTGACCATGTGTGCACTTCTAACTGATCAAACAACTCTCAGCCTATGATCAATTGGATAAAAATGGCATGTCCATTGTCGACCATCTGATCCTTCAAGGGGGAGATATACTCCCCCTAAATAAACTCAAAAGCATAATTCCCTAATTTGATTAAGTGCTAGTGAGACCTAGGAGCAATCAGAGAGTGAAGCATCCTAGAGCTCATTCCATTCTTCCATTTCTCAGTTTTCAAATACTGAAATTAGGGGAAGCCAATTGAATTACCAATTTATTTCACACTTCATTTCTTTCCAATTACTTTTGCACACTTCATTTAGGAGCTAATTCGAGTGCACCTAAGCTTCTATTAGAGTTCCCACATCAAGGAAGAGCCCAATTCGATCAAAGCCACAAGCAATCTAAGGAAGAGTTGGTCCATACACTAATCCACTCAACCTCAAGTGCTCATACTCTCAGCAAGTCTTCATCTCAACCAGACGAAGCTTCTCCAAGGGAATTAAGCGTCAATAATCACCTCCGGTGAGGTATGAGATTTTTTGACCATTAAACTCAATGTGGTATGGAGCTTTGTGAAAGAAATTTTCACCCCATCGATTTTTAACTGTTGGATTTGTCGCTCTCTATCTTTAGATGGTGTGCGTTGAATTTGATTTGATTCCATGCTAGATTGAGCTTGGATCTTCCCCTTGATCATGGACGATCTTTGTTGATCAAGGAGTAGAACTTGGATGATCTCAATCGTCCATCCACACATTTTAGATGGACGGTTGAGATTATTTAACATTTTTAGAAATCCTTTTCTCCGATTTAAGATGCGAGGAGATCCTTGGTCGTTCAATTTTTGATCGACAAGAGATTAAAGCGCGTGCGCCACCGCCACCACCCATGATGTGATGACTTAAATTATCCCCTCACAGCGTGATGCGTGCAAAGCATGCTGACCGCTGCCACCATGCATCGCACCGTGAGCTAGGGATTAGCCAGGGATTAGTTGAGTGCTTTAATTAATTCCTAATTAACCTAGAGATCTTCTAGAATTCATAACTCCCTCTAAAAAATTCATAACTAACCCTATAGATTATATAAATAAAAAAATTAAATCCTAAATTAAATAAATTAAACCCTAAAAAATCCTAAACCCAAACCCTAAATCCTAAATAAATAAACCCTAAACCTTAAATTAAAACTAACCCTAAACCTCAAAATTTAAAACTTAAAACCTAAAACCCTAACCTTCCCCTTATGCTCATTCTTAGCGATTTTAAATCCCTTTTGGTGGTGCATCCCTGACTGGGGATTTTATGTGTCTTTTGTTTTGATTTGTCTGATTTCAAAGGCTTACATGTCATCTGGTTGTTTATGTGATGTTTCAACAGTGATCATGGTTGCGGTGAGTTCTATTCATTTGGCTCCACCTCAAAACATGGATGTTACAACTAGGGCATCCGACATTTTAGGGATTGGCAACTCTATTGCTGCCTCTTCTACTAAATCCTTTAAAGAAGCGCTCTCTAGTAAGACTCCTCCCTCTGTTGATTCAATTAATCTCATTTCAACATCTTTTAGAGGTTTTTTGGCTATTATGTGCTCTGTTGTGGATGTTGAAAAGTTGGAAAAACCCTTTAATTTTTCTCTTTTCGATAAATTTGTTTTATGTCGCCCAAATTTGGACAAGACCCACTCTTTTTTCCATAATCTCAAGCTTACGAGTGCCTTCTCAATTGCACTAATTGACCCTCGGCATATCCTGATTCAACTTTCAAACGATCTAAATTATTCATGTATTTTTTGTGTCGTTCTTATTTCGTCTTTAATTGTCAAATGCGTTTGCTGAATTGGTCACCCCTTTTTGACATTTAGGAGGAATATCCTATTACCCCTGTGTGGTTATCTCTTCTTGATATGAGCATTCATTTTGTTACCCACCATGTGCTTTTTGTTGTTTGGGCTTTATTCGGTCATCCTTTGCAACTTGACCAAGCGACCGCTAAGCGAACTTGTCCTTCTATGGCTCAGATCCTCATGGAATTATATATAACTAAAAAATACCCTAATGAAGTTTGGATTGGATCTGAAAAATATGGGTATTTGCAAAAGGTTGAATTGGAGAACCTTCCGATTTTTTATTCCCACTATAAAATTCACGGTCATGATAATTCAGAATCTTTTAAAAAAATGTAATCCTCCTAAAGAGAGTATTGCCCCTATCCATAAGCTGACTCCTACTTTATGTTTAGAAATCAGCCTTGGATCCTAAGGATGGTATGAAGGCTATTTTTTGGGTTAATTCCTCAGATATCAGGGTTAATCCTGTTGAAATCATTTTGGCTCCTCAGTTGGTATGGATTCGGCTGATGTTCAAAATGGGAAGGATGATTTACCACTTATTTCTTTTTTGAATTTGAATGTTTCTTATGCAGAGAATAATAAATTTTCTAAGCTTTTGGAAGATAATTATGTTTCCTCTTACTCTATTCCTACATCTTTGCTGGCTTTGATCAATGAAACTAAAGCTTTTAATGAGGACTTAAATGATGTCGAGCATGCAAAAACATTTATGATCCAGATTTAACTACTTTTACTTTGAATGGTTCTAAATCATCACCATCTCCCATTTATAATCTTGATATTCATGTTAATCCTACTTTTCAACTAAATATGGATTTGGAAGAGGGTGAACTCCCCTCTGAACACTTGGAGATTTCTCCTAAATTTGTGACCAATGTTACTAAATCTTACTGATGATGACTCTAGGGGAAAAGAAAATGGTTTCTTAACTTATCATGCCAAAAAGAGAAAAAATGTTAAAAATTTCCCTCCTAAATTATCCAAAAACACTAGATTTGTTGCGGCCTCCCACTCCTCTCTTAACTAACCTTTGCTTAACCCCTTTTTATTTTCCTTATGTTTAATTTTCTTGTTTGGAATGTTAGAGGATCGATCGGTACCCTGTCATTCCTATTCGTAATCGTATTAGAAATCTTTGTTGCATTCATAATGTTTTTAGTTATTGTTCTGGAGCCTCTTATTCATGCTAATAAAATTAACCATGTTGTCAGAATGATCAATTTCAATAAATTTTTCCCCAATGTTAGTAATAAGATTTGGTATTTTTGGAATAATTTTGTTGAGATTTATATTCTTGATGATTTTAAACAAGTTGTCAATGCTCAAATCTCTTATGGTGATTATTGTGTTTTGGGCTCTTTTGTTTATGCATCTTGTTATAGATCAGGCAGAAATCTTCTTTGGGATAATTTAAGGAATTTTGCTACCTCTGTCAATAAACCTTGGTTTGTTGGTTTTGATTTCAATACTATTTTATTCTCTTATAAATGAAGTGGTGGTTGCTCTCCTAATACACATTCCATGGAAGATTTTTCCAATATGGTCATTGATTGTAATTTGATTGATATTGGCTTTAAGGGTTCTAATTATACTTGGCAAAACTCTAAACTTTGGCAAAGGTTGGATCGAATTTTTTTTCATACTCATTGGATTACTCAATGGCCTATTACTTCTATTGATCATTTAAGCATAACCTTGTTTAATCATGCTCCTCTTCTAGTTTCTATTAAATATTATTCTACTAGATTAAAAAACTCCTCTCCTTTTAGCTTTTAGAACATGTGGATTCAGCATATTTATTTTTTTAATGTTGTGACAAATAATTGGAAAGCACCTTTACATCCTGATAATTTAATTATGGAGATGAATAGACTTTGGTTTAAACTTAAAAGACTTAAACAAAATTTTAGTTGGTGCAATAAGCATTATTTTAAAACCTTTTTGCTAACATCAAAGATTTGGAAAATTGGTTTGTGATCTTGAAGTCTCTATTATGTCTGATCCTTCTAAAATTAAGGACATGACTGAGGCGAAAGATAAACTTATTAATTTTTAAAATATGGAAGAGACTTATTGGCACCAAAAACTGCTAGTAAACATATTATGGATGGTGACAGGAATACTAGGTATTTCCATGATTTAGTTAATAAAAAGAGAGCTTTAAATAATATTAAAAAAATTAAAGATGATAATGAAGAATGGATTACAGAGAACAATGATATTAAGGACTCGGTTATTAATTACTTTATAAATATGCTTAATAAGAGTTGCTCTTATGAAGCTATCTCTAAATCACAATTGATTCCTTCTATTATTACTATTGATAACAATGATTTGCTTACCATTATGCCTAATGAAGATGAAACTTTTTTAAGTTTTGAATAGCATGAGCATAGATTCTATTGCTGGTCCAAAGGGTTTCACTACTCAAAATTTTCAAAATGTTGGTTTGTTATTAAAAATAATTTGATTGAGGCTGTGATTGATTTTTTAATAGTATTCCTTTTCCTATATATTTTTCTAGTACTTCTATTATTCTCATATCTAAGAAATAAAACCTTGACTACTGGAGTGATTTTAGACCTATTAGTCTTTGAACCTTCTTTAATAAGCTGATCTCCAAAACTCTTGCCAACAAGCTTAGTCCTTTACTTCATAGAATTATCTCTCTCAACCAAACTGGTTTTGTTAGAGGTAGATCTATTTTTGATACTATTATACTTTCCCAAGAATTAATTCATGATTTAGATGCCAAGACTAGAGCTAGCAACATTCTTTTCAAATTATATTTTACCAAAGCCTTTGATAACATCTCTAGGGATTTCTTATTCCATATTTTGAATTTATTTGGTTTTCAAAATAAATTTATTTTTCATATTTTAAATTATATTAATAATGCCTAGTTTTTTGTTTTGCTTAATAGGGAAGCCTTGGGCTTCTTCCCCTCTTCTCATGGCTTAAGACAAGGGGATCCTTTATCTCCTGCTTATTTATTATTGTTGTTCAATACTTATCTAAGAGCATCAGTGATTTATTCTTAAACAATCCTAGTATGTACTACAGAACTCTTGGTGGTCTTCTTATTTCCCATTTAAGCTTTGTAGATGATTATTTTTTGCAATTCTTCTACTCATCATATCAAGAATCTCAAGATTTTTTTAAATAACTTTGGTATAGAAAGTGGCTTTTCTATCAATGATAACAAAGCTGTTTTATTACTTCCTCTGGTATCTCCAATAATAAAATCAATCAAATCCTACATATCACTAATTTTAAACATCAACACTTTCCTCTTAAGTATTTAGGAGCTCCTCTCTTTAAAGGTCTGAAATGATCACATCTCTTTAATGAGTTAATTCAAAAAAAAATTAAATAAAATTTTTTGTTTGAGAATTCCATTTACTTTCATTTGGTGGCAGGCTCACTATTCTTAAAAGCACTCTCAATTCAATGCCTCGTTATTTGATTCAAACTATTATCTCAACTAATACTACTCTTATCAGAATTGATCGTTTGCTTAATAAATTTTTTTGGGGCTCTAATAATTCTACCAAAGAATGCATTGGACATCTTGGCATAAATGTTGTGGTCCTTTGGTTGCAGGTGATCTTGGTTGCAAACATATTCATGAAGGTATCACTGCCTTCTCTCATAAACTCTACTGGAATTTTAGAAAGAATGATAGCCTTTGGGCTAATTTTATGATAAAAAAATATTGCCAAGGTAAACACCCTCTTATCTATGCTTATAAAGTTGGTGACACTCCGATTTGGAAGAGGCTTTGCTCCATTAAATGGGTTATTGAATCTTTAATATCTTGGGGTATTTATGTGGGTTCTTCTTTCTTTTGGCAAGATAATTGGATTGGCAACAGCTCTATTGACAGCCTTTTATCTACCCACTCTACTATTGCTATCAAAGTTAACTCTTTTTGGCTTAATAACAATTGGAATGAAAATAAACTTGAGAATTATATCCCTGTTTCTCTTTTTGACAACTTTAGAAATATCCCTATTTCTTTTAACAAACCTGATAAAATTCTTTTTAAGCTTTCTTATAATGGTGATTTTGTTATTAAAGAGGTTTGGAATTTTAATAAAGATAAACAAAACTTCTCTAATGTTTTTATTAAACTTTGGAACAATATCATTTCCATTTCTTATTTAGTTTTAGCTTAGAGGATTTTGAATAACTTTATTCATGTGGACTCTTTGCTCTGGAATAAAGGGTTTTATTTACCTTCAAAGTGCTATCATTGCTTTCATATTGAAAATGTAAATCATGTTTTTATCAATGGTGTTATTACTTCTAAATTATGGTTTTGGTATGATGATTTATTTAATATCTACTATTTTCATGGTTCTTTTTCTTTATATCCACTTCTTGAAGTCTATTTCAAATAAATTATGGAAGGTCATATCAAAGTTTTAATTGTTATTACCCTTATTGGGTTCATCTAGATGGATAAAAATGATGCTAAATATTATGGTATTCTTATGAACCATAAAAGGATCCTAGCAAGAACTAAAAAAAAAAGCCATGCTCTGTTTAATGTCAATCGTATTAGTAACATTCATTTTAGAGGTTATAAATTTATGGATAAAATATTGGGTATCATTCTACCTGATTTTGACCCTTATAAAGGTGTTATGATTATACATTGGATCAAACTTATGGAAAATTTGATTAAAGTAAATATTGATGGTTCTATTGCTTCCAATAAATATGGTTGTGGTGGTATCCTTAGGGATTCTAAAGGTACTATCATTTGTGATTTTGCTATCCTCTCAAAGCTTGTTTCGTTATCTTTGCTGCTTATGGGTGTTAATAAAGCTATTGAAATTTTTTTGAATAAAGGTTTTCTCAACATCTGGATTGAAGTTGATGCTCTCTTGCTTCTTAACATGCTTAATTACAATATAAATGGTAATGCTGATTTATTTTATCTTCTTAATCATACTAAAAATCTTCTTTATCAAGTTTGTTTTAAAATCTCCCACATTCTTCGTGAAGGTAATGCCTCTGCTAATTTCTTGGCTAATTTAGGTGCCAAATTAACTAAGTTTGCTTTATTTGGCAACTAAATTTTACCTAAACTATTGAGAGGTTTGGTTAATCTGGATAATACTGGATTGCCTTATCTTAGATTATAAATTTCTTAGCTTGCTTTTTTCTGTTGGTTTTTTATGATCCTTTGCTTTTGGTTTCCCTTTATTAAACCATCTTTGGGTTATGATTATTTGCTTATTTTCACTCTTTAGCCTGGGCTGGTTTCTATTTTTGACCTCTTACTTTTGGGATGGTCTAGTTTTTGCTACTTTGTGGTTATTATCATTACATCCTGGGTTGGGTTGGTTTTTTCAGCCTAGTGGCTATTGTCTGCCTGGCTGGATATTTACCATATTTTTTCCTTGGCTATTTTTGGTAACCTCTTATTGGGTTGTGGTTATACCTGCTATAGGTTTTTCTTCTGTATGGGGTTTTCCTCATTTCTAGGCTGGCTGCAAACTTACCTGAGTTAGATCTGCTGTTGTGGTGGTTGACTAGGTGGCTTTGTTGGTTGGTTGCGGCAAGTGTTGGGTTTATTGGCTTTTTTTTTTGGCTATTTTCTTCTTTTCTATTGGTGACAAATCTAGGAGGCTATTGGTGGCTTATCTCTAGCTTTTTTTTGGCATGGTGGAGGTTGTTGGTTGGCTGTTTTGTTGATTCGGGCTTGGTTTTGTTGGTTTTGTTTTGGTTATTTTTGGTTATGGTTTTAGCTTCCTCCTATTTTGGCCTTCCTCTCTTAGCTGTAGTAGTTTTGGGGCTGGTTATTATTTTGGGTTAGCTGGTTGAAAGTTATTTTGTGGTTGTTATTTTTCCTTGGGTGCTGGCAACTTGGTTAGGTGTCTTGGTGTTTATTTTGGTTGAGGTTGTGATGATTTCCCTTGTTGGTATTATTCTTCCCTTTTAGTATTGGCTTTGGTGGTGTCCATGTAGTATTGTTGTTGTTCTTATTGGATGGATTGTAGTCTGTCTTACTGGGCTTTGTTCATTTTTATTTTTGGCTGGTTGTTCTCCGTACCTATATCAGATTTTTTGCTGCTTTGGTTGGGTTTGGTGGATGTTGTTGTTTGCTTCTACCCTTTTCCTAACTGTCATGGGTGATTATGGTTTGATGGATGTTGTTGGTCTTTACACTGACTTGGGTCTTCTGCTACTGTGGTGGTTGGCTAGGAGGCTTTTTTGGCTGGTTGGGTTGGTTGGATGTATTGGCCGGCTGGGTTGGTTAGATGGGTGGCTATGTTAGGACATGACCTTATAGTAAGTTACGAGTTCAGAAGAGAGGGGTGGGTTCCTGAAGTCACGCCTCTAGGTCCTGATATTGGTCGCTTCCACTAGAATTCTTGGCTACCTAAGACTAATCAACTCCTAGCTTAACCCAGAACAAGATTATATAAGACAAGCATCAATGCCCGAGCGATTGCCTTCGCGAATCCAAAGAAGCGCAATCTAGGGTCACTTCAAATCCTGACTAAAGCTTCAAAAAGGTAACTGAGGCATGCAAAGTTTTTCTCAGGCTAGACAGAGATTGACTCTTGAGTGCAAGGGCATAAGGGAGCTTGACTGCAAGACCCACCCACCGAGCAGGGACAAAAGTCAGTTCAGGACTGAGTCTCATAGACCAATTTTACGTTGGGATGGATTCTCCCTTCTCAAAGAACATATTCTTTCCAGTGGGGGATGGCCCTACGTGCAGACAACAACCACACCGGCTCTACGAAGTATGAATCAAAGTAGAATATTCTTTATTTCAGTTCTGAAGCTCATGTGGACACTCCTCAACCCGAGGATAAAACCTGCCTAGAAACAAATCAACATTCCAGGAGCTACTAGACCGGGTGGCAAAGTTCAAAATGGTTTTCTCACAAAACATCGCACTTTGATTCTCTATCAACCAAAAATATTGAGGTCTATGTGTTTCCTACCACCAAAAAAGCACTGATTTAGTGGGTCTCCAATAGCATCGCTTCATAGGTGTCCACTGGGGAAAAGATAGCTCTGTGGACAACCCAATTTTAGTGACATAAGATTTTAAAAGAAAGAGTTTGTGAAAGGGAGGAACGTCTCGAGAGAGAATTGGATTTGGTTAGACAATGTGTGGTTGGTAAACAAGGATCAATTTTTTAGCAAGGTAGAATTTCTTTTGAAGCCTTCGGAGTGGCTAGCATCAAGCAAGGAGTTTTTGTACCTAGCCCTGAGGATGGACTGAAATGGTCTAGCGAAGCCGGTACCGGCTTGGTGTAAGTACTTCTCAAATTTGACATAGCTTTTTTAGAAGAGCATAATTAAAAGGTGAGTACCGGGAAAGGAACAGATAGAAAGAGCTCGTATCAAAATTATATACAGTGTAATAATTGAATGGTAAGTAAGACTTACATTTCTTCCTGCCTAATCACTTGAGATGCTTAGAAAGATAGCGCTGACCTCTTTCAAGTCAATGTACATTCCCCTCTTTTTTTTCTTCCAAAACCAAGTTGTGTACTATTCGGTTTGCAACGCCTACTACATCTGCCTTTTTGTTAAGCGATTATATGCTGGTTTGACCAAGCTAGATAGTCTCCTATCACAAGGATTTGCAAATCAAAGAGCTAATGCCATGACCGGTCCATAAATTGTGCCGGACTCCGGCTAAATATGACCGGGATAGCATGAAATCATTGTTGGAATGATGCAAGCTAAAAGAAAGATGAAGGGACAGAGGCGCAATTCATAGACAAAATTGGGAGAAGCTCATCTGCTAGAAATGTTTTCTTTCATTAATTCAAAACTAATGCTCAATTCTCTTTTGCAATTCTCCTATCCTACCTAGGTTTATGAATTTCAAGCTTCTATGACATCAGCTGTGCTTTTCCGGCTCGACCATCTCAAATAGGTTTCTTGTAGAATGAATGACTCTAGAAATATGTGAATGTGAGACTGAAAGGAGGAGCTCGTTGTTAGCAAATTCCTTACCTACCCGAGCGGAAGTGCGATGTGTATGGAAACTCAGGATCATAAATGGACCCTCGGCAATGCAACTAATCAAATTGGAAGCAGGAAATCGTGAAAAATGAGTTGAATCTTTTGCTCAAGCTCGGATGCTTATCGTATGCGAGGAAAAGAATGTTTTTTGATAGACCTAGGATGTTGGATGAAAGAGTCAAAGTCTTAGATCTACGGTAAGTAGACTTTTTTGTCGAGCTATCGCCTCTCCTTTCGAATGAGTATAGCAAGCTAGTGATCAGTTCGGCTTCTAGCCCATGAAGTGGACTTTCTGCTGTTGAAAGATGAATCCTCTTCTCAAAGAAGACCATGAAAATGTTGAAATAGCTTGAAGTTGATTTTTTGTACCTCGTAGGAGTCCTTTTTTCATTGATGCTCCTGTTAGTCTGCCTGAGACTTTTCTTAAATGAAGAGAAATTGCTCCAAACCCCAAAACAGAAAGAGTTATTTGATCAAATTCACTCAAGATAACCACCAGTTCTAAAGGTAGCAAAGAAAGTATAAGATAGGCCAAGTATCCATTCATTCATGATTCATAATTGTAGGGGAAACAGATGGCACAAGTGAATCACACTGGTCGGCAAAGATTCTGACTGCCCCCACCCTGTCCTAAGCTTTAGGGCTTGAACTTCATTAGGAATTCCATTCTATCTCTCCAACAAAAAGTGGGCCCCATCCCATGAATAATTGAAAAGAGAACTCAACTGGCCCTACTTAAGCTTCAAAAATTGCTCCCGTTGTTTATGCATTTTGGGTGAATGTTGGCACGCGCTACTTCCCAAACTAGATGTAGCCCCGGGAGCGAATTCCCCACTAGCAGGGGACAGGAGACGGCCATCTTGAGGCGCATCATAACCTACAGGCAACACTGGCGAGACCCGAGAAGCTCTTTGGGGTGGTTTCTCCATGGACAATGCTACCTTAAATCATTTTTAAGATTTAGTAGAATTTTTTTCTAAATAAGATTCACAAGAGACTAATTAAAAGGTGAGCTAGGGGTGAAATTCGTAGATCTATGAAAGAATGCCAAAAGCGAAGGTAGCTCTCCTTCAACACATAGAACCTTGCTTATGAACTGATAGGGCCCTTTGGGTGCAGTAAAAAAAATAATTGAAGAAATATAGTATCTAAAGCACATTAGGTTCTAAAGCTTATTAGGTGGATAGTGGGATGTTAGCTTCAACTGGAGACAAGACGGCTATGATGGGGGCTGGGAAGTTCATAGAAATTCATCCCATAGCTTGGTTAAACATCCTTAGCAATTTTTTATTTTCTTTAAGCTTTTCAAATTGAAAGATTTTCACGAACGGTGAGTGGAGATGTAGTGAAGAAGTCAGAATTTCAATTTCTAGATCTTCCAGACCATGATTTTTGAAAACCTAACCGATTGGAAAAGAAGCATCGACATTCTATACAATGACTTTTGTGATCCAATACCACTCTGAGTATTTAGAAAAAACTATAATAATAATAATAATAATAATAATATAATAATATAAGAAGATCAAATGACTTTGTGCTCTATGTTGATAGGTGGAAGATAAGATCATAGGAAAGCAATTGTTGAAGCCCAGGATGCAAGCGATAAAATGGGACCTAAAAAAGAATCAGCAATCCCAAAGACAAGCTCACATACTTCATGAAAGAAGCCCTTCTCCAACAGTCATGAAGAGGCTAAAGGCGGGACCTAAAAGATCTCACTTTAAGTCTGGAAAACTAGCTACAAGCATTCTTTTGGAGCGAGCTAGGGAACTGCTTGATTCCTATGTGACCCATAATATGTGGAAGTATCGACATAATTTCATAGAGTCATCCAGGGTGAGAAATCGCTTGATGAATCATTTCGTTCACCACACACCGGCCCCATTCACCGTACCCTTAATCCTAACCCTCGGGCTTTCAGCATTGGAGCTAAAAGCTTTCACACATCCTAGCTGACCTACCGTTTAGGTGGAACCAGCGAGATCAAGCTAAGGTCAAGAACTTTGTTTCATGACTGCTCCACTCCATAGACAATTCTAACAGAAAAGCCTGATTTGAATGTGATAGAAGTAGCAAGTTGCTTCCTCATTTATTTTATCAACCATCCATTTTTCCAATGGTCTTTGAACTTCCTTATCTTTGATACAGAAAGTCACGCGCAACTCCTCGGTTCCATCGAATGCTCCTATCTCTCGGCAAAGATTGTGTGACTATCAATCAATAGTTCAGGCTCTGTCAACTTTATATAAGGCAGAGTTTGGTTTTTTGGGGGTCCGGCCTTCTCACCATAGCTGAATGTGCGGGCTTCGAAGTCATTGGAATGCCATCCAGGTAGAGTGGAATCGCATTAGGTCGGTGAGATCTTCTAGTTTGATCATGATAAAGCTTCACATGTTGGCATTCCACCTATGCCCAAGGAGAAGAAAAGGTGACTTCCAGTCACTATACCATTTTGATCCGTCCTCAGAGCTAGGCTTTATTGGGCACCACCCAAAGTGCTAGGTGAATGGTGAATGTGAGAATAGCTCAAAATTAAAAAGTTTATTTGAACGGTGCCTATTTACAATCCATTCTTTCCAACTCGAGATGGTCCTAGCAACAAACAGGCCCTTGACAGGCACTCTAGGACCCACTAATGCTCATGGAAACCTAGGTCAGTTGGTCTCATCCAACCGGATGTGTGGTTAACGAGCTATTGAAGCATCAAATTCAAGCTCTGATTTGGCCACATCCTTTTTTGAAGGAAAGACAGAAAGACTAATTGACTCGATCTTTATCGTAGAAAGGCCTCGTGTGAAGTATTTGAAATACAGGAAAGAAGTGCCATTTGGGTAATATTTCCAACGGAGTTGCAAATAGGTCCACCGGTTCATACGTATAGCACTAAGAACAGCGACTACGAAGTTCGAAAGATGTCAAACGTCTCTGACTCTGAAAGTCACGGATGAGGAGGAGGCTCAAGCTCATGTCAAGAGGAAAGATATCACAAATGAAGAATATTTCCCACCAAAAGATCAGTCCAATAATACCACTCACTGGTAAATAGTGCAAGACTTCTTCATGACCCGCCAATGCTCATGAAAACCTAGGTCAGGTGGTGGGGCTTGTTGTTTACTTTAAAGCCTTCACTGCCCCCATTTCAATAGATCAAGGAGCACATGCATCAGCTCTAGAAATTTATGTTTAAACCAATTTTTCTAAAACCATTACCTTTCTCACTAGAAAAAGGGAAAGGAAGCAAGAGAGTTAGATGAATCGATAGTGGTCGAAAAGGGTGAATATTCACTCTTTCCTCCTTCATTTATAGGGTCAAAAAGAAAATTCAGTGAGGCTAGGCTGAAAAAGGACAATTGAGATCTGCGCCTGCTTTTTCTCTATGAGAGAGACTTCTCGTTCTCGGCCAAAACAAAGTCCCTATCTTTGATTCCACACTAAAAAGGTGGTTGATTGGGCTTTCTCCTAGATCAAAGTAGATCACCGCCAATTCATCTAGGTAAAAGAAATCGATTTTCAAATCACGTTCATCTCACTTGCGCAATTTTTTGTTGACACAGATGACAAATGATGTCAATGAAGAGTCTCTCCAGACTAACTCCATGACAAGTTCAAACCAGTAAAGGACTTTTGGGAGCAAGCTGTGAGAAAACCAATCAAAAGTACCTCTAAGCTTGGAGGCTAAATCTTCTCTTTTAGAAGCTATGCCTGGGGAGGAAATGCGATAAGTAAGGCATTAAGAGACAGTTGTTCGGTTGTCACACAAGATGAAGCTACAACAACAATAAGAAAAATTCAGGTAACTTTGATTCTCGGTCCTCGTAGTAGATGTCCCAATGATGACAACTCAAGGAACATTCGAGTTCGCTTATTCTTCTTAATAGAATTTGAGAATTCTCAAATTTCTTAGTTATGGTTAGTGCAGGAGTAACTAGAGAACTTCAAATTAACTTTTTCAATTCTTTCGAACTTAGTTCCATAGCCGCAAGGCTGACTAATCATATGCAGTAGGAGCAAGGGAACTCCCCTAGTTCTGGAAGGCACATGAGTCTTCTAGAGAATCTCCTAATTGTTCCAGAACAACTAGAAAGAGATTAAATGATTGTAGTTTAAATTAAACTCATAATCAAACAAATAATGAAACTTTAATATAAATCAAATTAATCTAATTAAACCTATATCAAACATCAAATCTTAATCACATAAAATCACTTAATAAATTAAAGTAAATTGAACATTGATTAATCACTAAACTTTAAATCAAATTAATTATAGATCCAGTTCATCCTAGCTAATCACTTAATATTAATCAACCTAAATCAAATAAAGCTAAGGTAAACTTAATCAAATTAATATATAACTAAATCGCATCTAATTCAATCCATTAGGAATAAGATAACTAATTAAGTATTAAATGCAAGAACCTAATAACTAATTAAATTAAAGTATTAAATGAAATTAAATAAATATAATAAATGAATGAAATCAAATAAAACTCTAATCATAAATAATCAAACTTAACTGAAATAAAATAAACAATTAATTCATTTAATCTAATCAAACAACAATAACAATAATAATTTATTTAATCAAATCAAATTCAAGCAAAATACTTAATTAAATCTATTAAATCAAAACCCTCGAATATAGGCAATTAAATCATTACTTTTTAATTAAATAAATATTTAATTAATCTAATAATTTAAAATTGAATTATCTTTAATCCAATCTAATTAATTAAACATCTAATTAATGAGGACTTTAATGAACTAATCCATCATCTTAATGAACCAAACTAATTTAAATAAATCACATTAAAACTAATTCTTAAATCAAACTCAAATCAAATACTTAATTATTCTACTAATTAATTTGATCACACCTCTTAAATAAGATAATTAAGTTAATTAAATTAATGTTAAACCTAAGCTTAATCAAACATAAATTTGAACCTAAATAAAATACAATTAAATGTTAATTAAATCTTAAACTAAACCTAACTCATTAAATTATTACTTACATCATTAACTTAAACAAACATAAAATCAAATTAAAAATTAAATAAATCTCTAATTGATTTGATAATTAATATAATCACACTTCTTAATTAAACTAATTAATAAACTTAATCAAAATAAATTAAATCAAATTAAGAAAGACTCTCATCAATTTAAAACATAATCAAATTAAATCTAATTCAACCTACTTAAGTAAGATAAACTAATCAACTATTGAATGTATGAATCTAATAATTAAATCCAAACATAAAATCAAATACAAACCAAACTCTCATAAACATGATAAATGAATGAGACTAAAATGAAATTCTAGTCATAAATAATCAAACTCAATTAAAATCAAAGCAAACTTTCTATTCATTTAATCCAATTATAAATAAAAGAACCATAATCAAATTAAATAAACATATAACTAAATATAAACTCAAAAGTCATCAAACCATATACAAATACCAATCAATATCAAAATAAGTTAAAATGAAACTCAAATAAAAAAACCTATTGAACTAAGGTAAGAGGTTGATCATCAAACTAAGGAAATAATCAATAAAGCTTAAGAAATCAAATCCTTAATTGGAATTAAAATAAAAGAGTGCATTAAACTTCAAAAAAAAACCATAAGTTAATTGGAATAAACTCACTAAACTACACCAAACTTAACTGAAATAATATAATCAATGAATTTAAACAACATCAAAATGATATTAATCATAAGAAATTAAAATCTTAAATTAAAACCCAAGGGAAAGGAACTAGATATTAATTTAAATGATATTGAATTATCAAAATTTAATTAAATTAAAACATCTAATTCAAAATTAGTCAATCAAAAAAATTCATGAAATTAAACAAATTTAAACTTTCAAATTAAAGGATATTGAATTATCATAATTTAATTAAATCAAAACATCTAATTAAAAATTAATCAATTAAAATACTTGAAATTAAACAAATTTAAACTTTCAAATTAAAAAATATTGAATTATCAAAATGTAATTAAATCAAAACATATAATCTAAAATTAATCAATCAGAATACATGAAATTAAATAAACTTAAAAACCATTAGATATTAATGATATTGAATTATCAAAATTTAATTAAATCAAGACATCTAATCAAAAATTAATCAACCAAAATACATGAAGACTAAAAAAACTTAAATTTTAAAAATCTAAATCAAATCAAACAAACATTAATCAAATCAAATAAATTACACAAATTCAAATGGGCTAATTAAAATACTTAAAGAATCTTAGTTAGACTTTTTAGGATGTATCTTCATTTTAGGATGAAGATTTCATTTCAATATGAGTTAGGATGTAGAATAGGGTGAGTTCCATCCACAAATGGAATTCATTCTTCCCTTCATTCTTGAAAACCTAAACATCACTTTAACCAAATAAAAGGAAAATAAAATTAGAAAAATAAATCATTAAATCATTTGAATTAAAATCACTCAAAGGTAACATTTAAACAAATTCAAACTCCAAATTAAAGCTTAAACTAAATAAGCTTAGTAAAGCCTTATCACACGGGCCCTCTTTTCACAAACTAGAATACTAGGTCACCAACCCTATAATTAGGTTAGGTCAATGTGTTGATTGTATGGTTGATGTTGTGTTTTATTTTATGGTGTAATATCTTAGACTGGATATTAGGAATGTGGATCATAGACTGGATGTTATGTCATTGATAGTCTAACATTATTTTTTGCAGGGGATTATGCTTAAGGGTCACTATAAAAATAAATATAAATGCTTTGCTTATAGGTTTGCTTATGCCCCTAAGCGTAATCCAAGTTAGAACATGTAGGCTTGGTTACCCATGTGTAGGGTGCTAAGTTCAAATTATAAATATAACTGCTTGGGATGTATATATGTTTAGCTAACCTCTATTTTGCAGGTATAGTTAGATTTACTTTTTTTATAAAATGCAATTTTATAATAGGAATTAGGATTAGTATTGTGGGGGATTAGGATGAGCAGTGGCCATAAGGCTTAGTCCCTAGGGTGCCCTGTGATGCCTTTGAACTAAATCAAATCAAAAAGAAGAGAAGGAGGATATGAAGAAATGAAGAAAATAAAACCCTCATGGTATATATTCGTTTGTAATCTGAGTTGTATAAGGGTAGTGCTCGGCTACCCATCTTTTCTTTTTTTTGGGGTGTATGGTGAAACTAAACCATACCAGCCTATTATTCTTTTACGTAATTTATACATGGTTGATTGATGTTGTGTTTAGATTGCACGTTAGAATAGCATGCTTTTCATATTTTCTTAATGTTTAATGTTTGAATGTATGGCCTGGATGCAGTAGGCTCTTAGGATAAAATAAAGTTTTTACCTAACTAATCACTCATAATTAAATTTTAATCAACTCATAACCTCATCATAAAGCCTAGGTTTTAAATAAGATAATTAAAAAATTTAGCAACCCCTTAGCTGAATGTTATATATCTCACATCATGCATGTCATATTCCTTCTTCCTTTAATATGGGGGATCTCCATCCTTGCACGATAGGAGAATGCTTAACCTGCAAGGGCATCCCTTGTGATGGAGAACACCCTCTTCTCGTTGATTTAGCCAATAACCTTATTTCATCATGCATTTAGATATAAAATCCCAAACCTTTGTCCAAATAAATGTGTCAAAAATGAAATAAAAATTAAAAATATTTTGCATTAGTAGACTAAGTCATATGCTCATACAACTTATGCTCTAGTCTCCTAGAAAGTGAGTTTAAAAATTTAGTCTCTTTCAAATTAAATAATAACCCAACTATCTTGCACTTTCATAAGACCGGACTATATGATTTTAAATCATAGTAGGTGTTAGCTGGCAGCCACTCCAGGCGGTTGTAAATCTAGAAGTCAGACAGTTTATCCTCTCTTATGGAGGTAAACCATTATGTTCATCTCTCGCATAGATTTAGGTCATGCTTTAACTTATGCTAAAGCTTCTTAGATTCAGGATCTGAGGTATCTGTTTCCTTTCGACTACAAGCATAAATCCTCACCTCTTAGACCTTTTCACAATCTTGTGTTGATGGATTATAAACCTTAGCAATCTAAAAAAATTTTAACTCGAAGAAATAAATCTCTTCAATTTCAAATATATAAAGCTCAATTATATGGTAGATTGGAATGCTCACTAGGTTTTCTAATATCACGAATATTTTCTACTTATTCCCTTTGGCTTTCGAAAATATGTCTTCTCTTTGAACAATCCCACTTGATTTTCAATATAATTAAATTGTTGATAGTCTAGCCCTAAAATCATTTGACTTTAATTTCTAATTTAATCGAGAATATTCCTAAGGAATTCACTTTCCTTAGGATGTAATTAATAATGGAGGCTTTCCTCGATAGGAAACTTAATGAACCCAGCTTAATATAAACGCTACTTTATTTTTCCATATAAAGTAAAAGAAAAATCTCTAGTATATTCGAAGACCCGTCATGCCTTAGGATTACTTATTAGGTAATTAGGTCCATTCTAGGGTGATAACTTCTATCTTTCGAGATAGTACATCATTCATTAATGGCATACCTGATCACTTTAATAAGTACCCTTTAAGATCAGCGGGGTGTCCCACATTCCAAAAATAAACACCACACTTGGGTTGATTTTAATTTGGCCTGATAATTGTAAGTTTCATTTATATTTGGATAGATGATTGATTGAATGATTAATTCAAGAGAAAATCTATTGATTTTGGCTTGATTTAGATGAGATTTGGTTAAGTCCAAGAAATTGGCTTAAAGGGTTCAAATTAGGTTTTAATTTGATTTTGGATTTAGTTTTGGCTATTTGAATGTATATTTTATTTATATTTGTGAATATAAATGAAGATATAAATGACTTATGAGAAAATCAGTTGAATTTGGAGTGGTTTGAGGGCAAATTTGACTAAGCTCATGGAGATAGATCCAAAAGGCTTGGAAGAGAATTTTATTTGATTTTGGTTATTTGAGTTTATATTTCATTTATATTTGTGAATATAAATGAAGATATGATTTATTCATGAAGAGATCAATCTAGTTTAGATTGAATTGGGTGGAGATTTGGCTTAAGTCCATGGAATTCAATCATAAAGCTTAAGAAGGATTTGGGAGTTTAAATTTAATCTTGGGTTTTAATCATTTGGAATTGAGTTTGGACTTGAATTTGATAGATGATTGAGGGATTGAATTGATCTTGGAGAAAATCAATTGAATTTGGATTGATTTTAGTTTGGTTAAGGGACAAGTCCATAAGATAAAATCAAAGGGCTTAGACAAGATTTTGATTTCGGATTTGATTATGGGTTTCAATCATTTGATTTGGAATTTGAAATTGGATTTGATATTTGAATTGAATTTGAGGTTTGGTTTGAGGAGGTGAACATAGGTTGGGTTTAGGCTATAGATGGGCTAGTCTCCCTAAATCCTAAGGCATAGCCTAATCCTATGATTAACTATTCTAAGTCTCTAGGCTTAGGTTAAGTATTCACCTAATTACTAGAAGTGTCTTAAGACTAAGAAACTCTTAGTGTCTATAAGAATCATATATCTATGATGAGGAGATTGAGAACTCACTCTTAAAGTGAGGTCAACAACCTCTTCTAAATAATTAATCAATATAAAGGATTATATTATGAGGATGATTCAAGGATGTTTGAGAAATTTTTTACAAGCTTTACCATATATGTAGCCCTTCGAAAGTAAGGCTCAACTTATCTTTTATATGTTGTCCCTAATCTAATCCCATGATTGGTACTTTGGTACTTTTTTATGATGAGTTATAACTCCTTAAGAAGAATTCCATAAACACTTATTTTCCTTGCCAATCAGTAAATTATCAAATATAGTTTAAGAACACTTTATTGGTGGGGACCACAAAATACCAACCACCATCAAAGTTTAAGATGCTCATGATGGACTCGTGATAAAAAAAGTTAGATCAAATCGATTATGTTGCTCACGTCAGTTTGATTATCTTCATAGCAACCATCAAAGATGTAATAAAGTGCAAACTTCTTTTTTCCACATTCAAGGAAAAATCCTAAATTTGACCTCAATTTTAAGTCACTTGTTTGGTGATTTTAGTTGAAAAGTATCAAAGACATTAGCTTTACCCATCCTTACTTAAGTTAAATTTGACATTGGTTGATCCCATTTGTTTTGTTTGAATTAGTTTAATCTGATCCCAATCAAATTAGTTTAAATCATAAATTAATTTTAATTGAACTTGTTATCTGAATGAAGCCAACTTATGCTCATTTCTCGATCTCTTTGTTGATATCTTGACAATCTAAATCAATCAATAACACTTCTTATTATTAGCTCAAATTTCTTTCCACTTGCCTTCATCCTAGAACAAAATCCCATAAAAAGTTCCATCCTAACATCTTTTTTATCACCTTAAAATAACTAAAGAAACAAGATATATTGCAATAGAGTTCCAATGGGTTTACTTTCTGAGCCGTACAAATAGCTTAATATACAAGATCTATTGATTTACCCATTTTATTCCTATATATTCATTCATTTGGCACTTTGATAACATGTTGGTAATCTTAGAATAATCTACATGGTATCCTCTCCTTAGTATATTCACTATTTTATTTTATTTTTATTCGTCTTAACTATTGTCAGTAACCTGACATATTAGAACATTAATATTGTGTTATCTCCTTATCAAAGTAATTTCTACACTAATGTTGCAATTTTGACGTGTTAATGCTATAGGCTTGATTATTTCTATTTTTCTTAGCTTTCTTCCATTCTCGTGACCATTTTTAATGAGTTCTCATCTCAACATTTCTCACAATGTAGTGTGAACTTCCTTATTAGCACTTGCTAATAGCTTGGTATCTTATAGATATCAAGTTACCAAATTCCTTTTCGCTCGCATGCTAATGAACTCCTTCTTAACACTCATTAATAGTTCAATATATTAGCATTGTCAATTTGTTAGCTTCATTTTTTTTCAACAGACTTTCGAATCTTTTTGTTTAGCTCATCAATGCTTTCTCAATATGCTACCAATGTCTCTTTGGCTTGGCATCAACCACTTCGTGGCTAGACTAACACCTTCTTAACATCAAATCCTTTCTTGCATTCTTGACGAGTTGGTAATTCTCTTTTTATTTGGTTGAAGTTTAACATACTAGGGCTATAAGTTTAGCACTACCCTTTGCAACATCTTTGTTAAGATCCTTCTTGGCATGTTTCATCTTTTTGTACTACTAGCTCAATATCTTAGAGTTGGATCTCTTTAAATAATGATATAACGCATTGCTACTTGTTGATATCTTCTTGATGTCATAAAATTATCACTTAATAATTAGTTTAATTTTAAAGTTGACAATTATGTTAGATTTTATCTTCTATTCTACCATATAAATTGATATCCCTTCATAAGATGTTGTTTTTCATATCAGGATGTCATCAACAATTTCTATCATTATCTAATTTCTATAAAAAGAAGAGGATATGGCCAACCTTTAAGTTCTAAAAAAAATCTGACTCCTAGTTTTTCACTACCATTTTAAATTTTTTTATGCTAATTATGCTCTATTTCTTCTTATTATAAGTCATTAGTTCCATGAACATAAGCTCCAACCTTTAAACATCTCTAAACTTATGTGACATATATTTTCTCATCATCTTACTAATCTCCTCTTCAGGATGTTTGTTTTAGCTAGTCCTTTTACTCTTACCAGCTCCACCTATCAATCCCTTTCTTAACTATCATCCAAAGGAAGATAAAGAAGATATCCTTTAACATTTTTGGAGATAGGCCTTAATACCTTTTTAAGAGGATAAAGAGATTCTTGGTTTATTTGATAATTGCTTGCTCCTAATGGCTTGGCTTATTTAGTTGATGAGTCAACTCATTCACCACCCTAAACTTGCTAGATCTTCAAGCCATTAGCTCAAGGGAATCCTCTTAGGCCTCCAACTTCATCACCAACCCACCATTAACTTTGCTTGACCAACTAAAAAATTCATTACCAAGCGAGATGGGATTTATTGATTTTTGAGGGACAATAACTCTATATCTCACACTAAAATAAGGTTTCATCTTGGCATGCCCTAACATTTTATATAATTAAAATTCTCATTAACTCTACCTACCAACTGACTAGCACTCGCCAACTAGTGATTTTGATTCTTTGATCATCAATGTTCTATTTCCTATCACTGGTATCCAAATTGACATATTAACATCTTTCATAACTAGTGTCTCATACACCCAATGTATTGTGTACTTATGTGTGCCTATATGCTTAGCGTGTCCAATGCACTTGTACATATTGTATAATAATGTTAGCAAACTCTAATAATTTGTCAACCATATTGCCCAAGATCCATTAACACCTTTTTGACCTATCATTTATCAACCAATAACTCAAATCTTTTTGAGTTACTAAGCTAATCTTAAGAGAAGTGTAAGAGAAGAGAGCTCCATGCTCATTTATTGATTTTGGTTTTGAGACTTTGTATAGGTGCTAAAAGACTAAAAAGTTAGGAAAATAAATAAGGCTAGGCTCAAAGCTCTTTCCTCAATCATTTATAACCAAGCTATTTACCTCTTGCTAAATAAATCTCCTTATAACACCTAGGTGTGCTTTAAGAAGCTTCAATTATGATAGATTAACCATTAAGATGCTCGTGAGGTTCATATTAACCTTAGCTAATTTCTACAAAAATAACTTTAAGTTTTAAATAAGAAAAGATAATTACCTCTTTGCTAATAGGCATGCCACCTTTAGCATAGAAAAAGCCTCAACATAATAACTACTTCAACTACTCCCCCTACCCGAGTCTTAAATACTTTCTATTGTATAGCATAAAACATAGAGAACTTGCATTGAGTTTGACCTATATAACTCAAGGTAAAGAAAAAAAGAATATCTAACTATCATTAGATTTCAAAATTGAGATATAATAAATTATACATATACATGGGTGTGCTTTTGATTTATTTGAACAATTTTATTTATGGATTGACTAATTCAATTAGATTTAATTCTAAAATTTAAAAAATTGAATCAAAATTTTTTTTTACAATTTAAACTAAATCAAATAAATATTTGGTTCAATAAGTTTGGTATAATTTTAGATGAACCAAGATGCCAAAAAAAACTTCACAAATGAACTTGATTAACTTCAACTTAAATGATATGTATTAGCAATAATATCAAGTGAGATTTTTTTTAATTTATAAATTTAGCATTTGGGATAAATAATATTTACATTGAAAATAAGTCTCCAAGTATGAATCTATGTCATAATACATGACAAACAAATAAGTCTCCAAATATATAGTTTATTTATTTATTTATATTGTGTTTATTCTTAATTTTGTTTTTTTATTGTGATAAAAAAGTGAAAATCAAGGTGAGAGAAATACAATTAGGTATATACATTCAAAGTATAAGGATGAAAAGTAATACCAACCTATTATTTCTATTTTCATGTACTGAGAATTATATATGGTTCAAGTGCATGCAAGGATCAAGTGATCTGTATTTTATTTTATACTTCATTTCTTTACGTAATCTTTTGCATTTCCTTTTTTTTTTTTTTTTGCAGTCATGATTGGTTAGTATAATTACACTTATTAGTCTTTATAAAAAAAATATTTTGAAATATATAAATAAGTGATGTGTATGCTAATTTATTACCATAATATAAACATTAAAGCATATTCCACTACATCACTCATAAAAAAATAATATCATATATTTTGTTACATCAAGTCAAATGTATCTGTACAAAATTTAATAATACAAACATATGACATAAATTGTACTATAAAGTTCACATTTTAACATAACATTCATATTTTTAAAAAATAATTAAAATAATTAATATTTTAGTTATATTAATCTTCCCCATCTCCTCTTAGGCCTTTGCATCGATAAAGTGCTTCATATATATATATATATATATAGTTATTCTTTTATACATGTTTTAAATAATGATTTATCTCCATTATTAATTTTAAATTGCATTTTATATTTAGGGCCCATTTGGGCTCTTTCAGGGCTATTTGAACTCAAGGCCGCCGGCCGTTTGTAAGGATATTTAGAATCAAGCTTGAACACGATCAAATTGAGCCACGGTGAAAAAGTTTATCTAAACTACCCCTGTGACAAGATCTGCTCGCCTGTCCGGTTTCTTCTTTCTCCGCTACAAATCTCGGCTTCGATTTCCTCCTTCTCTTTACCAAGGCATTGAAGGATCTGAGAGTCCAGGGCTTCGATCTCCTCCTTCCGTATCCATCTTTTGCCTGCTTTCTTCTTTCTATTCTCTCTTTTTCCATCTTCCATCATCTGTGAAGGTAAACATCCGTTTTCGACAGATCTTTGAAGCTCGTCATATTTGATTTCTCCTTTGAACATTTGTTATTTGAACGGGTGATTTCTCCAGGTTCTGACCTCTCTTTGAGCTATTTCCAAATTCAGGGAGATTATTTTCTGCTAAGTGCCCATGAGGCAGAGAGGAAATTCTGTGAAAAATTGGATCTTCGGTTATAATCATACTCATCCTCTAGATTTGCAACATCCATCATAGTAGAAGGCTATAATGTGACAGCTAAACGTAGCTTCAGTTTTTTAACTATTACTACTTTCATCAACATGTCTACAAGATTCTAGGTTGTGCATACTTTCATCAAAGACGATTAACCATCTACTAGGAGTAAATGAATGAAATGATATCTTAGCTAGATGTGCTTCATCCTAGCATGAAATACAATATTCTTGGCTAGATGCATAACACTTATTCTATCAAAATGAAGATTGTCATTTTGTTGGCCCTTGACAAGTTTTGCCAAGAAGTTTTATAGCATAATCATTTTCTTTGTAGCTTCGATGATAGTAATATACTAAATTACTTTGGTCAAGAGTGCAACAATCTTCTATAACTTGGACATAAAGCATACTCTTAGTAATATGAAGAATTGTTAATACATTGCTTACATCCATTATTTGAAGACATATAAATTTGCATGAGAAATACTAAATTAAAATTGTTTATTCGCTATAAGTTATGTTATATGCTTAGCTTTGCCTAACCAAATTAAATAATTGCAATCCTTTGTTGTTTGATTCATCTGGGTTTCATCGCTTGTGTGATAATGATAGGATCTTTAAATGGGAAACCCAAGGGAAGGTGGAGCCAGTGCTACTTGGGAGAAAGATGTGAAAATAATATTTTTTTGATCTTTGTCTAAAGGAGATAGACTTGGGTAATATACCGACGACCTATTTTAATAAAGAGGGTTGGAGTAATTTAACCAAAAAATTTAAGGAGAAAACTAGAAGGGAGTACAACAGGACATAACTTAAAAATAAATGGGATCAGTTGAAGAAGGATTGAAATTGTGAAAAGAGTTGAAACATGGATCAACTGGTTTGGGATGGGATCCGACAAAGAAGACGATTGATGCATCAGACAATTGGTGGCGAGAAAAGATACTGGTAACTATCATATGCATACTTTTTCATTCTAATAACTCGACAAAGAGTTCATATGAACATAACATCTAAACATAATTACATGTGTTCTTGCAGATATTACCAAATGCAAAGAAATTTAGATATTGCGGCTTACATCTTGAAATTGAAGAGAAATTGGATCTCATGTTCAGTGGTGTGGTTGCCATAGGTGCCCATTCTTGGACACCAAATCAAGAAGCTGACGACATTGTGCAAGAACGAAATTATTCTGAGCAAAGGTCTATTTCAAATGATTCAAACAATGAATTATTACATGTCACAGATTCCCACACCGAATCTAGTCATGCTAGGCGTTCACCAGCTTTAGCTCCCATAGGTCAAAAAAAAAGGAGGTGATGGATTTCTCAGACATCAGATATCAGAGTTAGTCAGTGCATGCACTTCTAGAGTGAATAAGGCAACTACTACGCCATCACTATCTGAGGCAATCAGTATTTTAGATAAAATTGTTGAAGTTTTTGATGGTATTCTACTTTATCTGCCTTCAACTAGGTTGTTTGAAGATCCAAATAAGTGAGAGATCTTTGTGGCTATGGCACTTGAATGTAGAATTCATTATCAACGCTATCATTTTGAATCATGTGATGTTTAGCTAGGTTGCCTTTAAGAAAAAAAGTTTTATAATCTGTCAAAATTTAAACTTCTCCGTGATCTGGTAGTGGAGAGTTTGCTCTTTTTTACTTGTTGTACTTATTTTTGTAAATTGTTGAACTTCTTTAGTTGCAAAAATTTTGTTTAGTACCTTAATCTGTAAAGGCTAATATAGTGATGTATATTTTTTGTCATTAATTGCAGTTATGGATAGTGATGATGATGATCAACCTAAGACTATGATTGTTACTGCAGTATGCTTAATACATAAGTACTATGAGAGTTATGTTTGCAAGACTCCATGTATGACTTCCAGATTTATTGGTGAAAATTGGATCAATGAGTTACTAGCAAGGCACATAGGGAGATTTTATAACATGTTTCGTATTTCCCAAGTTATTTTCACTGACCTGCTGTAGGAATTAGAAAATTTATATGAACTTAGTGGATCTTCAAGAACTACAACTAGAGAAGTCTTGGCATTAACATTGTATATTTTATCGCATAATAAATCTATCAGAGCAGCTAGTGAGTGATTTCAAAGACTCTCCCAAACCATAAGCAGATACTCTTTGGCCTCTTTTGGTAGTTTATCAACTAAAGTTATAAAGCCAATAGATTCAACTTTCCAGAACATACCTGCTGAGATTCTGCATGATTGCCGATACATGCCATATTTCAAGGTATACTTCATTGTAAGTTTATTTGAAAATGATCATTTCTAATTATCACTTAAGTTTACAGTGAATTCTATTATAGGATTGTATTAAGTAATTAATGGAACACATATCGATGCCCGTGTGCCATCAACTGAAAAGGTCGCTTATATTGGTCGATGTGGTGTACCTGCATAGAATATGATGGCAGTATGTGATTTTAATATATGCTTCACTTTTTTAATGGGTGGATGGGAAGGAAGTGCACATGATAGTCGCATATTCAATAATGTTGTATGGCGCAGAAAAAATAACTTTTCATTGCCTCCTTCAGGTATTACTGGAATGAATCATCCATTGAGTACAACGAATACGATATTTTTTACATATTATAATTAGAAATGTAAACAAGAAAATATTATGTTATTGATGCTGGTTACCCAATGCAACGAGGGTTCTTGAAGCCTTTTTCGGAAACAAAATATCATATTCTTGATTCTCAAAAGAGCAGCCAAGTCACCAGAGGATATAAAGAATTATTTAATAAATGCCACTCATCGTTGCATGGTGTAATTGAGCGAGCCTTCAGAGTGTAGAAGAAAAAATGGGTTATTTTACGTGATATGCCTGCGTACTCCTTCAAGAAGCATGTTAAAATAGTTGCAGCTACTATGGCTTTGCATAATAACATATGTCGTCACCCATCACACCATGACGTTGAGTTCAACATTGTTGACAATGACTAATCATTTGTTCCACCTGAAGTATTCGAACATCGGTTGGGCTACTCAATGGTAGAAATGAGTCAACATACCACGGAATTGGAGACACAGGACGGAGAAGGAGCTGAGGAGATGAAAGAGTTACGAGAGTAAATTACAGATGCCTTAGATAATATAAAATGAGGTATAAATTATGGCTCTAAGGTATTATTTGAAAATGGAGAACTCACAATTATTCATTGTTTCTATCTTACTAAAACAGAAAATTTAAATCTTCATTCATCCTATTGAAACAAAAAAAAGTCATAAATCTTCACAATTATTTGTTAGGTCATTTGTATTACTTTTTCTTAAAGAGATTGAAATTTTAAATGGAGAACTCTCACAATTATTTATTGAAACCAAATATTTTTACATTATTATTGCATGTATCATATGAGTAAGATTATTATAAATGTGCGTTGGAGATATGTGAAATTCTGATCATTAATAAGAATATAGTTTATTTAAATCATAAAAAATTTTCAACAAGAATTCTCTTGAATTTGATTGCTGAAAAAATAAGAATATATAAAGTTAAGCACATGTTAAGAAAAATGCTTATAAGTTATAAATCTTAGAAAATTTCAGTTAAAGTCTAATTTTTAACATATATACTTACATACTTTGCTTCATATCATGACTATCATCCATTACTTTTGATTGTGGTTCGGAGAATACTTTGGTATCATGACTATCATCCATTCATATCATGTATCATATCTTACTAAATACTTAGGTAGAATCGGATGATCATACTGGGAAAATTCTTTAGAAATTTCAGTTTACAATAAAAAACACAAGATGTGTGTAAGATTAATAACCTGAAAGATCAATTAACATTTTAGTTTACAATCAGAAACTATGTTGTTCTCTGTTATGAGAATGAGTTGTATTATGTCATATTACTTTTTGGAATCATTATTGTTCACTTGATTGTGGTCTGGAGTTTTGGAGTTATTCGGTCTATAATTGTGAATTCATGGAAAGTATCATTGTTGATGTGCAATTGGCTTAGTTGTTGTTGGATTTACGTGGGTGATTTTTTTAGCATATTGTAGCATATTGTAACATATTGTTGGATTTATGTGGATTTTGTACATAGTAGAATATGGATTCAAGATTTATGGCCTTTTTTTGGTTTTAGTAAGATGGTATACAGGCTGGTTTCGCTCTTTCATTTACATGTCTTACTCATGTATTATCTAACACCCCTCCTCCCTTCCCTGTTCTCCATCTCTTTATCTACATGTGTCGACTGTTGTTATTGGCTTTGGTTGGGTGGCTTTCAGAGCTGTTGTTATTTCTTTACCTGGGTTGGTTGTTGTTATTGCTGATCTTATTGTTGTTGTAATTGGCTTTACCTGGGTTAGCTGTTGTTATTGTTGATCTTGTTTTCTTTGTGTTCTTTGGTAATTAGATTGGTGGTGCCTTGGATTTGGCTGGGTGGCTTTCAAAGCTCTTGTTATTCGCTTGATTGGATATGGGTTGACATCGCCCCTTATTTTCTTTGTGTTCTCCGGTAATTGGATTGGTGGTGCCTTAGCTTTGGGGTGGCTTCCTTAGCCGATTTTTTGTTCTCTATTCATTATATGGTTGGGTTGGCTGTTGTTATTGCTGCTCCTATTCTTTTCTTTGTGTTCTCAGGTAATTAGATTGGTGGTGCCTTGGCTTTGACTGGGTGGCTTTCAGAGCTAATTTTTTGTTCTCTATTGGTGATAGGATTGGGTTGGCTGTTGTTATTGCTGTCCTATTATTTTCTTTGTGTTCTCTGGTAATTGGATTGGTGGTGCCTTGGCTTTGGCTAGGTGGCTTTCATAGCCGATTTTCTGTTATATATTGGTGATAGGATTGGGCTGGTTGTTGTTATTATTGCTTCTGTTATTTTTTGTGTTCTTTTGTAATTGGATTGGTGGTGCCTTAGCTTTGGTTGGGTGGCTTCCATACGGTTTTCTATTTGATAGGATTGGTTGGTTGTCTTTGGTGGTTGGGTTGGTCGGGTTGGTTAGTTGGGTTGATGTGTTATGGGTTGATTAGGTTGGCTAGTTTTTCTCTTCTATTGCGGCGTTTGCTAGTGGGTTGGGTGCCTTTTTTGGTTGTTTGCTTCTGTTTTGTTCCTTGTGAGCTCTTATGGGTTTTTCGATCTTGATTTTAGGTTTGCTGTTATTTTGGGTTGGCTGGTAAAAGGCTGTTTAGTGGCTACTGTTTTACTTGGGGTGGTGGTGACTTGGTTTGGTATCTTGGAGTTTATTTTGGCTCTTTGCTGGATGTTCTTTTGGTATTGCTATTTATCTGTCTTAGTGGAGGTGCGACTGCCCTTTTATCTCTTGCTTGTCATCATACACAATATATTTGGAAACTCTTTATTTTGTACTATTGTTCTGCTTATGTACTAGAACCTTGGTGGTTGATTCTCTCGTGAAGGAAATGGTTATGATGTTACATTGATGTTATTTTATGTGATTGCAACCCTTCTTTTTGAAGTTTGGATGCTCACATGCAATGTTGCTCCTTGGGATAGACTTTCACTGAGCCTGAGCCATTATAATTTACTTTAATTATCTTTCTACGTTTGCTTATGCCTTTTTTGAGCTTCTTCTAGGTATTTGTATACAACAGAGCCTTGTATGGTTAAGTAATTTTACTTAGCCAAATTACTATCTTTTTTGTTAATAATTGTAACTCTTCTATTTTTGTTAATGAAATATCTATCACTTTTTGGGGAAATAAATATTTTGCTGTTTCATTTTCATTTTAAAAATATTTTGTAATGTGATCACCTCATATTTTTTATTATTGCTTACACAATTTACTTTATAAGAAATATGAGTTCAAGGAGCTCTACTGAAGTCTAGAGTTGTGTATTGCAACTAGTTTGCAAATGTTATGTATTCACTTCACATGGAAGAAAATTACGAGAAGATTTTTCATGTGTCCAAGAAATGAACAGAGATGATTGCAACTATTTTATGAATGAATGAATACGGTGACACATCAAACAAATGATTATGCTAAGAGGGTAAAGAATGGAAAAATTTTAAAAAAGATTTGATCAACAGGATATTAGGCTTAATATTTGATCGTATTTCAATTGTACTTCTATTTTAATATTAGTTATTAATTAGTAGTATTATGATGTGCAATCTATTAATGTAATTTATTAGTTAACTTGACTACATATAAGTATTGGCTATCATATTTTATTCATTATTAAATTTATTCAAATTATATAAGAGACATTTCAAATAAGCCAAGACAAAATATAAGACAAATAGATTCTAAACAGAAGTTTTCCATCATAAAGAATAAACAACCATACCACTTTTTCCTCAAAGAACTTCACGATTCTCAAAATTTAAATGCCCAAATGGGCCCATAATTTGGCTCAACTATGTTATAAATTCTATATTTTCTAATAAAGTTAATATTTTAATATTAAATATCTTGCTTTAAATAATGATTTATTAAGGTGCATGTGTTAATTAATGATAAGAAAATGATTAAATTTAATGTCTTCTTTTTATAAATAATCATTTTTTTATTTTTCAATAATGTTTCACACTTAAAAACAAAATAATTTGTTTTCTTTTATCACAAAATTTTGTGACCACATGGTTTGTCTTCTGCCAATTGGACCATATAAATGAGGTACAAACTCATATGATAATGATGAATTAAGGCCATATTAAATCATATAGGTTTAGCTACAATTACTTGAAAATTGATGCTTTTAATGTTCTCCTATTATATAATTGATAAAAATTTTAAAAAATAAAAAATGGATAAATTAATGGCTTGTGGCCTCCATTTAAGATTAATATTATTTCTCTAATTATATATGATTTTACCTCTAAAATATTAACACTTGAAATATATAATATAAGAAAATGCCATGGCTAATGTACCATATGAATCCAATAAATTCAGTTATTTATAGAATCTTACTCTTAAATGTAAAAGTCATGTTCATTATTACATATATCTTATTTAAAAAGACAAAAATTATTTAAAAAATTAGAGATTTATCTATATAACATATAATTTGTATATATTTATTATTTAAATTTTAATATTTATATAAATAATACTTAAAATTTAAATCTCACATCAAAAATATCATTATTATATATTTTTTTAAAAGACTAAACATTAAATTTTAAATTATAGTTATAAATCTATAAAAATTATGTGTATATATATATAAATTTTGTAAAAAAAAAAATTAAAATTGAATAATTGATTTTCTTATAATTCAAAGCAATAATATGCTGCAATAAATTGTAATGCTGCAATTTTAAACAGTACATATATATTTCTCGCTCATTCTTCCAACTCGCTGCTCTGATACCACTCTTTGAGCTGAGAACTCGAATCCACTAGGGCTTCGGGATCTCGCTGGAGCACGCTGTGGATCTCGCCGGAAACGATGTCATCCGGCAGGTACATGGCCTACTCCCCTTCGCCCTCCGCTCCCCACTCGCCGCACATATCCGGCATTCGGTCTGCAACCAACGCCTTTGTGGAGCAGGAAAAGTAAGCTTCGACTCTGTCGGTTTCTATCCCTTGAAAACCCTATCTTTTTTTAGGCTACGTTTTGTTTTGGCTTATTTGTTTTTTTATTCCATTTGGAATGGATCTACGGAGGAGAGATTCTGTCTCTAGGAGTTCCGGTCTGATGATGACGCATTGATCTGTTTCTATGTTTAGATTTATAGGCAGATTCAGCATTCTTACTTTTTTAGGAGGTGAGTGTTTGGTTCAAGATGGAGGTTGATGTGGGGTTTGTCTGTATTATGCTTGTGTTTTAGGGTTTGTAGGATGTGTTTGCAGGCTTCGATGATACTACAATGTGGAAACACTGTCGAAGTTCTTTATTTTGGATGACTTATCTGGGCACTGTTTGTTATGGATGTTAGACAAATGGAGGATCTGGGAATTCGTTAAACTTTCTTTTTCTCGTGTGGCTGCTGTTATTCTTTTGTATGAGATCTGCATATTTACTGCTCGTTATGCGCATTGTTGAGTACGAGTCTATCTCTGTTGAAATTGGAGCAAATTTCTTTGACAATGAATCCTGTTGACTAATTTTTTGGCGTGCTGGATTAACTTTCTGATAAGCTCTTCTTCTGGCAGGTATCTTGCAGAGTTGTTAGCAGAGCGGCAGAAGCTTGGTCCTTTTATGCCAGTACTCCCACATAGCTATAGGTTGTTGAATCACGGTGAGCTTCGAACTGTGGGTTTGCTTAGTTGAATTCATGATTTTCTTAGAGGTCTAACATTCTTAATGATTGATTCACCTCTGGGTGAGCGCTCTCATTTGAGCATTCCAAAAGCATAGAAGTGTTTAATATCCATGGCTCCATAACACTTGAATCTCAATAAAGAAATGTTCAAGCACCGTGGTTAAGGCCATGGAAGCTCATAATAAAGAATGAGTTTTGGTTATGTTTGGTCCTTTTTGCTTCATTTAAACTTTTGTTTAGAAATATATCTTTAGTAAGTTGGTGTGTCACATGCGGATTGAAATTGTTTCTCTACCTTTTTCAAAAGCTTTGATTTGTTTGATTATTGACCACCAAAATATAGGTGATCATGGTTATAGTAGGTCAGAGAACTAAAAAGGAACAAAATATTATCATGAGAAGTTTAATCTCATACAAAAAGCTATGTAGTGTTTTTTGAGATGGATTATGATGTGGTGTGATTAGTCATCCCCATATGATAGTCTTTCTGGATTGCATTCTAGTGAGAGCTATATGAAGAGTACATAAATTAGAGAGGTCTTATTATCATCCTCATCATTGCCATTTGATTTGTTCCAACTATTTAAGCTTGCCTTTATGAAACCATAGCATTGATTCCTTTCATGTGCTTATGAAGTTTTAATTCTCGTTTAAACATTGTACAATAATCTGCCATGGTACTAGTGTATACCCTTAAACATTCTTTGTAATTTTTATTTTATTAATGCCCCTTCTTTCTTCTCTTTTAGTGTATTATATGTGGATTTTAATGGAGGAGATGGAAATAGAAGAATTTGAGGTATAGGGGGTCAATTCATGAAATAAAGTTAAATAACATACATTAAAGAGTCTACTAATATGGAAACTTCTTGAAATTTTGAACTCATAAGCATTCGTCCCAATGCCTTGCATGATTTTATATGACCTCATCTTTATTGTAATTATTTTATTAAAGGTTCTTGACATCTTGTAAGAAACCTTTTAGGATTTAGATGTACTATTAATTTATCACATAGTTTAAATTTTATATATTTATAATTCTCATTGGAAGTAGGTGTAATTTTCATAATGAACAGTTAGATTTCCTTGAATGTTTTTATGCAAATCAAGCATGTGATTAATATGATACGAGACAAGCAGTGAAAATACTCGAATAATAATATTCACCCTGATGGATACCAATAAATGCATTATAACTTATTCAGAGAGGTTTGATATTAAAAAGTTTAAAAAAGACAACCACACAAACATGATATTCCAATATGAACAAATACCTTTTCAAAGAAAATTAATTTAAATGATTTAAGTATTAATTGCCATAAATTATGCACTTTTAGATTTGAATAGATGGATGGAGTTTTAAAAAGGATCTTTCGGGGGAATTCTTTATCGACAATTTTTAAAATGTTAAAACAATTTTACTCAATAAATTTTTTAATGAATTTGTGAATTAAGAAACCAAAAACAAAATCATTATCATTTAATTATTCATTATATGAAAAATATCAAGTGATTCATCAACTACAATATATATATGGCTTGTCTAATTTCATGTTCAAGAATAGATTCAATTTCTATTAAAAAGTTTACGTTTCGATATGATCTTATGCTCAATTTTAATCTTAGGCTCAAATTCTAACTATTGTTCAAGTATCCATTCATGTTCATGAATACGATCTAATGTATGTGCATATTCTAATTCAATAAAGTAGATGTAGAATTATTATAACTATAAATCTTCTTCTTCATCTGATAAATCTTTAGAAAAATACTTTTGAATTACGATTTTCTCAATAAGATAATATTTGAGTATAAATGATTCTTGTAGAGAAGATTATATTGATTTTTGTTTAGGACATTTAGCACGGGTACAATTGTCTTAACAGAATAATTGTAATAATTTTCAATTTCTAAGTTTTATATCAGAAATGATTTAAGGGATTTATAACATTGTAGCTTAATTTTTATTCAATTTCTTGTCAAAGACCTTTAATAAGTAATAACATAATAATCTGGTGAAAATAATATTTAGCTAGAAAACCTTCAAAATATTACATAATATTCAAACACATTATATCAACTTATCTACAATTCTAAAATTGATCATGCAATTGATCCTTATAATCATTTTTTGAAGGCAACCACAAATTTTATTAATAAGAAAAGGATAATACATAGTCCAAAAGGGATCAATCCCAACTAACTAGATTCTCGAAAAGAGCAAAACAAGAACAATACAAAAGAAAACAAAACCAACTAAGCTTAAAAGGAATTTGTCCCAAAATAAATTAAAATTAAGTACAAGATATGAAATTAATTGCTATCTAAAAGCTTTATTATTAGAAAATTCATGGACACAAATTCTTGATATCTTGAAATCTTGTAATTCATCTTTGATCCATCTGCTATCTTAATGAAGTAATCTCCAATTTCTTCTCTATAAATCCAAGTCTTGAATTCTTCAAATTCATATTGAAATCAACAAATCTCTTCAAAACCTATACACCCCAGATTATTAGGGGCATCAGATAAAGAAGAGAATTAATATATTATAAAATTATAAAGAAAAAAAATAGAAGAAGGTTAGAGATACTTAGCAGAACATGAACTGTGATCATTTCAGGTATAAACATGATCAATCTTCAAAAGAGCTTTATCCAATCCCTGAAATCTCTTAAGAGCAGACATCAATGAGAATATATACAAATGAAAAAGAGAATTAATAAAATTCTAGCTCAATAAAATACAATTATGCACACTATGCCAAATAATCATAAATTCTTGAAATTAGTAGTTAATAGTAGTTCAGGCTCAGATTAATATAGAATCATCAAACTTGAAGATATCAATATTGGTGAAGCAAAGTTAAGCATGCATCCAACTCATATAGAGGGTTACAAACTAAGAAAATGCCACCAACCAACATTTGTAATATAACCTCATCATTGCCATCCAAACTACTATTAATGAAGTGAACCATTAATCCAAATAAACCATTTAATACCCATATGAATCACAATAACCAATTTGATCAGATCCGAAGAGGATTAAAAATTTATTTGTACCATATTTCTAAAGATTATAAAAGGTTTATGCAGCAAGGATCTCCAGCTGACCAATTAACATCCAAAAGGGATGCTAATACAGATGTTGCTACCAACCAAAAAGAAAATCTCAACTTTGTAGCTATCAATCAATCCCAATAACACAAAGAAGCATCAATTCCCAGAGAGGAAGAATTAAGAACAACAGCCCTGAAAAACATATCCAATCATACCATATAAGCAATTGTTTAATTTTGTACATAATATAACTGCCATTAACCAGAGATTAACCCTAAATCGGATACTACTGAACAACCACCGGACCCAAGTGAGCCAGGAGGACACACAGCAAATAACAACATAATACCAATTCCAAATAAATAGAATGAACAGCTAAGAATCAGAAAAAACAAATTGACATAAATGAGCAGCTGAAGCAAATCTAAGCCGGAACCTAAACTTAATTTTAGGAACCAAAAACATGTTTTGTAGCTACTAAGATAGAAGCCAAAATTAAAGGAATGATTGCCAACACACCAACAATGGAGCATTCTCAATTTCATAATGCTTGCCATTAGGAATTATCAGCAAAGTATTTGACACTTAAACAAGAAAATAATTGAAATAATTGGTGGAAAGCTCCCAATAAAATTTTGCTATAGGACAAGCAATAAAAGGATGGTGTATATTTAAGAAAAGTTAAAGAATACAATTCCAAAACCAATATAGTTCAAGCTCAGTTTCAAAACAATTAATCAGGTAATAGGAATTAGACTGAAAGGGCAACAAAATACCAGTCATCCAACTTTTAAAATTAGAGGGTTGCTAACTAAAATTGCCAGCAACTATCTTAAAAATCCACATACTTCATAGATATCATAGCCACATTTATAGTTTCATTCTGGAATGAAGCCAATATTTAAAGAAAGCCGCTAATTAATAGGAAGTCAGAATGCACCAACCATCAGCTCCGAAATGAAAGAGATTAGCCTGATCAGAAATATAACAGAGGAAATATAAGCAAATACTGATACAACCCCAAAATACAGGCTTATAAGGATTTAAAGATCTATATCAGATCGAAATAGATCAATATAAACCACAAATAACCATGAATAATAAAATTCTATTATTCCATTCAAACTAAGGTGCTTAATAGTAGCTTAGGCTCAGCATAAAAATTAGGTTAGGTTTAAGTTTAGATTTAGAAACCTGGCTCAAAAAAGGCGACAACATAAAGCCTAAGATCTGTCGAAAATTGTGGTAACTATTTTAAGTAAGCATCCAACCTCAATAACTGAAGGGTTACAAACAATGAAAAGTCACCAACTAAAAATTGAAAAGTACCACATCATTGCCATCTAGCACCATAAAAGGGATGGAAAGAGTAAACAATTAAGATTAATTGAATCTTATATATGGCAAGCCTGTTTTATCTAAATTAACTAGACCTCTAAGTTACTTAGGAAAATTCTGGTTAGTGAAATTGATAAACTCAGGCAAATCAATACCTAAATTAGCCAAAAAAATCAGCACAAGAATTTCCTTCCCTGAGTACATGAGATATCTTATAGAAAAATTTAGAAAGGAGATTCTTAGTATTATTAATTAAATAAAATATATCAGCATTACCAAATTTATTAAAATTAATAATGTAAATGAGCAGTTAAGCATCAACCTCAATCCTAATTTTAGAGAATCTCTTCTTAATACAAGTGTTGAGGGCATGATTAACAGGCATTAATTCAACAAATATAATAGAACATGAAGGTAAAGGAATTACAAAGGTTGATATAACATTTCCTCCTTTATCTCTTAAAATACCACCACACTTAAATTTATGACTAGAAATAGAACCATCAGTATTAATCTTAACAATGTCATTTTTAGGCTTAAGCCAATAAATAATTCTTTGCTTCATAGGAGTGTTGCAAGAAGACAAAAGAATATACCCAATTTAAGAGCAACAAATTTATATCCTCTAAAATTTATCTCAGAAATAAGATTAGCTTTGAACATAATAATAATTTGTCCTTAGTCCTAGTAATAATTCTTTTGTGATTTATAGCAATATCTCCTTTTTGCATCATTTTTATCCATCCAAATAAACCAAATAAGAGTAATCGAAATCAATATTTTGCTATGACTTTTATTTGTCTGTTGGAAACATGCTTCTAATAATTGAGACAGAGAAATTTTACCATTAAAGTAAGAGGTATTGAATACACTTTCATACCAAATCCAAGTTTTAGCTGCAATAGCGTTATTAACAAAAACATGATTTATATTTTCGATATGATGGCAACGATAACATTTAGAAGGCAAATAAAATCCTTTAGTCCAAAGCAAAGAATTCATAGCAATATAATATCTCGATATCCTCCAAACTAGAACATAATAAGAAATAAGAATAATGTGATTTCAAATTTTAGAATAAATGAGAGATGGTGTTTGTTTATTTCTTATGAAGTGCCACATATCTTTTAATACAACATCACTTGTACGAGAAAGTTTGAAAAGAATATGATCAGGATCTTAATAACTTTATTAATAATATCATTGGGTATTAGGTATTTTAGTTTTTGTATGTCCCATGAATTATTGATGAACAAATGATTAATTCTCAAAGCGGTTGTTGAGTGAGTAGATAAAAGTGAATTAATAGATATCTCACCCAACAAATAATCTTGCCAAAAATAAGAGGAACCTGACCTAACACCCCATGAAATTAAAGATTCAGCTTCTCATTTTATTATACAAAGTCTTTTTCATATGGAAGAATTACTTTATTTAAATTACTAATCAAGGGGTGTTTCCTTTGACAATATTTAGCTTTAATAAACTTATCCCTAAAGCTATCATATTTTCTAAAATTTTACCACAATTTATGAGAGAATGCAATGTTAGATTCTCGAAGATTTTTACAACCTAAACTGCCTTCTCTAAGGACACCACAACAGTTTTTTCAAGTAGTTCAATTCATTCTTTTAACAGCGACCTTGGACCGCTAGAAAAATTTGTTGAAATGTCTCTCCAATCTATGAATGATTGAGAGAGTAGGCTTAATAGTTTGAAGAAGGTAAACACGAAAAGAATAAAGAGTGCTTTTAATGAGAGTTAGTCTGCCACTAAAAGATAATAAATGAAGCTCCCAAGCTGAAGTTTGTTAAGTATATTTTGGATAACTCCATCAAATAATGATGATCTTTTTTGATCTCTATAAAGAGGAGTTCCATATACTTGATAGGTAATTCTTGATGAATAAAACCTATGGTATTTCTAATCTGAGAAATTTTGTTAGTCGACATAGAGGAAGAAGTAATAAAACAGTTCTTATTGCTATGAATACTTAAACCACTTTCTCTTTCAAATTTGTTAAGAAAATCTTTGAACTTTTTAATGTAATGAATATAAGTATTGCTAAATATTATAAAGTCATCAACAAAGCTTAAGTGAGATATAGGAAATCCACCAAGAGTTCTAAAATACATATAAGAAAAGTTGGAGAATAACTTGTCAAGATTTCTTGACAAATATTCTATCGCAATAATGCAAAAAACAGGAGATAATGGATCACCTTGGAGAAAAAAGCACTAAAAGAAAAGAAAAATCATTATCTCACATTTTTGAAATCATAAAACATTTTCAATACAATTTTTGATCAAATTGATAGATTGATTAGAAAAATCAAATAAAAACAATGTCATAAAAAAATGCCAAGATATGTTATCATAGGCTTAAGAAATATCCAATTTAAAAATAACATTTCCACCTCTAATTTAAAAATAACATTTCCACATTATCATAATCTAAATTCTTGTTTAATGTTTGATTAGTTGAAATAATCATAGAAAAAATCTTTTTTAAAAATAATTTATTAAAGAATGTGCATATATATAAGAAAATCAGTGACTTAAAATAAAGATAATTTTTAGGATAGTAACTTGAAAAAATTGCTGTAAAAATTAATTGTTAAAATTTAAAATTTTAATAATAAGAAATAATTATATAAATCATTATCATAATGAAAATTTTTTATAATTATCATTAAGAATTAGTGAAATTGTCTTCATTTAATAAGAGAAAGTATTGTTTTGTAAGTTAAAGAACAATTTTATTAATTTACTAAAATGGATTAAGAAAGTATATAAAATACATGTTATAATTTTTTTATCATAATTAAATTTATCATATTTATTAATTTAAAAGATAAAATATTTATATTTTAAAATTCCCATAAATATAATAATATTAATTTTATTTAAAGAGTTTTTTTTTTAAAATGATAAATAATTAGCTTTTCATATTTTAATAAATAAAAATAGTTAAATGAAAATTTTTAAATCACCATATTTTTTCTTTTTTTATATTATTAAAAAAAAATTTACCATGAAATCAGCTTAATTTTGAAAGAAAGCTTTAAACATTCTTCGATTTTATAAAATCATTTGTAATAAAAACAAATTTAATTAAACAAAATATTAAGCATTTTTTATTAGATATAGAATAGTAATAAAAGCAAAAGTTATAAAATAAAATCATTAAATCTTTTCTCTGGCTATATACCAAAATAAATAATTGAAAAAAAAATCAATAAATGTACAAGTAAACATTATAAAACTATTAAAAAATCTTATAAGTATGGTTTAGAAATTAATGGATTAGAATTTACTCCAGAGTATTTGAAAAAATATTATCAATTGGTATTGATAAATCATGAATTAAATAAATATATTTGGAATAAATTAATTTTAAATTAAATTTTTTTATTTAAATTATTTTAAAAAAGAAAATTTTTATAAAATAAAATTATCTAATTTATGAAATTTTTATAATTATATATTTTAAATTTTATTATTTTTTTAATTAAATTTTTATTTTTTATTAGAATTTTTTATTTTTAAATTAAATATTTTTATTATCAATAATTAAATAATATTATAAATTAAATATAAAATAATTTTTATTAATATAATTAAAATATTTATATTAAAATTTATTAATCATTTATTTTTAATTATTTAAAAATATTATCAAAATAATTTATTTAGAAAATTTTTTAATAAAAAAAAATATAATTTATCAAATATCTTATATTAATTAAATTTTTTATATAATAATATTATATTTATAAATAATATTTATAATATATTCTTTCATAATAGATATTATCTTTTAAAATTTTTTTTTACATCTAAAAAATAATTTCAATTATAAAATCAAAATATCTTTAATATTATTATCTTCTTTTTATCTCTTTGATATTTAATCAAATTTTTATAATTAATATATTTTTAAACAAATACTGATATTATGTATTCTATAATTTCAAAATATATTTAAAAATTATTATAAAATCTACATTCTAAAATCTTTTATAATTTAACGCATTTTCAGAATTAGAAATTTTTTTCTAATTTTTAAAATATATGTTCAAAATAATACTTCAAAACTTATAATCAATTCGATTAAATAATCTTTTATAAATATTATCTTAAAATATCAAATTCAAATCAAAATTTGTCTAACATTGTCAAAGTAACAAATTTATATAATCTTCGTTATTGTTAATAAAAATTTCAATTATAAAATTATCTTAAACTATAAACATGAATATCTTATATTTGTCAAATTCTTATTCTTTATGCAAAATAAATCATTTCTCTTCTTTCTTGTGAGCATATATTCTTCTTTAAATGATTGTTTTTATTAACTCAATAATTACTCAATTTAAATAATTTTTGAAAATATATCAAAAATAAAATTAGCAAATCTCTTAATAAATATTAAAATCTCACATTCAATTTCTTGTATTTCTTGAATGTTGTTTGAAAATCAAATGCATGAATTAACCTAATTATATGTGTATTATTATGACATTTTCTGCATCCAGATATCTTAAAATCTTCATCAACCGCTATCGATACTATGCATCCTATATATAATCGATAAAATCCTCTAATAGCCTTTACTTAGATCAATCTCTTATAAAAGCATGCATATATAAAAATTATTGTCTATGACTACATTATAATTCTTCAGATTTTAAAATATTATCTCTACATTTGCAAATGCCCAATCTAAAAGACATTTATCTCTCATAATATCATTTTTTATACAAAAAATATTTACATTTATTAAATATTTGTTATACTCTTTTTTTTTTTATTTAAAGAAAATCTATTTTCTATTTTTACATATTTAAATTTTAACAATCCAATTTTCTCACATTCACAATTTTTATTAAATTTCTCATCATTAACATTTGTCTTAAATCGATAATAATTTTGTCTATTTTAAAGAAAAATTGTGTTAAATTTACAAGAATCATTAATGGATGAGCTATTTTAATTATCATAAATATTTTATATATATATAAATGGTAAACAAAAGAACCAAAATCACACATCTGTTAATTTTAGCATTTACTAGTTGCAAATCTTTAAGAATAGAAATGTTCAAATAGTTATTTCAAAAAAGCCATATTTTATTGTTTTAAAGTACAAATATTTTTTTCTGATAAATTTTGTTATTAATTCTTACATTAAGCAAACATTATAATATCTACAAAGGCTCTTAATTCTATTCCTAATGGAGGGTACCAATCCCTCTAGCATTGCAAATTAGAAAATTAATCATTAGGAGGAAGGATGAATTAGAACGTATAGCTCTCAAAAGCTTAGATGGATAATTTTAAATTTTTTTCTTTCTATAATTTTAAAATATGATCTCTTTCTTCTTCATTAAAAAAGAGATTTCTTTAAATTATCAAAAAAAATTTATAAAACTTTAAGCACATTCTCCTCAATTCTTGATTGAAAATTTTGAATCAAGTTTGTAAAAGAAATCAGATGGAATTTTTTTTAATCTCTCAATTTTTTAGAGTAACAAGCAAACTAGAAACAAATCTATTGATATCATTTTCATCTCCATCTTCTTCTATAAGAGATGGGATAAAATCAGCCTCATTATCTTCATTGTTGCCTTCATGGTTAGAAAGAGGAAAATCAAAGTCATTCTTCAACTGTAAATTATTATCATTTTTACTAAATAGAGTATTGGAAGATCTTGACTCGGTTTATTAAAAACCTCAATACCTTTAGCATAAATCCCAGGCTCAGAATTCTGGCTCCTGAGAAAACCCCATTGAGTCATTCTCCTAAGATTGATTCACCTTATCCAAACCAGATTCTTCATTAGTTTTTTTACCATAAAGAGAGAATCTTTCCCAGTTTGAGTAGGTTTTCACTTGAATAGGAATCTTTTTTCGTAAGGATGGGCAATGAAGAGAGAAATCATGGCCATGAGTTTTACAGTGATTGCAAGAGATAGGAAAATTTTTGAAATAAAATCTTTTTGAAGATAACCATATTTCTCTGATCCCAACCAGATTTCTTTAGGGTGTTTTTTAATAACATCCAACTTGACCAAAATTTTGGTAGCAGATGGTCGAGTCTTAAGCGTAGTGCCATGATCAATTTGTAAAGGATGGCCATAAAGAGTACTTATAGCAAACAAAAAATATTACTATTTAGGTTTATGTTTCATAGCTTGCCCATGTAAATATAGCCCATTAGTTTTGATATAGCATATTGAACTCTGGAAATGATCATGTTAAATATTAAAAGAAATCTTTCAAGTTGTCAATCTAATATGAAAATTCTCTAAGATTATACATCTTTTTAAATTTAATAGTATAATTCTTATAGAAAGGTTGAAAGATCCTTAGACTATTTATGGGGTGCAATTTTAGTCTTAAATTTTTTTTAATAATGGTCTAAACTAAATTTGACCCAACTAAATATCTACAATATTTATTTAAATCAATAGAGAATTCAACTCGCCTTCAACTAGATTGAATTGAACATGACCCAAGTGACCTATTTGGATATGCATTTCTCGTTAATTTTATGTCAAAATTGAGTATTCGGGTCAAAATCATGTCAATATCGTGTTGGGAGGATAAAATTGTGTCAAATTTGAGTTGTCAGGACATTTTTAGATTAGTGGGTCAACCTTCACCTTACAAGAAATTGATTAGAATCTTAACTTCAACTAAAATTAATTTCTAAATTTCTTAGATTTTCTCTAGTTTGTGTTGGGTTCATTCAATTGACTTTATCTGATCCAAAATAATCTAAGAGGGACTATTTTGGATCATGTTTGAGGTGTCCATTTTTTAGATAGCTAGGATTAAAATAGACTCATACAATAGTTTTGAAATTATTTTGACCTTTTTTTCATATAATTTTGAATTTCTTGATAGCTGCTTTACTATCTAATTTTTATTAAATTTCTTATTTTATTATTTTACTAATTGATTTAATTGTAATGTCATATTTCTAGTTGCAATTATGATGCAAACTTAAGTTTTGATGTTAAATATGATGTTGAATGTCTTAGGTTCTAGGATTTTCTTATGCAAATCTAGGAGGAGAAGCATAAATTCACGCGTACAAGGTCAAATGGTGCACAAAATTTTAATTTAGTGAAAAAGTCATTCCTTTTGATAAAAATTAGGAAACACAAAAATTCCACCCAAATTATTTATTAATGATAATTTAATTAGAAATTATGGTCCATGGATTTAATGTGCTTTGCATATATATTAGTACATTAGGTGTGGGTATATTTAATATTAATATGAATGAAGGGGTTGTTATATTATTAATAAATATTTGGGATGCTTGTAGGAATGCATTAACATATTGATCCACTTTTTTCTACAAATTTGAATGTATAAAACATTCATGTTTTATGAAATAATTTGGATTAGTTGATTTAAATTATTTTCTTAATATAATTTTTTTTATTTATGTACTATATATATAGAATTACCCATATGATGAGATATGTTGTAGCAGTTTATAGGAATTTATTTCTTTTATCATTTAAATTATGCTAGATACTTTGCCTTTGAGTAATATTTTTGTTAAGTCAAACATTAAACACCAATCACTGCCTGTGCAAAGAAGTCATTGAATTGGCTCTATTGAATTTGAAGAGACAAACTGCAAGTCTTGAAAAGAGTTCAGGTGTATGTTTTGATTGTTAGGGAAGTTTGGGAGTGTGTAACATGATGATGATCAAGACATTGAGGTGAGTTAAAGGAGTTATGAACTATGAGGCTTGGCAGGCAGTAAAAACCATGGCCTTACATAAGATAGAAGAGAGATGCACATGTAGGAGGCCTATGTTGACTTGCAAAAGTGAGGTTTAAGAGGGCTTAAATCATAGGCGGTGAATCTTAGAGAAGATAGAAGATGCTTGCTAGCTTGTGGGATCGAGCATCATTAGAGCAAAGGGTTGTAGAGTTTTAGGAGCAAGAGACATCGAAAGAGCGTTTAAATAGCAAAAGGGTGATAATAAATAGAGTAGGCTAGTAAGAGCATCCTTAATTTTGGCATGGTGGTGCACATATGTGGATGGGATTGTGGCTGTCAAGGTTAACATGGCTACATGAGTTGTGAGCGAAACACAACTGAATGCTCAACCACATGAAAGATACAGGGCGGTTCTTGCAAAAGTCTCAATAAGTGTGAGGGTAAGGTGTGGTTTCATGTGGCTTTGGGAAAAACTAATTTTTATGTGAGTCTAGGTTTTAAAGATGAGTGACTATAAAATAGACAGTATAAATTAGTTTTTTCTTCGTTGACCTTTTTTTAAATAAATTCTTGTGATTAGGTGAGAATTTAACATATGAGACAAAAAGTTATGTGTGCATTAATGCATTAAAGGTTGCAAGTGGTGTTCATGACAAGTTAAAGGAAGCCTCCATATGAAGGCTTAATAATTCTTTAATGGTAAAGTGTTAGTTAAATTAATTAATCAATATAATTAATGATGATATTTAACTTAGATCATTAATTAATTGATCAATAAGATTGATCTAATTAATCAATAAATTCATGTTGAATAACACAATATTTATATAAAATTTGATGCCAACAATTAGATCTTCCTTCCACATTTTTTTTTATAGGGACTCCTTAACATTTAATGATGAATGAAATCTAATTATTTGCGAGGCCAATATTATGCTTCTAAAATTCATGTTGTGTACTGAGATTACTCTAAGTTGTGTATGCATAATTCTTTTTTTCCCTTATGAATGAAATCTAATTATTTGCGAGGCCAATATTATGCTTCTACAATTCATGTTGTGTACTGAGATTACTCTAAGTTGTGTATGCATAATTCTTTTTTTCCCTTATCCATCACATTGATGTGTATGTACCCATCACTATTTGTAATATGTATTGAAGTGTTACTTTCTTTTGGATACAATGATGCACTATTAGTGTGCAAAAATGCAAAATGTCAATTTATTCTTCTACTCTTCTTTGTAATAGGAATTGAGCTATAGAATGGTAGTAATTGTCTTTTCCACAACAATTAGAGGCATGAGTTTACTTATTTGTTGTCTTATTTATTCAAGAGTTCTCCATTAGTAACACAAACCCCCCTTGCCAACTTGCCTCTCCTATTTTGTCAACCTTTTATTTTGACCTTTGAATGTTTGTGAACATGCTCCTCAATAATGGTCACTCACATTGCTTGGAGTATCTTCTTAATTAACTTCTGATAAACAACCAGCCAATGGATCATATTTTATAAATAATGAAATACATTGATTGATGAATTGTTATTGTTACATTATTTTTTAGTGATTTCAACCTTACCACCCCTCTATTAGGGATAAAAGAAAATGACCAACTGACTTAATGCTATATTCACCTTAAATTCTTTGAATCACATGCGATGCTATTATAATATTTGCGAAACATCAAATTTTTGTGAAGGTATGGTTGTCTTAAACAGACTTGTGACCTTATGTTTTACCATGTGAATAAGCAGATTATAAGATATTTATTACTCATAAAAGAGACATTTAACATATGGAAAAATAGGCTTTAAGTAATTACATTTTACTCATAGGATCCAAATTTTACTTCCTATTATTTGTTGGCTTTGTACTATCTAACTCTTGAATACACATGACAAAAATTGATTTGGTAGGTAGGATGATAAGTTGTGGTGGGGTGACTCTACTCAAGGTTGTGGTAGATAATATAGATGGTATGAAAAGAAAGTTGGGTCCATTCAAGAAAGTTGTGGGTATAATAGTTAAAAAAGATCCCAAGATGGTCTTGCATGTGGCCAATTTACTCTCAGATTATCACATTTCTCCAATTTAGTTCCTAACTATACAAAAATTATTAAAATGGGCTCTCATGTAGAAATAGAGATACAAACTTGATCCCAATTTAGTTCCTCAACTATACAAAATTGATCCTAATTTAGTGCTTGAGGGCTCATTCTTGATTGATTTTGTATAGTTTGAAACTAAATTGGAGAAATTTGATACTCTCGGACTAATTTAATGATTTATATACTTGGGTAAGGTTATTCCCCCGCTAAAAAATATTCTTTGAGAAAAGAGACTACCATACATTAACTACAATAAACTTTCAAAACAAATTAAGTTTAACTTACACTTTAAATGACATAGTTACACTAAGTTTAACTAATTATCATAACATCTACAAAGTCATTTACAAGCCTATCTCAAGCAAACATGGAAAAGGAATGAGCCTCACACATCTTCTATTGAAGTATATTTTCATAATTAAAACAATAAACATATATTAATATAATTTCTAGTAAAATTTTAAAAAATGAATTAAACACTAATTATTTTGGTAACTACTACTACTACTACAACAACAACAACAACAATAACAACAGGCCTTTATCCCACTACGTGGGATTGACTATATGAATACTTTTTCTTTATTGTGTTCTATTAAATTTCATATTCTAAATTATAAATAATTTATTTCTAAGATAAATTATATAATTGAAAAAAGTGATTAAAATTCTAAATTGCATTCAATTATATTTTTAGTTAAAGTTGTTGCATTATTTAGAAAAAAACACATTAAAATCAAGGATTTAACCTTACAGAGATGACGATGCAAGCAAGGCAAAGGGCATTATTATGCCAACAATAGTTTCAAGGGGACGCTAGCGAGTGGTAGAATTGATATAAGAGGATGACAATGATGGTAGAGAAAAACAACCTAGGCTAAAATTCCTCGGAGATAGGAGCAAGGGCAACGTTGGTCTCATGGGCAACAATGGGTGCAAGGTGGTGGTAGCGTACAGGATATTACAACAATTCCTTAGAAAATGTCGATGTAAGAGCACGGGAGTAAGGCAGGAAAGGCACTGATTGGAATTTGGTTGGGAATAATGAAACCAGTTGGCATATTTTTGTACAAAATTTGTAAGATAATAAGTAGTTTTCCCATGGATTTGTTTGAAGATATAACATATATTTTAAAAAGATTCTTCGATAAAATGTTTTATACATTTGACAGAAATGAATTCTGTCTTTATGGTGGACATATACTTCAGAATCTGAACAATACACATCTCAGTTTGATAAAAAGAAGCTGACGATCATGATTCCATCTGAAAGTCTAGTAGAAAGTATTTTGATATGGATTTTTCAGCAGAAAACTTCCATTGCTGAAAATTTAAGTTAAATTATTTTTATTTCAAATTCTCTTAGAATAGGTAAATTCAGTGGAACTACCAATAAACTCTGCTAGTAATATTTTTAGGTGGTGTTCGTGCACTCTTGGAAGCATTATATTTGTTTCTTTAAAAATAGTGATTTCTGTGTTTTATAACTTCATAAGGTTTGTTTTTGTTTTGTTTGTGTGCACTTGTATGCTAAAGGTGTGGTGCTCACCATTCCCCATCTTAAATATATTTTCTACAAAAAACATTGGATGGCAAGTAAAAAATATGGTAAAAAAATATGTTAATAATTTGAACAATCCCGTCAAAGAATTGAATTATTGATGGCCAATGCTTAACATTCCCTTGAATTCTTCATCTTCATGTACTACTTTTGATGGTTTGTGATGTCACATTTTTGTTGCTTAATCTTCCATGATGAATTGTTGAGATTTGCATGACAATATACTGTAACCTTTGGAAAGCACCCTTAGTAAATTTTTCTGCTGCACATAAGAGTTTTGAAAATTCTTGTCAAGTATGTGTTCTGCATTTTTCTACTGATGACGTTGAAGCCAAAAAGATCTTTATACATGTTTGAAGTTTTGCATATGTCCTTAAACATACAGGCTTGTTTTAAGGATATTTTCTTTTGAATGGCAATCTTGAACTTTGAAAAGTAATGAAATCAGATTTAATCAGTTTTGAGGTTCTTAATTTTGAGACGCCTTGGCCTTTTTATTAGCTATATTTTAGTTAAATGCCAGTACTATATTTGGCAAATAGTTGAGCATAAATAAGTCATCCAAATTGAATGCGCTAGGAGAGAGGATATTAAAATGAATATTGTAAAAATTACAAAGATAATTGTAAAAAAAGATTTTGTTAGATAGTGCGTGTAGCATCTATTGAAGATAAGATACCAAAAAATAGACCCATGCGGTGTGTGATATGCACCAATAAGTTGGTAGATAAAATTAATGTGAAAGTATCAAATGAAAAATGATTAGACCAAACGGAATTGGGTAAAAGCTGTGCAATATGTCAATTCAAAAACCAATTCACTCATTACCTCATTTAGCACTTATCAGGAATGGATGTAGGCGTATTATAGTTTGGATAAGGTTAGAGATGATAGGTCATTTTTAGCATTCCAGTCTCAAATTGGGAATCCTGCAGGCATTTAAAAACTATTATACTTCCATCAGGTTCTGTTTTCTAATATTTTCCAAGAGTACCATCTTAAATGTTTACTGTGTTATTATGATGCTAGTTTCTTGCTGTCATAAGGTGGATTTTTGGTTCCATTTTGCTCCTGTTTCTTTTTCAACTTGCAGCAATTAGAATGAATGTAACCTGATTTTTAGCATCCATTTAATAAACCTGTTTTTCACTCTACTAATCGGTGTTGTCACTCTAACTGGTAATTATGGTGCAGAAATTTTGCGTATAACTGCACTGTTGGGAAATGCTTCACTTTTTGACCATAGTGGGGTTGAACATGGCAGCCCAATGACAAATGGAGGATTGTTTACAAATGGAGCAGTTGATATGAATGGATGGGCATCAGCAATTCAGGCAGAAGTATGTTACTATCCATTACCAGAATCCTTCTATAATTCTAATTTATATTCAAAACTATTGTTCTGACTTTTTTCTAAGCTTTGGGCTAATTTAATTGTACAGCTTACATAAAAATGTTGATGATTTTGATTTCTTGGTTGTTGTGACTGTACATTTTTTTTTATCAGGATGCGTACTTAGTCAATTTAGTAGTTGGTTTTATGTAGTTTATTTTGCCACTTCAACTGCAGATACTTAATTCCTTTTTAGTTCATTGTAACTTTTATAGTTCTTTTGACTCGTACTTTATAATGCTCTGTTAATGAGCTAACCTTGAAACTGTAATAATCGAAATGCCATGTTTTCTTTTTAGTGTTCCAATGTCATAATCTTTTTGACACTGCTTGTCATCATACATTTCTGTACATTGTTATAATTGCAAAGTGTCGGTAATTTAGTTTCTGTTTTTAATTTCTCCCTTATTGGAATTGGTAGGCTGCCTTATGCTTCAACTCTTTCTTTATCATGGCATGCTAGGTTAGAGCGTTGATTTCTTCAAACAGCTTATCATCCGAAACTGATGTTCTTTTTTGTACTCTTATAATTTCCATCATCAATATGGTAGTTGTCAACTATCATTTTTAGATTGGCTTGCTTACAAGAACTTGGCTTTGTTTTGCTGATGCTTGAAAAGGACAACAGACATGTATTTATTGTTCTTAAGTTTAAATGGTTGCAAGTATCTCTCTGTATATGACATTGTTGCTTTTCTGTTTTGTTAATTCTTCTTAAATTTCACCATTTCTTAAAGTGTTGTATCAATGTTGTTTTGGCCTATCCTTTTTTGTTTTCCTCATGCTAGCCTTAATACATGCTAATGCAACGCATTGTGTTCTACTTTTTTCATTGTATTGCTGTCTCTCACTCAATTTGTCCTTGCTTCAAAGTATTTCTACATTAAACTTTTTTGCATGATTCTCTGCTTTTTAAAGAATTAGATTTCATAGTTTGCTTTATATATATATATATATATATATATATATATATATATATATATATATATATATATTATGAATTAAGCACCCATTCTTGTATCCTTTCCACACAGATTTTACTTCTAATTGCATCCCCATTCATTCTGAGCTTTGGACTACCTTCAATCTAGCAGCTAGCAGAATTGCATCACATAATATTTCGTTTGTTTTGCCCTCTTTTGTCAGCATGCCCTTTTTGTACTCACCGAGGCTGCACGTTGTCCACCAAACGTCTCAATTTCAATGGCCTTGTGGACCTTGTGAGCATATGCACTTTTTGTATCTACTGAAGGTGCATGGTTTTTGCCTTAATTTTGATGTTTTTGATTCCAAGGTCTGCATCTAGCTGCATTCTCTGCTTAAAAAATATAGATTAGTAAACCATATTGAATGCTGGACTAATACCAAAATCTCTTTGCACTTCTAACTCTAATGCATTCGCGTCAATTTGTTGCAAAATTTTATGTGAAATTGTTCTGCAATGACCTTCTTTTGAATTCTTTGCAAAAGATAATTTCAGGTGTAAGAAAATCCTCAGCATATCTTCTTCACTGAATTTGATATGTCACATATGCACATTGATTGTATAATTGAAATCGTTTAGAATAAGCATATGATGAGTATTTTCATGATCAAGCATAAAAATTTGCAATGACTGCAAATTTCCTGTGCTTCGATGTAATGGGTTGTTAAGTCTGCAAAGCTTTTGAGTCAATATCTAGTAACAATTTAGTGGACTCATGCAAATATGCCTACTAATAGAGCTAACGCACATAGCAGATCCCAAGTTAATACATGATCTCCATTCAAATATCATATCAGGTATCCTAAACTTCAGTTACATCATAAGCCGAATGATAATAAGTTGAAAGTTGAAGTTTAGTACCCTTCTTTTTCAATTAATTTTCTAGAAATAATTTATAAATCTAACATACTCATCAGTTGCAAATTATCTTTCAAGACCATGTAGACTTACTTTTCTTGTATGAAAGAAAATGTGCCATTTTAAAAACATACACAAGATTTTGTTTCTCCTAATAGTATGTGCTAAACCAGTAACATCATTCATGCTAATATCTTCCCACGATGTGTGGTATATGGAAGGATGCGTGCAAGTCAGTGTAGTGCCCTTGTATCATAACTAAATGATAAATATCTTGCATGGCACACTATGCTTTAGAAAGGACCAAATATTAAGATCTGAAATCAGTACATTTTATTTATCAAAATGGGCTATAATGCTTTTCAACTTTATGCACCAATGAGAAAATTTTCGCAAAGAATTAAGAACACACAAGAGTTTCTCTATCGTGAACCATCTTAAAAATTGCTTTATGAATGTGTGAAACATTTAGAAGAAATGAACAAACCTTTGCAATATCTTGGTAGGAATATCGAATTTAACTTTGCTAAAACTAATCAACCTAGCATCCATAACTTGTTGAACAGTGCTTATCCCTTTAAATAAATCATTAGGTTTATTCTCAACATTTGCATAATATTTTATAGAGTGAATGTTTTTATCAAAATTTTGTCCACATATTACATGGATGTTCTATTTTTTTTTTCTAAGAAATAGAATAGTTCTATAGTTGATGGTCAAGAATTAGGCTAAATTCCCTTGGTTGCAAGTAGTACAACCAATATTAAAGAGCCTATGTATGGTCTAGAACCATTTATAATAATAAAAATATGTTTTTCTTTGTGGTGTAGAACCTTTTATAATAATAAAAATATTTTTGCTTTGCTTTATTCAATTACTTGATGGAAATATTTTATTAGATAACATCTTCTCAATACTTTTCTTATGCCAAGGCTAGTTGAATTATGATCAACCTCAAGAACTTTAGGAAAGATTAGGAGTTTAAGAACAATAGAGTTTGCCAAATGATTTTTTGTGTTTTGAAATCTCAAATAATATCTTTGATTAATGGAATTCTCATTTTTTTTAAAGTGATGTGTGCTATGATTATACAAGGCTAAAATTTTATAGAAGATATATAAAACATGAAAACAATTAGCATCATGTTGATATATTGGATTTTATCCTTTCGTCTTTTTTTTAAAACTTTAACCTTCATACAATTAATATTAAGTAATACAAAGATCATTGAAAAAGTTATAAGTTCACACTTTAAATTAATTGAGAGTTTTTATATTATAATGTCTTAAACTTTTTTCAATAATCAAGAAGGATCTCCAATCTCAAATCTAAGACAATTAGAGTGATCAGAAGTTCCTCTCCATGGCCAATTTATTCCGTCTTAATTCGCATCACTAGAAACTCCTACAAGCACCTCTTGATATTTTTGATTTATCTCCCTCATTTCTTATTAAAATTGAGTGATACGAAGCTTTGTTTTTTTTTTTCTAGCTTGATTCTATACAAATTTCTTGTTGATCACTTTAGCTAGTTTGGTGACCATTGACTCTAAATCACTACACAAGTCACAAATTTTTTTATCTAAGCCTATCATGTAAGGCATTTGTTCTTTATCTCAATATTGCATCTCTATCATAAAACCTTTAATCTAATATCCTACATGTTTCATAAGCCTATTACACTTCTAATTCTAGATCATTCTATGACTATGATGAATAAATTGGTCCTTTGAATTTAGAAAATCCCACATGTTGTAATGAAAAATAAATTTTTATCTATTTTTTGAGGTTGAATGTTTAGCACACAAAGAGGCTGGAGGGCTCAATTAGAGAAGGATAATGTGATATTGTATGGATAGTAACTAATTAGGATGATAATAATGGCATGGTGTTGTGATGTTTGAATTGAAAATTGGGTATAGTTGTTTTGAATTTGGGGGTTAAAGTTGTGAGTATAGTTAATAATCATCTGTAGGAATTTTTGGATTTTTTTTAAAGGATAGAAATCTATACCAAATTTTTATTAGGTGGGTCCAAGGTCAGTACCTATGTGATCTGGGCACAAAGTCTGATATGAATATAAGATGGACACAAGGCTAAATACAAATATTATTAAATCTATTTTCAATCATGAGAAATTCATCATACTTGTCAATTATGATTGCTTGAGATTTCAACGTCAGTAATGAAGGAGTATTCTGCTTTAGGCCAGTTCTTTGGTGGAGTTTTTTTATGTTAGATTTTGAGTGTATATTGGTTTAGGATTTTAATTTGAGAGGAATTTGTTAACAACTTATTGGGAAGAATTTTTAGAAGTTTGTTGGAATGCAAAGCTTAAGACTGGTTGTTTGGAATTTGTTAGGGTTGGTGGAGTTGATTGCAGCAGAACTATCCTTTGATCCTTTCTTTTGTTAGTTGGCTTGTGAGAGAGAGAGAAGAAAGACCAAGAGTGGGGGATAGAAGTATGGGCAGAGAGAGAGAGAGAGAAAGGGTTCAGAAGAAGGAGATTGACTAAGATGGGGAAGGGTTGTGTTCTACCATGAAAGAGGAGGGTGATTTGCATTTAACACTAGTAATATGAATGCCTTGCATTTCTTCTTTATCTATAAGTTTGGAAATTGAGAATTGATGAGATGTAAACAAAGCAGAATAAGTCTGGGTTAGATTTATCTTCATGTTTCCCACTCTTGGAATAAAGACCTTCACTACCAAGTGAAAGTTTCATTAAATTCATTATTTAATGTCCAATGACAATTATAGAAGGCTGACTTCAAGTTTATAATTGGCTTAACCTAAAATCCAATAAATGATTAAGCTGTTTTTTTGGAATCTAGACTTACTAGGATGTTTGTTTCATTTGTTTGAATGGGCTATCCAAATGTATTTTACATCTTATGATATAGAATAGTATTTTGCTACATAACATACAAGAATTGATGTTGAATCTTATGATGACCCTGTCATTAGGTACAATGGTCTGATCACACCTTACATTTAGCACCAGGTGTCAAGAAGACTCCGATTCTCCATTATATTTTATTCAATTATATTGTTTTAATATGATTGAACATTTCATCATTCCTCAAGGTCATATGGTACATTCGACTAGAATAGGTGAATGTTCAGTACTATGTCGATAACAAAAGGACAAATAAAATTGGAATAGTACAGAAAGATCTTTCTTCAAGACTAAAAACATGAAAGGAGGACACGGTATAGCTATCTTATATTTCTGAAGGCTCTATATTTTGATGTCTCCATGTAACGTTGGCTATTATTCCAGGTTGATTTAACCATTTGTTTCGATTTGATTGTTTTTGGTGAATAAAATCACTATTTCATTGATCCCTATAATTTTATCTCTGATTACTTGATTATTTTTTGCATCTTTTTTTTATTAGCTCTTAGTGAAATGTCATTTTGCAATAAGAAATCTCTAATGCAAAGCTTGCCACATTTTATTTATTTATTTTTAATAGAACAGACTGGCTTTGTTTTTTTCATACTGGTTGTCTATTAGAGATGTATTATTCTTGTATCAACAGGGAATCTATCTCGATTGATTCCTATTTCTGCATGCATAGTAACCGGATGTCTAAGTTCAAATCTTTGTCGCCTTAGGATTAATCTTATGATTTGATTCATGATTCTTCATACTGCATTTGAAGATATTGCTATGAAGACATACCTTTGTACCCTGTAAGGGCTTCATTTTTCGTTTCATATATCATAACATTACTTGAAGTTCACTGACTACTGCTTGTACAGTGAGTGCTATTTTTTGTAATTCTTTTTATTTGTCTTTGAATTCATTGAATGCAGTATTCTAAAATTCATCGACTTCTGCTTGCAATTTAATAATCTAAAGCTGATCTATTGTTTAGAAGTGTTTGTTTCTTGAAAATAAAAAATGGTGTCACTATGATTATTTTTGTAATTTATTTGCTTTTCTTAACTTTTTTCTATTGGCCGGCATGCTTAGTTCTAACCTTTGGTGATTGGCAAATTTATAGCACTCACCGGCACATGGTTGGCATGGCTCTCAGGGAACTTCTGGTATTGAAATCAAGAAAACACTTAGGGTGGATATTCCAGTGGACAAGTATCCAACAGTATGTACTTAATTGAGCTTTTGGTGAACTTGATTTGATTCAACTAATATAATATTAATATGAATTTTGTTCTTTATTCTTGAATTTTGTTTTCCTCAGTACAACTTTGTTGGGCGCCTTCTTGGACCTAGAGGAAATTCTCTTAAAAGATTAGAAGCTACAACTGACTGCCGAGTCCTGATTAGAGGACGAGGTAGCATCAAAGATCCTGCTCGGGTAATAATACTTAAACCAACATGTATAATTTTCTCAGTAGTCTCTTATGCATGTACACAATTGCATAATTGCCTTGAAGAACTATGTCTATAAAGGTGAAATCATGTGAAAACCATTGTGATATTAATATTGTTGATTCTAATGCTCATGAAGTCATCATACATCCGGTTCATAAACATCTCGAGCACCCTTAACCCAACATTTGTGGTTAGCTAATGACAATAATAGCCTTGTTGTGTTAATGCAGCTGAGTCATAGTTTAAAAACAATGAATACCCTTCTTTTAATATCAAATTATATCTAACATAAGTTTATATGACTAATGTTAATTGATGTCTTGTAAATAGGTTCATTAATTCAATTTCATACTGGAATGTTTAAATTGCAGTCACGTTTATGTCGTGAATGAAAATTTTTGGTCTTTGGGGATTTGCTTTTGGATATGTTGCCTCATGCAGCTATCTAATACACTAATGGGTAATATGGGGGCGGCTGGTATTCATGTTGTAACCCTCATGCTAGTCAACGCAGTGGTAATTCACACTTGATCATCATTTTGAGTGCTACTATATACATACTAGATGTGGATGTGTTTTCATTTTACATTAATCTGAGTTGCTTCTCACAGTTCAATTGTCAGAGTTATTTTTGTCATACAGTTTGGGATGTGCTATTAAATGTAGACGCGTGTTGATGTGGGCAAGAACTTTGATTGGTCCTTTTTTTGTTTCAGTCAATTATGAGGATGATTTTGTTTCTGGGAGAGGGTCACAATCTTACTCTAGAAAAATTCTATCAGCGTCATATAATGATACTATGTCAAGTAGATTCATATTAAAAGTGATTTTTTTGCCAGAGCAATTAATAGAAAAAGTATAGTTAGCCAAAAAAAATGATTACTTATTTTTATATTGATTTTGAGAAGACATAATTAACTTGATTTGTTGTACTTAAAAAAATGTGTCAGTGCTATGTGTAGTTATTGAGGTTTGCAAGGTGGAGCATAAATTAGCATCAACAACTATTGTGGAGTGCCCAAATAGTTCTCTATTATAATCGGAGTACATCAAAGTTCAACATTAAAGCTATATTTGTATGTATTCAAAATGAGGTATGGTGTTGTTTGTGATTTATAGATGACTTAGTAATAGTAAGTGCGACCTTTGTTTCAAATAACTTAGAAATTTTAACTATGGAAGAAGTTTTAAGAAGATAAGAGGCCAAGGTAGTGTAAAGATAAATACATGTTATACAATTTTAATGGGTGTAAAATTGATAATTACCAATCAATATTATTAGAATTTTTTTTTTTTGAAAGGTGCATGTTGCATTTAATAACAAAATAGCGTTACAAAAGGAGCACAGGTAAAGCTAAAAGAAAGACTAGACCGGTGGCGACATGCACACGGTCTTGCTCTAAAATACTAGAAAAAGCAATAGGAAAGGTACAAGCATCAACAGGATGCCACACAAAGTCGGACTGATGGCCGTGCAGTGTCCGCCATTCGGTCCCTCGCAGTGGGAGAAGATCACCGGTGGAACTCAAAGGAAGCCAATATCGGCGCTGTCTTTGGGAGAGGTCCAGTAAGTCGCAGTCTGGAGATAAGTGACCACCCCATGGTTGTCGCCTTCCAAGATCAGGCCCTTGTACTCATACATCCATGGCTCCGGGATGTGTCTAAGTCAAGCAACTCCACCACGTGTGTCCCGTCAAGATGAATACCGCCTTGATGAGGTTGCCGATCATCTCTCGATGGCGACTCAATGCCGCCAAGCCGGAGGAGAAGAGAGCACCATCAACATTGGCCTTAAGCCATCCCGGAAGGGGAGTCCAAGAAGTGTGAAGAATCACCGGTAGCTCCCATTGCTCTCGAAATGGAAAGGCGGAGGTGTTGGTGAATGCTTCCAAGATGCTAGCAGCAAGCACCTTGGGGGTTCCATAAGGGCGGCCGTGAGTCTTGGCGTTCCTAGTCCGCCAGACCTGGTAGATGGCATAACAATATGCCTTACCCCAAGCTAGATCACCTTGGGATCTGGTGAATGCCCGAAGAGATCCCGAGCAAGTGAAAGAAGGCATGACAAAACCCCAAGTAGAAAGAACTGAAAACAGTGGTGAGAGAACACCGATCAAAATATGCTCCAAGTCCTCCTCCTCGGTGCTGGGGCATAGGACATCGCCGTCCCTCATGAAGCCAGTGAAAGTTGGCAATGCCCCTTTAGGACCACCAAAAGAGCTTCTCCGTGGATGCACTGGAACTTGAGCAATGATGAGTGTCGGGGGAAGAGAGCCTCATAAGTAAGTGCCGTGAGGGACTTGCTTAGAGGGATGTGTATAAGCTCTGGCTCGTCCGTCTCTAAGTCAGAGTGCACCATCACCCTCCGATCTCACCAAGTCGACTAAAGTGTCGCCCGACTTGGTATCCCAAGTGCGATTCGGTAAGAAGGAGCAGTAGTCTTCAAGGCGGTGTGTGTGACAAAGGTAGGTCTCCGAGAAGAGGGGTGCCAAGTCCGAGAAAGGACATGTACCTTTTCTCCTGTTTCCATCGGATGAGAGGTAGAAGGCTCGGGCTCCACCGAGGATGACGCCCAAGACTTGGAGTCCCACCTCATAGAACTGCTCCCATATCATCCCCATAACGCTCCATAACGCTCAAGACAACAGTGTAGAGAATCTTCGCAGAAGTCCCAAGCTGCGAGCAGTAAGGCCCCATCCACAAAGCAGAAGCATGGAACCCAAGTCCACCAAGTCTCCTGGGTGTGCAAATGGTGTCCCACTTCACATAATGGATGCTCCGCTGAGTAGGGCTCTTGTCCCAAAGAAGGACACACATCTTCGATCTCCTATAACACATTCATAGGCAAGATAGTGTGTGTCACCCGATGGATCCGTAACAATCGAGGAAATGAGGGTAGCACGTCCAGCCAGTGAAAGGTGCCGCAAGCCCCAAGCACTAATCTTCTCCCTAGCCCTCTGGATCAGAATGATCCTTCATATGCAGCTCCATGGCGCCTTTAAGGCCCAAATAGTCTATCTCCTGGACCCTCCTAAACCCAATGGATCGAGCAATGCGGTTAGTCCTCCATCTTTTAGCTGCTCTGCTAAAGAGGATGGAGGTCTTCGCACAGTTGATGCGCTGCCCTGTCCAAGCACAGTAATCATCAAGGATGTCATTGATTTGCTTCCATGAGCCACCAAAGCCTGGGAGACGATCAGAATGTCATCTGCATAAAGAAGATTGGAGATACAAGTACCTCCAGCCGCCACGGACATGCCAAGGTTGGCACCAATATTATTAGAATTTAAGTAATACATAGGTGTGATTGGTTTAATTATTTTAAAATTATCATATAAAATAATGATGTTATTTATTAGGTTCTAACTTCTAGAGATATGGCTAGACTGTGGAAATGGAGAAATGCCTTAAGAATTTTATGCGTTTAGATACTATAATGCAAACTTAAAAGGTATAATATCTATGTGATATCTCAGTTTTGAGTGATAAAGATTCCATTAATATCTCTATTGAGTAATATAAATGTTAAGATGGATATATGATAAAATAAGAATGTTATATTTAAACATGATTATATAGGAGAGATTATAGAAGTATCATTTAATGAATATAATATAAGAGAAGATAGATAAATTGTTTAGGCATGCATGGAGGGTAGAAGATGCTCTACTAAGTCAAGATAAATGAAATTAGTGCGGAAAGAGTTACTCTCAATTTCATTAGACATTTATTTGTTTTAGATACTCAACTTAGATAATATTGACTAAGTATTAATCTTCCCTGTCTTATATAAAATATATTGAAGTTTATATGGACTTTTGGATTACATTGTATTGATTCACTGTGAAATTTAATTATGGTTCTTATTTTAATTCTCATATTGTTAATTACCATCATTGCAATCTCCCTTACACACCCCTTGGTTGTCATTATTATTAACTTGATTACTACTTATTCTATAGTTGAGACCTTCTCATTTCTTCTCTTTTGATTCAGCATAATGCTTAAAGAATCATCACCCTTTGTGTGATTTTCTTTGTCCTAGCTTAACAACTGCCTTGCAACCTTCACTATTATGGGTTTTCTTTATTTTTATATTCATTGCTTTATTGTGACTTGATTTTGTTCAACTCTTTTGATTTCTTTGGTTGAACAACACCAACTCCTAGTATTATGATTCTTATCCTTATCTTTTATTTTGTGGGCCTTCAATCTCTCTCTATTAGTGAATCTGTCATGACCCTCGTATTCATGTATACCATTTGTGAGCCTTCTATGATCCTACAAGTTCTTTAGATGGTTCTTTAGTGATTTTATCCTCTAATATTTATTGTGAATTGGAGGGAAGACTAGTGATTATAAATAAGTGCATCTGAGGCATGTAAAAGCAAGTCTGCTTGATACTTTGAGTTTATATTCATTTTCTCCTTGTTTGATTGTTGCCTAAATGTGATTCTTTCTAGCTTAGTGAGATTGTTCAATGTAGATTTTTGAGAAGATTTTTCTTTTATTGTAATGAATTCTAGATCATTATTTGGTGACTTCTTTTCTTTGCTCTATTTTTATTATCTAATTCTAGATCGAATGTGTGATTCTTCTAATATCTAAAATTTTATGTGATTTTACTATTAAGTGAATGCTAAATTAGGGTTTGTATGGATTTTTTATGATTTTTGGTTTTCATCTATACAACAATTAACTACTTAAATTAATAATTTGTGAACTACTACTTAGACTTGTATGCATGAAATTGTGCATCTCTTCCTAGATTTGAGTTAGAAAGTCCCTGAATCTAGGGCATCATACAACATATTAAGTATCAGAGTTTAAAGTTGTATATTGCTCTCAATCAGAGCTAAGACATTATAACTAGGTTACTTTTCAAAATAACTACATATACAATTTAAAGAAATCAATTAAATTATGGTTCTACAGAATTTCAACATGTCTATTATGCTATTATGTGTTTCAAGATCATATTGTTGTATTCAACACGAGTTATAATTATAATGAAATTGATAAGTTGGAATATTTTTTTCAGAAGATATATGATTCCCAAAAGTTGGATTTGTTAAAAGAAAATTAATGGATTGTACTTAATTATTTTAATAAAACACTTCGAGTAAAATAAGATCTACATGGGATAATATTAATTTAATTTAAAATAACATTATTTATCATTCTATTACTATATCAATCAACTCTATGATCAATTTAGGAACTTTAAACAGGATGAATATAGATTGTTTGAATACTATGATGGTTTGATACTCATGACTAAAATTGTTTGCTTATGGATTTATTTATTATCATTATATGTTTTATTAAAAGCATTGAGCAAGTAATTAAGCATGAATTAATCAACAAATGTATAAAGATATTAATTGGAGACTTACATAGAGCTTTAGAGGTTAAGAAATATTACAATTTTTAGATTGTTGCACCCGTACTTGATATTCTTAAAGAAAATTATTAACATCTTTTATAATATATATCAAAAACAACAACGCATGAATCATACATAGTCAAATATGATCGTGTTCAAGAAGTTTTTCATGAATTTTATTTCAATGAGGCATTGGATGCAAAAGATGATTTATTATTACAATATGATTCTATAGTTGATTTTATAGAATTTGAATATACACCTACATTAGAATATGTTAATGAATATGACAAAAATTAGAATTTGATTTTGAAAACGAAATTGAGCATGAGATAATAATTGAACTTGAACTTCTAAAGAATAAAATCCATTCTCGAAAGTGAAATTAAAATATCTAATCAATTTTAGCTAATGAAGTAATTGAATAATCTAATGACAAAATTCTTTATGGATTATATACACAAATTATCTTAATAATGGATAATCATGTTTACATAAAATATAATCATTTATGATTACTTGTAACATCAATTATCATGTAGATTTGTCTTCTTTGCAAATGGCTATTGAATCCCTTTCATAATGGTGGACGGTTTAAAATGGAGTGAAATATTGTATTAAGTTCATGATTAGCTAGTGCAATACTCAATAATATTTTATTCTTATGCTTGAGGTTTAAAATCTAAAAAAATAAAGAGAAAAAGTGAGTTGGATTGGCTTCAGGGATATGTTAATTTACCTAAAATATTATTATGATAATCGATCAAATTTTTAGGTAAAATTGTTTTGGAATTTTTCTTTCCTAACTTCTCGCTACTCATCACAGGGACTTTTGATGGATCGACAAGATGTGGCAAGCTCTTAGCTGAAAACCCTCCTCGGAGCCTCTTTAATGGCAAGGTTTAACACTCCGGTCGAGAGCGTGCAACACCTACTTGTTTTTTCACCACCATGACCTCCTTTTGTTTGCGAGTTGATCCCGCCTTCTCTAAGTGGAGTTGGCGTTGAAGCATGTAAGGTGCTTGTTGTGGTGACGATAGTTAGCCGAGTGCAAGCCTTGGAGAATGGGCTTGTCCACTTCAAAGCTTAGTTGAAGATAAGAGGAAGAGGATTGTGGCTCAAGAAGAAAAGGCAAGTTCCTTAGCCAGTAGTGATGATGTTGAATCGATGTGTCTATAAATGACAAAATTGAGGGTGAGATGATGGTGACTTATAGGCACCTCAAGTCATTATGGTCTAAGTAGTTTTTGGTCAGGGGTGCATTTGTCTTGCGATAACTATTTAAGAGAGGGGTTGTCTCCTTAGATAAATTATTAGATCCTACATTTAGTTTTTTTTGGGGGTGAGTGGTATAAATTTGTTATTATGTGATAACATTGTATATTATTCATCATAAATAAAGAGTTGTGGCATATACCTTTTTTGTATACTTGTGATGACTTTCCTTTTGTACTTCTTTTGCATTTACTTGTGACGATCTCTATGGCGCCTTTGGTAGTTGTGATTTTTCTTAACGTTCATGGTCATGACGATTTCATTTTTGGTGATTTTTCTCATGTTTATGGTCACGATGACTTTTCATTTGTTTGTGTTTTATTTGTGACTACTACTTTCCTGTGCTCTTTAAATAGTGAGTGTGAGAGCTGCCTTTTGTAATGATGAGGGAGGTGATATGAGATATGCGCATTAAATGGAGGATTTGATCTTGCCTCAGATATCACCTTTATTTGCTTTGCCACTTTCTCTTTACTCTTGCTTCTCGTTCTTTGTTGCTGTGAGGTTTTTTTTTAATTTTCTCTAGAAGGCCATTCTAAGGAAGTGATGCAAAACCTTTGTCAATTTCGAGTGCAATGAATTTGTGTTTCCCCTGTTAGTTGACATGTTATTCCTAAGCTATTGCTTCAAGGACGGGAGCATCTTGGTGCCAGCCCTGCATAAGGGAGAGCATTTGAACATACTCTGAGGATGAGCTGTGCGTGCCCTATGACTACTTCTGGATGTGGTTGCAGTTCCCTCTCTACCTAGAGCTCATCAAGATTTTAAACTTTTATGGATTCTATGCTATCATATTTTTTTCACACTTGTGAAAGGAGTGGATCTCTTGGAGCTTGATGCCATTCCGCCACTTCTTCATTGCAAAGTTTTCAAGAACGAGAGCATCCAATTCTCAGGAGTAGGCATGTGGGTGCAAATAAAGTTAGGAATTGGAAGTCAAGGTTCCTCTTTGTGAGATTTTCCATTGGGCGGTTGATGTCGACTAAACCAATCTCCTTCAACAAGTCTAGAATGGTCATCCCTGATCTGAATGTATGACTCATTTATTGTGATCATATATAAAGTTAGTTCCTATAGATCTGATGCAAGCCAGATATGAAGACAACCTAGTTCCATAAATTCAATCTTTATTTGGCCATTTTGAACTTTGTTTTAACCTATATATGGAGTAGGCTAGCTATGTCAACATGAAATCCATCTAAAAGCTAGTTTTTATGCATATAGCATCTCACTTGATAAGTAGATATTGAACTAATCCAAAGTTGCTGGACTAGTTCTCTTACAGCGTGGTTAACAAACCAACTGCTTGAAATCAAAATTTTAAAATCTTTTGGATGGAGGCTGCATGAATGGTCACCCCTTACCACTGATCATTTTTTTCAATATATTGGAATGTTCTTTGCCATGCAAATTATTCCCTTAATTTTTTCTTTATGTGACCACTTGAACTCGTTAAGCTGTATTTCCTTCAGATATGCTACTAATAAAGATTGCTTCACAGGAGGAGATGATGAGAGGAAAACCCGGGTATGAACATTTGAACGAGCCGCTTCACATACTAATAGAGGCAGAGTTGCCGGTAGAAATCATCGACGCTCGTCTGATTCAGGCTCGAGATATTGTTACAGAACTTATCAAGCCTGTCGTAAGCATTTTCTTTTCTAAACAGAAAAAAAAAAAAAATCATTTTGCGAATGTAAACTTTTCAATTTCACTTTCCCCTGAATTCTCTAATTCTCACAAACAGGATGAATCACAAGATTTCATAAAAAAACAACAGCTCCGAGAACTAGCTATGCTGAATGGCACACTTCGTGAAGAAGGCTCGCACATGTCCGGTTCTGTATCCCCTTTCAATAACAGCCTCGGCATGAAGAGAGCAAAGACAAGGGGGTAAAGCTGGGTGCTTGTATGGTGGTGGTCCATGTTGTCGTCCTTCTACATTTAAAGCTTACCGGTGATTCTCCTATGTTGGGGTTCGCCGTGCTGGCTTATGCTCAGGCCTCAGATGCCATCGGAGGGCATGGGTTCTGACGCGTCCGTCTAAAAGTGTCTTCAATGATACTAGTTTTGCCGTGATAATTCTGGGTAGTCTATCCCTCATTTGTCATGGCACCTTGGCTATATATATCTATATACATATATATGCCTTCAAGTTTAATCCTCATATGACAAGGTTTGTGTTAGTTTGGGGCTGTATAGTCAAAGACATTGGTCAGGTGTGTATAAACTACCAGAAGAAGACCTTGTGTAGAAGCAAACTTTTCTAATTAATGTAGTCTTAATTTATGATATTCTTGTTTGTAAATGTTCAGCAGCATTCCCTCTACCATTTTCTTGGTTGGTTGTTTCTGCCATTTTTTTCAAGGAACATTTACATACAACAAAATTCCTAAGTATTTTCATATCTGACAGCTGAAGTTGCATATTTACATATATATATATATAGCACATTCCTATGTATGTGAAGTAGTATTTCACTTTTAAATAGTGAGTGATAGTGATATTAAAGATATGAGTGTTATGTATGTAAATAATAAAACTTAGGTGTTTGATATATAAATATATAAGAATTACGTGGTATGTATGTAAATCCCCTTTTTCTTAAAACACAATTTTAGGCTCAGAAATGAGATGTTACTGCTACAGTTGAAGGGTTCCTGCAGCTACTATGGCCATGTATTTTCCAACCTGCCAACATTCATTTTTTTAGATGATTTTTGCTCTGCTCATTACTGAATTATTTTATCTTACTTCTTCTATTACTCAGACTTTATTGCACTCAGTTGGATCATATGATTGAACAGCTTCCTGAGTCACTTTTGTACAATCAAGCTTTGGGAGATTCATGCTTGTGCCTCTGTATTCACAGGTCTGTTCTTTCTCCCTTGAGATATACTTGTATTTCCTGGTGGGTTCCTCTAGGTTTTTTTTTTTTTTTGGTTTGTTTTTGGAATTGCAATGTTTAGGTATTTCTGTTCTTAGTGATTAAAGGGAGGTTGGGATCCTTTAAAGTTGATCAGTAACTGCATGGGTGCAGTTATTAATTCCTAGATGTTTGATCCCATATGAATGATTGGGATTTAATCGAGTCAAAAGTTGTCCCTTGACTATTTTTATGCGGTCAATTTAGTGTTAAAAGTATCATGTTTCTTTAATTTGGTTCTTTGACTTTACAGATTGATCATATATGATCTCTCAGGTAGAATCTTAAGGAAAATGTGATATAAAAGTGATTCTAATTTAGTCCCTTGACTATACAAAATTAATCCTAGATAGTTTATTTTGATCCTTAAGGGATCATTTGTGATAATTTAATATAACTGATGGATTAAATTGGAGAAATTGTGATTAAATCAATCGTATATTGATAGTTTAGGGGATTATTTTGAGTCTTAACCCTCAATCAAATAAATTCCAAAGTAATCCCTTGACAATTCTTATGTGGCTACTTTTGAGGATCAAATCTTCCATCATCTTTCTTTTGAAAAGCTTCTATTAACCTTTTGTCAAATGGATGCTAAGTTATTATAGACTGAAATGTGATATTTTTGTCTATCAATGTTCATCAATTGTTTATAAAGGCTTAATTTTCAAAGTTTAAAGTCCTTTTTTTCCTTTGATTTATGCTGCAAAAATTCCTCTTGATGGACTTAGCAAGTGCTTTTAGTTTGAAAGGTGAAAAGGTGATATGGTGCTAAATTTGGAGGTGGTGATTGGTCTTGGTAGCCCAACTTGTAGTTGAATAAGTGGGAATAGGGATAAAAAGTTCATTATTAATTGTTACAACTCAAACTAAGCTAAAAAATTAACTAAGTTGAAGGAGATTAGATTAAATGCTAACCAATCAATATTAGAGCCAACTTGATATAATTATAGATAAAAGATTGTGTTTGATTTTGGAAACTAAGACTAAACTCTGGATGATGAACTAATTTGGGGCAAATGTGAATCTTTTAACTCAATGTCACCTTTAAAGTGGCATCTTGTATTACTGAAGTGATAAATCACATCATATAAAGAGTGATTACCATAACCATAGGTAACCTTTTAGTAGGGGAGTCTTGCAAAGGTACATAAGACATTATGATAATTTAGATTTTGGTGAACTAAATTGGGAAGGGTATATAGATCAACATTCATTGCGTCAACACAACATAAATGTTAATCTAAAAAGAATGTTCACAGATGATCTCGAGTCTTCCTTCATGCATTCATAGGGAGGATCGGTCGACATGATGCAAGATGCATTCATAGAGATATAATTAAGTTGGTGTTATTAGTGAGTATTAATAAGACTAACTCACACTTAATAGACCTCCTAAAAGGACCAGTTGGACTTGTATAAGCTACATTCTTCTCATTACTGCTATAAGTTTGGCTAGGTATATATGGTGATAAGACCCCTCTTAGGTGCAGGATAAAAGGCTAAGGCCTCAGTTGAGGTGAGATTATTAACACTGATTAGCTCTTAGATATTGAGATTCCTAAAAGAGATCTCTCATCCAACAAATTATCTTTTCTCATGGATGAAGCCTTTGTCTTGAGAATTACATATAGTCAAATTTTGCAAGATGTTTGAATCAACCTCTAACAAATGTTAGAGAAAAGTGCCTGTTATGTCTCCTAAACAAGATGAATTATAATGTTTCTTCTCCTTGATTATGTTGTTATTGTTGCAAGCTGCTTCTTTTTTACTTATTTGTTTGTAAGGTTTCATAAAGAGATTTCTTGTAAGAAGTTAAGATTTCATGATTCTATCAACTAAGGTTATAAGATTCTTAGTCTACTTAGTTTAGCTAACTTAATTTAGAGCATTTTATCAACAATCATGTATTATATCATCCAAAATCATTTTATATCATCCAAAATCATTTTATCAACAATCATGAATTATCATTTTGTATACTTCTGGAAGAGATATAAATTCCAAGATTCTATACAATCAAAAGAAACCATGCAAGACTCACTCTTCTAAGAATAAAACAAATTCCATAGAGACAAGCTATTTAGAACATGGCCTTATAATTTTTTTTGATTAAAAATGCTTCTAAATTACTCTCAAGGGAATTAAAATTCCACCTAAGCAAGTTTAGACATCATGACATCAATTTGCTTCAAATGAAACAATGATAGCTTATAATACATATGAAATGCAATATTTGTCATTAATATAAAGTTTTATTTTATGTTAAATTGTGCATGCCATGTCATAGTTATGATTTGCTATTTATTGGTGTCAAAAATTTAATCGATAACTTCATAAACACTCAAAAATGTTTCAAGAAATTGACTCGCTTGATTTTTTAGGTATTTCCAACCCGAAATTGACCCGCCAACTCAAATTTAACAAAATTGAATTAAATGAATTATTTTACACACGAACTCAATCAACTCGACTTTGACTTAAAATATATATATAATAGATCATTCCGTCATAATCGAAGGACAGGGATTGAATCTCTTAATAAAGGCTTAATTTTAAACTACTTTAAAACCTTAATAAAATAGGCTTGTGATATTAACGAGCCATTAAAATTTTAAAAAAGAGAGAGGTGAGTCCGATTCGTTCATTTTCATGTAACGCCGGCCGCCAACCGCCGATTTGCCGCCCGTATTGGAATCGTCCGCCATCATGCCGGCAATAAGCGTCAAGACCGTTAACGCCGCCTCAGTATACGCCTCATCGCCGGAAAGGTTTATTTTTTTTGCTGTTGTTTTTTTTTTTTTTAAATTTAATGAATAATATATGAATGTGATTTGTATTTATTGTACTTTTTGATGTTATTAGGCAAATGTAATGTGGATTTTAGGTATTTTAGGTATATTTTTTTAGGGATTTTAGGTATTTGTATGTGAATGTTTAAAGTTTTTTGTTTTTTAATGGATTACATCAAGGATTAGATTTTTGTGGTATTTGTAATGTAGGTATTTTTTGTGTTGTTTGACTTTTTTTCTGTAAAATGGCAAATATGCTAATGGATTGGTTTTAAGCCTTTTATCTTTTTAGCTTTATGTTATGGATTTCTTTACTATGTATGCAATACATTTGTTAATAGGTTTGATGGAATAATATAGAGGTAGTTTGGAGGACCTAAATATGATATTTGTTGATTTAGAGAAAGCATGTGATAAAGTTTCAAGAGAAGTATTTTGGTGAGTTGTAGAAAAGAGAAGAATTGATATTGTGCATATTCAAGTCATTCAGGATATGTATACTAGAGCTGGTACTTGTGTCCAAACACATGGAGCATATTCAAGTTATTAAGGATATGTATACTAGCCTTTATCTCTTTTCTACTTACATTAAAGTTTCAAGGTATGTGAGATAACAATATATGATGTGTTTTGAAGTTATCATTGGTATTATAATGAGTAACTAGTTTTAGGTTGATTTCATGCTAATGTGAATTAGGTATTTCAAGTATTTTCTTAGAGTCTTGGTTTTTTTTTTTTTTGAAAAATGAAGATTATATAAATATGATGTTGATTTTTGTCTGTTATCATATATATTATGTGAATGTTTAGTTTTAGGGTCGATTGTTATCATATATTGTGTGAATAGTTAAGGGTTGATTTCAAGCATAGTGTATTGATTAAGTAAACATCTGTTTAATGACGCCGGCACCGTTCTTCGTTCATCGGTACTAATTATCTAGATTACGCTAACAAATTCATGTAGTATTCATGAATCTAGCTAATTTAAATAGTTGTGCTCTTGATTTATTATACACATATTTGACTCAAATATGAGTGTATTTCAGATGCTTTGCGTATTATGTAACTTAATTGTAATGTTATTTCTTTATGTATCGGGCGAAAGAATGTTATATATTAATTTCACGTCGGGCTTATTTTTGGCATATAATCAATGCGAATAAAAGTTGATTCGGTTTAGATTAATATGTAGATTGGTGCCACTTTCTATACACCATTAAATGATAGAAGATGAGTGGACATTAGCAACCGGATATACATATGTCAAAATTGAGTTGAAACTAGCGGATGATACCAAAATTCACAACTATAGTTTAAGAAGGCATATCGCTGGTAAGTTCCATAAGATTATCTCAGTAATATTTCACTTTAGTCTTACATTATATTCAAATGCGTAAAGATGATGAGAGATGGTGATCTCTTATGCATGTTCATCATATTGCCTTGACTTCTGCAAGTATATGTGAATATCGTAGAGATTAGGTGCTCTTATACAAACCAAGAGAGGTATGAAATAATGTTGAAATAGGATACATGTTCAGCAACAATGACTACATCCAAGCTTGTCAATCAGCACAAGAATGGGATGAAGAATTGAACTTTGATAGTCTCCCAACAGATTTTATTTTTCTTAAGGATAATTTCATTCCAGCAGACTACAAGAAGGAATGTGTTTCCATGATAAGAAGCACCTTAAATTTACTATTCAGGATTAATCAATAACAAACAATGTAGAATATGTAACTTCTGATTCTAATAAGGCACGATTCACTATACTTTGCATTCATAGAAGTCATTCCAGTAGATCATGTTTGTGGCGTTTACATGCTCGGCGAGCAGAGGTGGAGCTGGGTGATTTCGATACACACACGTTTCATTCAATATTGAAATGGACATAAATAGTGCACCTCAGATTTTATTAGCTACTATATCCAAGGTCATTAGATGTCGGATTTGAAACGAGGAAATTATAGGTCGTATGGAATCAAAATTTAATATTAAAGTGTCCTACATGAAAGCTAGGATGCACGAGAAGGCTACGCTATATTTGGCTTGGGAAGACTCATATCGTTTCTTGGATCATTTCATCAGTTGTGCGCTATAACGACACCGATGATTCATTGTGAGCCGCTTTCAACGTATTTTTTGGTCATTTGAACTTTCTATAGCTTGTTGTGCAATGTTATGTCATTGTTTTATATTTCATATGTACACTGCATATTAGGACACCATTTATCTATGTTACATATTTTCAGTTTAAGTAAATTGCATTCTTTCTAGTTTATCTATGTTACACCGTTTATCTTATTGGTATTGAACTGTCAGACTTTAGAAATTTTGGAGAAGTAGATAATGACTCTGATACGTCCATAATATCGCGGATGGTCGCAATATTCAATAGAAAATGCGAAATCTGCTATGCAAGGGGACACAATCGCATTTTCTGGTCAACATCAAAGTCGTGGGGAATTTCGTGTCAATTCCAACGATACTAAACCATTGAATTCAATGACGAATTCTGCGACGATCAAAATCGTAATTTAAAATTTGTTTAAAAAAATAAAAGGGCCACGTAAACCAAGGCGATTGTGCCTATTTAAAAAAAAAATTTAAAAGCCTATTTTGCTAATTAAGGTTTTAAAGGTTCTTAGTTTAAAATTTTAGCCTTTAATAAACGGGTCGCAATTTCGGTCGATCGAATCAATCCGGCCAATTGACACCCCTAGCTCTTAATTGATTTAAGACCCCACCTCTATGAAAAAGTAGATAGTCAAAGTATTGATTTTTTTTTTTTTTCATATAATTATATGACGCTGATAGAATTTTTCTAGAGTAAGATTGCGACCCTCTCTCAGAAACAAAACCATCCTCATAATTGACTGGAACAAAAAAAGGACCAATCAAAGTTCTTGCCCACATCAACACGCGTCTACATTTAATAGCACATCCCAAACTGTATGACAAAAATAAGGGGGATTTACATACATACCACGCAATTCTTATAAATTTACGTATTTCACATCCAAACTTTAATTTTTACTTAAATAGCACTTAAATCTTTATTATTACATCAAAATACCACCCTCATACTTTTTTCAAGTGATTTTTTTGAGATGAGGTCTGTAAATATTCAAATTGAAATATGTAAATGATCTGAAGCAGATGTATGTAAATTTCCCCAAAAATAACTCTGACAATTGAACTGTGAGAAGCAACTCAGATTAATGTAAAATGAAAACACATCCACATCTAGTATGTATATAGTAGCACTCAAAATGATGATCTATTTTAGTGAAGGATAATTTCAATTCAAGTGATTAGTGATTTAAAATGACTTTTATTTGAATTTTATTCGACTTAGGTTTCATTTATTTAAGGACTTTTAAGAATGCATAAATGTAAATGTGTTTTAATAGATAGACGAATCTCTTCATCTATGCATCATCCTAAGTGTTATGAAACACATTCTACACCAAATAGACATTTTAAAACTATCCTAGATGAATTTTGTAGATTCTATAATTATTTAATTGAATTATCACTTCAAATTATTTTCTCTCTTCAAAATAAATAATAAAAGTTAAATAAAATGATTTCAAACTCAAATGAGAAATTTGATATAATTAGAGAACATTAGAATATGAGTTTCATATAATTTTAAAAATATTTTAAATTAATTTCTAATAAAATTTTTAATTTTTTTAATTAGTTTGAGTTAGAAAATTCAAGAAAAATATTGAAGTATATTAAAAATTATAATAAACTTTTCTCTAACTTAAAAAAAACAAGAGAGGTTTCTCATAAAAAATTTAATATTATTATAATATCATTTAATATTTTCTATATTTTAATAATTAATTATTAATGAATTTATTTATTCAATTTAATTTTTTTTAGTAAATTAGTTAGCAATATTATAAATTTTTTTTCTAATGGTTGAATCTAGTCTCAGGAATCTTAAAAATAAAAAAGAATCATTTTGCATTAAAATGAATTTTCTGCAATGTATTTAATTGATTTAAATTATTTAATTACAATAATTTAAAAATTAATTGATTATTTTGCTTTTATAATTTCTTCTGACTTCTATTTTTATTTTCTATAAAAATTTATTTTTAATAAGTTAAAATTTTTCAAAGATTCTTGATATTGTTTACTTCGTTTTTTAATACTTTTTAGTTGATATAATCACTTATTTTATTCTTTAATTAAATTTAACAAAGATAACAATGATCCAATAATTTTCTATGAATCTTTATTGATTATTGAATGTATTATATCAATCCTGATAAATTTTAAATAATTTATATTATTTTAAATATAGTTTTATTTAAATTTCTTGATTTTAAGTTAAATTTTTATTTTTATGAATATGCTTATTTAGTTTTCCCAAGGAAATTCCTAGGGGTGGAAAACACATTAATTTTTTTTTTGTAAAAATATTATAACAATTAGATTTACATTTTTATTTTAATATGAATAATTTGAATTTAAAATTTTCTTTAATTAATCTTTAAATATTTTAGTGTTTTATTTTTCATGAATTTCTTTCTTAATACCGTTTCCAAAGAAGTATTACTTTGATTTTTTTTGGATTGTTTTGAACTTATATTGATTTTTTGAAATTTATAGCCTTTTTCTACAATTTTGTTATTAATTTCTTGTTTCTATCCTAGTCAACCGGTGATTAGGTGACCTTTACACGTCGTCGCTTTTAATTGAGACTTTCTAAGCTTACGTGCGAAGGCTAAATAGGATTTAATTTCAACTATTTTATCTAGTAAAAAATATATATAGTTTAGATTATAAATATTATAAGGTCATTCCGAGTGAAAGTTTAAGCATCTAATATCGATTTTAAGATTTTAAAGAAAGATTGAAAATAAATCAAATTATTATCGAGATTAGATTCATTTAAAGAACATTAATAAAAATATTTTAAAAATGCACAAGAGCTTAGAATTTAAGACTCATAGGAAGCTAAGTTATGTGAAAAGTAGTAAGTGAAATTAAACAAGTTACAAAAAATATGCTTAAATCAAAAGGAAAAAATTTCTTTAATAAAATAATATATAGAAGAATGTGTAAAAAAAATATAAAATAAGAAATATGATTATAGAACTTAATTTAGATATATAAACACAGGTGAAAGATATATGTATAAGTTAACCAACCAAAGAGATAGGAGAAGTAAAGATCTAGTTCAAGTGAAATATATTAAGGATGAAAATTATAAAGTATTTTTCTTAGAAAAAGATATTAAAAATAGGCGGCTGAGTTATTTTGATAAACTTTTTAATTAATAATCTGAAAATATGATTGATTTTAGCAATCTTAATACCCTAAACAAAAATAGATAATTTTATTTTTAACATCGTATTAGTAAATTTAAAGTTAGAGAAGCTTTAAAGAAAATGAAATATATCTGATGATATTCCAATAGAAGTGTAAAATATTTAGGAGATTAAGAAATTTCTTGGCTTACAAATCTTTTTAATTTTATTTTAAAAACTAAAAATGCTAGATGGGTGGAGAAAGAGTTTGTTAGTCTTATATTTAAGAATAAAAGTGATGCATAAGAGTCTGCAAATTATAGAGGAATTAAGTTAATGTGTCACATTAAAATTGTGGGAGAGAGTAATTGAGCATAGGTTACGATGTGACACAAAAGTTTCTCATAATCAATTTGGTTTCATGTTATGTAGATATACTATGAATGTTATACATTTGTTAAGAGATTTGATGGAGAAGTATAGATAAAGTAAGGAGGATCTACATATGATATTTAGTGATTCAGAGAAAGCTTATGATAAAGTTTCAAGAGATATTTTTTGGAGAGCTCTAGAAAAGAAATGAGTTAATATTTGATTATATTCAAGTAATTAAAGATATGTATACTATAGCTGTTACTTGTGTCCAAACACATAAGAAAGATTGACAAAATATTTTGCTATTTCAGTTGGATTACATCAAGGATCAACTTTATGCCCTTTATCTTTTTTGCTTTATTTATGGATATTCTTAGTAGGCATTTACAAGAAGATGTACCTTGGTGTATGCTTTTGGCTTATAACATTCTTCTTGTTGATAAGACTAGAGAGGGAGTCCAAGAGGAACTTGAATTATGGAGGTCAACCTTAAAGTCTAAATGTTTTCCTTTAAGTAGATCTAAAATTGAATATATGGAGTGTAATTTTAGTTGTAGAAGTTCTAGTAGTAGTGTTATAACATTGGGTGAACAAGTCATTAAAAAGAGTGAGTAATTCAGATATATATGCTCTATTGTTCAAAATGATGGTGAAATAGATGGAGATGTTATTAGTAGAATTCAAGTAGGATGGTTCGAGTAGAGGAATGCATCTGCCTGTTATGTTATAGAAAAATACCGCTTAAATTTAAGGGGAAATTTTATAAAATGGTGGTAAGACCTGCAATGATTTATGGTAAAATGTTGACCAATAAAAAGAGAAGCAAGTTAAGTTAAGGAGAGATGAATCAGAGATGAGTGCTTTACTCTTAGAGATAAAATGTGAAATGAGTATGTTCGGGAAAAGGTTGGAGTAGCTCCAATGGCAGATAAGATTATAGAGAGTCGTCTTAGATGGTTTGGCCACATAAAGCATCGACCATCCGAAACTGGAGAGTAGATGTATTAGATTTGTCTTATGTTAAGAAAAGATGAGTACCTAAAAAAGAATTGGTTAAGATGTATAAATTCCCTTAATATACTTGAATTAAATGAGAATTTGACACATAATAAGACAAAATAGAGAAATAATTCATGTAGTCGACCCCACATAGTAGGATAAAGGCTTATTGTTATTGTGTTGTAACAATATTAGATAAATAAGTTGCGGAAAAATAAAGGTAACAAGGATTCATTTAGTTACTTGAACTAAGAAATTATATTTTGAAAAATAATAAAATTTATTAAACCCAAATTGCCATTTATACTCGCTAAATTGACAATGGATGGTTATATATATATATATATAAACTTTTCTATTTGGATTTTAAATAATATCAAATTGATTTCTTTCACAATTTATTTCTCAGTTTTCATGTGATCTTCCTTCTGTTTTTTATATTTTATTTTCTGACAGATTCTTACATTCAATACAAGTATTTTAAAATATATGGTTCTGCTTCAAGCTATATGGAGCTTCCTTTAATATATTCACTTTTTATCTTAACTTTGGTGATATTTATTAATGATCTAGTTGAATCTTAAAAGATTCTATCAACAAAGTTTAAGGATGTGTTTGAGAAAAAGAGCAATGCAAAAATATACCATTGCATTAATTAAAAACTACATTATAATTATATTTTAATAATATTTTAAAAAATCTAAGATAAAAAATTATATTTTTCAATCTAATCTGACTAACTATAGAATCAATCAAAAAATTACAATTTAACTTTCATAAAATAAAAAAATTTAAATACCCACAATAACTTCATTCAACTTTTTCTACAATAACTCTAAACAAACCCTAAAGAGGTGATGCGATAGGCAACATTTTGAATGTATGGTAAAGTAAATCATGAAATTTTTATCAAATTTTTTTTAGTATAAGACATTTAAATGCATAAAGATTGTGTGATATGTATACAAATCTTTCTAATCTCAATAAAGGAAAATAACATTATTGCAGGTCAAAAAATACATAAATAAAAAAAATATAAACAAAAACACTTATTATATATGATCACCCCGGTAGAAAATTTGCTATACAAGCAATGTAATGTATAATAAGAGACAATAACTTCATGAGAATTACAATGAAAATCGACTCTTAAGACAAAGTCTACAATTATGCAATGGGAGGCTGTGCCGTATTGAAACCAAAAATAAATAAAATATACATACATATATAATCAAAAGCCTAAGTTCACATTCTTTCAGCCTATCTTACAAACAAACTCCACCCTCCCTGACTTCTTAAATATGCCGCTCATCTGACTCTTCTAAAGCATCCTTAATAGACTAACTTCATTTACAGCTCATTAACACAGAGTTTATGACATGAATGATCAACCGAATGCTCGAAGCTTCGGCGACTGTGGTTGTCTGGAGCGTTCTCTGGTGTAGAAGTCTGTTGTAGACTTGCTCGAATATGGGGCGAACATGCGCGTGATCATCGGATCTGTCGGATTGATAGTGACGGCGACATCGGTCATCCAGCCGATCTTCCGCTGAGTTTCGGCGGCGATGTCGCAGCATAGCTGCTGGAGAAGGGCGAGGAGGACGCCTTGGCTGAGAGGAAGTGGAGCCATAGAACAGAGCCCATGCAGATCTACCTGCGCATGGCATGCGCCGCCAATATAAACATTATATCATAATCAATGCACCTATATGAGTAATGTATTCCTATAAACAGCCCCCATTTGGAGGTATTAGAGTATGAATAGGAAAAAAAAAAGAGGAAAGCTTCACCAAACCCTTAAGCTCTCTCTCTCTCTCTCTCTCTCCAACATAATTTTTCAAGTTGTTGGCAAACAACAATCACCATTTATCCCACCCCACCAATAAGTTTCGATCAAAAATATATCATTTAAGTGGTGGTTTGATTCGTTGATAGATTAACAGATGTCAGATATTTGGTTTATTGGCATTTTCAGAAAGCAATTTTTAAATGATATTTTAGTTATATTTTGATTTTATCTAAATGTATACCAAAAATTTTCACATCTAGATATCATACTATTTGATAGCTAAAATGAATGACCAAAAAATTTATCATAATCATTGATCATTCAAAGTAGTAACATCAAATTGGTTAAGATAAATGGGCATTTCAAATAGCATTGTGATCTAATTAACATTAAAGCATTAAACCAAACTGCCCCTAAAATAAAAAGACTATTGGACAAAATGCTGAAACAGTCTTCATAAAGAAAGGAACTAAAGCAAGCAATCAGAAACATACCTGTGAGCATAACCAAGATACAATAGAAACATCACTTCTTTGAAGAGCTAATGTGAATGCTTCATCAAATTTGCGCTCAGATATCAGTCTTGTGATCTCCTTCGTAGGATCAACGGGGGCCTCAATCTGTTGGACAGACAATGCCTGAAAAAATAAAACAGTTTTTTAACTTTTTTTTAATTACACCTTATTAAATAATATGCAAAAAAAAAAAAATAATTATTACCATATCAGGATGCCCACTCAATGGACCATTGCTCTGCTGCATTGCCATGGGATTAGCTTTTGTGTTTCCTGCAGTAAAAAGGGCTAAGAGCTTTTTCTGGCCGTCAGCTAACTCATTGACAAGATTGTGGGTGATGGATGATGCAGAGTTAATTGAATCCTGCAGAGAAAAAACGTGGTTGGATAATTTTGGAAAATTATTAGACTTCATCATTGTTAGCTTAGATTATTAAAAAAATTTCTGTAAGTATAAAGATTCCAAGAAACACTTAAAAGACAGTTGTTATATTATTAAATACCCTCAAAGTTAGTGCAAGTTGAGTATGTGCGGACTCATATTGCTGCTGAGCCACAGCCATATGATCAGTTAAACCTTTCTGGAAGGTTTCATCTATCTGCTCAAACAGCCCTTTGCAAGATTTCTCAAACGCAGGAACCACTGATGATTCAAGGGTAGATTTGAGTGTATCCTACATTTTCCACAAGAAATAGAAGAAAAAATTGAAAACAGAAATTAGGGTTCCACATTTGAAAAATAAGAAGATGCCAGAAAATAGATTATGCTGGGAAAAGTTCTAAATAAAAAATAATAATAAATTAAAAAACAAGTGAAACGGCCAAATTTCAGTAAAGGTAAATATACCTGCAGAGTCTGCTTGCCAGAAGTTTGAAATTGTGACTGAATTTGCCTAGCCAATGAAGCTTCCAGCTTCGAACCAATAGTTTTCTCAAGCTGACCGGCTATTTTATCTGTTACCCCTCTCTGTAAAACAATATCAGCAGTTTTAGGATAGAAGACGGCTTCATGAAAAATGTGGCAATAATAGAAGTAAAATAAAACCTGAAAAGAGTCGCCTATAGCTGAAGAAATGCATTTTTCAATGCTAGGGGTGATTGCACGAGCTAAAACCTGCCCCACTGCAGATATCTCCTTCTTAATAGACTTCTCTACTGCAGCAGGAATATCCTTATTAATGCAGTTGTTAATTAAGCTTGTTAATTGCTGCACGTTCTCCCTTTCAGTCTTCTCTTGCTTCGCGTTTTCCTCTTGAATATGGGCCCACAGAGAATCCACGTTGGCCTTAATAGATTTCTCCATGCTCCGACCAAGAGCAGCCTCCAACCTTTTCCCTTCCTTCATTAGTGGGGAGCACACAACCTCAGCCATCTGCTTCTCCATCTCCTTCTGATGCGCCGCTAACTGCATGAAACACAGTAAAAATTGTCAACTTCATAAAAAAAAAATAAAAAAAACAGAAGACATTCAATCATTAGGAACACAGTAACAGAAAACAAGGCTCACAAGTGCATAACAGATTGAGAAAATATGCAACATAGGTAGAACTGTAAAATATGACAACGCTAGGGCCACCATAGATGCTTGTCCAAGAAGAATGTGGCACCAAAAAAATAATTATATCATTTATAAATTTAATTTAAATAAAAGGCATATTTTTAATAAGTGCAAAATGATAATCAGCACATAAATTATGTTAGAAAAAATAACGAATTTTGAGTTCCATCTCAATTAAAGTTCAATAAACTAGCTGAATATGATATGTTAAATAAGTAAAACCAAATTGCTTAAGTTGTAGTGTATAGATTCTAAGGGAAATCTAATCTACACTACTATCAATCTCAGCTTTGTCATCATCATCCATGCTCTCTTCAATATAAATAGACGTGTAGCCCTCTCATCTTTCAGTCTATGTTCTTACGTTCATCCTTTTCATCTTCAAGATTTATTTTTCTAAAATTTAAGCTCTTGCATCTACATTTTATCAACATATTTCTGAAGGCACATTTGTTTCTTAATCTCCTAATGTTCTTTTCGCATTATATATTTACAGTATGAGTACTTATTTTTCAAATCAAGGAAATGAGCTAGCCTCATTGCCTTATGTCTTAAGACAAGATGCTCGCATAAAAACATATTAATAATAGTGCCAGCTTGGAAGGTGAATGAGGCAGTACAGCATCACCATGTTGATGGCCAGCTAAATCCTCATGTAGCAATCCATAAGGAACTTTGTTGGAAAACATTTGCCTACTTGTTCCAATTGCTCTTTTTTACTTAACCAGTGTTTTACATCATTCAAGGTAATATAATTTTCAAATGATCAAGTGCTAGGTGACACCATAGTTGCTTATCCAAGAAAAGTATAGTGCCAGAAAAAATTATATCATTTATAAATTTAGTGTAATTAAGAGGAATACTTTTAAAGAATATGAAATAATAATCAGTAAAATAAATTATATTGGACAATAACAATTCTTTTAAGTTCCATCTCAATTTTAGTTCAAAAAACTTGTTAGATATAAAATATTAAACAATAACTAAATTTTTCAAGTTCATAATGCATGGATTCCATCAATTCTTCACCACTATCAATTCTGTATTTGTAATCACCCATGCTCTCTTCTATATAACTAGATTTGTAGCCCTCCTATCATTCACTCGATTCTCTTATGTCCATCCTCTTCATATTCAAGATTAACTAGTCCGGAATTTAAGCCCTTATGCCAATATTTTATCAATTTATTTCATCTCCGATATTATTTCACATTACCTCATGTCAAGTTAGCATCATAAGAAATTGTATCTTAGATTTGCAGTATTTATACTTATCTTTCAAATCTAAGGTGCCTGCCTCACTGCCTAACATCTAAAGGTAACGTACTCCCAAAAGCATGCATTAGTAATAGTGTAAACCTGGAAGCCCCATTTTATCCGGGGTTTTTTTTAAACTAAGTATCATTAGAAGCCTAATTAAATAATTAAGTATTATTAAAAAATTATATAAGATAGCCCAATTAGTGCGATTACCATCGCCGGTTCCAACGCGGCGCTTTTGCGTGAAATTGACGCACTAATCGCGACTGTCATGACATATTATTAGGGATCGGATCGGCCCTATCTCCTCGGTTTGCTTCGATTCCAAATCGCTTCCTCAGAGCCGAACTCCGACCGCCCTTCATTTCCGTTCGAGCACGATCCTCCCCCCCCCCCCACTGAACTTCGGCCGTCAGAGGTCGACCTTTGCGTCTTGTGTAATCGATAGGAACTTTTTTTTCCGACGCTTACGCCGTTTGATGACTTCCCTCTCCATCTCCAGTTGGAAGTCAACATTAGCTTCGACATTCCAAATGCTCCATTTCGTTCGAGAAAATTCCTTTGGTATTCTACATTTTTTGCACACTTCCGTCGTTCTTCAGAACACACGAAATCACTTTCTTTATCAATTTATAAATTAATATAGGTGTGCTGGGGTTAGAGTTGTATAGTTAGACTTTTGTTTGGGATTTGATTTTAGGTTTGTGTTGGCGTTGCGGTTTAGGTGTTAAGAGTAGGTAGTATTAATTAAGCGATTAATATAAATTTGATTATTCATATAGCTTGTTTTGTAAAGAATGAATAGAGAATTTGTCGCTAATTCTTTCATGATGGCGAACTAAGTATCGATGACACAAGTTATGTGAGATAAATCGTCACAGTTAAGGTTGATCACGCCTTACTGGAATAAAGCGGTTATGAGAACTTTGCATTGATTCGAGCGCCACACAATCACTCTTACAGTCGTTATCCCTGGGTAACGGATTTATAGTCGTAATATCCGACGATGACGCTGGCGAAGAACAAGCTTCGAAAGAAGATTGTAGTAGTAGGATGTTAATGAGATGCATTAAATCAATAAGGCCGCGATATAAGATATAACCACACACACGAACTTCATCGCATGCACCTCTCTGACACGACTTTGATGAGTTGATTCCCGGTAACATCTTGTCAATCTTTCCCCGCTATTTGTAATAATTAGTATGATTGGTTATCGCCCAACTTATGAGTTTTGTGGCGGCGATATTATTTATCGCTCGGAGGAACCATATGTGTCTCAAGATTGCGGGAGAAGATGAGTAGCATGCGAAGTGTGGGCGATGAGCGAAGAAGATGATGATTTCCGCCACTGGTAGCCATTACCGTGCCGATACCATGATCTAAGAAATCACTCAATATGACGAGAGGGATGTTCTACAAAGCAGTATGTATGCGATGTGCCAAACTATGAGAGAGTGGAACAACAATATTATTTGACTGGCCCGGCGAACTCAATGATAAGAAATCCTGTGACCTTGCCAAGGTAAATAAACTGAGCAATTCGTTGTTGGTTGAATAAATAATGTTCGAAACAAGCATTTCTAACCAAAACTACACGATCTGACAAAGATGATAGTCTACACCATGTAAATGGCGACAAGAAGAAATTTAGCCAGGTGAGGGAATATCAAGAGTTGGTGAAAATCATAGATGTATCCACGAATGCGTGTCATCGACAGCTCTAAATTCATACTTCATTATACTTGTGATCGACGATAGATCCGAAACCCGGGAGATTATAAGTAGGATGGAATCGAAATTCAATGTTAAAGTTTACATACGGCTTGGGATGCTAAAAGATAATATTTGGCGGTAGGAAGAGTCTTAAGGACTCGCCTTTTTATAAATCGGTTGTAATTCCTTACGATACCTACATAATTGATCTAGGTACGTGCTTAGAGACTTTTTTTGGCCTTCAATCATGGGATGGTAGTCGACCAGTCGAGCTTACACAGACTTTTTTGTTAGGCAAGTATCGTGGTACATTATTAAATGTTGTTGAAATCGATGAAAATAATGGATTATTTCACAAACTTTTGTTGTTGTGGAGTCCAAGTCGTCGATTGATTGGTCGAGTTACTAGCTTACATGATATGATGCCGTTGTCTCGCTGTAGACATGATCTTTGCATAATTTCTAAAACGCTTGGTATTACGTGGATGTAGCCCACATACACCGCTACGCATCTGCGTGAAAATTTTAAGAAGGTAATAGGCAAATTGGGGATTGCTGATGTGGAATTTCAATGCCAAAAGATGTGCATGGCAGAAAATACTGATGATATCCGGCAATTCAATCGTTTAATGTTAGATATTAAAAATGTGAAAGAAGAAGCTCACAACTGGCTTGTAGAGCGTGACTCAAATGGGCACTCGCGATGGTGGAATCGTTACATGACAATGACGACGATCATCGAGTGTTTCAATGGTGTCTAAGCCTAGTTTATCGATTCAGGCTCTTAACAATCGACGGTACGTTCTTCCTTTTAGTTATAAGATGTTAGATTTTACACATAGGATATTGCTTAGATTTTTCTTTTAGGTTGTATATTTTACACATAGTAGTTTTTCATTTCATTGCATAAAAACTGTCTGATACTACTACTTTCTTTAGTTTTTTTCAGTCTGATACTGATTTTTGCATTTGTTTTTCTTAACAACTACTGGAGCACCACCACTACCGACCGACACGAGTCGCTGGGAGGCCAACCCACCGTTGGAGCAGGCACCTGCTAAGGTTCATCCTAGCATAGCATCCTTACGCGGGAGGCATCGAGCCGCTCACCCCGATACTGTAAGTAATATTTAATTATTTTTTTAAAATTTACATCTGCTTTCCTTTTATTTTGACAATTTGGTTAATGGCTAGGTTTTTTTTTTTTGTGCAGAATCGTGCTGATCACACTTGGAAGGAGCGAATCACCATCACGCGCGCATTCATCAGCGGGTAAAATTTACTGGTGTTAGATACGCTTCATCCGCTAGATCATCATTTCGACGGCTTGAGATGCCTTGCACAATACCTTCCACTTGCCGATGATGACTATTACACTCGACGTAGCGATGATCCACTACGAGTTGCCATCCATGTCTAATTATAATTGGCGAGGGAAGAGAGACAAACCTACCGATTGGAGATAATTTACACCCCTTACTGACGCGTGATGTATCATGATCCGATCAAACCGCGGATCAGGTCGACATTTAGGATGGTTCAGGCACACGCGCAGACCTGCATGCCGTTGAGATGGCTGAGGTGGACTTTTTACAGGAAGTCGTACACCAGTTTGAGCACCGAGGAGTTTTTTCGGCACCTGCATGCTTACATTCTATTCTTTATTGGTTGTTTCTTACTACGATACATCGTTCGAGGATTCTGATTTATCACTATAATTTCTGGATACCTTCAAGATGGCTATGGCGAATTCCAGCCCACCATATGTATCAGACCAGCCAATTGTCAGATGCAATCACTTACATCTCCTTGAGATATGGGCTGAGCATATTCATGTTGGAGGCCAACTCTAATCATATCTACTGAGCGATGATCTCAATGTTGGGTTGAGGTATATTTTGTTATATACTTTCAAATTTTGTAACTTAATATATGTGTTTAAAGCTTTTTTTGTATGCAGATGGAATGAAGTATGTTGTAGATAGCATGGACGTTGTAATCTGAAAATAATTTTGGGCTTCTGCATAGTTGAATTTGATAACCTTGAAATATATACTTCTAATTTGACATAATTTAATATAACAAGGTGGCATGGGTGAAGCAGATCGTTGCGCTCCATCAGAGAACTCAAATATAGTTTACGTCCTCTGTCATTTGGAAGAGGGGTGGTATTACAGAATAGAGTGTTTCATTTACTCATTCAGTGTCGATGTAACCCAGTTTAAAGGATGATGGTCGGGATAGCGGATGTCGGCAGGTTAATTACCGCGATTTGAGAAAGAAGCGATTCTCGAGGACTTAGATGAGGATAACAAGGCATTATCGGGAGATACATTATGTCTTGGTTGATCGTAGCCTCTATTTCATTGCAGATCCTCACCACTTCTACCACCGTGGAGCATATTTATATAAGTCACGATATAAGTATTTGAATTCAATTTTATGAGTCTTAATTTTACATCTTTGTTTTTTTCGTGGAAGCGCTCAGCGGTGATCGACATCTTATACTTGTGTAGATGATCACCCTTCTGAGGATGTTGATGGTGATACATGCTCGAAAAGAACTTGGATGGCGTGTACATATGCTCGGTGACATATTACGGATCGGTCTTTGAGAGGGTGCATACCTGGCCAAGCTGAGCCATTTATCGCGGATCCAGGTTCATCTACATATCGTCAGTCGCCCTACCTGCTCGGCTACATGAGTCACAATCACCTATCTTCCATCCGAGACGATCAGCCTTGACGAAGATCTTGCTGGAGGGTGACCATCGGTGAATGATTATCCATCCGTGCAGACTCAACACACAGGGGTAGTGCGATTCCACAGGCGTTAGATGTTTAAGGTAATCTATTTGTCGTCACGATTTTATCTATTTCATTCATTGATATATCGTACACGTCGTACTACCTTTGTTATATTTCATGTGCACTTTCTTTGAACTACTTGAATCCCAAGTTTGGGAGGATCTGAATTCTCACATGAGTTGTGCGCTACTGTACTGCAATTTGCATCATTTTTTATTAAGAATATATGAGGGAAATGATGATGATTTCAAAAGACAACCATTATGTGCACCTAACAATGAGTTTACACTAGCAAATCAAAAGAATCCTTCATATGTTGGGGTGTGCATTTGGTCGATTTGGATAATTTTTTTTTTAATCGATTAGACCAAATCAAATAACATAACTATTTTGATTTATTCAGTCAAATCTGTTCTTTTTTTTTCTTTTTGATGTACTGCAATTAGTTTGGGATTGATGTAATGCAATTAGTTAGGTTTGATATCCACGATCATTTATCAATCAATTGTTGTAGAATGCTAGTTGGTTGTTTGTATTTTGGGGTAATTAGGGTAGGCGATTAGTCGAAGTCACTGATGGAAGTCAATTTGCTACAATGATGTCGAGGCGTGGTGGTCAACTAATTAGCGTATCTTTATTCTTAAATTTTTTTAATTACACTTAATTACCTAATTAAACTTATAATGATACTTAGTTTAAAAAAATTACCTTTTATCCCACCATTACAGAATGAAAAATAAATAATAGTAACATGAGAATCAGATTAAAGCATCAATATTTATGCTAACAAAAAATGAAGGTTGATAACGATGGTATAATATATAATCCTACATCCTTGATTTTCAAAGGAGCATTGTCATTTCCAATAGTTCCTTTTACTCACAGTTCCTCATTTATTTGCTTTAAAAACATGAAACTGTAAAGAACTTAATTAAAGCATTTAACCATCACCTGGTTCAACAGCTCCTGCATGAGACGAAGCTGGGATAGAACATCTGTAAAACGATTGGCAATGCTAGGCCCATGCTCAACTAAAGGATCCGAGACAAAGGGGTCAAATACAGGTGACAATGAAGCTGATGCTTGAGAGAGATTTTCTTTAGACCTACTTGATTTTAAATCTGAAATTGACTGTGAATTTGTACCAACGGTGGAAGATTCCTTAAAGGGTACATCTTTTTTTATGGTTTCTTCAATAACTTCCTTGCCTGAACCTGAAGGCACATCTAATTTTCCAATAACTGTATTATCCAGGCTATGAATTCTCTCTGCATCACGTTCCTCTGTTCTAGAAGTCTTTCTTTCAACAAAATTTATTGGTTCAGAAGAAGGATGCTTAACTATTTTCCCCTGTTCTGCAGGAGCTTCTTGAGGCTCTTTTTCAGACTCCAAATAATCATGCTTGATCAAAACCCTATCACCAACAACTTTACCATCTACATGGCCCATACCACTTTTATCACTTACCTTCTGAGCATCTAACTCCTCACTTCTAAGGCCGTGATTAGCAAAATTGCTTTCAGCAGGAGGAATGACACCTGACAATATCTCAGACGGAGTTACCAAATGTGTAGGTTTACCATCGGGCTTGAACAATGCAGGGTGATTTGGCACCATAGAAATAGTTTCTATTACAGCCTTCGTTTTTTCCTTACCAGAGGTTTCAAATGCGGGAGGAACATCAGAAGCATTTGTTACTACAGCATCCAATGTCCTGTCCACCATAGAATCATGACCTTGGCTATCAACACTACCAGTGCTAAGTAAATTTTCTGGCTCACCAGCACCTGAGACACCTTGCACAACATGATGTTTCTCAGACAAATCCAGATTCAATTGGAGAGAAGGAGAAGAAGATGCAACATCACCAGTACTTTTATCAACACTGGAAAGTTGAGGGGCAGATATAGCTGGCTCCACGTTTGAAGTGGCATGTTCATGAACAACAGTAGCCTCTGAGGTACCTGAAACTGCCAGGTGTTTGTTATCTTCAGGGCGGTTATTAAGAATAGGTTTAGGTGAGGAATTTGATAGAGGTGCATCATAACTCGTAGCTCCCGAAGATGAATGTGGAACAGAGAATCCTTCTGAAAAGGGACCATCAATAGCAGAAGTAGACGAGTGCTTCTCTGACCCCTCGTTTTCAACAGGTATGGGTAAGCACTGAGACAAATCCAACGCATACTGCTGAATAGCCTGTGTCTGCACACAATAAACTTGAACAATCTGTTCCGTATCTGAAAGCCAGTCACTAGTTCCTGTAAAACTCAATATCGGCATTGTAACAGTAAAATCTGCTATGTAGTCCAAGCGTGTCGAGGCAGGGTTTGGACCATAATCCACATGTACCGCATAAATGGCATTTTTCTTTGCATTTGCTAATAATATAAAACTTGCTCGAGACAATGCTACAAATTGATTAAAAAATGCCTCCTCAAGCCGGGGATCTGTGGAACTTCTCAAGTCTAAGGTCTGATTACATTTCCAAGTCTCGCAATCACTTGGTAAAAGCCAACCTTCTTCACTAGCAGAGACCCATATCTTCAGTTCTCTGTTCAGTGGGCCCTAAAGGAACCATTCAAATGAAAGATAAGTTATTCCTGGATAGTAATCATACTACTATTTGATCATTAGCTTCTGGAAGAAAAAAAAAAAAAAAAAAAGATCATTAGCTTCTGGAAATTGTTCATTGCATAAATTCTTGTGATTCTTCGTTTTGGTAAAAAAAGTATATTCCAGACAAAAAATGAGTCCTAAACAGTAAGATGTGAATCAGCATAATGGGGTATAGTTCGGTTTGAGTTTACAAGATGACAGGACAACTGGAAAGAAGTAAAACGGAAAATGAAAATACAAGATGAAGTGGGATGCCACAGAAGAAACTGAATAACTTGGCTTCATTGGCAAAAGCTTCAGCGGCAATGGATCAGCGTGTAACAGGGGTAATTGCAAGGAAAAGGACAAGAACACAAAAAAAAGGTTAGTCAAAAATGGTGCCGGCAGAACAGCTGATATTGGGATGGAAAACAATGAATGATATAAACAAAACAAGAGCAAGTTGTTAACAAGAGAGCAAACATGCTGATGCCATATAAAAAGTAAATATGATCCCAAGGTGAATTTCCAGCTTCAATGTGCGTAGCTCAAAGCGAAACAAGCATATCCCCATGAAATTGAAGACCTACTAGTAAAAATAACTCAACCAAATTGTCAAAATCAGCAGTAGGACAAATGAACTATAATAGAATGAATTGGTAAGAACAATCAAATCATAATATTCAAGCAGCAGCATTGTAAAATAAACATGTCTCACAAATTACAAACATAAAAGAAAATTGAAAAATAAGTTGTATGGAACATGAAACAAATCTAGAGCATAAGAAGTTGAGTGGAAACCATATGACATAATACAGCACAACGAACAAAATATGCAAGATAAAAATCCTACAGCATCTCCATTAATTCATATTTTTAATTAACTGATTAATATCCAAGACAAAAAAAAACATCATTTAGAGCAAGTGAAATCTTCGAACTGCAACTGACTCAAAATACAAAGTTAGATGTTAAAGACTTCAAGCTACTAGCGTCAGAAAAATTAAATATAGTTGCCCACTTGACAATATATTGTACATAATAACACTTAAGCAGGACACTACATACCTATACTACTGCTAAAAAGTGGTCTGTAATATTAACAAGCAAAGATCTGAAGCATTCATTCTGAATTCTTTACCCAATAAGTCCATATATACTCAGTTAATTCAAATAACTACATAGATTTGCCTATTTATATAATCACTAAGCAACAAATAACCATTTTCCACCATGTTTCTATTTTGTCCAACTCTTTACTAAAATAGATAATAAAAACAATTAACAAAACAAAATTTTTATATATCTTTAAAACCTGATCAATATCGTATTGCATGTACACCAAGTGAATGTAATAGAAACCTTTTTATATATAAATAATTATTTTAGATATGCTTTCAATGCATCAAAGGCTTGGGAACCACCTACAAATTTTTAGAAATATATCATAAATTTCATGCCATGTTACCAAACAAAAGTAATGGAAACTTTTCTATATATTAATAATTTTTATAGACATGCTTTAAATGCCTAAAAGACTTGGTAATCTCACACATATTTTTAGAAATTATTAAATAATCAAGAATCATTGGCCAGCATCCTTCCATCCACAACAACAAAATAGTTTGTGGATTGTAGCTTTCCATCTACAATAATACAATAATATGTGCAATAACTTTGTCATATATAGCAATCCAACAATTCATAAACATCATCATTCCATTTAAGATGTATAGTTAATTATGGATTCTAGAATTCAAGATTGATGCCCATATTTGTGTTGTCCATAATAGTTATTCTCCAACAATTATGAATAGCTTCTCGCCTTATTTTTTTATATAGCAAAAGAAAAAAAAATCAATCGCATAATCTCCCAATTCTACTCTCCAATCTGCTCATTCTAACATTCAATATTAGTATTGAAGATATGAATCTCTTCCTTATGAGGCCAAATGGTTCTTCAATATGGAGTCTCTCCAATTATGCAAATAAATACTTATGACTCGGCATAACTCAACTAGAGGGTGTTCATGATAGTTTAATTAACTAGCTGATCTACCACAATGTGTCCACCTTGCTTGGTTTCTTTAAGTTAATTTATTTCTTTTATGGCTTCTAATTATTTAATCTCAGATTTTATGTCTTTCTTTGCTTAGGGGCATTTTTATAATTCTTCAAGTGGCAGGGGAATCTTTTTTCCTAAAGCTTACAAATACCTCCCTTGTTGAAGTTGTAGAGGTCATTTGTTAGTTTTAAGTTTCAGGATGTCCTGAGAGTCTTCTAAGGTGGATTTCCCTAGGTTAAGGGTGGATTCCCTAGGTAATGATAGGTGGAGAGGAGGGAAGCCATAGTGGGATCCAAGACCTTGCCATGATTGGCTTCAAGAACCTTAGCCTCCTCTCCGGTTGCAGAATTTCAGTATGCTTTCTCCATTGAAGCAGGGTAGCTTGGGTGAAAACCACAGGACAATGCTCAGACTAGGACAGGAAGGTAATCGGTAACAAGCTGGAGGCATTTCAAACAACGGTGACTTCCTACTGAAGATTGAAGGAAGTGATGTTTTTAGTTTATTCTTATTTGGGTACATTTTCTAGAAGAAGAATACCATTATTACATTATTTTCCTGCCCGTTTCTCCTCTTGTCATGCAGGAACGAAGCTCAAGAAATCTAAAAAAAGCTTTCAGATAAAAGCTCAAGAAATCTAAAATATTTTCAGTGCAAAGGTGAAATAATCAAAAAAAGGTTTTATTATTTCTCAAATGAAGTGTATTCTTGATAAGCCTACAGAAACATCAACTGACTCAACAAAAGAAATTAAGATTACTATTAAAAACACACATAAATATAGGAATCAATATCTTATGAGAAAACTCATCTACCTTTTCTCACCAATTGGTTCCTTATCTGTGTTATATGCCAAGACATGAATAACCAAACGGAAGTACCACATTGGAGATGTTAATAGCTTTTAAGGTATCTCAAAATGATACAGGAAAATATCTATTACAGAAAGTCAACCGACAAGTAAATTAAAATTTTCACGGAGTTAAAGGTGCATCAAACCAAAGATCCATACCTGATTCTAACACTTATGTATAGGGAATCCTAATTACATAAAGAAGTAAAAAAATAATCCAGACCATCAATCAGCAATGCTGAAGCTCAATATGTAGCACTTACACTTAGTATTTACAAAGGAATCTAGTTTTTAAAAATATTGGAAGAACTAAATTATTAAGTGAAAAAATCATTAAAAGTATAATGTGCCAAACTGCCATAAGCATAGAAAAAATCATGCCCATCATGAAGACTAAATACATTGAGACCAATCAACATTTCATTTCAAAAAAAATTTGAAAATAGGCTAGCTTTCAACAAACTTTCAAACTACAGATATCCTCATAAAGGCTTCACCCATAATGAGTTTTGATAAACTAATAAACAAGGTGTGCTTGACATAAATAAACAACCCAACTTGGGGATTAGTGTTGAAATAATCTTGAATTTGTGGCTAACACATTTCCATCAACATTACAACATTCCCTAGACAGCATATTTCCATCAATAGCAATCCAACAGTTCATAGACAACATCATTTCATTTATGTTGTGTAGTTAATTCAAGATTCCAAAATTAAAATTGATTTCCAAATTTATTGTTTTCCTTGATAGTTACTTTTCTACACATTTACGTATAGCTTCTCATATTATCTTACAAAGTGATTTCTCATTATCTACTCTTCTATCTTAGCATGTCAAATTTCAAGAGAAATGTATCATAATCTTCACACTACATGCATTTCATGTTTGCGCATTCACGCTAACACTATTGAAGTGAAGGAATTTAACTTTCAATTGTCTCATTCATTGTTTTTACAGATGATTCCATGTACTCCCGTAGTCCCTTGGATAAGTCAAGATGTACCTCACACATCTTCCAAGAAAACCATTATTGAGGCAAGCCTAATCAAGCATCTTGGCTTAAGGTGCCAAGCATTGGTAGAGCTCCATATCTTAAATTGGGAAATAAGCGTCAACAACTCCACAATCTAGGTTCACATAAGGATAACTTGGCATAGTAAAATGTGAAAAAAAATCAACATTTCAAAGAAAAAGCATTTTTCCTCAAATAAGCTGATAAATTTAGTTGTAAAATTTTAGGTTACTAAAAGAGTAAATATAAAAATAAAAAAGAAGACTGCATGAAATAATAGAAAGAGGCAGACAATCCCATAACAGAGAAAATAGCATAGATGATGAAAAAATAAATTGTGGTGAAAACTAATTTATCCCTAGGCTATCATATATACCAAAATCTTAAGTACTTTAATTGTACTTCTTAAAATAAACTATTTAACAATATGTTTTAACTTAGAATGAAATGAAATTTAAAATTGATTATGTTGTCAAACATAATTGAAGTAATAAAACTATTTCCATTTTAGTATTCCAAGTCATTCAAGCGAACACTTATTATGGCGCCTAGCATCATTGGAAACCATATAGACATAGGCACTTCAAAAAAATAAAAAATAAAAATAAAATTAACTAGTTTTTTTTAAATGGAGCAAAGCAACTGCTTCAAAACAAGAATTTTATAGGTGTCTATAAAGGCATGAGACCTAAGATACTAAAAATAAAAGGTAATCTTATAAGAAAGAAAGGTAAGGAGATCGATTTTAATATAACATAAACATGAATATTGAAGATTAGGCTCTCAGCGGACTGTTGGCCAACATAATGTAAAACAGGTGATGAAATGAGCACTGCAAATGCCTTGCAACCGTGGTTGAATCCCCCGCATACTTTCTAGTTAGATCATATTTGACCAAGTTAAACAAACTTATCTACCCAAGTTAAGTAAAATTACTAATAAAAAGTTAAGTATTCATACCGCAGTTACAAGAATTATATGATCAGGACGCTCAGAAGATGTCATAAAGGCAACTGAGCTAACAGGTTGGTTGTCATGTGGAATTAGAGTGGCAGTGGGCATCACCTTGCGATCTTCCCAAATTTTTATCTGTTGTAGGAGTAAAGAACATAGAAAAATCCGTTAACAATTCTGAACAATTTTTTTAAAAAAAATCTCTAAATAATTGATCAAATGTTACATAATTTACAACTAAAATTACATACTTATATTTAATTTTTTAACTATTTTAGTTTATTCAATTTAACGGATCTTTTTTTTTAACCAAACCAAAAATCAAACCCAAATAACTAACATTTACAATTGAAAACTGTGAGTTTGCAAATCGAATCAAACCGACCAAATAATATCGGTTTGATTTTGTTTTTCAGTTTAAATCAATTAGTGCGCACCAAAAATCACTCTAATACTCCTACAAGATGTTTGGGTTGAAAAAAGCCTTTGTTGTACAAACCAAGACTATTAAGTAATTGAGGTATTTTTGTCTGCATTTATTTTGCATGAGCTTTGCAAAGGAAATTGCCTAAAAGGGGATTTGATGTGAAGTGCATGGAATAACTTTACACTAAACATTCTAAAATATTGCAATCTGAATTTCTTATACTTGCACCACATTTTGCAGCCAACTAAACAGCCCCTATAGCAAAATATTAAAAAAAATCACAAACTGCATAGAAAAATAATTAATGAAGAAACAATTCTAAATAAACCAGATGGCTTCTTAAACAAATAGCATTTTGCAATATGTATGGGATTCATATTTAACCAATAAAATAAAAATAACTTAGCATTCAGTTACACTACTAAGAAGCTAACAATAAAAACTCTTTAGAAACAGCTTATTGAGTTTATTAACGATCAGAATCTTTTAAAAAGGTAAAGCCTTGAAAACTATATGAAAATATTTACCAAACATTAGTACATGAAAAAAAATCAAAATGTAGCTCATCCCATTGTTTCAAATATGCTGCTTGGAATGTTTAATAATCCACTAAAGAAACATTTTTTTCTTTCTAAAGCTTTCTACGAATAAAAACTATGGGTGATATGAAACTCATTTTATGTTGGCAAATATCCCTTTCTCAAAAATAGGAGACGTTCAACTTCTGTTTAATGAGCACAAATACCAATATATCATGGATGGTGTATGTACCATTAATATGATGATAACACCAAATTTGCAATAGTTTTTCCAATAAGGAAGACTATATGATGTGAACAATTTGAGATTCATGCCTTTTGGTATGTTTTCTCCAAAACCAAGAGTCATTCAACAAACAATGAGCATGGGTACCAAAAAATAAATCTGGATGCATTCATTATTAAATAGAATCTAACACAGTACAAAGAGACAAAAAAATTAAAATATGGTTATGGTTATCTTTCTAACATTACTTCAGACATTTAAACACAAAGAACCATTTGTTTAAATGCGTGAATCCAGAATGTATCCGAGAAAGAAATTTTTCTTTTATTGTTTCATCCACATTCATTCGTTTACTTCAAGTTTAATGCACCTCCATGTAGAGACAAGAAACGATTCTGAGCCTAACAAATGGATCTTTCTCTTGTAATTTGGATTAAATGGCACGAAAGAAAGAATCTAGATTTTACATTATAACATGTTAAGGTAACCTTTTGTCAGCTTTCCTTTATACACAGGAAAAAGTCTGCATGTGCACAAAAAAGACTGCCCCAATTTTATACAATGCTAATGTATTTCCATTATTATTTACAAATGCTATTTACCTTTTTTTTGTTATATTGCAACCACATGAACTCATTGAAGTTTAGCATATCTATGTTATAAATTTTCTTTGAGTAGAAACTAACTAAATGTATATATGTATGTATGTTTGTGTGTATGTATGCATGCATTAATACACATAAAATCAATAGGTAGAAGAAATATTAGTCTCGCATTAATATTTCCAAGAAAGAAGAAAGTCCCTCATTTTATAGTTTTTTTCATAATGATGGTGAAATATCAAACGTTTATCAACCACTCAAATTGTTGCATTTCTATTCATGATGAAATCAATTTAAAGGCATATATAATGCCAAGATTCAGTCACAATGAATTTAAACAATTATAAATGTCGACTACAACAATAAAAATTATTAATAAATAAAATCTACACATACATAAACTATATAACTCCCAGCAAACCATAAGACTTCATTTGGTATTGTTGTCCTATCTTGTTTAATGTGAAATAAAGTCATCATACTCTTATAAAGATGGACATGTACAAGTGTTATCCATGATCATAAACCTTGGAAAAGGTAGAAGGTTTGCAAGCATATAATGCTTTTCATTGAACATTTACACTCAAATCAATATTGCTATACATTGAGTATTCGAAGATTCAAATAGCCTAAATGAGACTGAATTGACCATATAGAAAATAGTAATGCTACAATACAAACATACAGAAATGCTGCATCAACAATGCTACACTTTTCTAGACAATAAGAAAAAAATTCAGTAAAGATAGTTTCCATCACAATTACTAGGCAAATGCTGTTTCAGCCAATTAACAAGTGCAAAAAAAGGGAGCAATTATGCAATATATCCAACACACAACATATAAGTAAACTTCTTTGGGTAGAGTTTATTTTATCCCTAACTTAATAAAAAAAAAATATCTAAGTTTATCATCAGCCAATTTTTGTAATTGAACAGTCATTGAATCTTTATGAATTAACATCAGAATCAACAGCAGGTAACAGTTTCAGATTTGCAGCATGAACAGCAACTATGAAATTTCTCATAATCCCAAAACATAAAAATAGAAATATCAACAGGAACAAAAAAAGGCAAACTTACTCAACATAGCAAAGATATGGCATAATTTGTCAAAATGTTACAAAGATGAGTTTAGTGTCTACCACAATCTCTCCACAAGGTACAAGTGTCAAGATTCATCAGTAAACAATGCTAGAAACATAGAGCCATAATCCATAAGCTGTCCCATGCATTTAAAGACACACCTTTCCATCTTTTGATGCTGAAGCCAAACGAGTTGTCATCCACTGAGACATTGAAATATCTGTAATTTCTCCATCATGTTTGCCAACAAGTTGCACTCCATCAATCAGCTTATCAATGGGGCATTTAACAGGTTCCTCTGCAGAAAACTGTCCAATTCTACCAACCTTTATTGTATCAATTTTTAGCAGATTGTTCCCAACTCCAACAACTAAGACTTCCTATAAAATAGTTATCGAGTAACAGAGTCATGGAAATGAAATTTTGCAGAAAATACTGCAAAAAGGAATAATAGACAGCAGGTCCCAAATAGATACATTAGCGAGAAGTTACTTGTTTATGAGGGTGCCAACAAACTCGTGGATGATAAGGCTCCCCTTCTCCAGCACCTATAATCTGTATAGCTAAAACAATTTTTCCTGTTATCTGAGGTTTACCATCCTCATCAAAATCCTCATTAATCTTCCACACAAAAATTCTACCATCTATACTTGCACTGTGAAAGAAAGAATATCAGTGTATGATTAGGAAATAAATGAAGAGAAACCTGAAAGGTAAAAATTAAAAACCTGGCCAACAATGGTACATCTTCAGCGAAGAAAGCCATGTCTGTAACTTTCTGAAAATAATTTAATAAATTAGAAAATGAGCATTATGTAAGAACCTCAAGAAAATGTCAACTACTATGATATCAAATAAACTCAAACATTAAAAACATTGCAAGAAAGTAAAAACTTGCATTAGTGACAATACTAAAAACTCTAAGAAAACAAAATAAAAAATTCGCAAAAGAACGAAATATGAGCTTATCATGAACCCATCACTCAAACTTGCACGGAAACAGGAGGTCTAACAAATTGTTATCAAAAGTACAGCATTATGATAATGCCTAGATTTTAGTATGAAAGAGGATGAACCCATCTCTCTCTCTCTCTCTCTCTCTCTCTCTCTCTCTCTCTCTCTCTCTCTCCCTCCCTCCCTCCCTCCCTCCTCTCTCTCTCCCTCCCTCCCCCCTCCCTGTCTCTCTCTCTCTCTCTCTAATCTACATCCTCATAAACCTCAATTTTGCTTCTAATAAGCAAATAAACATAAATCTCTCTTTCTCAAATGTGCATTCTCATTAAGCTAACTTTTTCTTCAAATAGATAAATATAAATAAATTACAACTATCTAGCAATAATCTGATTATAATGAAGAGAAGCACATTTTTCTCGTCTATCAAAAATTAATTAATATAGCTCAGAGCAGTCAAATATGCCTGAGCCATGTCTAAGAACCATTAGAACTCACACCATTCAATACACTACATAGTTCTTTGAAACTTCAAGCAGATTGCTAGAATAAGCTCAAATTTTATGGAAGATTTTAGCAATGACACCAAAACAAAGACTCGATTATCAATTGAATGAAACTAATTTCTCATTAAATGTGCATCTCAACAAAAATTGGCACCATGAGAAGCTAAATAACACGCAACATAAATTTAAGCAAGTATGACTGTTTTCTAATAGGAGAAAACAACTTTAATTGCAAAAGTTAGATGCATTAAATACTAAAAATGGCCTTCTTTTAATTTTCTTCCTGTTTTCTTCATCAATTTATGGCCAGTTAACTCGAATGCAATGATATTTTATATGGAATAATTTAGTAACTTTATGTTTGAGCTTCGTTAGATATATATAGAGAGAGAGGTTGGCGAAGGAGGGAGATACAACAACAACAACAACAACAACAACAAGCCTTAATCCCACTAGGTAGGGTCGGCTACATGAATCCTTCGTCTCCATGTGTCCTATTATGTGTCAAATTCTCATTTAATTCTAGTATACTAAGATCATTTTTTATACATCTTAACCAAGTCTTTTTAGGTCTACCTCTGCCTTTCTTAACATAAGGCAAATCTAATGCATCTACTCTCCTAATCGTCGGACTGAGCTTTATGTGGCCAAATCATCTAAGGCGACTCTCCCTAATCTTATCTACCACTGGAGCTACTCCAACTTTTTCCCGAACATACTCATTTTGCATTCTATCTCTAAGAGTAAAGCCACTCATCCACCTGAGCATCCTCATCTCTGTAACACTTAACTTAGTCTTATGCTTCTCCTTATGGTGCAAAATGTATACACCAAGCATTAACCATATTGCAAGGGTCACAAATATTGCATGGCATTAGATAATCAACAAAATAGAACATGAAATATCTTTTTATAGAGAAATTGAGCACACTTTATTCATTACCACAAAGAACTTTACATAATCTGTTGCTCCAAGAGAATCAAGAGAGTGGAACATGACACTATCAATAGAACACCTAACTAAAATAAAATGAAAAAAATAACTTCAAAACAAAAGTCAAACATTAGTAATATAAATCAGAGCATATTAATGCCACTCAATTTACCGCAAGCACCTCACCTATAGATCACGAAGATAAAATAGGATGGTTGAAAAGCAAGCACATCAAAAAGGTTATTTGCCTAATAAAGCAAGAATTGTTTCCTCGATGATTGTTTGATAAACTTGTTCACACAAAAACCCTATTATAGATGTCAGGCTACAAATTAAAAAGCTTCTTTATTCACAACCTCAAATCTTGCTATGCCTTTCCAGCCCCATTTGCTAACTAACTATTGATTGCCAAGTACTGACTGAAAGCCTAAAGTAATAACCAGTTTTGATTTTTATTTGATTCCTTATTTTCTTTCATTTCTTGCTTATCTTTCCTTTTGTCCTTTATTGAATTACTTTTAATGCTCCAAGACACATACATTATCCCACTTGAATTATCAAGAGCTTTTCAAGGCACTCGGCATCCTATATTGTTAAACGTTATCCAATGGGCATTGACATTGCCTCTATCTATTTTTTAATCTATCTTTAGATAGCATATCAGATGTTAAACAAGAAATAAATTTATCGCTTTTGTTTCCATTTAAGATTTACCTGAAAACCCTACCATCAATATCACATCCATCATAACCACTATCCTCATCCATAGACTTATCATAACTATCTATGAATTTCTTTGTAAATCTGCCTCCATTCACATTTTTGTGCAGTTCTACATGAGATGCAACATTATTCTGCACAAAAAAAGTAACATGTTCCCTTATGAAAAATAATGTCAGTATTCTCCTTCCTTTGGTAGGCCTATAGTGCACACCAAAACTTATTTAGAACAATATTTGTGGTTACGTTATAATCAAAATTTATCAACCATTTATATCACCGCTATCATATTGCACCCTGTGTACATAGAAATGCAAAACATGAGAACACTCAATCATTTAGAAGGTAAAATAAAATCATATTAATGATCTCTGAACTTCATAAAAACTCACATCGCATCCTGTGTTCTAATGTTTCAAAGAAACCTCAATAAACATTTCTGATAAGTTCAAAATTGAAAAAGAACCTGGAAAAACACATTTCAGGGCAAACTGTAATTTTTTTTTTTGTTTACACAATTTCATTGCTCTGAGATGAGTTACGATGCGTCCATGTTACAACAGAAGTAATGCTAGAGCGTTAACAAATTAATTTAAATACATTTGAATTAACAATACTCCTTGAGCGCAATACTGATAACTTCACATCATAATAAAGCAACCCAGGCAAAGAAAACTACTTCAACATAAATTTATAAATGATCAAGTTCCTCCCAAAGTGATTCTGCAACTAACAATCTGAGATCAACAACCCCGTAAAAGTCTGTGCATAAAATACAAAATTAGCATATGTATTAAAATCACCACAGAAGAAGATGCTTCGAGTATTTAATTTACTCTAGAGCTGCTCCACACTTGATAGAGAGTGAATATTCCAATTTCTTCATATAAACGAAGCCCGAATTCTAAAAGTTAGCTTTTGCATGACAAAGACAGTTTCACGTGTCAAACTTAAACCCAGAATCCCACTAAATAAAGTACTCATCATGCTTCCATAACCAGCAGTAAGCAACTTTCCAAACAGAGAAGAAACTTTCTTCGACACACCAACCTGGGTATGTCCTCGAAGCAAGGATCGAAGTGCCGTGTTGATATTAAGCACGCGAATAGCTCCAAGCTTCAGCCCGTAGCAAATATACACCCGGTTGAGTGCAATCTGCCGCCCAAGCACCAGGCCTGGATCCGATATATACTTAGTAATAGGCGTCACCTCCAGCTGAGGTGGCTGAGACTCCCCTGGCAACCTGGAGTCCACGTCGTATACGGCACGATCTCCGGCAGCCAGGCGCCTCCCACGCGGCAATTTGCTGCTCGGAATTCTCGCCGGATCCGGCTGCAGCATGGCCGGAGGCGGCGGATGGAGAATCGGAGGATTACCCGGCACAACTGAAAACTCTGAAGGCGACGTTGCCGACGGCATCGAGATGGCTGACTCTAGGTTGGCAGGTTGGGCTGTACCGAGAAGCGCCATTAGGCGTGCGCCTGCATTAGAATTAGGGTTGGGGCTAGGATTCGGGTTAGCGATAGGAATAGCGGCGGGAGCCTGGGGGTAGTGAAGAAAGGGTCGATGCTGGAACGGCGGAGTCGAGGGAGGGTAAGAGAAGGCGCTGAGAGGCGCCGATGGTGATGCAGAAGGTAATAGCGGAGCGGGATAGGAAGATGGAGGTGGGAGGAATGGGCTCGCACCCCTGGAGATTGGATTAGGGTTAGGGTTAGAAGATGGAGGTGGAGGTTTGAAAAGCTTCTGAACGTCGAAGGGAGAAGAAGTCATGGGATTGGAGTTAGGGCTAGGGCCGGGGCTGCCACCTGAGGAAGCCATGGATAGATCTGTGGGAGAAAGTCAGCTGAGACTGAGAAAATGAAGGCGATGGGAGAAGCAGGGAAAGCGGAGTGGAAGAAAAACTGAACGAAGGACCTGTGTAAATTTATTAATTATTAATTATCTATATTAAAAAGTCTAGCAGTACATCATCAATTTATATTATAACAATATCTATGTAATAATACAGTCAGCATTTTGGTTCACCTGAAGAGCTGAAATTAGGCATTTACTTATTGTTATTTATAATTTATTAATTTTATAATATTTTCTATATTTTGTTCATTTCTTTTATTTTATTTTTTTAATAATTCCTGATAAATGCATTTAAACTTTTTTTATTTTATATTTTTATTTTATCAAATATCTTCTCAAATTTATTTAAAGTAAAAATACTCTTCAAGTACATATATCACTTTTAAAACATATCAATATCACTCTCAAAATATAAAAAATATATTATATTTTTATCTTCTTCCAACTCAATATTATATTCTTTTTATGGGCATAGTTAGTTTATTAGTTTTTTATGTGAGATTTCTTCGTAAAGCAATGCAATAGAATGAAGTGAGGATTCTCAAAAATAGGTTTAAACATTGTAAGTTTGATCAGAAAATTATTTGATTTTTTTTTATGGAGGTTTGAACGATGTTCAAATTTGAATAAAACATTTATTCTAACAAGTTTCAATATTTGTTAAACAAGTTTAAATCATGTTTCAACGAGTTTTGAATCTTATTCGAATTATTTTGAATATGATGCAAATCTTATTTGAACCTATTCAAATAGAATTTGAACTATATAATCACCTTCCTTTTCATTGTTTTTATAGCTTTTTTTTTAGTCCAATGAATCAAACACTAACATTTTTTTATCTATATGGTGAAAAATGGAAAGAAGATAGCAATAAAAATGGTTGAACTTTTTTGTAAGAAACAAAGAAATAGTGTAATGATTCCAATAAGTATTATCTTCAATGAACTCATAAATCTTTTACACACAATAATAATAATGAATAAAAAAACTATTTTAATTTGAAATTAGAAGTAATGTATCGCTTTGGCGGAGCATAATCTACCATTTAAATTTGTCCTGACATAAATAGTGATAGAAAATGATATTGCATTATTCATCGATAAGAATTTGTATATTCAATCAACAACATCACCCTCGTATTTTGGGTTGTCAACAAAGTTCGTTGTTTGCGAACAACGCATGTTCGGCTCGTTAAGTAGCTCTTGTTCGGCTCGTTTAGTTAACTCGTTCGTTAACACGGTTCTCTTCAAGCTCGATATATAAGCAGCAACAGAACAACCATTTGTCCGATCGTGTTCGACTCGATTTAGCTCGAAATAAAAAATTATATTATATTATTATTATTATTATTATTATTATTATTATTATTATTACATATGAACACACACACACACACATATATATATATATCATAAATATGAGCATGACTTAGTGGTTAAAACTTTTGTTATCCAAAAGATTGGTCGAGGTTGGAATCCTCTCTCATACAGATTTTTCGGATTATTGCATTTCGAGCCAATTTCGAATACGAGCCGAACACGAACATGGGTTCGACTCATTCAAGCTCAGCTCGTTAACACCCCTACTCATGTCTATCTATCGTGCTAAAAAGGATTTTAATTGTAGATTGTAGTCACGAGTAAAATAGTCATACACAAATAGAGCGAAGTAGTTGAAAACAAGAAAGATGATGAAAAGCTAGTTAGAATATCTACTAATGAAGCAATATGTATGGATTTAAGAGCAAATAAATGCGATGCTAAGACAAACATGATTGATATGGCACTTAAAATAATACTAATTAACGAATCTTGATGTTAAAAAAAAGCGTGATTGAAGTTAAAAGCGGTAGATCAAGCTCTTAAAATATCCTTGGAAACTTTGGGATATCAGTCAAATCTCTAAATAGCTCTCAAATATAAAATGTTTATAGTCAAATCGAGCGTCTCGACGAGCCAAATCCAACAAGCCCAAGATCTTACAATTCCGACTTTATTTGAGCATTCAAATACTTAAAATACATAAAATAATCAAAGGATTAATTTCCGTCAGGAAGTGGAGTGGTTGGTTTTGCATGTATTCTGAGATGTCACTCCTTGTCATAAATAGCCTCATTCTTCTATGAGGGGAGCCAAGAGAGAGAGAGAGCTCTAAATCTTGAAAATCCTCAAGACAATCGTCACCACTCAACTCGTCCAACCACCGCCACCCACCGCCGTCTGGCCACATCCCTGCCGCCGACCATTGTTGTGTCATCATCGCCACCACTACGGTCATCATCAATTATCCAACATCGTTGAATATCATCGCTAACATCGTCCAACATCGTCATCTAAATCGCCGTAACATACTATTACTAGAAAATGTTGTTCCCTTCACACATCTTATTCTTTAATCCCATCGGAAGATCAAAACAAACACAAAGTGAAAGATTTTTTGTTTACGATTTTTCCTCTTTCAGATTTTACGTAAAATTTTAGAATTTTTTCACTCTTTAAATACTTGTGTGTCTTTGAATTTCATAACAAGGCTATAAACTTTCACTCTACCGATTGGTTTTCACCAAAGGTTTGCCTCATTTGGAAGAGAACTCATCAATCACAATTCTCAGAACACGCATTACCAATATGCATATACCTGGCCACAACGAGCTCCAACTCCGCCACTCTCAAAATCAATCCTGAACCAAGGACGCCAAGCTTCTCCCCCAATCGTGACTATCGGTGAAGGCACGACAGGGATATCTTTAGAAGATCGTATTCGTCGAATGGAAGAGTCTCAAAATGAGATGATCATACTTTTGAGAGAAACACAACATTACCACGGCAAGCACACCTCCCCCAAGATCGATCGTTAGCCACAGGAGATAAAAATGCCGATCTCCTTAACAATGAAGTTCCTTCGCTTCCTGACTGTGATGCTGATCTCATTGACACTGCTAGTTCTACTCATCCATCAATTACCAACCGAGCTAATCCACCAATTATTTTGGTAGGTACACATTTCATCTGTCACCCACTGTTATACATGCATTTACGACGCTTAATGCAAGACAATTTCACCTTCAAGACATAAATCATCTCCCCTCGGTATGAGGAATTCTCACCTTTAAAGCTATTCTTCAACATTATATTCCGTGGGTTTCAAGCAGCATTGATCCACATGATGGGGCGACCGACCCACATGAACACATCGACCATTACAGACTATCATGCATATCCAATGAGCTCACACACTGCTTTGTCAGGTCTTTCCGTTACCCTCAAGGGGCAAGCTCGCACTTGGTTCTACTCCCTTCCAAGGGGATCCATCCGTACCTTTGACGAACTTGCCAAGATTTTTGTGGAACAGTTCATTGCAAATAGGAGGATCATTAAAGATTCCTCCCATCTCTCCGGCATTCATCAGAATGAGGGTGAATTACTTAAGGAATACTTCCAGATGTTCTCCTTAGAAGCTCGCCAAATACGAGTACTCAACTATTAAGAGGAGTTTTCCTTGAGGACTCGCCCAGTTTTACTTTTACTAATACGAGACACGGTCCGCTCATATGTCAACTTGGTTCATCGTGTTGAAGCACAAATCTCTAATGATGAGTCTATTATTTCCCATTGCAAATAATTTGAGCAATCTACAGGAAAATATAAAAGCACCCTAGGGAATGCGGACTGACAGTCCTATCAAAAGAAGCAACAAGGCAGTCGTGATCTCCCTCCACGACCCCCATATCAACGACGTGAACCACCTAAAAGGAATACGTCAATACATATTGTTAACCTCCTAATGGCTATTCAAGATGAAGAAAATATCAAGTGGCCGCATCCACTGAAACCAAATTCAGGAAATTAGGAGTAATATTATCACTTCCATCGAAGTCGTGGACATACGACTGAGGCATGCAAGTAACTCAAAGAAGAAATTGAGAGGCTCATTCAGCAAGGATATCTACATAATTTGTGAAGAGTCAATCGACTCAAACAAATATACCTCCATGGGGCAACCGTGACAATCATCATAAATAATAAAATAATCATCAAACAGTTAGAAATTGAAACAATTGCAGGAGGACCAATACTATCTAATCAAGTTCTCATTACCATCTGAGTTAAAGAAGTCTCGTATTGATCATTCCATCACTTTTAATGACTCATACTTAGAAGGAGTCCATGTTCTCATCAAGAACCACTTGTCATCAGCGCAAGGATCGGTGACCCATGCTATAATGTTAAGAGAATTTTGATTGACAATGAGAGTTCTGTTGATATCTTATTTTACTCCACATTTCTTAGCATGGGTTTGGTTAGAGAAAGCTCCCCCGTAGACCATTGCAGTTTGATAACGCCTCAGAATAGAGGGGACAATCACCCTTCTGTGTCCTTGGTGAATTTTCTCGATAAGTGACTCATTTAATCCAATTCATGGTGGTCAAGATTCGCATATAACGCTATCTTTGGAAGGCCCTCCAATCAATTTCGCAATTACTTCAAGATCTCTCATCTTAAGATGAAGTTTCCAACCCCGTTGGAGTTGGGGTGGTCAAAAATTAGATAGTAATCATGTTACCTGACAAGCCCAACCACACCTTCGTGACCTTCAACATCAAGATTTTAATTTTGAGATAAAGAAGTACCTAGAAAGCTTACCAGAAGACTTGCTTATTGTATTATCGATGACCAACCACTACTAACAACGTGCAAGTGGGATCCATGCTTTAAGAATAAAGGGAAAAATATATAGACTTCTTGTGCAAAAATCAAGACATCTTCGCTTGGAGTCCGACGGATCGGGTCGACCGTGATCATGCACTCCCTCAAGATTGATCCAACATTCAAACCGATCATCCAAAAGAAGCAAAGTTTTGCACCGACGCCTTCCAAGCTATTGAACAAGAAGTTAACAAGCTCTAGAAGCGGGATTCATAGGTATATTATCACACATGGCTAGCAAATATTATCATGGTTAAGAAAATAAATGGAACATGGAGAATGTGTATTGATTACCTTAACAAGGATTGCACGAAAGATAGTTTTCTTTCTTCCGAATTGATCAATTGGTTGATGCTACGTCCAACATCAAATGCTGCTTTTTTGGATGCTTTCTCGTTACAACTAAATAAAATGGACCCAACGAATGAAGAAGGTAAGACATATAAATATTTATATTGTTACCAAGTATGGTTAAAAAAATGGTGCTACCTATCAACGACTTATGAATAAGATTTTTAAAGACCAATTAGGTCGCACAATAGAGGTACATGTGGATGACATGTTAGTGAAAATTTTGGAAGAATCACAGCATATTTTGACTTAGAAATATGGTTTAACCTTCTTCAATGTTATAACATGCGACTTAACCCGACCAAGTGTATTTTTGGGGTTACGTCGGGAAAATTTCATGGATTTATGGTAACCCACCGTGGGATAGAGGCCAACCCCGAGAAAATCAAAGCTCAAAGATATGACTCCTTGAAGAATATCAAGAAGTTCGCGTTGAATGGATGAATTGCTACGTTATCCCGCTTCTAGCTTGGGATAAATATTCTTTAAAAATTAAAAGCAAAAAAATAATAATTTCTAGTGGATTGATGAATGTCAGTCCGCTTTTGAGCAACTGAGTATTTAGCATCTACACCCCTATTATCCAAGCTTATTCAAGGAGAGATGTTATACTTATATCTTCCCATGCGATAAGCTCGGTTTAGTGAAGAGAATGAGATACAACAATTTACTATGTCGCAAGATTCTCTCGATATAGAAAGTCGTTATCCACTTGCATATAAGGTGGCTCGACTTTAGTTTTCAACGCAAAATTATTATCCATACTTCTAAGCTCATACTATCTGCACATTCATTTACCATTAAGGGTCATCCTAGAAGGAGGTTAATCAGATAGAATTGATAGGGAGTTTGATATAAATTTTCTTTCTACTCGCTAAAGTCTCAAGTACTCAGACTTTATAGTGGAATCGCCCAACTTAAGAGTTAGCATGTCTTTCTCCTCGGTGGACCCTCTATGTGGATGGAGCTTGAAGTTGGTGTCAGCGGAATCTTACTTATTTCCCACGTACCTTAGTATGAACTTCGCCTAAAATTTTCTGCAACTAATAATATGGCCAAATATGAGGCACTCATAGCAGGGTCGAGACTTGCCATTGACTGTGAAGCTCAAGACTTAGTGATCCACACTGACTCTCAACTTGTTGCCTCCCAAGTTGAGGGAAACTTTAGTACTCATAATTCTCAATTGACAATACCTCCACTTGGTAAAGTCTCTTCTTGCCCATTTTAAGATACATCAAATCATTCACATACTACGAGAGAAGAATACTCGAGCTGACGCTCTCACCAAGCTTGCTATATCTGTTATTAAAGATCTATTTAAGAGAAGGCATGTTGAAGAAACACATTTTCCTAGTATCCAAGGGTCATGGGTAATTCAAGTAATTAATGAGATAAAGGAACATTGGTGGATGGACCTCATCCTGTCTTTTCTACAAGAAGGAACCCTTCCTGAAGACCCAACTTCTGCAACTCATCTTAGAAGATAAGCTTCAAACTTTATTATTATCGGAGGTGAACTATACAACGAAGCTTTCTCGACCAGACCTCAAATGCCTCTCACCTTGAGGCCGACACGATTAAGAGAGGTCCACTCAGGGATATGTAGAGAACACCTATGAGGAAGGGTGCTAGTCCTTAAAATTATAAGGTAAAGGGTTCTATTGGCCTACAATGAAATAAGATGCCCTGGAGTTCACAAAAAAATATGCAAGTTGTCAGTTGCACTCTAACCTCTCACATGCATCTGAGCTCTTCAAAGCCCTTATCTTTTGCTCAGTGGGGAATTGATATCATGAGACCTTTTTCGATAGCATCAGGGCAACGAAAATTTATTATTTTAGCCGTTGACTACTTCACTAAATGGGTGGAAGCCAAACCACTCGCTAAAATCACAGAGATAAATGCTAAATAATTTATTTGGAAAAATATAGTATGTCGATTGGCCTAAAAAGATCATCACATGAACTCAATTTATTGGAAAAATCTTTACATCATTTTGCAAAGATCTTCATATTTAGCTACTGCATACGGCTGTATCACATCCTCAAACTAATGGGCGTGCTACCAACCAACAGGATTATACTCAAAGGAAAAACACGTCTTGAGAATGCGGGGCAATGGGTTGATGAGCTTTAATGTTCTTTGGGCTTACCGACTACATCGTGCACCACTAGTGAGACCATATAACTTGTGTTTCGAGGCTATTATACCAAGAAATATCGGGGTTCCAAGTCAAGAATTCAATTATTCATCATGATGGTAATGAAGAAAAACTCAACACCAGACCTACTCAAACTCGTGACATGGCCTTACTGACCGCTCTATCACCAAAGGGTAGCTCGTCACTTCAACCAAGAGTAAAACCTCATCCTATATCTATGGTGACTTGGTCCTACAAGTCTCAAAGTGCAAAGGCCCTCAATGCAATAAACTCTCACCTCTTTGGGATGACCCATATGTCGTTATAGCTGTGATAAAGCCATGAACATTCAAGCTCAAGGATCTAGAGGAAAAAACTTTATCTCGAACTTGAAACACTAAGAATCTCCGAAAATATTATTAGTAATTCTTACTGCATAGATATTGCAACTTTTATCTTGTCTCGTCTGTCATTTCCTCTTCATGTAGCCGATCCCACTTAGTGAGATAAAGACTTGTTGTTATCGTTGTTTCCTCTTGAAACTCATATCCATGTTAAAATTGTCTTATAATTGTATCACCGAACTTATCAGAGTAATGAATTTATAGTTTTTTTCTTACAAGCTTGTTTCTTCTTCATTTAATTTTTCCACTTGGAAAATATATAACTCACGTTGTATCTCAATCGGGGCATAATCAATCACAAGTGGACTTGATCGGACCTCTTCCATATAGGTAAGAAGTCAAGTAACACTTTGGATGATACCTGGGATAGGTCAAAAGATCCTTGATGGACATCCCGCGACCTCTATCAGTTAATGTCATCAACACTTTGGCTGATACCTAGGATAGGTCAAAAGGTTCTTGGTGGACATCTCGTGATCTCTTCCATACATGTTAACGTCATAAAGTAACACTTTGACTAACAACCTAAGATTGGTCAAAAATTCTCAGTGGATTCAATTCAATCCCATCTATATAAGTTAGCGTCGTCGAATAATATTACCACTCCCTAAATAAAACAAAAATAAGAGCGTATATATATATATATATATATATATATATATTTCATTGACAGCATTAACATGATGATATAAGAAATAATCAAGATTTTGATACACACTAATAACAATATAAAAAAAAAAATGCATCATCAAGTGATGTTACATCATATCGGGTGATATCAACGCCCTCCTCACCACTAGGAGATGCTCCTTGGACTCACTCTCAACTCCTTCATCTCCGAATCGAAGAGTGACATTTTTGGGAGATAGATCCTCAACACTAGCTCCGGTCTTGTGATGCACTAAGCGGATTCCTTTTAGGAACTCTCGGATGAAGCCTCATCTAAACATTGATGCTCCAAGTCATTCACTTCAACATCAATATGATTACGAGCTTCCTGAACATGATCTTCGATTACACCGTGATAAGCCAAAGAGCTCTTAAAGTCTTCCACTGCCTTCAAGGAGATTTCATTTGCTTTGCTTCGACATTATATGCTCCTTCTAAAAGAGATATTGTAATGCTTTCTTCTTTAGTTCGAGAGCTCCCTTCTCCGCTGCAAGTGCCTTGAGTCTTTTCTCTTTCTGGCGAGTCTTGGTCTTCACCTCAATCAGCTTATCATGAGTGCGCTCCACCTCCTGACACTGGAGAGAAAGAGAAGTCGACATGTTCGCTAGCCTGCATTCTAGTCGATCCTCCAAAGTCGCCATTTCTTTGGCCTTAAGACTCATCTTTCACTCATACTCTGGATATTTTACCTTCACAAATTCAGTATTCCACTCGTCTAAAGAGACACCTAAATGAGCCATCAACCCTAATGTTTGAGTCACCTATAAAAAATAAAATAAATAAAAAAAATCATCACAAATATTACACAAAAGAAAAGAAGGGGAAAAGAAGAAAATAAGAAAAGAAGAAAGAAGGGAAGACAACATACCAATTCATCTTCTCGTTGACGCCCAGTGCATATGTGATTTAACACCTCTTCAGGAATGTGCGGCTTTGAGAAACGAACTCTCCCATCATGAGTTGAAACAACTAAACTCTCAGATGCTAACTGGGGGCGAACATCTTCTTCGCAGATTTCTGACGTAGTCACTTCAGCACATGTCTTCTTTTTCTTTTGGAAAGAAATACCACCACGATTTCATGTTCTTAAAGAACACTATGAATATGAGAGACCTTTCATCATATTTATTTGACCTCTTTAGTGGAAAAGAATGAGATCTCCTCGGATGGAAAGGCCAACCTTGAACATTCGTCTTCAATTATATATTTAATGTGATAACTCATGATGTAAGCATTAAGAAGAGTTGTTAAGATCTCACTCTTCGAATGGATCGGAAGGTCATTTAATTTTCCCATCTTGCATTTTTCACAAAATTATATCACTATAGCGATAAGAACATCCTTGAGCATTACATTTGAATCTACACATTCGGCACAAATATTTGATGTTCAAAGTAATACCATGCTCTCTGAAGAAGACAGCCAAACCGACGATGACCACTAAAACCCGAAATGAAAATTGTGATAAAGTTACACCACATATTTTGAAGATCTCACTGGAGAATCGCACCCAAAGACCTAAGAATCAAACAAAGGAAGTATCCCGACGGAGGTGAACGAGCTCGATCAGACCTCTTGGCAACAATAGCCACCAACTCATTAGGGAAATAAAATTTTCTACGAAACACCATTAAACTATCTGATGTGACAAGGGATGATATATCGTCTGTAGCTGCCACGCTATGGGTTTTCCTCCGGCCATCACCCTGTGAAAATACACAATGAATAAGTAAAGAGGGGGAGAAATGACAAAAATCTGAAAATTTTGTGAAGCTACTCACTCACCCCAGCATACCCTTCGACTCTGCTCATGGATAGCTTGTGCTAGAATTTTTCGCCTACGATTTGACGAAAATGACATGCATATATAAGATCAAAAAGAAAAGGGGGAGAGAGATAGAGAAACTATTCCTCCTCAATGATGCTGAAAGTACTTTAAACTTTCCCAAATGATCCCTAATTACCTCGCTTATTATCGACCATTGAACCATCCATTGAAGTTTGAAGAAATCCAATTTCTCACTACGGGTCTTGATCGCCTCTGAATGACCCTCACTCAAGAAGAAGAGAAGCACTAGAGTGTTGAAGAAGTTTGTTTTCTCCCTTGGCCCTAGGGGGTTTTTATAGACCCCTTATAGAGGCAAATGGGTAAAAAATCGTCAAAAATCACCCAAAACCATCAAAGCTCTAAACCACAAAATTGTCGTTTGTTGGCGGCGCTTCCACGGCTGCCCACGCAACACCGCGCACGCCACGCCATGCAGCGGTCCATCGCTCGTAAGGCTTTCATGATCCATGCTCATTGTCATGACCGCATGCGCCGCCTTCCGCATGCAGCCCTGCCAGCCACATGCAGCATTGCCTAGCCGGCCGCCATGGTATAAGATCGCCGCCATGGCGCCGCCATCACACCCACGAGCACTCGAGCACTGTCGTAGGATGGGTCCTAACCTCAAAATCTCGTCACAAGATACCTAGCCGCCCCGTGATCTGCTCAGTAATCATTCTCCTATGAAGATCGTTTCTCTCAAATGTGTAGTTAATGAACCCTCAAATTTCATTGAAAAATTTACTATTTTCAAGTATACATATATTTTGGATGATTGAGATAATGTCATCCAAAAAATAGAAACGATATGACACTTAAAATACTACTAATAAAGCAAATCTTTAAAAAAGCAAGTCGATCGTTAAACCTGAGATCAAGCTCTTAAAATATCCTTGAAAACTTTGGGATATCGTTAAATCCCTAAATAACTCTCAAAGTGTTATAAATCGAGCTCACGAGCCAAATCCAACAAGCCCAAGATCTTACAATTCATTTGAGAGCATTCAAATACTTAAAATGCATCAAATGATCAAAGGAATCATGTCAGCCGTCAAGGGATGGTGAGACGCATTTCAGCCATTCTTTCATTCAGGGGAGCCAAGAGAGGAGAGAGCTCTAAAGCTTGAAGATCCTCCAAGCACAATCGTGCCACTGACGGTCAACCGCCGCCGGCCGTGCCGCCGCCGCCGATCTCGCCTTCACCATCCATCTGTTTGGCCATCATCGCCAACATCGTGCCAACATCGTCATTATTAGAATTGTTCCCTTCTCACATACTATTCTCGTAATCCCATCATCTAAGAAGATCTGTCTCAAAAACAAATACAAAGTGGAAGATTTTCGGCTAGCCTCGAGTTTTTCCCTTTTCGAGGTTTTCCAAAAAATGGAGTTTTTTTGTTCACTCTTTAAATACTGTGTGTCTTTGGATTTCATAACAAGGCTACGTAAACTTTCACTCCCGATCATTTTCACTAATGTGATGAGATAAGATAATGCCTTCTTTGATGCTCCATTATTAAAGTATTCATTAGAGACGATAACATTGTAATGTGATCCATATAAAATCAATATATGAGTGAATTCTTATGATTAATAATTAAGTATATCAACAAGAGTTGTCGATATAATGACCTCATGTTTGAGTCTTTTGTGCATGCATATAAAGTTGAATAAATATTTAAAATTAAATATGATATAAAGAAGGCACCTTATAAATATATATTGTAAATAATAATGATTTTAAAATGAAGATATATGGAATAGATATTTGGTGTATTATTATACCTAAAAAATATTTATAGAACATATAAGCTAGAATGTTTGAAAAGTTAAACATGTTTGAGGCTTGGAGACATTTATTAGAAGGTACATATTCTCTATATAATAGAGATAAACATTACAAGCAAGCAAAATTATCACTTATTAGACATATAATTAATGAGAAGTTATTGGATATGGCCTAAATTTGAAGTCAAAAGCAATAAAATTTGATGCTAAGAGCGAATAGAATTAATTTGTCTTGTAAAGTATTGGTGGTGCCATGAATAAACTATCTACTATATAAGAGAACCCTTGAAGCATGCTTGTAGTAATTATTATTGTATTGTTTTCATGCAAACAAAAAAAAGTCTCGTTGACATAATTAAGAAGTGCTCCATACTTAAGTTGTTTTAAATATGTTTATTTCTCTTTGTGTTCTTGCATTTGAGGCTTTAAAAGTGCATGTTGTTCAGTGCTAAATGTCGATGAAATGTTTGTTTACTGCTATATATATAGGTTCTTGCAACCCTTTGATGCAAATACTCGAAGTTCTTTAACGGCACTTGCAATGTGATTCTTGAAAGATTGAGTCATTAATTTATTTCATGACTAGAATAAGAGAGCGAACATATGTGATAGAAAACATGGTATTTAATTCCGATGGTCGAGTTCCACTGACATTTTGATAAAATCAAAAATTCTATCTACTTAGAGCTTGAACTTAATTTTGAGAGCTAGGCTTGTATATTCTTTATTAAGCATTGTTATGATTTAATGATAATCATTACTTTATTAAACTTTAATAATATTATCAAAAATGCATATTTCTATTTAATAATTGATTTAGAGTTTATAAGATATATAATATAGAGATGATTCTTTGAAACATATACATACATAGTAAATGTAAAAATTACTCTCTCAAAAGCAATCAAAGAAGCATTAAGCTAGCATAAAAGAGAAATTTATATAATAGCACATAATTCTTTTGCATTTACATACCTAACACCTAAAGTTTGATATTTGCAATATATATATATAAGATGCATCACTTTTAAAGATAATGATGGTGCTATTTTTGACGTACTAATGAAGATTTTGGTGCTATTTAAGAACTTTTAGGTGTTAGATATGTAAAAATATAAGAATTGTGTGTTATGTATGTAAATGCCCCAAAATAAAAGTGTATTTTTGCTAAAAACTTATAACCCTAAATATATTTTAATTATGCTAAAAACTTTTAATAATGAATTGTGTGTTTTGTATATAATATAAAATACAAATCTAAGAAAATAAATACATATTCTAATTAAAAACTTATAACCCTAAATATATTTTATTGTTAAATTTTTAAAAAGAGTTTATAGGAGAATGTGGATGTAGAGTCTAGGATAAAATAAGGCTCCTTTGAGCTTTGGGATAAAGTATGCTAATGGTTGGACATGGAAATTTTGATGGATTCAACATTGTGAGCGTTGGTGAATGCATTATAATTCACATTAATAAAATAATAAAGCTTATATTAGAAGAGGAGATGCTTTCTAAAGTCTTCAATAGCTCACTATGATGTGACAATGGCATAGAAGATGCTTGGGATATGAGAGCAAAAGCCATTGTAAATGTTTAATGATTCGCATCTACATGAATGACACTTCTCATAACATGCATATAAGGCATTTTCATTCAACAAGAATGTTGGGTGATATTCCTTAAAGGGATTTAGTTAGAAAGTAAAGTAAATATAGAGGTTTCAACTTTTTTGTGTTTGTCACGATGCAAAGTAAAATTTCAAAGTGATGTAATGCATTTGTAAAGTGTTGCAGCCGCCACCGCTCGCCGTCGTCGGCCGCCCGCCTCCCGCCGCCACCCAAAAATCTTCAAATTACTTTACATTATATTTATTTTATCAAACATAAAAAAATAAATTCATGTATTTATAGAATTTTCAACCAAATAACCTAAAGTAATATAAATACAATGTATTTCTTTTACATTGTATTTTTTAACACTACAATGCTTTTTCAGACAACCAAATTCTAAATAAAAATATAATGAGCATATTTGATGAAAACATCTATTACAAGGCATATAAAATCAAATTATTTTTCATAAGAGGGGTGGAACTTGTCTCTTTTACGAGAATGAGTATATTTATTATTTAATTAAAATGATTTAAAAGTCCTGGGTTACTAAAAGCAAGAAAATTTTACAAACAAATTATCATAAGAAATGAACATCTAGATGCCACATTGCATAATAGCCTAGATTAGAAAATTGCACCATAAACTTTCTAAATTCTCCTTAAACAGATCAGCCAATGATCTCTTGAAAGAAGGAGAGACATTTGATAAAAAATTCTATTGTAACTCGGTAAGATGTTTCTAAAACAGCTTTTATAACTCGAGAAATACTTCAACACATTTTTTTTACAAACTATGCATAGTTTAGCTTTGAGGCTTCCCAATTCGATCTCTTAGCATGCTGAAAGGGGTTGTAAGATCTAAATTATGTTAACAATAGCCAAAAATTAATCCGATATAAACCTGACTCGATAAAATTGGATTCAAGTTGACTCGATTAAATTTCAAGTTGGGTTTGGGTTCAAATAATTAACCCATTTAATATTTTGAGTCGGCATCTAGTTAATCCACAATCCGAAATTAACTTGATTTTGATCCACCAACTTGAAATCGACTTGATTTTGATCTGCCTACTTAAAATTGACCTACTTTTCACCTGTAAGATGAACTTGAATTTGACTCAATTTTGACATATAATACATGAATAAATAGATCATTTGGGTCATGTTCAGGTCAATCGGTTAAGGGCAGGTTGGATTTTGACCCACAAGATGAGCTCGATTTGACCTATAATTCATGTATAAATAGATTATTCAGGTCATATTCAGGCCAATCGGTTGAAAGTTGATTGGATTCGTGCTGAGATTTTTTGACTTGTTTAATAAACATGTTAGATTTAACTTATTTAGGTTGGGTCAAACTTAAATCTAACCCGTTAACTCGAATTGACACCTCTAATTAACAGCAATTGAAATAGAAGAGCAACCTTCCTCACTTGTGACAAGAAAAGCGACCCGTGAGATCGAGGCCATGTGATACTATTAAGCAAGCGAGAGTCATGAGATTGTAAATCATGACTGAGTGCAACCATCAGGAGTAGGGGGCAAGCAAACAAGAGGTCCAGGGCTTCGTTTTCTTTGCTTCTTGGTTTGGTAAATTAATCATTGTCATATAACAATACTTAAATTTTCAAGGGGTGTTTGATAACTGATTGGATTTAATTCGAGTAGGATATAGTAAATCTTGTAGCTTTGGATTTAGTAAATCCGAGCTATTAAATCTTAAAAAATATTTGGTATGCCTCTTAAATTTTAATGAGTTATTTGACAACTTATTTGATGATTTATATCTATTAACTTAAGTAATAATTTTAAATTAGTTAAAATTAGTTAACAATCAAATTTTTATTAACTATAATTAAATATTATTAACTATCAAATTATAATTACATTTAATAAGCTATAATTAACTTATAATAACATATTAATAAACACTAAATAATATTAAATTAAAACTAATTTAACATAATATAATTACACAATAATTAGTAAGTAATTAAATTAAATTAAAAATGACCTCAATTTAATATTATTTTCATTATTTACTATCTAATAAAATTCTAAATTAATTAAATTTAAGATTTCTTTAATTAAAGAATTGCAACAAAATATTAGTAATTATCATTTATTAGTGGGCTTTACTAGTGAGGTTAAACAAGATGAAAACTTCCTAAAAAATTTTACATGAAGTCCCCATAGTGCCTCAACCATTTTTTCAAAGTCAATCAAGCTACAGAAAATATTAATGCAGAGATCGATACATCCTGACTCTAATAAAGTAACGTGTTAAATAATTTTATTATTTTTTAATATAAATTAAAGAGAATTATGAATAATATGAAATCATGATGAAAAGCACATTAAGACTAATGTAATATTTTTCTCAAAATCAAATTTTCCCACTTTGCCTAACCATCTTTCTTCCCTAATGTGACACAGTGGCGACGAGAGCACATTGTCGAATGCATTGATAGGATTTTGGCCTCCTTCCGCTCCACTATGCCCAAAATCATTGAGAAAGAGAAGAAAAACGTCACAATGGTAATTGCCATTTTACCCACCTTCTTCCTTTGTGTGCCTCAGTTTGTATAAATCATATAAATCCACCTTTCAAAAGAAGTAATTACTAAATCAAAGAATTAAAGGGAAATCTTTTTTTCTGATTTGGAGCTGTGTGATTAGTAAACTAAAATCAACCAACCGACGTTATTCGGTTTGTTATATAAAAGTAAGCTATCAATATAGTGGTATAAAAGTATGTAATTTTTAAATGCTTATTTTTATATAAATTGATAGATTTATATTTGTCTAAGAAATTTTTAATATATAATACTTATTAAATCGTGCTTTAATTAATTAGTTCATAAAAAAATTAAAATATTTATTTACATGTTATTCGGTTTAACCGAAAATTGAACTTAATAAACTGAATTAAAATCCGGTTTGGTCTGTTTGGTTTTACACATTGTTTGAACAATTTGATTATTTTGAGTTATTTGGTTCAGTTTATTCAATTTTACAAAAAATTAAGCTGAACTGACATAATGCACGCTCCTATTTTGCAGGATTTATGGAAATTAATAATTTAAATATTGAGTAATTTTATTATCAAACACCTCCTTAGGGTGGGCAATTGTTCACCCAAAATGAAATGTGGATACAATTTGCTTCTTAAATGTGCACAACTAATAATGCAAAAAAAATTTTATTATATCGAAAATGTAAACAATTAAAAAAATTACTTATTTTTTATTTATAAAAGCATTATGATTTAGTTTATAAAATATTAAAGATATGTTAAAATATTGTTTATTTTTAAAATCAAAATTTTTTCTCAACCCTTGAGCTTGATTAACAGTGACAATAATTGCGGCTTATCATCCTCGATGATAAGGTCGGGGAGGTCATAATTGTAGATGTGGAGACCTCTTTATATTGACTAGTGACTTTACAAGGTGGAAAATAGCAAGGTGGTGAAAATGAGATTATAAAGAACCCGAAGAAAGTGAGGTTTAAAGTTCAAGGGTTAAATCGTGAGTTGAATTAGATGATGTAATAAATAGTTAAATTATTAAAAATAATCTAATTGATAAAATAATATAAATACATGATAAACATAAAATAAAATAAATAATATATATGTAATATTTTTAATAATTATAAATTTAAAAATCAAATTAAATTTTATTAAGATATAATTATATAACTATTATATATCTAAATATATGTATATTAAATATATTTAAAAATTAAGAATAAGTTTTATATAGATTTATAAATATTAATGTAATTTATAATAAAATTTTAAAGCTTTTAATGTAAAAAATTTATTTTAAACAGTGAAAAATAGAGAGCTAAGAGAGAAAGAGGGAGAGAGAGAGAGAGATTCTCTATCATGATGTAAACTTTTTCTATTGATATTTAAAACTATAAATTTGTTTGTTTATTTATTTATTTTATATAAATTTTACAAATTTATATTTTATAATTTATTAAAAATAAAGAAAAAGAAGAGAATGAAAATAAAATATTTTTATAATTTATATCTACTAAATATGTAAGAATGTGCTGAATATCAAAATGAATAATATTCCATTAAATTCCATAAGATATTATAGAGATACATTTTCATTCTTCATTTTAGATGAGAAATTGTATGATTTAATAGTAGTAAAAAATTGGATTAGGTTGATAGGGCTATTAAAAAAAAATTATTATTAGTAAATTGCTCTTTTTTAGCTCATTAAGAAGCTCATTTTTAATCTATTCATTAAAGTAGAAAGCTAATTTTTAACAAGCACCTTTGATTATAGTTCAAACACATATGATTATAACTCATTTAGTATTCAATCATCATTTTTTTAGTTCAATCATGATTTATTTAATGTTCAATCATATAATGAGATTGTAATCATATAAACTGTCGAGCAATTTACCTAAAATTAACGAGATCTTGCACTTATCTCACCAAATGTTTCTCATAAATACACCCACACAAGACTTATTAAGGGGCTGTTTGGTTGGTTGAAAAAGGAATGCAGTGTAAAAAGATTACTCTACAGTTGTTTGGTTGAGAGTTTTACAAATTCATAAGTTTGTTTTTTTCAGTTTGGTAAAAAAAATATAATGTAAAGTATTTTGAAACTTTTGACACCTACTGAATGACGGGAGGAGAACAGACACTTATATTTCTAAATACACCAAAATATAACTAAGAATTAAATTTTAAATGCATTTATTTTACTTTTACTTTACTTTGTACTCCAACGAAATGCCAAAATTTTAAAACTCCTGCACTTACTTTGCTTTACTTTACTATGTATTCCAACCAAACAACCCCTAAATTTTATATAAAAGATTTATTAAATCCTATTTACATATAAATGTCCTTGAAATATAATAGTAGCTAAGATTTGAAGAACAAGGGTTGAGCCAAGTAAAGGCTTTCGAGTCCTAAAACTTTCTTATATCCAAATAAGTGTTAATCACAATAATCAAGTGAAGGGCTATAAATGAGCAAAGCTTTTGCCAAGCTTCAACCATGTATTAGAATTTCTATTGGTTTGAAAATAGTTGGTGCTTGAAATTTATTGTTAATATCACATTTTTATTTAGCTATTTTGATTTATTGTTGAACACGAGCTAATTTTAAATAATTATATAAAAATAAATTCTAATGCCTAAAATTCCAAAAGTATGACATAATAATTTATTCTAAATTTACACCTATTTTTACATACTAAAAATGTCTAAACATATTTTTATAAAATTTTAGACGATTGTTATGAGATAAATATTAATCATAATAGTAATTAAAAAAATTAATTAATTGATGGAATATTTTAGGAATGTTTGAAATTTATTCTTATCCATAATCATACTTATTAATTTTATTTGATCCCATTAAAAGCTTTGCTTAGCATGTAACAAAAAAGAATAAGTGTGATGAAGGAGAGAAGAAAAGAGAAGAATGAGAAGAGAAGAAGGAGAATGGAAGAAGGATAAAGAGGAGGAGAAGAAGAAGAAGAAGAAGAAGAAGAAGAAGTAAAAGGAAGAAGAAGGATAAAGAGATGGAGAGGATGAAGAGAAAGGAAGGAAAAGTGAAGGAAGAAGAAGAGAGTGGGAGAGAGAAAGAACATAAATAAAAGAGAAGATAGAGAAAGTGAATTTTTTATATCTTTAAGATTTTAGGTTTAATCTTAAGGAAGAAAGAGAGAGCAAGAAAGAAGAGGATAGAAACATTTAGGGTTTGAAGGTCATATGGCTCTTTTGTGAGGCGGCCAAAACTAGAAAATTGGTCAACTCAAGATAGTCACCATTTCCCTACTTTTATTTTTAGTGTTTTTCTACACTTTTATTATTTTATATTTTTAATTTGATCAAAATTATAAAAATCTAAGAAATTAAATAACTCAACATTCTGAAAAGTTTTCACCACACAAATTTTACTATATTTTTTGCTTTAATTATTCTACATATATTGATATAATCATGTTAAATTTTCATATAATATCTCTATTTTCTAAAACATATGTTGTGATTTGAATTATTTAAAATTATTCTAAAATGTTAATAAAATTTGATCTCAACATATTAACATGAAATAAATAACATATAAATAATTTATTAGTTATGATTTATACATATAAATTGAACATATTTTCTTTTAAATATGAGTTAGTTGTTTGAATCAAATATATGATGGTAGATAAGATGAGATATGATATGATATAAGTAGTGATGGGCTAAGGGTGATTTAAGTATATTAAAATTAATTTAATTCATATGATTATTATATTAAATTTAATAAATATAAATTAATTTTGTTATTTAAAAATAGGAGATTTACATATATATACTATCGAATTCTTATATATTTACATATCAAATATCTAAATTTTAATATATATATATATATAATATCATAATTTTTAATATCACATCAAAAATATTATTTTATTTATTTTTTAAAAGTAAAATATACTTTTTTTTTTAATATATATAAATATTAGATAAATAAATATCTATTTTAAATATTAGATAGATAAATACATAACAATTTGGCCGTATGCATGTAAATCCTGCTTAAAAATATTAAATTTTTCAAAAAAATTGCTTAAAGAACGTCCGAAGCCCTAGTCTTCTTCCCCGAGTACGCGAACCCTCGACCCGATTCACTGGAGGTCTTAACGGGACGCTCGCTGGAGAAGGCGTCGACTGGACTAGTGTTCGTGAGAATTGCAGCTTTAAGATAAATCCGTCGAACGCCAAGATTTACTAAAATTTGAGATTTTAAGTTAAAGCGAGGGAGGAACGGGGTTTAGGGTCCCGTAGGGTTTTAAATTCCACAAATTGTTGCTCTCGCCGTTTTTCCCACTGGGAGTCTTCGGCTGAGGTTGACGGCAAGCGACGTTCCTCACGTGAACGCTAGTGCCAAACCCAGAGCCGCTTAAATTATCGCTTCGAAGATGTCCGACGCGCGGTTGCGACCTGATGAGGTTCTCTTTTCATTAATTATTCGAATTCTAATTATTAAGTTTTTAATGGCACCATATTGAAGGTTGTTCGGATTTCTATTAGTAGCTGGTTTCACATTCTACTTTACTGTCTATTCTTCCAATTTTCTTCTCAGGGATTTTTTGTTTGTATTATAAAATTTTTACCCAAGGTTCTTCCCTTGATTATCTTCTTCAATATTATTCATATTATTATAATATAGGCATAACATGAATAAATTGTTGTGCAGGCGGCATCTGAGACCGTGGAGTCGATCGGTTTCAGCTTTTACTCCGCAGATGAGGTTAGGAAGATTAGTTTCAAGGCAATCACCAAGGCAGAACTCCTTGATACCAAGGAATCACCTGTTCCGGATGGATTGTATGACCCGGCGTTGGGTCCGATCAAGGAGCTTGATACGTTAGTTTATCCTACCATTAGCATCTCAATAGGCCTCATATGTTTATGCTCTTTTGTTTTTTTTTTTTGTTTTTTTTTTTTGAATTTTGAACTTAAATGGGAATAAAGGCACTATTAATCTTCTAATTACCTCTTATGTTTTATGTAAAAAATTAATTGTGCATTTATTTTGATCCATCAAAGTTTAATAACTTAAACCAAAGTCTTTTGAATGTTTGATGCAGGTAGTTGGTTTCAATTGTTTTCATATGCTAGTAAAATTGCATGGTTAGGCATGGAAGAAGTTTATTTCTTTGAATAAAATAGAAAATCCACAAAATTTACCAGGAAATTCTTGCATGATACATTCTTTTTTCCTATGTTTTTTTTATAGCATATCTTTTTTCCCATACTTGCCTATTTGTGTATTTGCACATATGATGCACTGACATTTCATCATAAAGTGGTATGTAGTGGTTGGCATATGTTAGACATGAACACGTGTCTGACATATGATCATCACATGTTGCACGTGCTTGTGACACATTTAATTTTAGAAAAATAAAAAATTTTTGGTCATCCTACACTCATGTCTTGAAAAATTAAATTAAACTTATAAATATTAATTAAATACATAATTAAATATTAAATTTTGATAATTTATACTTTATTTTATAAGTTTTACTTATTTTTGGTGAGCAATACTCTAAAAATTATAATGAATAGATTTGTTTAAGTTATTGTTAGAATTTAATTACTTATTATTTTTTATTATATTTATTATTTTTCATTATTTTTTACTCTTTCTTTAACCATTATCATGATTTATAAATAATTTGTTAATTATTTTTTTATTTTCTTGCATCATTAAATATCAATATTTTTTCTTATAATGATAATTTTTTTGAATTACTTAATATTTATATAAATTAGGTGATTATTATAGATTATTTAAAATTTATAAACTATATAAATTATAAGTTTATGATGCAGTGTTAAATGCATGCCCATGTTTTATATTTTCAAACATAGATGTGTCATGTATTCGTATTTTCATATCTGCATTGGTACAACTTATTTTTCATCATGATTGTGTGCATTTTTTTTAGCTATATCTAAGCCAAATCAAGTGTGTGTATCTTTTCATCTTAAGACAAATCTAGGGAAAAACATCTTATATTTTTAGCTATTTCATTTTTTAAGTAACTCTTAGATCAATTTATGATATATTATTTAATTAAATTTGCTATTTATTTAATATTATTAGGTTAGGTGATATGAATCTCAATTTACAATATCTTTTGCAAAAATCAATGAAATGATTATTGAATCTTTGGCCTTTTTTGTTTCCCATCTCTCAATTATTCCCTCTAATTGTGAGTTATTTGTATTTATTGGGCTTTCTTACACCTCTACAACCACCATCACAACTCTTGTTTGCTTCTCCATGTATCTCTTCTCCGGCTTCCTCTTTATTATCCTCTCTACTTGCCTATAAGTCATTTTTATCTCTTTCTCTCTATATCTCCCTATTTTTCTCGTGCATGCTAGAATATTAGGTAGTAGGGTTATCTGGTTGAGAGTAGATAAATAAACAAATAGAGTAAGAATTTAATCGATATAAAGAATCCCTCAAACAAATGAAGGCTAACATTGAAATGCTGAGTAAGTGTAGGGTTTTGATATTGTTATTCTTCATTCTACTTTAATTGTTCAATGATTACTGTCAACAAAAATAGATCTTTCAGGACTCCAATCATTTTAATCAAGATGAGCTAAAATTACACATCAACTTGGTGTCTTACCACATTTGGTTGATATGGCATGTGAGTCCCCATTATGATGTCATACATAATGACAATGGATACATAGAGGAAAAATTAAAGTTATATTAAGGAGTCCTTTGAATAGAAGATGACTCACAAAATAATTTGAAGGTTGTGTAGGAGGTTAGGTTGAAGGACTAGCTGTTGTAGTAGAGAGAAATTTGTGCAATGAATCATTTTTCAAGCAATACAAAACAACAAGAACAACAACAATAACAAGTCTTTATCCCACTAAGTGGGGTCAGCTACATGAATTCTTCGTCTCCATTGTGTTCTATTATGTGTCAAATTCTCATTTAATTCAAGTATACTAAGGTCATTTTTTATACATCTTAACCAAGTCTTTTTAGGTCTACCTCTTCCTTTCTTAACATGACAAATCTAATGCATTCTCTCATAACTCCATCGACTACCGACGCTTTATGGCTAAACCATCTAAGGTGACTCTCTAATTTTATCTCACGGATTTACTCCAACTTTTTCCGAACATACTCATTTCACATTTTATCTCTAAGAGTAAAACCACTCATCCACCTGAGCATCTTCATCTCTGTAACACTTAACTTAGTTTTATGCTTCTCTTTTATTAGTCAACATTCTGCACCATAAGTCATTGCAAGTCTTACCACCATCTTATAAAATTTTCCCTTAAATTTAAGCGGAACTTTTCTATCACACAACCGGCTAGATGCATTCCTCCACTTCAACCATCCAACTTGAATTCTACTAATAACATCTCCATCTATTTCACCATCATTTTGAATAATAGAGCTTAAATATTTGAATCGCTCACTCTTTTTAATGACTTGTTCACCTAATGTCACAACAATACCACTAATGACACATTTAATTTTAGAAAAATAAAATTTTTTTGGTCATCCTACACTCATGTCTTGAAAAATTAAATTTAAACTTATAAATATTAATTAAATATATAATTAAATCTTAATTTTTGATAATTTATACTTTATTATATAAGTTTTACTTATTTTTGGTATGCAATACTCAAAAAATTATAATGAATAGATTTTTTTAAGTTATTGTTAGAATTTAATAACTTTTTATTTTTTATTTATTTATTATATTTCATTATTTTTTACTCTTTCTTTAATCATTATCATGATTTATAAATAATATGTTAATTATTTTTTTATTTTTTTGCATCATCAAATATCAATATTTTTTTCTTATAATGATAATTTTTTTGAATTACTTAATATTTATATAAATTATGTGATTATTATATATTTTTTAAAATTTATAAACTATATAAATTATAAGTTTATAATGCCGTGTTAAATGCGTGTCCATGTTTTATATTTTCAAACATAGATGTGTCCTGTATTCTGTATTCGTGTCTTCATATCTGTATTGGTGCAACCTATTTTTCACCATGCTTGTGTGCATTTTTTTAGCTATATTTAAGCCAAATCAAGTGTGTGTATCTTTTCATCTTAAGACAAGTCTAGGGAAAAACATCTTATATTTTTAGCTATTTCATTTTTAAGTAACTCTTAGATCAATTTATGATATATTATTTAATTAAATTTGCTGTTTATTTAATGTTATTAGGTTAGGTGATATGAATCTCAATTTACAATATCTTTTGCAAAAATCAATGAAATGATTATTGAATCTTTGGCCTTTTATGTTTCCCATCTCTCAATCATTCCCTCTAATTGTGAGTTATTTGTATTTATTTGGCTTGCTTACACCTCTACAACCACCATCACAATTCTTCTTTGCTTCTCCATGTATCTCTTCTCTGGCTTCCTCTTTATTTTCCTCTCTACTTGCCTATAAGTCATTTTTATCTCTTTCTCTCTATCTCTCCTCTCCCTATTTTTCTTGTGTATGCTAGAATATTAGCTAGTTGGGTTATCTGGTTGAGAGTAAATAAATAAACAAGTAGAGTAAGAATTTTATCGATACAAGGAATTCTTAAACAAATGAAGGCTAACACTGAAATGTTGAGTAAGTGTAGGGTTTTGATGTTGTTATTCTTCATTCTACTTTAATTGTTCAAGGATTACTGACAACAAAAATAGTTCTTTCAGGACTCCAATCATTTTAATCAAGATGAGCCAAATTACACATCAACTTGGTGTCTTACCACATTTGGTTGATATGCCATGTGAGTGCCCATTATGATGTCATACATAATGATGATGAATACATAGAGGAAAAATTAAAGTTATATAAGGAGTCCTTTGAATAGAAGATGACTCACAAAATAATTTGAAGTTTGTGTAGGAGGTTAGGTTGAAGGACTAGTTGTTGTAGTAGAGAGAAATTTGTGCAACGAATCATTTTTCAAGCAATACAAAACAAAATGTGTAAAATGACATCTCTATAGCAATTGCTTATTTTGGTGAAGCACAAAATAGTCCCTCTAGAATTTAAGTCTTTAATCATTAATGACACAAATAACACAGATGTGAGATGCACAAATTTGTTGGAACCTAAAATAATCAAGAAAAATGATTACTTCAATTGATCAAATGATCCTTAGATACAATTAAGTCGTCTTATTTATCAGGAAATTCTTTTGCCAATAAGGGTAAAATGAAAAAAAAATATAATACTTGAAATCTTAAAGGAAAATAAAAATATAATCCAAGAAAAAACTATTTAATTGGAGACTAATTGTTAGCATTGACTAGCATTAATCTCCTATGTTTGAAGAAAACTTGCCTTTGAGTTTTTTTTTTGTTGCAAGATAATTCATTTAGAGGGGAATGTTCATATTGACTCGAAAATCTTTTATTGTAAGTGTAATCGCCGACCACCTTTCATTATTCTAGTTCATGGTATTTAGCTTTATTCTTTGCTGGAACAAGTCTATTTTAAATAATCTACATAGACATTTGTTTTGACTTGTGGAGGGTTAGATTAGAAGAGAACCAAGATTTGTTTGCTCGATTTTTTATATGCCATTCACTTTGATTTAAAGATCAGCATCTCATTGAGTCACAACATTTGGGAAGTATGGAGTTTTTAGAACAACTCATCATAATCTTCAACAAGTTTTATTATAAAGAAATATTGATGTTACTCTTCTTTCACTTCAATAACATGGTTTAAAACATTGTTATAAACAACCTTTTTTCTTGGATCATTCATAGGATGGCTTGAGCTATATTCATCAAAGATGTTAAAAAGAGTGGAATGATAGGCTTGAAAATGCAATTTGTTTTCATTTTGATGAGCACTTTCATGCACTTCAAAAACTTATGCACATGGAACAAATCTTAATCTTCTTGATTCATGCACTCAACTATATTGTGATTTCTTCATCAGCCTCCATTTTGTTGACACTCTACATGCACATTTGTTAGTACTTGGATTCAATTGCTTTCTTTAATTCCTCTTCATTTGTTGGCCAACGTTGTTTTCCAATGACATGTGTGCTTCATTTATTTGCATCCATATTGAGTTTGATTTTCTATTACTAAATTATCTAGGTATCGTTGTCGTCAATCTTCATACATATCATTGTTACTTTGATTGTCACAAACGTTGACAACGTTGTAATTTTGACTACCTTTGCGCATGTTGTCTTGAATTAGATTATGTTTCCAATTAGGCCACCTGTGCACATGATGTCTTTGATTGTCATAGATGAACAAAATATTTGGATTTTCCTTTACTCACGTAAGACTACACCCTCTCTTTTGATGACCCTTGCAATCAAGATCAATGTAAGGTTGCAAATGGAGGCTTCAATGTCTTTGATCCACTGTGTAAATCACTTGAGCTGTTGTTCATTGTTGGCCGCCTACTTCTCGATTGTCATTGGGTTTTGTTGGCCTTCCTCTCTTAGTCTTTGTTGTCACCCATGGATGAAGTAGTTGGGATGCATGGACTCTATGAAACCCAATGTTAAGAAGAAAAGATTATCATTACTTCAATTGATCAAAAGATCTCCAAATACCATCCCCTTATTTGCAACTGAAATAAAAAAAGAGAGGGAGAGAAGAATTGAACCTCCCTTTGGCCATAGCCTCACACGTTAGCTATGACCTCGTAATGACCCACATAATCGCATGAAGAACAACTCACGCTCAAGCGATCGACCTCGATCTAAGTCACGAATCCTAGGGTTTGTATGCGCGAACGATTAGGGCTCGATCCTCTATAAGAGGAGGAGCTAATATGCGATGAAGGGATAGTTGCGTGTGTGTGTGTAAGGGACCAAGGGAGGGAAGCCAAGAGTGATAGAGTGAGAGTTGAAGTATTTTGATAGTCGAGAAAGGAGAAATAGAGAGAGAGGAACCGACAATTTCATTCAAGAGAGGAGAAAGTCAGGCTTTGGATGCTCTAGCATAGTCTCCTGTTCGACTTTTTCACGTGAAAGAGGATCGGCTGAATAGCTCCTAGCCTAGCCATGCCCCCCTTATTCAGCTATTTCACATGAAAGGAAGACCCACCGAGCATAATTACGTGAATAACCCTAGCCGAGCCATTAAGAAGAAAATTTAGAGGGCATTTTTGGGATATTGGAGATTTATACCGAGGTATTACGACTTCTAAAAAAATCTTTCTTGAAGAAATTTGTATTTACATGTTTAATAATTTGAAGATTTGTGTCCGTCGATCTTGGGTCCTGTAAGAGATGAACACTTCACTTCGTCAATCTTGAGTCCGGAGTAAGTGAGAATAGCACGAGCACACTAATTCACAAAATCACAACACTTTTAATTTGTCTGAATTTTGCGATTTTGTATTATTAAATAAAAAGTAACCTAGATTTTATAACAATTTAAGTTAAAATCACTCGCAATTGTTTGACCCTATTCTCTCTCACATTAAAATAATATAATCCCACCAGAATTATGGAGTATGGGAACTTAAATTTAAATCATTTAATTATTTGCTGATTTTGAATATATTGGTGGATTAATATATAGTTCACACATTGGAAAAATAATACAAAACATATGAAAAATGCAAAGTTCCTATCTTTACTTTAGGGATGGAAATAATTGTATAAATATAATTGCAAACAACTACTAATTGTTCAATTAGTTAGACATAAGTCTAAGCATATTACAATCAATATTAATTGAATCAAAGATCTTACCTAACAGAAAAAAAGGGATTCAATTGATAATTCATCTTAAAGCATAAATAAGATTGAGTCTAAGATTCATCTCAAAAGATACATCGGATTGCATCAAAAATTCATCTTAAAACATAAAGGAGATTGAATCAAATATTCGTCTCAAAGATTGAATCGAAGATTCATTTCAAACAATAATGATTTGTCTCAATCATAAAGTGAGATTAGAAAAAAAATTTGTCTCAAACATAAAGTGAGATTAAATGAAAAAAGTTTTATATTTAACATGAAATAAGATTAAATAATTTGGCATTGCAATGGACGTAATCACCAGTTATTTGTTCGCAAGGAAGACTTCACTGTTAGTCTAGACACTTATATGATTATAACACTAACTCATATTCATAAAAATGGAATTTACATAGAATATTAACCTTCCTATGTTTGTTAGACAGGCCGTAGTTGTAAAATTGGCTTTCCAGTGGATATAAGCCCAACTTATTTTGTCATAAAAATAAAACTCCATATTTAAATATGGCTTTCTAATATATATAAATCCAATATGTGTTTGCAAGGCAAACAATATTCATATGAAATACGACCTTTCAATGTAAGTCCATTCATTGTCTGCAAAGCGGACTACACTTAAGCACAACATTTCAATGGATGTAAACCCAATTTGTATTTGCAATATAGTCTTTAATCATATAAAAATTGGCATTCCAAAAGATGTAAGCTCAACCATCGTCTGTAAGGTAGGCCATACACTTAATAAGCAGCATTCCAAAGAGATGTAAGTTCAATCCAAATCAGCATTAGAATGGATGTAAGCCTAATGTGTGTCTGCAAGGTAGACCTCAATCATATCAAATTGACATTCCAAATGATATAAGCTTAGTCATCATCTGCAAGACATACCCTATATTTAATAAGCTGCATTTCAAAGGGATGTAAGTCTAATCCAAATCGGCATTCCAAAGGGATGTAAGTCCAATTCAAAGTAGCATTCCAATGCATGTAAGTCTAATACGATATGATATTTTAAGGGAATGTAAGTCCATCATATATCTATTTAAATAGTTATTCTAATGGATATAAGCTCAATGTATGTTTACAAGACATACTTCAAACATATTATAAATGGCTTTCTAATGGATATAAGCCCAATGCATGTCTAGAAGACAACATTCACTCATATAAATGCTAATGGATGTAAACCCTATATAATTCATAAAATTCTCAAATTATTTTGTCCAAAAAGGCGAAATGATATAATTAAACAATTGGGCGAACTTACAACTTAAGTTTAGTTTAAATAATTTGACAAATACCTGGACAACAAATTTAGTGTACTCGAGATTCTTGGGATGAGGCAACCGATGCCCGCTAATCAATTTTCTTAGACATTATGGATAATGGTTTTTGGATGTTAGTAGACTGGAATAACAGTAGACGAGGTGATGAAATCATGGGATTTTAATTGAGATTCCTTCCCCTCATACTAAACACTGACTTATGCTAGAGATTAATGCTTTTTTAACCTTAATCAAGAGTGCTCTCTTATTGTGATAAGAGGGATAATTAACTATAAGACTTGAAATTTAAAGAAAAAACAAGAGAGAAATCCGACTAATACTATTTAATTGGAAACTAATATCCAGTCTTTTTTTGCATTTATAAAGACAATAGGTGTTGACAAAATGAGCGATTCTAAAAAAAGTAGCATATTGTGGTTCTCTTAACTGCCAATGTATGGTTGCTAACCTTTTGATGGGGATATTGGAAGTAAAATATGGCAGCATTTTTGAAGCCGTCTTGGGTAGATGTTGCATTGCCCTATTTACTCTTTTTTTTGCATATGCTTTAGATTAGAGCGTTCATACTAGAGAAAGATCTTATGGGAGTGCATGTGTAAAACATATTTTTGTATTAATGCATTATTATTGTCATGATGATCAAAATAATAAGAACATGAAATAATAAATTATTACATAGAGGAACTTGTTCTTGGAGGACAAAGCTGCAAAACATAGACATGAATTATATTCTATGTTTATGTTATAGCAAAGAACATAAAATCTCCGGGATGCTGAAACTTGAATGAAACAGAAATTGTTTCTTTTGAAATTTAAATTAAAAACATATAGCAGGTGCTACAGAATTTTGAACTTTAGATATTGAGCAGTGTAGGTTCAGTTGATTGTGTATATTTAGGTTTTAGTAAAGCACAAATTTATAAAGACATGAAATTTTTTTGTGAGTTTGCTGACCTTTGTGTATTTGCTTGGTTATAATGATTAAGTGGTATATTATTGGCTTATTGAATCGATGGAAATATGGCTGGTGTTAAGAAGATCTATGAAGTTAGATAATGTATGCAAACCCTAAGTAATATTTGTAATGCTTAGAGGATTACCAGAGATGTCATGGTGATGGGGATAGATATGTTGTAGTGATGTGGATTGCTAATATACTTGATGAGGTATTGTAAATATAGAGCCAAAATTTGTGGAATATTGTCTTGATAGGTGATAAGTGGTTGTTTAATATAATGGTGTTTTTAAAATTCAATATGAAAAATTGAGAGGGGTTTATGAAGATGATATAGTGGCATGCATGATGGAAAATGGAGCAGTCCTACTATAAAGTAAATTGAGTTTTAATAGCTAGTATGTTAGAAAAGCACACTATTAACTTACAACAACAACATTAAGAATAAGCTTTTATCCCACTACATGGGTTCGGTTACCTTAATTTTTTTTCTCCAATGTGTCTATTAAGCATCATATTCTCATTTAATCCTAATAAATTAAGGTCTTGTTTTATAACTAGTCTTTTTAGGTCTATCTCTACCATTCTTGACATAGGCCAAACCTAATACATCTACTCTTCTAACTTGGTCGTCGGGCGGCCGACGTTTTATGTGACCAAAACAACTAAGAGACTCTCTCTAATCTTATTTGCTACTTGAGCTACTCCAATCTTATCACACATATATTTGTTTCTCATTTCATCTCTAAATATAAAGCTACTCATCCACTTAAGCATTCTCATCTCTGCAAGACTTAATTTTATCCTTCTCTTTTATTAGCCAACATTTTGTGCCATAAAGCAATGCAAGTCTCACCATCTCATAAAATTTTCTCTTGAGTCTGAGTGGTACTTTTCCATCACACAATAGGCCTGATGCTTTAAAACAAGTACACTAAAACTTGATTTTCAAAAAAATAAAAAGGTAGACACCAGGATTATCCAGATAACTTTTGTACATATTGAATATGACTTCGGGCATTGCTACTAGGTTGCTTTGATAGATTTTATTTAGGCATAATTGCTTTAAACTTCTCAATAGTTGTGCAACACTTCAATATTTTTTTTGAGTTAATTTGTTTTTTTTTTTGATATTCTAATACTTAAAATGCATTTAGACACTCAAAATATACTTATAGAAGAGGGTTTTTCGAACAACATTTTAGAAGGCATACAAAGACAGTTTCGGGAAAAACATTTTAGATGGTATACAAGCAACATCGGCTGAGAAAGAAGTGAAAATTTGTTTATGATTGCATAGATGTGTTATGAAAAATTGATTGTTATTTTTGGCCTCAATTAGTAATGCCTTCTCTTTTCAAACGTTTGACATATGACACTTCTAATTTGTGTGGAAAATTTTTAACTACAAACAGTATATTGTTGTGATATTTATGTCTGTGCAATGAACTTTTGAAGCAGCTTCGCCATTTGTGAGAGCAAAAATGATTTTAGTTTTTTTGTAAGAATATAACACAATGACATCACGCCATTACAAATGAAGGGATAATCTAGTGGTCTGATTTGGTTCGGGAGTGATTGGAAGGATGGATGAGACCTAAATCGATGTTGGTTAGGCGAATGACGAAACTGAACTATGATTAACTTGGAAACTTCACGTTTCTACTAATTGGCGAAGGTTGGTTTGTGAAGCTTCTATGCTAGAGGTAGCTGTTGTTTATGATGAATTAATGGTTAGCCTTTTCTTAAATTTAGTTGTACTATAGTCATGGGATCCACATTGAAAGTGTTATGAACTTTCGAAGTAGCTTCGCCATTTGTGAGAGCAAAAATGATTTTAGTTTTTTTGTAAGAATATAACACAATGACATCACGTCATTACAAATGAATGTATAATCTAGTGGGCTGATTTGGTTTGGGAGTGATTGGAAGGATGGATGTGACCTAAATCGATGTCGGTCAGGCGAATGACGAAACTTAACTATGATTAACTTGGAAACTTTACGTTTCTACTAATTGACGAAGGTTGGTTTGTGAAGCTTCTATGCTAGAGGTAGCTGTTGTTTATGATGAATCAATGATTAGCCTTTTCTTAAATTTAGTTGTACTATAGTCATGGGATCCTCATAGAAAGTGTTATGGACTTCTGTATTTGTGTAGTATGTTGGCCTTCTCATAGTTGCGGTTGTATGATTATAGTGTTAGCTTGATGATTTTCTAATGTGTAATATTCACATTAGTTTTTTTTAACTAATTTTAAGAAATCTTGGATATTTTGAACTTGAAATTTAACATTAAGTTTTGTTGGACAAGACGGTTTCTTTGCCATTTCTTATGGGAGATTGAACTCATCACTAGGATTTTCTCTCGATTTATGACGGAATATAGCTTTCTTACCAGTGTCTCAGCTTTTTATCCATTTAGAGTGTGTAGCGCTAAACCATGATGATGTTTTGTGCCATGTAAAGGAACCATCAAAACCTTGACTAGGAGTGTAATAGCATGATAATCTTTGCCACTGGTGGTTGTGGCAATTTTAGTTACACGCATGTGAATTATTTTTTATGTTGTAGATACTATTTTTAGTGTTGCTTTTAGACTTGAATTTTGGTGGTTAGAGAAATGCCTTGGGATGATTTTGTGACAACAAAATGCATTAGGGACTAGGTCAGGGTTTCTAAAACTGCAAACCAACTTATTATGCTATAATTATGCGAGCTTTGAATTTTAATTTTTATGTAAAGATGTGTATTATTTATAACTATTTTAATTTGTTTGTTGTATCATTTGGTTCTATATTAGTTATACTAATTGCAACATTTTAACTATTATTTTTAGGTGCAAATCTTGCGGCCAACAAATTCTACATTGTCCGGGTCACTATGGTCATATTGAACTTTCAAGACCAGTTTACAATCCACTGTTGTTCAGGAATCTTAAAAGTCTTCTTCAAATTACTTGTTTTTATTGCCATAAATTTAGAATGGGCCAAGAGAAGGTAATTTCTTATGGGGACTCATCCTACTTTTTCACATTCTTTCATCTTTCCTTCATTTTTAACAACAATGGTATTTAGTATATTACTAGTTACCTATCTCTGTCTTGCAAGTGAAGATCAAAGAAAGTTAATATATTCAATGTATTATGTTAGCACTAGTTACCCATGCTTAAGATAATTAATCAAAATTATTCCTTTTTATCAGTTGCTTATGTCCCTGTTTTAAATATTGTGATCTTAGCTAAGTTATTTTAGAGAGTCATTATCATGCCTTAGAATAGTAAATCAAAAGATTCTGTTCCATCACATACTTATGTTTAGGTTTTAAATATTATGGTATAAATTACTTACTATTTAAATGATTCAGTCTCAAATGTCTATTACAATAAATCAATGTACGTTTTTGGAAATTAATTTAGTGCATAGGTTAAAACCCCAAAAGCTAATATCTGGTTTTATATTGAAGACTAAAGCATTTATTATTCTAGTTATTATTAATTTCTTTATATTACACGTACCTAAATCGATTGTAATTAATATTGAAAATATTTTGATTATTCTTACTCTTTTATTCTGATGTTACCCAAACATTTTGGCATTCCTTGTGATGTCAGGTTCTCAGATATGTATCCATCCTATGCCTTATCATTGAAGGCAACATTATTGCAGCCAAAAAGATAGCAACCAACATTTGGGATGAGGCAATTTTTGGGCCTGAAGATGCAACGCAACATATTGATCCACATCCAGATGAAAATTATCTGGAAGGAAGGTGGACCTCCGTTCAACAAGCTGAATCTGCATCTGTTCTACTGGAAATTATGCTAGAAAAACCTAAGAAGTGTAACTACTGTAAAAGAAGTAATCCAAAGCTTGAGAGTCGCACATTTTGTTGGCTAGAAATGGTATTCCTACTGCTTTTTCTTTGTTTTGTTTTTTTGGTTCTAGATGTGTGAGCTGGAAGTTAACAATCACGTTCCACATATAATTGGTTTATCTTTGCCTTGTGCTTTATGACTTATAAATGTCAGAACCAAACGGATGGTTTAATAGCTTTATACCTAATATGTTATCAACTGCTCATGTGGGTGTGATTCAGTATATTAAACTAATTAATTTTTCTTGTTACTTGGACAAGCTCAATGGTGTGTGTAATGCTTCATGCCTCTGCAATAAGTGTAGTAAATTTTTCTTATCGCAACATATGTAATATATAAAAATAAGAAATTTTGTGCAGCATTTATAATCTTACTTCATTATTTGTATGCCCTACTGTCACGACATCTTGTGCTTGCACACTAGTAGGAGCAGCAATACTGCACTGCATAACTGTTATGTAGATGCCAAATGAAACCACCTTGCACCGTATCTTGTCAGTGTAGTTTTTTCATGTATGTCATATTACCTACTCTTTGGAAGCTGAATTGTCCGATCCAATTTCAGAGTACAATTGGATAATGATGAATTTGAATTTTAAAATTTGTTTTGATAAATTTGCATTTAAATTTAAATTCAGTTTAGATAATCCCTGTTGTAAGTATCATTTAGTTTGAAGTTATTTAGGTTTATTATTCTTGATTGGGTTTTTATCTTTGTGGAGTTTGTTTAGGTGTGAATAAGGTCAATTTCCCTGTTGTAAAGGCCTGTAAATATGCTTGAAATCATGTAAAAAGATAAATGAAAATCTGCAAATTTATTTCCCTTCCTTTTTCTGCCTCTCAGAATTGTAGCTTTCATCGCAATGATCAGTCTGGTTGCTGGGAGCCGAAGCCTGTCGCTGCCTCTTTCCCAAGTGCACTGTAGCTTGGGTGCTGTCTTGCCCTTGCTGCTGCATTGCTGTTTTTGCACTGTTGTGACTGCTAGTTGGCTGTTACTATGTCATATTACAATTGCATTGCTGCTACTAGTTTATTGCATTGCTTGCTGCTGCTTTCTTTCAATTACATTTACTGCTGCTGTATCCACTGTTGCTAATCTCCCGTTGCTTCCTCTACTGTACCAACTGCTGTTGATGATTGATACTGCTGCCCTAGTGCTACTGTGGCTATATTGTGTTGAAATGTACTGCTGTTTCGTTGTTCTGGCAGCAGAACAAGACTCGGTCGAGCTGCTAGTGGCTGCCCTGTGGAGAAAAACGTGAAATAAAGAGGGGAACTATCCACTACAAGAATAGTAAATTAAGGATCTACGTATCAGTAAGTATCTATAATGTAAATATAATTAGCATATAAACTAGAATGTGAGGACTTTTTAAATTTACTTGGGACTTCAAGAAAAAGGAATTAATCATAGCGAACAAAAGCATAATTTTTTTTGAAAGGATTAAGTTAAGCTAGAATTAACATAAACGTAACTTAAGAAGAATGTTTGGAGAAGAGGTCAAATGCATTTGCCTAGATAATTGTTATAATCTTCTCATTAACAAGATAATAAAATATGTTGCTTTCTATCCTCATGTAAAAAAAAAAACATTGCTGATGTAGATAATGAAAGCCTTTCATTGTTTATACGATATCATCCACTATCAAGCATTCACAACTTAAATAGCCAGCAAACCTGTTAAATGTCACAAAACAGCACCATTACAGGCTGCAAAAGCTTGATTTTTCTCTAGATGCTACATGCATCTAGCTTTTGAATTTTGTTAGCTACTCTAATATTTCCCTGCAATCATGTGATTATGTAAGTTGGTGCTTGGAGGGTTAAACACCTTAATTATCGACAACTTTGTAATTTTCTAATTTAACTTGTGGGTACCAGCTAGTTTTGTTTGTAAGGGCCTTTCTTAATTAAACTTTTTGGTGCTGATTAGTCTTGTTGTAAAAGTTTTTAAAGTTGTTGTCAATGTTTAGAGTTCAATCCTTGCCCATGCCATCTCTGCAACTATGGGGTTGGCAAAAAATATAAAAATTGACTAAACTTATTGTAGAGGCTTCGTTGATTGTAGCACATGCATGCATTTGTCTCTCTTGGTAGCTCAAATAGTTAGCTAGTTTAATATTATGAACTACAACCTCTTAGAATGTTATAAAACTATATTTTGTCTAAGAAAATAAGATTATAACCGATATAAAATGTCCTGAAGCAACATATAACATTGAGATATGACAAGATATACTTAAGCATGAAATTTGTTTTATTTAATCCATTCTGTTGATGCATCTGACAGTTAATAATTGTTTAAAATAATGTAACAGTGAAGTTTTGGATTCCTTTTGATTTACTTGATTAATTGCTAAGTCTTTTAGATATTTTTTGACATCTATCATGGCTTGTTTGTAGTCTCTCCGAAGTTCTGAGTTGAGAGCCAATGTTATTGAAGATTCTAGCTTAGGAATTGCTTCAGAGGGTGACGGTGAACTGTTGGATCCCGCAAAATCTTCAAAGGGAACCAATCGATCCAGAGAATTACCTATTGAATTTTTAAAGAAAATAGCATCATCTGGAAGGGTTGATCTGCCTCCTTCGGAGGTTAGTTTGTTGTTCTATCTTTTATTGCATTTCAGTTTTTAATGCTTACTTTGTTTCAATCCAATGTTGGATGCTCTAGGAATCTAGGAATCGTATTTACTACTAGTTATACTTTTTATTATTTGTTGATTTGGTCTTACATTTATATGAGTAGGCTGAAGGTATTTTAAAAGATTTATGGAGGAAGGAATCAAAGCTATGCATGCTTATATGTGATATTCAATGCAGACGTTTAAGGAATTCTGAGAGGGAAAGGGGTTATGCAATGTTTTTCTTGAAGGTTCTACTTGTTCCACCGAACAAGTTTCGTCCTTCTGCACAAAGTAGGCGAGAGGTAACCTAATTTATTATTTTCTTTAGTGGTGAACTCTATAGATTACTAATTAAGATGATATGAGATGCAAAAAGAATTGAGAAATTGTCTGTAGGGTGCTTTGCAGATATAATGTATTTTATTAGTTGTTGGGATTGCAGCATCATGGATTGTTTTCTTTTATCTTGTAAATATATATCCTCTACTTTTCAAGTTACACGACTGAGTAGATTGTTATAATAATCATTATCTTTATTATTATTATTATTATTATTTGTTTAGCGCTGGTTTTTTTTATCTTCAAATTTATGCAGTCTTACATCTTTAATTTTACTTAATCAATTTAGACTCTTTGTTACTTGTTGTACCTTTGGCCATGTATTTCCTTTGAAGTCTGTTATTCAACTCTGCACTTATTTGATATATATATATATATATATATATATATATATATATGAATCATTATGACGTGAGAATTTTTCTTTGTTGCTTTAGTTCCATCTTTTTTGCAAGTCTATCATCGCCTAAAAAATTGCATAAATAAGAGTTGAGTGAAGCATTTGTAACTTGGAGTTTTTTCCTGTAAACATCTCATAACCATGCGACTTATTAGTAGGTTTTGCTACATGCTTTTAAGAATGCATACTATTTAAGACATTCCTATTAAAGTTCTCCAGAAACACTTCAAAGTGAAATTATTGTGAAATTTTCCTTTAATATCTATTTGTACCTAACAAAATCACACAAATTGAAGCGTGATCTTTTCTTATGAATACCATTTTCTCCATTTGCTCATGATTTTGTCTTTTTTCTTTTTTATCTGAGTAAAAAGGTGAATGAGAACTTGTGCATATTTATTTGGTAAATGGTAATCTATTAATCTATTCACAATAAAATAAAATTTATGCAATAAGACCGTTTTGAGGGCATTTATGACATGACTAGTACTTAGACAATCGTGCTCATTAGCAATTAGATTACTACTTATTATATTAATGATTGTTTGATAGTTAGGCATTCAGTAAACTGCTAATTAGTGTTGAGTGCTTCAGAATTAGTGCTCATACTCATATTATGAAATTAATGATAAGGTTATCTAATTCATGATAACTAAATTTACTGTGTTTTTTTAACTAAATTTACAGAGTATTCTTAAATAACCAAATAGTGATTAGGGTCTTAATTTTTTTTTATAGTTAAGGCTAAAATTAGTATATAATTTGTGGTTAATTAAGAGAGGGAGGGACGAGATGCCTCATTTTTGTACCAAACAAAACAACACAATCAGCTACACAACATTGCCAAATAAAGCTTTAATCACTTTGGGCATGACAATTAGGCTTATTCTGGCTTTTCTCCTTTGCTGGGTAAAGCTAAGGTTAGCATAACCATATATGACCATTTTTTTTTCTGGCGTGCTTAATTGATCTAAGCATGCTTATATTAGGATTAAGCTCAAACTAGATATCCTTTAATTTATGATCAACTTTATGTCATGACCCGGCCCGGAAGCTTGGAATACCAAGGCGGGAATGGACGGTCGGACGGATAAGAAAAAAAAAAAAAACTTAAACACATCCAAGAGAATATAAATTACACAATATTTTTCAATCTTATAAGAGCCACTATAAATCTAAATCACATTTAATAAATTTGTCTACAAATATAAATTATCCATCAACTGAAGTTATATAAAACATAAACTAACATAGTATTTATCTCTTGAAGTTCCTCTACGACTGTAAACCTATTCCTCCCTTCTATCTTTTATTTAGTTAGGAAGGTTATTTGAAAAAAAATATAAAACAACTTGCAAATCAATAATATTATCAGTGGATAAATTATGTTTTTACACTATAATAAAACAAAAAAAATATAATTAATATGCATGTCAGATCTACTATAAATATGAATATTATGTAAAGTGTGTTTAAACAATCTAACATATAAGAGGTAGGTAAAAATAAACATCTCTTAAAAGTTTTATTTTCTAATTTATCAATCATTACATAAGTCCACATCTTAAAAATTTTTTCTAGAAGGAAATCTTTTTCAAGACCCATCAAAAAGACAAGTAACCATTTTTATTTACCTTTACATGTACACATATCTGATCGGATGTAAAACATCGCGGATAAATGTAAGGTTCATTTAATAATAATGTGATGCCGATTATGTAAAGTGTGTTTAAACAATCTAACATATAAGAGGTAGATGAAAATTAATATTTTTTTAAAATTTATTTTTTAATTTATCAATCATTACATAAGTCAGCATCTTAAAAATTTTTTTTAGAAGGAAACTTTTTTCAAAACCCATCAAAAGAATAAGTAATTATTTCCATTTACCTTTATGTACATGAATATATTGTGTCCCTAATATGGAACATCATGTGGATCCAGAAATTAGAGCTCAATGTCCATTTACAAGATCTAAAACAAAAATCAAAGAAAATTAAAAAAAGAAGAAGGCTTAGCCCATTAGTCTGCTAATGACCATTTTATGATTTATCATTTTATATTTATGTAATTTTTAATTTTGTTCTAGAAACTCTAAGTTTGAAATTTTGAATTTAAAAATTCAAAGTATGATGTGTGAGGTGATTGAATTCACATAAAATAATAGCGTAAAAATGGGTGGATGATAAAATAATAACAAACTTAATCTTTATTAATGGCCACTTTCCCCGTTGTTTTGAATTATTTTCTTCTGAAAGATGTTTGTAATGATTATAAATAGCCCCCCTTGCTACAATGAAAGAGATCTTTGGCAATTATAAATTATTTGAGTTGTTTTTGTAGTTTGAGAGCTTGGTGGCCAAACTTTGACAATCTTTGGTGAGAATGCTAGTTATCCAACATATTTGTTTTCCTCACCTTCAATACCCAAGTTCTCTCATCTCACCAAAAGAAAGAACATTCACCTCCTTCAAATTTGGTATCAGAGCGAAGCTTGAAAGGAGCAAATTTGGTTAAAAATTTCCTTCAACAAAGGGAGCATCTCAAGTGATGGAATTATCTTCAAACTTGTGAGGTTAATTAATTTTCTTCTATATGATAGTTTAAATACATATTAGTTACTTGAAAAGATATATATTGTTTGCAAGTTTATGGTGATAACATTAAATTTTTATAATTAGTCAGCTTCATTATGTAATTTATACATTTTTCGGTTGTGTGAACTTCCCTCCCTCGCCCCCTCCCCCCAAAAAAATTTTTTTTTAAGAGAACACCTTAGTGAGGTAGTGTTTCACCTTTAAAACAACTTAATCATTGGTGCAAATCAAAATCTAATTGCTTGCTTTATTATCTTTGTTATTGTTTATGGTTAATTTTAGAAGTTTCTTTGATTAACTTATGATAATTTGCTTTCTTTAAAAAAAATATTTGATTAATTTGAGAATGTTTTTCATTACATTAAAAAAAATTTGCATGCATAATAATTTAAGTGTGTTAAACTTAGTGATTTTGGAAGTAAATAAACTTTGTCAAAAAAGGCCTAAATTGTCTAAGGAGAGCTTGAGATTTAAGTGGTCTTATACCTCCCTCATCACCTGGAAGTTCTCTTAGCCTAAAATTTCATTTTGATTGCACAATTATTTATACTTGTTTATTGTATTTCATTTTTTTCTTTGATTTCTTTTCATATATATATATATATATATATATATATATATATATAAAAAAATCTCATGGCAATCTATCTCTTCCAAGTTGAAAATTTGATAGAATAGTTGATGCCTTAGATCTTAGGATCCATGAAAATGAATTAAAAACTCAATAAATATTAGAAAAAAGTAAGAATCAAAGGCAATAACTTAAATAACAAATACAAACTCTTATAGCTCATCTATAAAATAATAGAGCACCAACTCCTCCTTCAATACCTACTCAGACTGTGCCAACAGGGATAAACGAAGAAGATTCATATCTAACCCGTAAAGAAAATCAACCACTTAGAAGTCCATCAATTGCTAGAAATGGTGGAAGGGGAGAAAATTATTTTAAGACTACAAAAGACTCTAATGATCCATCTTGAAAAGTTAAAGTAGAAGCCTCAACTTATGGTGGTATATATGACTCAAATAAATTTTCGATTGATTAGTTTAAATGGATGACTTCTTTGATTGATATAAAATAGATGATTACCAAAGGGTTATTTTTACTAAAATGAAATTGATAGGACATGTTAAAATTTATTGGACAAATACTTTAGCTAAAAAATAAAGATTAAGGACATACCTCACTTGGATAGAAATGAAAGAAATATTAAAAGAGAAATCGCATCCGTCTGCTGATAAGCTACATAGTCAATTATTAACTTTGAGACAAGGTAATCATCTTGTAATTGAAAATTTGAATAGTTTTGAAATCTAGTTTTAAAACTGATTGTGTTGATAATGATTGTCAATTAGCCAATAAATTATTATTGGACTTAAGATTGACATTATAAATGAAGTTGAATTATTTGACCCAAAATCTTTAGAGGAAGCATTTCATTATGCCTTATTAATTGAACAACAAAAAAATCTGCTGTCATATCTAAAATTAATTGTCAAGTGCCTTCCATTTCATCCATAGATCTATTGTTAGACCCGCCCATCCAAATATCCCGACCCCTTTGCCTAAAACTTCAATTGAAGGGAGCTCTAAGAGCATTAGGGAAGTAATATATTTTAAATGTTATAAAAAAGGTCATATGTCAAATCAATGTAAAGCTTAAATCTTATTTTTAGAAGAAGTTGAAAATCCAATATATGATAATCTAGAAGAAGCTTATGATGACACCCCGTTATCTATGAAGAATTGAAATTAATTGATGACTCTCAAGTTAATGTGATAAGATGTCTTACTGTAATTAAAAATGAGGCAGAAGATTGGAGGAGAAATAACATTTTAGTGTATATTTTTGTGTAATGAAAAGAGATGTATGTTAATCATAGATGGCGAAGTTATGAATGTCATTTCAACACATCATCTTTCAGCTAAAATCAATCTCACCTGAACCATTTCATGTTAGCTGGGTAAATCATACATCTCTTCTTATCACTAGTCGATGTTTAGTTCCAATTAAAATAAGAAGCTATGAGGATTAAATTTGGTGTGATGTTCTCCCTATGGACATTGCTCATATTCTCTTAGGACGATCTTAGCTGTATGATATGAATGTTATTCACTATGACAGGGAAAATATTTATGTTTTTAAACATAATAATAAGACTATTAAACTCCTACCAATAAAGTCGGTGAAAAAAAATCCATACACAAATAACCGACTTTGACTTAAGTCTATTGAAGAAAAATGTCAAATTTCAATTAATTATCATAAAAAATTCTATTATTAGGGTTAATACTACTATTTTTGATTGTTGTTTTAAAACATCCATTCTTCCTTCTTTGACCTCAAAGATAGAACTAATAGGTTTTGGAGCTTTACAAAAAGAATTTTCTAATCCATTTCTCCTTTACTTATTACATGTAAAGAAGTCATACAGACTTATGAGACTCACATACTGTGGTCTCTTCTTTTTTAATTTTAAATATATTGCACCCAATGAGCTTCCTGATGAGCTACCTCCTCTAAGAGACATTCAACATATCATTGAGTTCTTACTCGGTTTCCAACTTCCTAATATTCTACATTATAGGATGAACCCTACCGAGCATGTTGAGATTATAAAACAAGTTGAGAAATTATTAAAAAAGGATTTTATTCAAGAGAGTCTTAGCTCTTGTGCAGTCTCAGCTTTATTAACTCCAAAGAAAGATGAAACATGACGAATATGTGTTGATAATCAAGCAATAAATAAAATTACTATCGAGTATAGGTTTCCTATTCCCCGATTAGATGATATGTTAGATTTAATTTAAAGAACAAATTTTTTTTAAAGATTGATCTAAAAAGTGGATATCATCAAATTCAGATTAGATCAAGAGATGAGTGAAAGACGATTTTTAAGACCCTTGATGGACTTTATAAATGACTTGTCATGTCCTTTGGACTTTTAAATGCTCATAGCATAATTATGAGATTAATGAATACTGTTCTTAAGCCATATATAGGTAAATTTATGATGGTGTATTTTGATAATATTTTGATTTTTAGTCAAAGTGAAAATGAGCATCTATAACATCTACAAAAAGTCTTTGAAATACTTAGAAAAGAGAAATTATACATTAATTTTAAAAAGTATTTTTTTTTTGCAAGTTGAGGTAATCTTTTTAGGCCTTATTATATCCACTGCTGGACTTAAACTTGATCATTCTAAAGTTAAAAAAATTTTAGATTGATCATCACCTAAAAATTTTACTGAAGTTAGAAGTTTTTATAGTTTAGTCACTTTTTATCAGAGATTTATCAAGAATTATAGTACCATTGTTACTCGATAAGCGATATACTAAAATTAGATAAATTTTCTTTGGACTCTAAAAGCATGAAAAGACCTTAGAGCAAATTAAAGTTCTTATCACTTATGCACAAATCTCCTGATTTTTCTAAAGTCTTTGAAGTAACATGCGATGCTTCAGGAATTGAGATATGTGAATTTTTCAATCAAGAGAATCATCCTATCGCATTCTTTAGTGAAAAGTTAAATGAAGACAAACAACGATATTCCACTTATGATAGAGAGTTTTATCTTTGTAATTCAATCCTTGGGTATTTTGCTATCTTACATAGAGAATTTATACTTAATTCTGATTATCATGCCTTATAATTCATTAATACTCAACGAAAATTAAGTCACAGGCATGCAAAATGGGTTGAATTTTTTCAAGACTATTCTTTTGTTCTAAAGCTTAAGCCTGAAATTGAGAATAAACCTGCTGATGCTTTATCCAGGGTAAATCTAATGATTTTCTCTTTAGAATTGAGAATTCTAGGATTTGATAAAATTAAAGATGATTATGTTAGGTGCCATGACTTTCACTGAATTTATTGTGAACACCTAAATAAATCAATAACTTTACAAGAAATATTTTAGATAATAAATGGATATTTATATAAAGGAAAATAACTATGCATTACTCGATCTTCTCTTAGAGAATTTCTTATTACCGAGCTACATGCTGGAGATCTAGTGACCATTTTGGAAAATATAAGATCATATGTTTATTAGAAAATAGATTTTGTTGACCTTCATTAGAAAATAGATGTTCAAAAATTAGTGATCAATGTTTAATTTGTAAAAAACTATCAAACGAAGGTGCACATACATTGCATTTTGTTCCTTATAGGCCTTAGGAATACCTATCAATGGATTTTCTTTTAGGATTACCTAGATAGCTCGAGGACATGATAACATTTTTATTGTAATGGATAGGTTCTCAAAATTGACTCATTTTTTACCTTGTTCAAAAACAAATGATGCTTCTTATATAGCTAAATTATTTTTTAAGAAAATAGTGCGACTCCATGGTCTCCTTTTAGCCATTGTTTCTGATAGAGATGTTAAATAGTATTATTTCTAGAACTACAAAAAAAAATCATCATTTGAGATAGCTTATGATCAAAACCCACGACGGCCAATAGATGTAGCAAACCTATCATCATATATATTTTTTGACGCAATATTCTCATTTGCTAAAGATTTTCATAGTCTCCATGAAGATATAAGAAAACAAATTACTATAAGTAATGAAAATTATGCTTTTAAGGTAAATCATAATCGTTCAACAAAAGAATATAAAGAAGGTGATTATGTATTGATTACATTAGGCTTGAGCGTTGTCGAATTACTAAATATAAGAAATTACATGCACGAGCTTGTGGTCCGCTTAAAATTCTTAAGAAAATTGAAACTAATGCTTATCTCCTTGATTTACCTACTGATATGCTCATTCATCCAGTTATTAATATTGAAGATATTCTATCATATGTAGGAATTAACAAATCTCAACTTGTTAGTCTAATTCTTTATCAAGAGATATAGCACTATATTTGCAGAAACACTCTTTCTTTGAAATTGACTATATTATCATTGAGGAAGCACCCATTAATCTAGCTTCTGAATATTATTTTCTAATTTGTTGGAAGAATAAGCCCTCATTCAGATTGTTTATTCAATATGAAGAAGATGAGAAAATAAATCACAATTTGAAATACGGAGACAATTATAACTATGTATCAATACATTCCATCACATAAAAAGTAAGTAAACTTTTACCATAAATGTATGAACATAATTACCCATTTTATTATAAAGCTCTTCTTGAATCTCCTTCCCTTTAAAACTTCTTTCTTTAATTTGAATACTTATAAAATAAATATATTGATTTGATCAATATTTGAAACTAATTTATTTTATTTTATTTTTCTTGTCTATAATATTAGTGTGTTTTTTATTATTTAATGCTCACATTCACCAAAAGTTCATTGTTTATCTTCAAATCAAGTTAATTTCATAATAAATAATAATATTAGTTATCACATTTATTTGATTTAACTATTAGTTTATTTAACATACATAACATTCTATTTATTTTAAATTAATACATACTCTTCTATTTTAATTTAAATTAAAGATTTTTCATAATTCTTTTCATTTAATATTTGTTTCGTTTGATATAATGATACTTATAATTATACAAAATATCATATAATACTATCTAAATCCTATTATTTTTCTTAATATAAAAAAATGTTAGTTGTTAAAGTGACTCAATACAAATAAACTTTACTTTCATTTAATATTTATCATTCTTCTTAAAATAACTCATAATTAATTAACGGTATTATAAATTAGCACAGGTTTAAGATTTCATTTATTTTGCAATTATAATTCTATGATAATTTAACTAAAAATATAGTTGGCATTGTGCATAAATCAAATTATTCGCTGTTCTACATACTCATAATTTTTTTTATAATATTTAATATGAGTAAATATACATCATATATAATTTAAAATCATAGAATCATACCTATAAATTTGAAAGTTCGTCTATCGTCTTTGAATCTTTCACTTTCGCATTAATCTCTATTAATTTTAATAATCATTATTTAGGATTGAATGAAGATTTTGTAATTTACAATTAATCTAAAATCAAAGAATCAAAACTTTAGATTTAGAAATTTCTAAACCCTTACCTTATTAACTCTTCTTAATTTTCCCTAAGACCCCCTCCTCCCGTCACTTGCTCCCACTCTCATGCACACCCGACTTCCTCTTGGACGCATGCACGCGTTCGGCTTGCCCTAGCGCCTTCTTCCTCGGTCGCACACCTGCGGGAGACTATAGGCTAGCATCGGGTGGGGTGGCTTTGCATCCGTGGCTTGTGGCTTAGCGATGGCGATTTCGTCTCGTTTGATGAAGGCACACACGTAAGGTAGAGTGCGGCTTCTTCCTCCCGACCCTTATCTTTCTCTCTCTTTCTTTCTCTCGGCTTTGGAAGTTTGATTTCGGCAAACTGAACCTAAAGCCCCCCTTCGACTAATCTACTTGCAACCCGCATCGATTTAGAATAATAATAATATTTTTTTTTGTGGTTATTACACTTTATGTCTATTTGACAATTTTTAAGTTCCCGAATTTTTTATTGGAGCTTTTAAGGCTGCTTTAGGAATTGTTCTTTTGTAAGTGTATAAGTGGAATTAACTGAAATCCTACTCTCCCACTTTTTCTGCTCTTAATTTTTAAAGATAAGAACAACCCTCTATTGGTTCTGCCTTTTTTTTGCCATCTTTCTCGTTTCTTTGTCCCAAATCTGATCCTTTCAATTGAGCAAATATAGGCATAAGTTAATTTTTTTTGGGTCCACTAGCATGACTCACATGACTTCAACTAGCAAATAGCCTTCATGCATGACGTACTCTACTGCCTTTAATTTATATTATAATATAAAATCATTTTTTGTGAGCATATGGATTTTGAGCAATAACTTGTATGTTCCATGCCTCATTTATGGTTATTCTTTTTAGGAAGATTTACATACCACACAATTTTTATGTATTTACATATCTAACACCTAAAATTGGATATTTATTTTCTAATACTTTTTTATACTTAGAAAGGTGCATTTCATTTTTAAAAAGTGATTGATGATGATATTTTTGATGTGATATTGAAGATTAGAGTGTTATATATAAAAAAAATTGAAGTTTTGGTGTTAAATATATAAATACATGAGAATTGTGTGATAAGTATGTCCGTCCTCCTCGTAATAGTTGTGTGTTCTAATTAGCTTCATGTATAAAATTCCATGTCTCATTTCTTCCTAGTTAAGTAAACTGAAAGGGAACCATAATTTTTACATGACTAAAAAAACATGGCCAGCACCAAGCTGCAATGGTTTTAAATATGTTTCATTACGGGCTATCAACTAGAAAATTTCTTAGAAGAGTTAAATGCTAAATTACCATTGAAAAGACCTTCCTAGATAATATGCTAGGGTGTAAGAAGATACAATTGACTCAACCAAATGGTTAGGCATCATCTAATTTAGAAGCATAAAGTTCCAAGGCTATTCTTCAGTAATCATATTTAATGGATGAGTGAGGAAATATAAAGGCTAAGAGGCATCACTAAATCATTCATTATTAATTCAGAAGAGAGAAATTTCAACATCATTCTTCAATGATAATATACCATGGATTGGTTGATAAGGTGAAGATTTATAGAAGCTAAGAGGTATTGCTAGATCATTCATTATGCCAGAAAATGATACTCTATCATCAAGATCACAATAGTTTTTTAGCTCAATTGTTTATCTAATATCACAAAATCTTTTTGTTGATAAAGAATTCTGAAACTATATGAAAATAGTGAGGAGAACCTAAAAACTTAAAAGAATATGAAAAGAACTTAAGGAATTCGGAATTGAAACTCAATTGGATAACCCAGGGATGTTTCTTGTATTTATGTTTTCTTTTAATGAACAGGAACTTAATTCTTCGATGTTTCTCCACCGCAATGCTCATTTTACACTGTAAATTGGCGATCTCCCTTGTTTCTGTGGAGCTGTTGCTTTAGCGCTTCCGCACACTAGAAGACAACTACCATCTTTTTTGCAACATTTGTAGAAATTGCTGCTATTACAATGCTGCTTCCCCGAACACCCTTGAACCCTAATGCTAGATGATAGTTGCCAACCTTCTACTTTAGCCACTGTAGAACCTTGCTATCATTGCAGTGCTGTTACCTCAGAGTCCTTTTACCTTGCCATTGACTACTTGCTGCTAGTTGCTATAGCTTAGAGCTTTAGATTTCTGACCAATTGATTATAGGGATTTCAAAACTTTATCATTACTTCTTTTCTCTCTCTACTACTTCAAGAACGAAGGAATTCACCCCAAGAAGCCAAATTCTAAAATATTATTTTGATGAATGAGAAAACTAATAAGAAGTGACATTAAATAGACCTAAAGCTTTCAAAATTTGAATTACTAAAATAACTTACAACATGCAAATATAATAAACAAGCAACAAAAATAACAACAACAACAACAACAACAACAACAACAACAACAACAACAATAACAAATCTTTATCCCATAGCGTGAAACATGAATCTTTCTTTATCCTTATTAAGTGTCATATTGTCATTTTAGTTTAAAAAATTAAGGTGATTTTTTTATAATTTCTGACCAAGGCTTTTTAGGTCTATCTCTATCTTTCATAACATAGGTCGAATCTGACATATCTACTCTCTTAATTTGGTCATTGGATGATCAACATTTTAAATGACCAAACCATTTAAGGTGACTCTAATCTTATCTACCATTGGAACTACTCAAACCTTTTCACGAATATATTCGTTTCACATTTTATTTGTAAGTGTAATGCCACTCGTCCACCTGAGCATCCTCATCTTTGCAACACTTAACTTAATTTTATATTTCTCTTTTACTGGTCGACATTCTATGCCATCAAGCAATGCAAGTCTCACCATCATCTTATAAATTTTTTCTAGCATTTCTTTTCTATCACACAATATGTTCAATGCATTCCTCCACTTCAACAGTCCAATTTTAATTCTACTAATAACATCCCTATTTATTTCCCTATCACTTTATGACCCCAGATATCTAAAACATTCACTCTTTTTAATGACTTGATCACTTAGGGGCTGTTTGGTTGCCTGCATTTGGAATATAGTGTAAAACAAATGCAAAGATTTTAACTTTTTTGGTATTTGGTTTGAAGTAAAGTAAATTTTCAATGTAATGTATTTCAAATACATTACAATATTTTGTATTTGGAATTATTGATTTCGCTTTAATTAATCAATAAACCGATGAAGTGATCACATCATTGGCCTTCTTTGGTGCTGGTGCCTTGCGTTCTGGCCGCCGCCGTCACGGTCATCGTCCGCATATTCCGGTGTCAAAACTTTCAAAATACTTTACATTATATTTTTTCAACCAAACAGAAAAAGCAAAGCATGAATTTGTAAAACTACCAAACAATAGAAAGTAATCCTTTATACTTAATTCTTTTTATTCTTTATACATTCTTTTTACATTTCAAATGCAAAATACCCCTTATTCTCACAATTCCACTACTAGATCTATTAATACTAAAATCACACTCCATACATTCTGTTTTAGATCCACTGAAACAAAAGCCTTAGTCCCTAAGGTTGACTATCGTAATTCAAGTTTTTCTTGAACTCACTCTCTAGTTTTATCAACAAGAAGAATATCATCAACAAAAGCATACACCAAGACACATCCTTCTATAAATGTATAGTAAGAACATTCATAACTTAAACAAAAAGATATGGACTTAAAGCCGATCCTTAATGTAATCCAACTAAAATAGAAAATACTTGACCATTTCTCTCAGTGTTTGAGCACAAATGACAGCTCCAATATACATTTTCTTAATGACTTGAATATAAGTATTATTAATTTCTTTCCTTTCTAGAATTCTCTCCAAAGCGCTTCTCTTGGAACTGTATTATATGCTTTCTCTAAATCAACAAATATCATATGTAGATCTTTCTTACTCTCTTTATACTTCTCCATCAATCTTCTCAACAAATGTAAACTGATTTTGAGAAATTTTTTTACTACATCGTAACTGTGGTGATTAATTTTGGGACATTATATAAATTTTGAAGTTCTTATTTAGGTGATCGAACACAACATCAAGTAATAATATATCACTTCAAAATATAAAGTATCAACATATGAAGAATTCAATCATTTAATAAGGATTTCTAAGGCTGATGGGTCTATATGCACCAAAGATTTTTTTCTTATCCTACATGGATGAGGAAAGATAGAGTTTATTTTAATTTGGATTATAAGTTTCTTATAGGGGCAAGCTCTCGTAGTTAATTATATTCTAGAATATGTGATTCTTCTAAGAAAACTCTTGATTATTATAGTCGTCTAATATCTCTATAGGTTTTAAAGTTTGAGTCAAGTTATTTACCTTGAAGATCAAATGGGATGGCTCAAAATAAGAGCAAATTTTTTTAGGATTCTGAAGGAGGAAACTAGTAACCACGCCAACCAATTCTATGATTAAGCTTTATATTATTGAAAGTGAAATTTATTCTTATTTTGAGTTAACATTTTATTAGAGTGTTAGGATTTATTTAAAACAATATAAGATTGTAGAAAAATTTAAGAAATGAGAACTTATTCTTGTGATAAAAGAAAAATAAGATACCCCAGACCGTATGATTAAAAGTGCTTCTAACAACTCAACTTAATCTAACGATGAAAAAATTGAGATTTATTGGTTCTTCTTTATCAGAAAGTATGAACTCATCCCAACTTTTCTGGTTATAACCCGAAGGATTGCCAGCTAACACATACATTTTAAAATCATATGGTTAGTTTTATAAAATATAAGATATTTAGGTTATTATTAATTAGAAGAAGAATCTAAGAGTTTAAACTCACTCTCTACATTTAGGATCATATCTAATATATAATACTTCTATTTAATGCAATCATTTATAAATTTTATGGAGTTTATTAGAAATTGAATTCATTTAGAAGCCTGTGAATGCAATTATGCTTATATGCATGCAATATTAGCAATGGTTAGAAGGCCAAATCAGGTTTATAAGATAGTCTTTCTTAAGAAGGGTGATCATCCTCATTGAAAAAATATCTCCTTATATTCAACGGGTGAAGAGCCTATGTAAGAAAGTAGGACAATATGCATATGGTTCTCTATTTTAGAATTTCTCGTTGATTTTATTGATTATTGCCTAAGGCTTTAGATGTGATTGGTTATGAGTTGTTTAATTTAAGTTATGAGTTTATTTATTTTAGTTGGGTAGAAAAATTAAATTTTCTAAGAGCCTAATGGAAATTTAGGCTCACACAATAATCAAACATCATCACAGAAAGTAAACTAGAAAAGTATGTAGTTTTAATGTGCATCACGATGTAAACATTTGACTAAACAATTAAATTAATGTACGAAAGGCCAAATGTGATTGAATTTCGCTCTACACTTTATAAGAGAAGGACAAGTTGACAATCGAGCTTTGCCTTTATACTACCCGTCTCAGAACTAAGAAAACATATCTTATGGCGGTTATACTTTTTTCATGATGTAGGTGCTCTAAGTATCACAGGCCTCCCAGGTTTATATTTTTTAGCCACTACTCATCCTAAATCTTATGACTCTAACCTAATTATAATTATAAATTATATTTTGAAATTCTAAAAATAAAATCTTAGGCCCTTCAAAATAGAGATTAGGAAAGCAAAGTATTGACTTCCACATATATTCCATAAGAATCGCGAAGTGACGAAATCGACAGACTACAGATGCGACGCTATGCAAATTAAAGTCGTAACACCCTAATCATTAGTGAAATGATCAAAATAATCTTCAATTATAAAATTGATTGCGCCACTACACTTGAAACATTGAAGATTCCTAGCATCATCTAACAATCACTCGATGGAAGAGATGACCAATTTATGTAATTTCGTGTGTATCGAAGTTGGGACATAACAGCAATCAAACGACCTTCCTATTTGACTATGCCAGCATTGCTGAAACATTGAATTCTATCAAATTGGAGCACCATAATTGATTCAACTAAGTCTGTGTGGATGAATGCGACATCACGTGATTGAGCTGAAATTACTTTGATCGACGCCAAAGTCACTTGAATGACCTCTGATTGCAAAATGAATTGTTGTGTTCAGAACGTCGAAATTAGTTATAATAGACATCCACATTGGCCAAAGTCGCCGCACAAGAAATTTTTTCGAATTTGACATGGATTTTGATTAAAAAATATACTAATCCCCATAATTCTATAATCCACTTGTCCCATCCGACATGTTGCCCACTCTCGCGCCTAAACTTCTCACATCACTCCTATCTCCTCTTGTCAAATCCACGTAAGGCTTAAGCCCTTCTTCCATTCACCCTGCTCATCTCCTCCGACATCACTCTTAGTCGAATCCCTCTCCCATCTTCTGATCTCTTTTGCGTGGACGAGCCAAGGCCAAATTCCTTAGCTTCTCCCTTTCTATTGCACGAAATCCCCAAGTTGCCTCCCCATCCCACGTTGAACCACCACCTAGAGTTGAACTCCTTGCCGGATCCCACACATCCACTGGTGAATGGTTCCCGTTTCCTCCTTCATCTCTGTCGCACATCCCGAGCCACATCTCGTGCAACAAGGCCAAACCCTAGTTATCGCTTCCTCCCAATCACATGCTAAATCAAGCTCTCTGTTAGCACTTGAGCCTCACCTCTCTCTCCTGCTAGTTTCTTCGATCGAGCACCCAAGCTCTTTTATTGCTTACTTTACCCATCTCTCACACTATCTCACTCTCTCTCTCCTCTCACACTCTCTCTCTCTCCAAAATCCTATCTGAGCCTCCCTTCACTCTCCCTCTCCCATTCTCTCTATACAGAGAGAATTCTATTTCTCTCTAATCGAGAGCTCTCTAGCTCTTACTACATTGTGAATTAAATAAACATTTATTTTCAAACATAAACATTTATTTTCAATTTTATTTTTTTATTATAAGTTTTTAAGTAAAATGACGGTTAATATAAATTTTATCTTTTAAAGGGATATATATAATTTAGTTTTAGCTAACCAAATCAATTTCAAACTTCATGAAATTAATTCCCTAAGATCAAGGGGACCTTAGGATTATTTCATAAAGTTTTGATAAAAATTTGAAAATATTTATTTTTTTAAATTTATTATTTAATTATTTCTTAAAGAATATATATATATATTGATAATAATATAATACATACCTCAAAGTGCTCACCGCTCCCTCTGACTTGCGAAAGTAAGTGGGACACCATGGATGATTTATAAGAGTATTTTCATAATTTTTATAATTTTATAGTTTTTAAATATAATTTAAATGATTTTAATTATAATTTTAATATATATATATATATATATATATTATATTAATCCAAAATTTAATGAAAATTTTTATAAGAGCCTGTATTGGTCTCTAGAACTAGCCAGGAGATTTTCAAGTCATTTGAATTCAATTTGAATTATTTATGAAATTTTAAGTTATTAATTGGTTAATTAATGGGTTTAATAAATAATAATTTTGGTGATTAATGAACTTAATGATGGTCATAGGTGATTAGTATTTTTCTATGATTCTCTCTGTTTATTGAGGTAATCTATATCATTAAGAACTAATTTTTGTAATTCTTTTGTATTTTAATTAATTAATTTAGTCATTTTTCATCTTTATGCTTTAGAAAAATAATAAGATATAAGGCCGAATTTTTTGAGAAAAGTCATAGAGGTACATAATAACATGCAAAGGATAATTTAAAATTTCAAGGCAATTTGACTTGTATTTTATGATTAATTATAAATTTAAAATTTTCAATGAAGTTCAAATTACCCAAAATATTTTACACAAATTGGGGATTTAGTTTCATTGGATTTCTCTTTATTAGTTGAGCACAAAGAGGGTTCATTTGTATTTTTTGGATTATTGTGTGATTTATGATGACTTTTTATAGTTCCATCTAATTAAATGGATTATCAGGTCATCCATTTTTAAGATTTTAATTAAGTTCAAATTACTCGCAAAATACACATCATAAATTAGGGCTTTTGGTTTCATTTGGATTTCCCTCTCTTAGTTAACCACAAAGAACGGTCATTTATATTTTTTGGATTATTTTGTGATTTATTATGAATTTTATAGTTCTAGATAATTTAATCGATTGTAGGGTCATTTATGTTTTCATAGTGCCTCTATATTAATGAAGTGTGTTCAGCATTTAAAATTAATTTTTAATATTTTTGATAATTTTAGATTTAGTTATTAAGTGATTTTTATTATTTTGAGTTCAAAAATTAATAACTTATTATTTATTCATCCAAATGCTACAAATTTTTTATTGAAGTAGGGAATGATACAAGACTTCCCTTGGAAATTTCAAATTATTTGGATTTGTATTTTAAGATTAATTTCAAAAATATGATTTTTAATTAAACCTTAATTGCTCTCAAAATATTTAATAAAAATTGAGGTTTTTGGGTTTATTAGATTCCTCTTTGAATCTTGATTCCAAAGTGGGTTCATTTTTAATTTTTGACCAAGTGATTTATTTTTTATGATTTTTGGATGTTTCAAGCATTTATAGGTCATTTTTAATTCGCTATTTAGATAAATTAACACGTAGCGGCTAGTCAAGCGCTCTATACGTGGCGGAAGCTCACTGGGCTATGGTTTACACATGTAAAGAGGCATCAACGGGGCTTGATATTGGGTTGTCCATTCAAAGATCAAACCTTCAGGATCTCATCCACGATTCTAGAGGAGTGAATTGCTATTCTAGCAGTCTAACGAAATCATCCGAATGGAAAGGTATTGATGTCGTTGATTTCGTTTTCCTCATAGGGATGAAAGTTACAAGTCATCTCTCATGGATTGCTTGATTCGAGTGATCCAAGGAGAGTTTTTGCAATCTAACGAATTGGGAAGGATCAAGATGGAATGTGCATAGCTTCCAACTGATTGATCTTAAAGAAATACGAGTTTATTTCAAGCACCATGAGAGACCTATGGCCGGATGTAAGTTTTGAAAATTACCTCATTGTGGTCATTGTTGATTGCAATTGTTATTTCAAATTCATTCCCCGAGTCAATATGATAATTCAACTGGGATTTCCCCTTGTGCCTCCCCTTTGATCAGCGAGAATGCCAATTCGGCGTTGCATTCATTTGAGCTTGTTGATTCCAAGATTTTCAAGCTCAAAACAAGTGGTGGAAATATTGGCTTAACTATTGAGAGTGTAGTGAAGCTTTTGGATGAGAACGTTTCTGTCCACAGTGGCTAGATGCTCGAGTTAGGGAATGGTCAACCAAAGGTTTTGTAATGGTGTTTTAGGCTTTAGTGAGAATGAAGGCTTGGGGAATTAGATGACTGTTGCTGATGTGCTGAGGAATGGTTTGAGGGGTTAAACTCTTGTTGATTCAAATTATCTAAGGTTCCACATGTGAACTAAGGTTTTGGCTTGGTTCAGCCTTTGGGAAGGGGTGGCTCATCCTCTTGAGCTAAAAATGATTTGAACTTGCCACTTAGAGGTCTCTTAGAGATTGGCCAAATATGAGATAGTGTGATGAAAGGGATAAATCATGGGGGGTGAATCAAGGTAGGTTTGTTCGTGATATTGATTTGTTTGGATTAAAGGAGCTGGGTTAACCAGCTTTGGGTAGCTAGGAGCAGGTTTACTAAGCTTGGAAAATGATTTGGTGCCTCGCTAAGCCAAAGGAATAGAGTGGACTTGCCAATTTGGGATTTTTGTCCAATGTGGATGACTTTGGTTCACTTGGGTTCAACCCAAACTAGATCCACCATCGGCCCAAACCTTCTGGGCAGACCCTTGGTGACCCAAGGAGGAGTGCAACCAAGTTTCAATGGATTTGGACTTGATTAGGTTGGGTTTGGCTCATGATGTCAATTTAGGTCAATTTAGGTCAGTTTAGGTTCAATTGGCTAATTGTCAAAATTGGCCAAATTGGACTTGAAAGAGTGTTGGGTCAAAGTCCATTTATCATTTTAAAATATTTTGGAATAATTTGTTTTGTTTAATTTGGTTTTAATTTTGATTTGGCCCAATGTGGTTTAATTGAGTCAATATGCATTAAGTGACTTAATTGGTCAAATTGAATTTCAATTAGAAATGTGTTGTTTTCAATTTAGTTTATGTAATGATTCTAAGGCTTTGGGCTCAATTTGGTTTGGATTTGTTTTAATTTAGTTTGAGTTCAATAGGAGTCAATTGGGTTAATTTGAGCTAAGTGAGTAAGTTAATTAAATTTGAATTTTAATTGTGCTTCAAATGTGTTTGATTAATATTTCTAAGATTTTGGGAAGGATTAATTTCAATTGATTTAAGTTTAATTTGAATTCGACTCTTTAAGGCCCAATTGAGTTAGGTAAGCTAATTAACCAAATTGGACTTTAATTAAACTTTAATTGGGTGTGATTTGTGTTTTGAGAGCTTTTGTGTTGATTGATTTGATTTGAGTTTAGGTTAATGTGATCTAAATGAGCCAAATGTACTAAATTGAGTTAAGTAGTCCAATTAGCCCAATTGAATACTAATTGGGTTAGGTCTTGGTTCAATTGGATTATGTTCTATTCAAGAATTTGTTTGGCTTGATTTGGTTATACAACAAACAAGGAGCTCTTTGACAATTTCAGGAGTCAAGTTGGCATGGATGAGTTTGGTTGAGGGAATATTGCGTGAGTTGAATGAGGAGAATAAGGTTGGAAGATGGAAACTAGATTTTGAGTTGCTTGTGGGTTGATTGTTTTAGTCAAAAGATACTTTTAAGTGAGTGGGAGTGGCTTGTTGTGTATAGTTTGGTGAAAGGCAAGAGGTGAGTTTAAAAAAGATGCATAGGGTTAAAGAATGATGTGAGTCAAAGAAGAGAGGAGTGAGTGAAGCTTCGTCAGTTTGGATGAAAGAATGAGAGATATGGAGTGTATTAGAGAGGAAGAGAAAATTGATAAACAAATCCGAGAGAGAATGGAAGGGTTGTGGGCTTTTAAAATCCCTCCTTGGAGATAGAGTAGTGGGCTTTTGATTTAGCTTTTTTGTTTCATCTTTTTTGTGTACGAGGCATGTGGGACTAGATTGAAAGGGCATCATAGCAGAGTATGAAGGAAAGTAGATATGGGTGGTGGATGAGATCGATGAGAGTATGACTTTTACAATTGAGTAGATGATAAGTTAGGATTTCTCTCTTTCTCTCTCTTAAATATAGAATAACAATAATTTGATATATTTATTTGTATAATATAATCTAACATTAATTTTAGTAATTAATAATAATTAGATGATATATGATTGATATAGTATATAAATTTAGATAGTAATAGGGAGATTTTTAAATTGATTTAATCAATTAGTTTAATAAGTATTATTAGAATCACTATATATATAATTTTTTAACATTTTTTATTACATTTATAAATTGTGTATTGACTGCTTTGACTCATCTATTGCTCGCACACATCGAAGACTCATCCTCGTTTTAAGTTTTTTGCTTGTCATCTTTTGCATAAGTAAATTTCTCGACTTTTTTGTGTGACAACTTATGTTGCGGTGCCCTTTCTTACAATGTAATGCTTTAAATGCATCGACATGTTTCATATTGTGAATGGGTAACTTTTTGAGCAGTTTCAATTGCGAGTGAGTTGTTTCAAACTTGATTTATCCGATTTCACATCCGTTGTTTGTTGTCTTCATTGTATTAGACAGAATCAGTTGAGGTCTTTGCTTGGTATTTCCATCTCTTCGGTTGCATCAACATAAAATGAGCATTATTTGATTAGAATTAACTGCGATCGACACTTATTACATTTATCTTATATGATGCTGCATCCATTGCCTTTCTTTGATGTGGCATTCAATCATGTCGAATCTTGGAGGTTGTATTGAGGAAACAAAGATCACCATTGTGATTATTATTAAAGTTGATTAGGAGCACACTCTACTATGATTTACATTTATCAAAATGGTAGGTTAGGGCTAGTATAGGATCACTTTTATTTTTTTTTTTTTCTATTTTTTATTTTTATTTAGCTTTGTTTATGCTTTTTTTTCTAAAAGCAAAACAAGTTTGGTGGTGATGGATATTTTAAAAAACACTCAAAAATATTTAAAAGGTATTTTGAGTGTTTTTAAAAATAATATTTGTTTTCAATAATTAAAAAAAACACAGAAAATGTACTAAACAAACATATGTTTAAAATAATATAAAACAAAAATAGAAAACAAAAAAACAAATCGATCCCAAACATGCCCTTAGTGATTTGAGGTTTGGAATTTCTAGTCTATAAACTAGCTATGTTGAATGTTGAATCTTTCTTGACAATGCTACCCACAATTTGGTGGTTACTTCTATGAAGCATTCTGGAGTTATTCAATAAAGGAATTAGTTTCAAATGGAGAATCTGCTCCACTAACTCAAAATTCTTCAGTAGTCGTAAGTTTTTTTGCTTCTTTGCTTTTTGCTCTGAGATATGGTTTACTTGAAACAATGCAACATATGATAACAAGAAATGCTCAATCCAGGCTTCCATTCAAAGAATCAACTTGGTACTTCCGGGTCACCCTATTCCTATTCCCTAGCGAGCCATCAAAGTTGGTATTGCTGCTTTTTGGACTCTCAAATTCAGAACCAGATCTTGTTGTAATTTGATATAGTTTAAATGGACCCTCCACCCATTTTTTTTGAACTTAATATAGATGGATTTGTTTTTTGTTCTTTTGCTAATGATGGTTGAGGCAGGTTGATCTAGAATTGCGTTGGTCACTTCATTGCTAGCTTTTTCGTCAACATATGCTAATTGAATGACCTTCAAGCTAAGTTTGAAGACCATATATTTGGCATGAAGCTTTGGTATCATATTGAAAGAATGTCATATTAAGGTGCAATCAGACTCCCTCTTTCTTTTGATTTTGGTTGACAAGCGTGGTGCCATTCGCTTTGCCTTCACTTGTAGTTAAAGTAACTTGACAACATCAATTCCTCAATCTTATCTTCTAACACATTTACAAGGAGGCTAAATATGCTAATTTGCTTGCATAGATGGGCTACTCCACAACACAAGATTCAACATTCTCTTCTCTAACTTATTTTTTTTTATTGTCTAGATAATTAGTCATTAACATCTTTTCTGAGTGCAACTGAGGAAAGTCACTTAAAGCTTTAGTCTTATTTTGGACATTGCAAATCCTTTATATAGAAAGTTATAACTATACCTTTTGATGAAAAAGTAAATTAAAAAGTTTTAAAATGTACAGTTTGTATTGCTGGATCAGCTTTATTTCAAGGGCAAACTTTTCATGCCTTGGATTTATAGGGCTTGTTTGTTACCTGCACGCAGGTCATTAGAATGTTCCCAACACCTTTTCTTTCATATCCAATGCTACTTTATGTACTTTATGCACTGTCTCTTTTCCATGTATGTCTCATGGAAGTTGTTCCATTGATATGACAAGGCATATCACACAACACATATTACAAAATTTTCATTGTAAATGTAATCAGAAAAATAAAATGAATTGATGATCAAGAAAATAACTTTTGAACTTTTCTTTTCGCATATTGTAAGTGCAGTAATTTAGTTCGAAGGTTGATTGGATGCAACCTAGAAAGGAATGGAGCATGCAACCTTATAAACCAGTTGGATGGTTTATATCAGGAATGCCATTGCATTTGATTTATATGATAATTTTACTCCATTTGAAACTGTTGTGTATGCAGCCTTTGTCTAATGGTTCTTTTGTCCTTGATTTAATGTCAGAAGAAAACATGCTTCTCTCCTTTTCTTTTCTATGCTGTATTGTTTGCGAACTTTGTTGTTATTTGTTATCTTGGCCCTGCTGATTTCTAAATCAAAGATATCAAGCAGTTTGGATTTGTCAGCTTCTATGTGATACCAACGCTAGAAATATTTCACTCCTTTATTCTTTTTCACTCTACTGGTTCCATTTGCTGTTACTAGGGTACTATGTAATATTGTGCAAATTATGAAAAGTTTATTATTTTATCCTAAATGGATAGAGATTGGAGAAATTAAAATAATAAATCTTTTGTTATTTCAATTTTGATACCTAATTTTTCATTTAAAGATGCTTATAGATGTGTCTTGCTGTGCTATTACTGTAGGTGTTGGAACACCCTCAGAATGTTTTGTTGAGTAAAGTCGTGGATTCAAACATCTCCTTAGGCAATACCCAAGCTAGTCACCAAGAAATCTTGCAAAAGTGGCGGGTCCTCCAAAATAGTGTAAATTTGCTGTTTGATAGTACGAAGGGATTTGGTACGTATTGCATGAACGATTGTATAATGTTGTGTTGATTTTTTTATTAATAATGCATTTAATAATACCCTTCTGTTTGTCATATAAAATATTTGGCTTATGTGTCAGAGTATTTCCAGGAAAAAGAGTAGAGGTGGAAAGACTTGCTTCTTAGTTAACAAATAGCCCTATCGAAAGAAACATTATTTTCATCATTACTGTCAATTGACTTATTCCAACTATTTGGGCACAATTTTATGAATTCTCTTTTTCCATTATATCTCTTCAGGTGTTGCATGTTTTTTTGAACAAATTACTTTTATTCATACAAAGTAGATAAGGCAAATTTAAATGCTGTTTTATTTGTTGGCGTACATGTGAGCTTGACCTTGATTTACTTAGAGAGCATCACTTGGCTATTTGAGCCGGTTTGTAAATAGATGGATTGCAATTTGTGTTCCGAAGTTAACTGCATTCAATAATGGATCAAACAGGCAACATATTTGTAATTACAAATATAATAAAGCTGCTAACCATTTTTTCTTTCCCAGAGAAATTTTGATCACGGTATTTATGTTCATTGGTAAGGATTTTATAGCACTACCGATGTTGTTGGCAATCACAAGGTCCCCATCTACCATTGTTTGGATGTGGATGCTAAATCAGCAAGCTCCCCTTTTGTATGTTCTGTCACCACCACATTGCGGCTCTCACCTATCTCTTTGTTTCTCTTCTATTCCTAGCACAGTTGGGCCTGCTTTGATTGTTTTGGAGTTGGCACAAACTGCTTGGCTCCTTCCTAATCTACTTACTCTTTGTTTTGCCTTAGATTTCCCTTTTCACTCTAACCTGGCTTGCCATTGATTCTTTGCTCCTTGTTTTGGCTGGTAGATACCTCCTCATTGGCTTCAACACGTACTGAGTAAATCCAATTTGTACTTTTTCATGATTTTATTATGGGAAGATGTAGTTTTGTTACTTTGGTTAGGTTGTGATTTCATTTCACTTTCCCTAAAATTTAAGAATTTACTATTTCTCATCTTCATATTTTGACTTTTTGTTTTTAGAACTGAACTTAATCCATAAATGAAGACTTTGGGTTGAAAATGATGCAAACATGATAGGAAGCAAAAAGTTTGCATGCATTATTTGATTGTACATATTACTCGTTCATTTGGGAAGATGTACTTTTGTTACTTTGGTTAGGTTATGAGTTCATTTGATTTTCCCTAAAAATTAAGAATGTCATTTTTCATCTCCATTATTTACTTTTTGGCTTTAGAACTGAAGTTAAATCATAAATGGAGTTTTTGGATTGAAAATGATGCAAACATGATAGGAAGCAATAAGTTTGTATGTATTATTTTATTGTAAATATCACTTATAGTTCATTTGTAATTGTCTGTTGATCCAATCTTTTGAGTTAAAGCCCTTTTATACCTTATTATTTATTGTATCTGTATTTATGACGGTAGTCTAGGAGTCTTTGTTCTAGTTTATGGACGACCTGGATGAATTAATTTAATCTGGGAATGAAGTCTTAAAATACCGAGTGTTCCCTTTTTTATGTGAATTACTATTATAACTAGGATTTAGTTGGATTTCAATGAACAATTTGATTTTAGTTCTGCATTTGAGTTTACTTTGAAAGGATAGAAGTTTTCCCCCTTTTTTGAACAGCTATGCTTTTAAAGAGATTTTTATTTGGTTCATGATGAGTGGGCATTCCTACTTAAAGATTGTTGTGTTCATTATGGTTTTAGCGAAATATGATTTTCATATATTGTTTCTGACGTTGGCTTATTTTCTTTTTCTAGAAGGGTTTAGCAAATTATGGCAGTGTCTTACATAAAAATAATACTAATAAATATTTAGCGCTGCTCTATGTTTACTGCTTCACATTCCGTATCCTGTAGGCTTCATGAAGGAAATCAGTTGTTTAAACTTGAACTTCCACTGAAGCTTAAAGCATTTAAACAAGTGCTTATCTATAAGGTCTCTAGGGATGAAATCTCATCATCAATGGGCCACTCACAAAAAAACAATTTAGTCAATAATTAAAAGCTGTTTGTAATGAACACGAAACTAAATGACTTAAAATTCCAGTAATTTCTTCATTAGTTCATTAGTTTGATAATCATGGCAATTAGATCGACGATATAATCCAATTACTAGACATCTGCAGACATCCTCAAATGTTCTTGATAGATTGCTTGAATTCTTGTAGGGCCTAAAGAAAACTTTGGTGATTACCATTCAGAAAATAAGCATGAGGGGCATCAGTTTGTATGGAAAGTGCTATTACTACTAAAAGGTAGATGTTATATCTATCAGATCAGAACATATCCTGCATCTCCCGCCCTACTAATAGAAGGGGTGTCTATGGTAGAAACAGAGGCATACCACGGTCTTGACAAACTCTACTTATTGATACAAGTAGTAATAAAGGCTCGAGGATGCTTCAACCAAGCAACAAAATTGCAACGTCAAATCTAGAACTAATACTAATATTAAAAAGGAAATTCATAAATAAGCACATTAGATCCAAACTGGCTATAAAGATAATAAAGATTTATGGCTCTTATTGGAGAAGACAAAAAGGTGGTATGCAGAAACGTGACAGATATATAAACTACTACATCACAACCTTTTGAAAAAATTCTAATACTTACATAAACTTACATTTTAGCAACTATACTTTCATCATGCACAATATTCTTCATTTCAAAATAACATTTGATTTTTGAAGATGTTCAATAAAAAATTTAAAATAATCATAGAATGCTTGTTTTAGAAATGCAGTTACATCTATATGTTTGTCTAACGGCTAAATCATGAAAGAGAATGTAAAAGATCATTGAACCAGTAAATAATTCTTAGTTATTTTGAATTCTGTTATATTGTTTTAATTTTATATTCATTTACATGAATGTATGGAAGAATGTGTAAGATGTTATCTTGTTGTTTTTTGTCTAAATTTAAATCATTCTTTGAAAGGGGAAATTTATCTTCAAATATTTATTATTTTTTATCTTCTGATTTTAGTAATTCATTAGATGCATTTACAAGCGGCTTAGATTGAAGATGTAGTTTGATGAATAATGATTTACTTAGTCGGCTCAAATGAACTTATCCTAGCACAATGACAAACTTATTGATATTGCTTCTATCAGATGGATACTGTTGTAACTTTTTTGTTTGACATCGAAAGCTTTATAAGGTGCTTCATAGTACTTGATTTGAAGAAATACTCAGTTTTAATTTCATGTTAAAGACCATTTACAAACTTAGGAGTCCGAACCCATATGTTTTTTAAGGTTCACTTGTGGACTTACTATTGATATTCAAATTTTTATTAACAGTTTTATTGTTTCGATCATTAGATTAAATGGTAAAAAAGGTAATTTTTTTAGCTGATCTGCAGAAATTCTCAGACATCCTTGAATGGACTGCATAAAAAGACAAATCTGTATTTTTCCATTTTCATATGAGGGTTTTTAATAGTATTTTTTTTAACTTTACAATCCATGATTCATCATTCTTGTTTCTGTCATAGTTTTGTGCTCTTGTGCCTTTATTGTTGTCTCCATACCCTAACAAAAAAAAAAAAAAAAAAAACAAACTTTTGTACATGTTGAATTTGCTTGCCTGGGATATATGATCAATTTGTATTTACAGGAAGCTACTCGATCATTATATTTCTCCTCTTATATGTGAGAACTTGCTCATGGTTTCCTTTCTTTCTGAAGGAGAATTCTTTGTTAATGATTTTTATGGTTTTTATGGTAGCTAGAAGTGATAAGGCCCTAAATGGCATTCGCCAGTTGTTGGATAAGAAGGAAGGCATGCTTCGCCAGAAAATGATGGGAAAGAGAGTCAACTTTGCATGTCGATCTGTAATATCTCCAGATCCTTACCTAGCAGTCAATGAAATAGGAATTCCTCCTTATTTTGCCTTGAGGTTGACGTATCCAGAGGTATGTTTGTGAAGTCATCTTAAGTGAATGTGACCTCTTTCTCATCACAACACTGTGGGGCAGGCACTGCATGCTATTTATGGCTCGCACTGCTTTCTTTATAATATTTGTATTTTTAACATATATTAATTATGAGAAAGTTTCATATTGCTCTTCTTGTCGACATTTTTGGTTAACCATGGTTTTAAGTCCCTTGTTTTAGGCAATTTGACCTAAATCAAATCAACTTTGCAGAATTTTGTTACATGCTGGCTTAGCTATAAGTGTGTGAAGTGTAAAATGACTTTGTTCTCTGTGGATTTGTTTTCACTCAAAATGCATTTCTTTGAATATTTCCAAGCTATGTGGATTGGATGATCTTTTGTTGCTTGATACTTCAAAGGATTGAGTCCTTTTTGATCGTATTTTTGTTTTTGTTTTTTGTAGAGAGTGACTCCCTGGAATGCTAATAAGCTGAGACAAGCTGTCATGAATGGTCCTGATTTTTATCCCGGAGCAACACATTACATGGAAAGAGAGAAGTTCTATACATTGCAAGCAGGTAACATTGTCCTACTAAATACTGATATTTGTTTATAAATTCTTTTACAAACTTAGAATTAAGAGCTGCACACCTTGCAACTGTTTAGCTCATGTCTGACATTTTTATTAATGGTTGTTTCACATAGCTTCCTACCTTGTAAATGTTTTTACTTATTTATAGTGGATATTCCAAACCATATCAATATTTTTGCCATTATATTGATGTGAATCACAAACTCCACCTAAATCAAGGTGTTATGAGATCAATTTGAAATTGAAAATTTTATGAATTTAAAATTGGAATTAGATTTTATATTGTTAATTTTTTGTTATAATAGTTAGCTTAATTATTATGTGCCTATATTTACTTGCTATTTTATAGTTTTTATTTTGGTCCTATGATAATTTAGTATTAGCATGAAGTCTTGTGTTTTGTTGGAGACTTTTCTATTGAAATTCTTCTCTTGACAGAATTTTCCAAGGGATTTTGTCATCAGGGGACATTCTAGAATAATTGTTGGTAGACATCTTGTTTTATGTTTTTTGGTAGGTGAATTTTACCTTTTATAACATAGTTTATGTGTCTCCTTTTAATTGTAACTTTCCGGGCTGTTACAGTACGTAGATAATGCGATTGATTTGGTTTTTTCCCGTTTTTTTTTTTCTGAATTCTTTGTTGCAAAGGCCAATTCCTTTTAATTGTTGCTTTCAGTTTTTATTTTGTTATGATTTGTTCTTGAGACTTGAAAATAAGCCATTCTATTTTGAATTAAAATTTCTTTTGATGTGTAAATCATTCTTCTTCTAGGATTCAACCCATCAATCATGTGCGAGACTTGAGTTTTGTAGATGTTATCTTCTTGTACAAACATGAGATTTGCTTTTTGTTGGTTTTGTTCCTTCTCTACCTTCTATTCATTTTTTGTTATTGATTGAATGTTAGATTAAGTTTTGTTAAATTTCTATAGTTGGTATCATTAGTTAGGTGCATTGCATACTATTCATAGTCAGGCCACTTGATCTTAGTGGCTAAATTGTAAGTCCCACTTTCCTTCTTAATAAAATAATAACTTATAGTTTTAAAAATTTTGGTGGATTTAGCTAGCCATCCTTTATTGACAAGATTGTAAGTCTAGTGGAGTCATGTCTATTTCAGAAGATCATGAATATTTCATCAAAATTGTATTTAAACTTTTTTTTTATTTTAATTAATAATTGTTTAAAATTAATAGCTTGTCTTGTGAAATTTTTTTGCATTATTTTTTACAAGGAAGGTTATAATCACATTTAAAACCCTAGTTTCTAATATAACCTATGTCACATATTCTTATGCTTTGCTGAAGTGACCTTGTGTTTCTATTTATTATTTGATCGTCATAGCTATAAATAATAATAATTATAGCACGAGTAATGATTTAGCTGATGCGATTTGTAAGTGGCCTAAATACAAATGGTTCTTATGTAGCTCGTTCATCATGTGCTTAATTTAAAGTTAATTGCATACTTGGATCAGTTTCAGTTTTCTGCTGTGTTTTTGATTTTTTTTAATAAATAGAGAACACTTAGGAGAAGCCTCCCTTTAACTTAACTTGGTTCTTGATTTTCATAAAAACAAGTGGCACTGTCTTCAAAAATTATTTGCACGTCTTCGTTGTTCTTATTTAAAAACAATTTTGGTAAAGCAAATCTCAATTTCTCCGAAAATAGTACAATAATCTGTTACTTAATAGCTTATACCTTTTATTCATTATATCTAATATGCATATCTGCTTTTAAGTTTGACTAAAACAATGCTTTCTTTTTCTCTGTAAACAACCTGATTTTTTACCCCTTAATAACCAAAATTAAAAATAAAACTAAACCTGACAGGCACAAAACGAGAAACAAAATGATTTTAAGTTTCGGCCTAAAACTAGTAAATAAAATAATATTGGGAAAACCACCAGTATGAAAAATGCTTAGAACGAAGTATAGCTCTTCATTACCTTTTCCTTTCTCCTATATATATATATATATATAAACTCCATGGAATGACCAACGCTCTTCTCCTATTATTAATATTTATTGGATTTTAAAATATATCTTAAAATTATTTGATATTTATTCCATATTTGTAAAGTTGATTCTTCTTATTTGTTCTAAATGTAATCTTGTTACCTTTTTTATAAATTAAAATTCCTTGCTTTATTTTGTCATTTCTTTCCCTTGAACCATCTTAACTCTACTTTTTATTTATTTTGGATCCATCTATAATATTGATTACCAAATATTATATTTTAGAATAAATGATGAAATGGTTGCTATACTTTTAACTGTCATTTTTTAGTCTCAGACTTGCAAGTGTTCAATTTAGTTCATCTCACTAAATCTGCATTAAATTTTGTCCTACCATCAAACATTATTATTCCCATGAGAGTGTTTTGAACTTTTTAGGACTACTCTTGACATAGTAGTAAGCCTTCAATGATTAATTATTTAATTATTGAGTCTAATTTCTTTTTCATTTCTTCATAGGGATAATTTAGTAATTAGAGGGATCTTGGGGTTAATTGAACTAGCTCGCTTATAAATACCTCATCCTTTAAAAAGAATGTTTTTTTTGGAGAAGTTTGTTCAAATTTTCCTGAATTGGAGGGAGGATTTCCTGTTCTTGTGTGGATTCTTCAAGTTTGGAGCGGAAAGAAGGGGAGGAGATCGTAGTGGAGTTGATTTTACCAAAATCTGTCACCAATGCTTCTATTCCTTTTTCGTACTTTTTCTTGAGTCCTATTTCTACAATTTTTGAGACTGTCAGCTAGTTTTTTTCATCAAGAAATTCGAAAACAACAGCAGGAAAATCATTTAAGAGACGGAGATTGTAATGGAGTTGGGGATTCTGCCAAGATCGATCACCAGAGCTCTGGATAACTTCTCCAGTGCTGTCCAAGGTGGGCTGCCATCAAATTCTGCAATTGGAAGGATTTTGCAGCAACTGCAATAGGGCAGGAAGAGGCTTTGGAGGGCTGTCTACAGATCTCTGTAGCAGACATTCCACACAACAGAATTCGAAAGTACTTCTCATGGATTTCTTGTGTCTCTAGAGGAGGCAGAGACCAATTTAGCAACAAGTCAATAGATCTTATCAAGAACCACATCTAGAGATATAAAATGTGCAAGATTATATGGGAAGGTTCATAATTCCTTTTGTAATCTAATTAGGCTTCTCTACGTTGGTGTAATTTTTCTCTTACCTAAGAATAGAAGCTCATGGACAAATAGCTTGGGAAGGAGGAAAGTACGGGCAAGTTATCACTTCATTAGAAAGATCATGTGCTAGCTTTTTGGAGGCTGAAACTTAACGAAAGATATCAATGACAGTTCTTTATGCTATTCTGAATTTGAAATCTATTGGTATTTTGTAATTAATATATGTGCATATATTTGTGAAACCTAGTTACCTGAGTTTGTAATTGTTTTTCATCTTGGAGTATATTTGGGTTGGGAAAATTTTAATTGTATTGTTTCCAATTATCATTTGATGTCAATTTGGTATCAAAGCTTTAGGTTAGTGGCCAAATTTTGCTATTTCATAAATAATAAAATATATAAGACATCGAGGACGAGTCTCCTTCAACTCGGGGAGAATGACATAGTAGTATGAGGGTTCTTCAATGATTAATTATTTTATTAATGGTTCTGATTTCTTTTTCATTCTTTCATAGGGGTAATTTAATAATTATGGGTACTTTGGTGGCTAGCTAGCTTATAAACACCCCATCATTTAGAAAGAGTGAAAGTTTTTTTTTTTTTTTTGTGGAGAAGTTTTTTTTTTTTTTTTTGACTTGGAGGAAGGATTCCCTGTTTGGCGGTGGATTCCCCAAAGTTTGGAGAGGAGAGAAGGGGAGGAGATCATAGCAGAATCCAAGATTTTGTCAAAATTCGTCACCAATGTTTATGTTCCTTCTTTGTACTTTTCTTCAGCCCTAGGGGCTGCCTACTAGTTTCTTGCATCAAGAAATCTAAAAACAACAGCAAAAAAAAATCATTTTAGATGTAGGAGATCAGTGGAGTTGGGGATTCCACTGAGATCTATCACCAGAGCTCTGGATATCTTCGGCTTCTGTCTATGGCGGGCTGCCACTGAATTCAACAACTGGAAGGATTTTCTAGCACTTGTAATAAGGCAATAAGAGGCTTTGGAGGGTTGTCTACAGATCCCTGTAGCTGGCAATCCACGCAACAAAATTTGGAAGCACATCTCTTTGATTTCTTGTGTTTCTAGCAAGAGGCAGAGGATAATTTAGCAACCAGCCAACAGATCTTATCAAGAAATACGTCTAGAGACTGAAAATATGGATGATTACCAGGGAAGGAAGGTTTATAATTCCATTTGTAATAGAATTAGGCTTCTTAATATTGGTGCAATTTTTTTGTCCTACCTGGAAGAGAGGAGCTCACGGCCAAATAGCTTGTGATAGAGAGAAGTGCGGGGATGTTAACATTGATTAGAAAGATCATGTGCTAGTTGTTTGGAGATTGAAACTTAAAGCAAGACAACAATGCAGTTCTTTATGCTATCTTGAATTTGAAATCTATTTATATTTTGTAATTAATATCAGTAAACAAATTTGTGAAACCTAGTTTCAATAATTTGTAATTGTCATTCATTTTGGAGTATATTTGGGTTGGGAGATTGTTAATTGCATTGTTTTAATTATCTTGGATTATATTTGTTGCCATTCATTTTGGCATGTGCTTGCGGGAGCAAGGATGAGTGGGATTGAGCACTTGATCTTCCTCGCATGTGTGTGCGATAGATGAAGTTGGTTGGAGAGCTCATCAAGCCAACCACGCAATCGTGTGCGTGTGGGACTTGGGTCGTACAATGTGTAGGCTCGAGTTGGGCCGAATAAGGAGAGAGGAGATGTTGAGGTTATATATTTAAGTTCTTTATTTTAATAGAAGCTATTAAATATGTGTATATATATAGATCATTAACTTATAATAAATTTTATTAAATGCTTAATATGACGAATTAATTTAATTTGATTAAAGTAAAAAAGTTTAGAAATATTTTTGAGTGAAATTTGATTTGATGAATATCAATAATAATGATATTAATTATAATAATTATAATAAAAGTATAATAATAATAATAAGTATTAATGATATAATAATATAATAATATTAAATAATAATAATAATAATTAGTAATAATAATAATATTATTATTATAATATCATAATATCATAATTATAATAATATATTAATAATAATGTTAATAATAATCAATATTAATAATAATGCAATAATAATAAAATAATATATTTATAAAAATATTGTAATAATAGTATAATAATTTATTAACATTAATAACAATAATAAAGAATATTAAAATAATATATTATTGATAGTAGTATAATAATATTAATATAAAAATAATAATCATAGATTATAATAATAATGATAATAGTAATGATCATGATGATAATAATGATGTTGAAGATAATATTTAGCTAAGTGACATTTGTATGCAATTATAGGTGTCATGATGAAAAGAATTTTTTTCAGAAGAAATGACATAATCAAGCCTCATTAATGTTGGGTAATTATCTTCATTTTTTCTAGGTCAAAATGTATTGATTACTGTGTACTGCTTGCATGAGAATGTTCAAGTTAATATTGTAAATGTTTATACTTTTGTATGTATGTATTGAGAAAAGTTTTTGCTTGATAGCAAATTGTTATAATAATATGATTTTATTTTATTTAGCTTGTGAAATCCTCATGTTGATATGATGATTATTCTATGTTGATAGCAAATGTTCAAGTTAATATTGTAAATGTTTATACTTTTGTATGTGTATGGAGAAAAGTTTTTGCTTGATAGCAAATTGTTATAATAATATGATTTTATTTTTTTTAGCTTGTGAAATCCTCATGTTGATATGATGATTATTCTATTATTTTTATGATTGAACCTTGAATAATCTTTTTAGTGATAAGTGAAAGATATTATTAAAATACATGTTGAAAGATTCAAAAACAAATATATTATAGAGTGATTGTTTGTGCATTTTGATTGATAGAGTTCACTTTCTTGTGGTATTGGTGGCAAATGTAATGTATCCTTGAACGTAAATAAAAATGAAAAAGATTGACTTTTGAGCATAGGTTGAAAAATATATATATATTTTCTTTGGAGTTAATTTGGAAAAGTTCATGAGATGGTGTGTTTTTTAGGTACACATTTAGATGATTCATTTGGTGGGTATATTATAAAGTAAGAAAAGTTAAGATATGAAAATGAAAAGAGAATATAAATAGTTATTGATTCTACTCTTTTATGCATTTTTCTTACAGTTTCAAGAAAAATAGATGGTATTGATTTCACTGATAGAAACTAGTATGGTATTACTTCTTAGGCTTGAATTATTATATTTTACTAGTATTGTCAGCAATTGAGGTTTAACTCAATCTTTATTTGATAATCATTCATTTTAGAAATTTTTTTAATAATTTAATTCAATGAAAGACAAGATAGTATGTGTATCGCAGAATGTTAACATTTGCAACTTAGTATTATAACTAATATTGAAAGCAATGTGTATGATATAGTATAATATGAAATATATTGCAAATTTCATAATGATAGTTTGAATTTAAACTTAATTAGCTTAATTAAGCTTTAATTACTTGGGAATATAAGAATGTTTTAACTATCTGTCTAACCATCTATTCTTGCCTCTATTTTTTGAGCTCTCAGACTAAGTTATGGCAGGAAAGCTTACTTCCACCAATGTCAACTAAAAGAAATGAAAGTCGATAGTTGGATCAAATTAATTTAGGTTTGATGAATTGAGGGACTAAATTGAAGATTTGAAAAAAATTTGGACTAAAATACACACACCCAAAAAGTCATGGGATTATTTTAGTTATTTTCTACTATGCTTTACCAATTTTGCTTTTTTAACATTCTATGATGTTTTTCAATCAAGTCCAGATGCAAAAAGTGGAGAATTGCGTTAGGTAGTCGACAGCTAGCGTAAAATTTGTCGAAATAATCATGACATGAATCCTTTAAATCATTGTGTTGTTATCTGAAGCGGCGCCGTATGACTTGAATACGATGAAAAATGTCTAGATCGGAGCGGATGTTAAATAAGCAAGCTTCCCATTATGGACGGATCTGAAAAGTTAGTCCATGAAATTATTAGGTTAGATCTTGGAATATAGGTACTCTTACGGTAAATTAATAATTAATAGATTTTATGGTTCATAGAAAGTTAAATATTTTATGTGTTCAAGAAACTAAATGGGTTGGTGAGAAGGCCAAAGAGATTGATAGTTTAGGTTTTAAACTTTTGATATTCGAAAAGTCGAACTAGAAATGGATTATGATAAAGTTTGAAGAATAATGTTATAAGTATTAATAGATGTGGAGATATGTAACTTTAAAATTATTGTTGATCTTAAGATTATCAATGTTATAAGTGTCTGCTCCTCAAATAGGTTTGGAGGTAAGTCAAAAGAAATTTTTGGAATGAATTAGATAGATTAATACAAAAATACCTAAAAGTATTTATTGGTGGAGATTTAAATGGACATGTTGGTAGAGTGGTAGAAGATTTTAAAGATTCAGTATTGATTGTGGATTTAATTAATGAAGAAAGGGGTATATTAGATTTTTTCATGATTTTAGTTATATCTTTATTTAAGAAAAGAGATGAAACATATTATTACTTAAAAATGGATCTAAGTAAAACATGATTGATTATTTTATGATAAGAAAAATAGATCGTTTAGATTGTAAAAGGTCATTAATTGAAAATCTAATCTCATCTATTAGTTTAGATTTTAAGATGAAAGGTTGTAAGAGAAAAAATAAATTATTATTGTCTGGATTAGATGGGGACAAATAAAATATTTTAAGAGAAGCAGAAATTAGAATTTGGGATGTTCATAAGGAAACTACGTTATGTGAAAAATATCAGTGAAATTAAGCAGTTCTTAAAGATGTCTTGGAGAATCAAGGAAAAATTTCTTTTAATAATAGTTGGTGGTGGAGTCGAGTGTAAAATAAAATATAAGAAATAAATTGTTATAAAACTTGGTTTAGATGTAAAACTCGGAAGAGAAGATATAAAGTGACTGTAGAGATTCTAAGAAAACAATATATATGATTTAAAGTGATTTATTCAATATATTATATACCAAAGAAGGTGAAAGATGTATGTATAAGTTAAGCAGAGATAGAAGTAAAGACATAGTT